>CM050173.1:38036389-38636389 GCA_027410445.1 Discoglossus pictus | reverse complement strand
AAGTAGGACTCAAAAGTATTGTCTCCATTTTTGCTGATGACACTAAGTTGTGCAAGGTAATAAAATCAGATAATGATGTACTTTCCCTACAAAGGGATTTGCATAAATTAGAGAAATGGGCGGCTAAATGGCAGATGAGATTTAATACAAATAAATGCAAGGTTATGCATTTGGGAAGGAACAATAGCCATGCAATCTATAATCTTAATGGAGCAAATCTTGGTGTATCAGATATTGAAAGGGATTTGGGAGTATTTGTAGACAACCACCTAGGTAACAGCGCTCAAAGCCAAGCAGCAGCTGCAAAGGCAAGTAAAATATTAGCATGTATTAGGAAGGGTATAGAAGCTAGGGAAGAAGATATAATTCTGCCACTATACAAATCCCTAGTACACCCTCATTTGGAATATGGAGTACAATTTTGGGCACCATTTCATAAAAAATACATTTTAGAGCTGGAAAAAGTACAGAGAAGGGCTACAAAACCAATAAGGGGAATTGAGGGGCATAGTTATGAAGAAAGACTAACCAAATTAAACTTATTTTCGCTATAAAAAAGGTGTCTATGAGGGGATATGATTACCTTATTTAAATACATCCAGGGTCAATATAAGGCTTTGTCAAGTGAACTTTTTGTAGCAAGAGATTTTCAACTGACAAGAGGACACCCTTTGAGGTTAGAGGAAAAAAGATTTCACCTTAAACAAAGAAAAGGGTTCTTCACAGTTAGGGTGGTTAAACTGTGGAATTCTCTACCAAAGGAGGTGGTAACAGCGAATTCGATAGACAACTTCAAAAAGGGGTTAGATATATTTTTGAATAAAGAGGGCATTCAAGGCTATCCTAGATAACTAGCGAAGGAATATTGATCCAGGGAGAAATTTGATCGCCAGTTTCTGGGGTCAGGAAGTAATTTTGCTTTTTTTCCCTTAATGAGACAATTGGCAAAGTTTCAATGGGGTTTGTTTTCTGTTTGCCTTCCTCTGGATCAAATAACAATTAATAATAAATAGTCCACATTAAAAAGATCAATAGAGATCTAAAAAGGTTGAACTTGAGGGACTAACTCTTTATTCATCCTCCAATACTATACTATTAATAATTATTTAATCAACAAATTAATTAATAACTAATCCGCATATTGCAGATCAGAGGAGATCTTAACAGGTTGAACTTGATGGACTGAAAGTCTTTTTTTCAACCTTAATTACTATGGCCCTCATTCAATTGCAATTTGGCCAATTGAATAGGGGTCTAAATAAGCACATAACATATTTTTTTTAAAGAAGTTTTTAGTTAGTAAGCATCTATCCAAAAGCAAGGTTTTCACGAACTAAAAACTTCTATAAAAAAAAAATGTTATGTGCTTATTTAGAGGCCTATTCAATTGGCCAAATCGCAATTGAATGAGGGCCTTTGTAACTTGGGCCCTCATTCAATTGCAATTTGGCCAATTTTAATAGGGCTCTAAATCAGCACATAACATATTATTTCAAAGAAGTTTTTACTTAGTAAACATCTATCCAAAAGGAAGGTTTTCACTAACTAAAAACGTATTTAAAAAAATAATGTTATGTGCTTATTGAATGAGGGCCTATGTTACTATGAATAGGGGCCTAAGATTAGTCAATATGACCTGCTATAAAGAGCAGCTTATCTCTACAGGTTATTGCTTAGTGAATCCCCTAATGACATGTAACATTGTAAGGCCACATAGGAACTTGTTATAAGACAATATACAAAATGTGTGTTAATAAATCAGAAGTTAGATTTGTACATCCATGATATGTGTTTCTACCCTTTATATATTAATAAACTTACCTGATTAGTTCCTTGATTTAGCTGTAATTCTCTTTTAATCTCACCACTATCCAGGAAAGTGGAATATAGATCTCCTATTTTGGGAGTATGGGAGGTACTAACCCAGAGAGCCAGTGTGTAAAGGGTAAACAGGCAGCTTAGTTGGGGGCTCAGTAAAAATAATATATATAAAAAAAAATAAGTGCAGAAGGGCATGGATCCAGTACAAAATAATGAAAAAATGAATGACAATACTGTTCAAGTCCATGTGAGTGGGCTGATATGTATTAATTCCTTGATTCCTGGGATCAATAAAACGTAAAACAAAATATTTGTATTGCAGATTTGCGAGCTTGAGGGTACTGTGCACTTCATTCTAATGTCTTTCATTGCCTTCCCAGTATTTTAAATTACAGTAGAGTGTTTATATTTGCTTTTGCAGTGTTACAAACAGGTGTTTAACTCACTTGCAAGTCCTATCTAGTACTCATATAATTTTTGGATACAGTTGGATTTAATATGGATTTTGCGTCTTTAGCACTGGTAACATTTGCGGGCTTGGAACATCAAAGGATGATATAGGAGAGAGAGTTATCGTTTTGACAACTGCAGTGATTTTAAAGCTTGTAATTTGCAAATGGATGGTGAGTAGCAAAATGTAGCCAATTAAATATCTGTAACTTTTACGGGCTCCATTACGGGCTTCTGTAATTGCCATTTGGCCAATTGAATAGGGGACATAGCCTAGTCCACACAGAAGGGTAAGTTACTTCTTAGCCATGAAAATGCAAAAATGAGCTAATGACTCTGAGCAAAATAGTGATTCATTCGTTGTTGATGTTAATATAATCAATTTGAACTGATCTTTAAATGTGTGTCATTTATTATTTAGCCAGTAGATGGCAGGGATGTATTACATTTGGCTTTTGTTACATTTTGAGTTGCATCACAGCCTGTTTGCAAATGAATCATATTTTAACTCTTCTTTAAACTTCTGTTTCATAAATAAATAGAGGAGATAGTGGTTGTACAGTATATGGAATAATCAACCTCAGAAAAATTGAGATTTCAGCTCACCTCTCATACTTCAATTGGACTTGGTAAGAACCTAGTTCAAACCTATCCAGCATAATCGAGCAGTCCTTGTACACCACTGATAGCAGAAGATGGACCATACACAGGTACCACGCACAGGAACTTGCTTGCACAGACCAGGATATCAGGAACACCATATAAGCCCTTAAAATTAGGATGAATTCACAGACTGACACCTACACCGTGTTTATGTAAGTCCTAACACTACTGTTATTATCACATTTTATACACTTTTCTGGCACCCAGGCTGTCCAATCATAGTAAGTCCTATCCTTAGGGACACAGAAAAGGGACCAATTAACAATAGGCTGCCCCCTGCTTACTGGGAAAACCTGTACATCTGATGAGCTCAGGCCCTTAAACTGATCCTGGTGATTATATTAACAATAACCATTTGCTGTAAACACTCAGCCTATCAGTTGTATCTGTCCAAGACCCCCTGTGTTTGTTTATGTTACAGTGCCCCACCTAAATAATCAAAATACATTCAATTTATATGTAATTTTAGCCATAAGTAATACAAAATACATAACTATTACAATAAACAGGGTAACTTATTGCCAGTCCAGGCCAAGGCCATAGTGTAAAACAGTCCAGCCAGGCCCTGGGCATGACATAGCGCTCATGACATAGCGCCCAGGAATCAAGGAATTAATACATATCAGCCCACTCACATGGACTTGAACAGTATTGTCATTCATTTTTTCATTATTTTGTACTGGATCCATGCCCTTCTGCACTTATTTTTTTTTATATATATTATTTTTACTGAGCCCCCAACTAAGCTGCCTGTTTACCCTTTACACACTGGCTCTCTGGGTGATTTGTACGTGTAACTGGCTATTATGGTCTAATATGCCTCAACAAAGCCTACCTTCACTAATGGGTCCGTTCTCAGGTGCAGACATCAGAGTATGGCCAGTATATGGCCATGAGTATAAACATGATATTGTAGGATTGAGAACTGAGGATATGAGTGTGCCTCCCCTTCGCTGCTCATTGCAGGGCCAGGTGTGTCCCCCAGCTGCTTCTTCAGGCTCAGCACCGGCCCCGCTTCATACCATCCTCAGGAAAATCAAGAGTCAGCTCACCTCTCATCCTCCAAATCCACCCCAAGTGTTTGTGAGCATGTAGGTCTTAGCTTGATACTGGGGTACAATTTAAAGGGCCAAGTGGTGGTTCTCAGGGTGCGTTTGTCCTTGTGGTGAAGCAGGCCCGGAGAGGTCTAGTGGGTCGTTACGGGTAAAACCCCCCCTGAGATTCAGCTTTCAGGTCAGGCAGTATGCTTAGATAGATTGGTCCTCTTCATTCGGATGCTAGTTCCACCTTATATTACAGTGGTGCTTCAGCACACTCACAGTATACATTTGATTACATTTTCAATTATTTTTTTGCATAATAATCATACACAAGCTAGTTTGATTAAATATATTTTATATTAACATACCACAAATGTCAGGGACTATATAGGGCTGCTAACATAAGATTTTTTAGATGGGAGGATAGAGAAAGAGTGTTTAAAGGTCATGGAGGGAGATATGACCTCATGCTGATAAGGAGGATCAGTTTGATATGGATGTCCTTTGGTTAGATTAGTTAAAATACAATAGTGAACATGAGGAAATACTATATGGTAAGAGTTATACAGCAACATGTAGGTAAATATAGGTTATAAGGTATGACATGTTGGTTGTATTAGGTAGAACAATGCACAAATCAAGAAGCTAATATGAGTATAGGTATAAAAGGCCAAATAGGTCACAATACTAAATGGCAATGAGGGCCAGAATGATGCTGGGATGGGTCACACATTAGCAGGAGGTATTCAGCAGGTAGATATTAACAGCCTTATTAAATTGAGATTCGTCCAATTGAATAGGGCTCTATATAAGCACATAGCTTTTTTTTTACAGAAGTTTTTAGTTAGTGAAGACCTGGTTTTTGGATAGAAATTTACTAACTAAAAACTTCTGTAAAAAAATATGATCTGTGCTTATATAGAGCCCTATTCAATTGACTGAATCACAATTTAATAAGGCTGTAACTCAGTGCAGAATATGATAGTACACAGGAAACATTTATCTGTGGTAACAAATGTCAGAATTATTTTAAACAGAGTCAGGGTTGTCACCATTAATTAAACAGAAGGTGAGGCAATTTAAATGTCATAGTAGGCAATGTCCAAACATAATTGTTATATACACATTTCTAAAAGTCAACAAAATGTAGGATCCATTTTTTTGGGCCACATACACTTTTTGGGCCAAATACATGTCTTGTTGGCTGTGGCTGATCTGACAAACAGACACGCAAGGTACACCATACAAGGTTGACATTTACATGTCATGGAGGAGCAAGATGTGCACATTTAGCTTTGTTATATGAACAAAACATGTATCAATCCAGCCATGATCTTACAGGATATGGTTGTTGCTTTGTTACTTTAAACAGTTCATGGACATTAAAATACATCATAATTTTTTAATAATCCCCAGTAGAGATGTCGCGAATAGTTCGCCGGCGGACTGTTCCCGGCGAACATAGCATGTTCGCGTTCGCGGCGAACTGCGAACATATGCGATATTCGATCCGCTCCTATACTTTATCATTGAGCAAACTTTGACCCTGCATCTCCCAGTCAGCAGACACATTCCAGCCAATCAGCATCATACCCTGCCTTCCAGACCTTTTAACCTCATGGACAGCAGCCATTTTGGAATCATAACTAACTTGCAGTCTTACAGAGAGGAGATTGAGTGTAGGTGATACTGCATCAATAGGGAAAACCATATCTAGGCTACGGTACACAGTGTGCAATACAGTCCTGAAGGACTCTTTTGATCTCTGCTGCAAGGACACCCCTGTGTCTCTTCCCCCCCTTATCATCATTTTGCCCTCAGATATCTCTGGTCTCTCTGTCCCTCTCACCCTCTCTCAAGGCTCCAAAGAACAACACCTAACTCAGGCTCCGAAGAACAACATCTAACTCAGATATCTCCTAGTCTCTCTGTCCCTCTCACAAGGCTCCAAAGAACAACACCTAACTCAGGCTCCAAAGAACAACACCTAACTCAGATATCTCTGTTCTCTCTGTCCCTCTCACCCTCTCTCAAGGCTCCAAAGAACAACACCTAACTCAGATATCTCTGTTCTCTCTGTCCCTCTCACCCTCTCTCAAGGCTCCAAAGAACAACACCTAACTCAGATATCTCTGTTCTCTCTGTCCCTCTCACCCTCTCTCAAGGCTCCAAAGAACAACACCTAACTCAGATATCTCTGTTCTCTCTGTCCCTCTCACCCTCTCTCAAGGCTCCAAAGAACAACACCTAACTCAGGCTCCGAAGAACAACACCTAACTCAGATATCTCCTGGTCTCTCTGTCCCTCTCACAAGGCTCCAAAGAACAACACCTAACTCAGGCTCCAAAGAACAACACCTAACTCAGATATCTCTGTTCTCTCTGTCCCTCTCACCCTCTCTCAAGGCTCCAAAGAACAACTACTAACTCAGGCTCCGAAGAACAACATCTAACTCAGATATCTCCTGGTCTCTCTGTCCCTCTCACAAGTCTCCAAAGAACAACACCTAACTCAGGCTCCAAAGAACAACACTTCACTCAGATATCTCCTGGTCTCTCTGTCCCTCTCACAAGGCTCCAAAGAACAACACCTAACTCAGGCTCCAAAGAACAACACCTAACTCAGATATCTCCTGGTCTCTCTGTCCCTCTCACAAGGCTCCAAAGAACAACACCTCACTCAGATATCTCCTGGTCTCTCTGTCCCTCTCACAAGGCTCCAAAGAACAACACCTAACTCAGATATCTCTGTTCTCTCTGCCCCTCTCACCCTCTCTCAAGGCTCCAAAGAACAACACCTAACTCAGATATCTCTGTTCTCTCTGTCCCTCTCACCCTCTCTCAAGGCTCCAAAGAACAACACCTAACTCAGGCTCCGAAGAACAAAACCTAACTCAGATACCAACTACCAACCTACCTACCACCCTGACCCAGTGACCCCATCCTGACCAGACTACCAACTTGGTAGTTGGGTCAGGGTGGGGTCACTGGGTCAGGGTGGTATGTAGGTGGCTTGGTAGTACCAAGCCACCTACCTACCACCCTGACCTGACCCATATATATAATGTGTGTATATTTATATATTTTTATATATATATATATATATATATATATATATATATATAATGTGTGTATATTTATTTATATATATATATATATATATATATATATATATATATATATATATATATATATATATATATATATATATATATATACAGGGAGTGCAGAATTATTAGGCAAATGAGTATTTTGACCACATCATCCTCTTTATGCATGTTGTCTTACTCCAAGCTGTATAGGCTCGAAAGCCTACTACCAATTAAGCATATTAGGTGATGTGCATCTCTGTAATGAGAAGGGGTGTGGTCTAATGACATCAACACCCTATATCAGGTGTGCATAATTATTAGGCAACTTCCTTTCCTTTGGCAAAATGGGTTAAAAGAAGGACTTGACAGGCTCAGAAAAGTCAAAAATAGTGAGATATCTTGCAGAGGGATGCAGCACTCTTATCATTGCAAAGCTTCTGAAGCGTGATCATCGAACAATCAAGCGCTTCATTCAAAATAGTCAACAGGGTCGCAAGAAGCGTGTGGAAAAACCAAGGCGCAAAATAACTGCCCATGAACTGAGAAAAGTCAAGCGTGCAGCTGCCACGATGCCACTTGCCACCAGTTTGGCCATATTTCAGAGCTGCAACATCACTGGAGTGCCCAAAAGCACAAGGTGTGCAATACTAAGAGACATGGCCAAGGTAAGAAAGGCTGAAAGACGACCACCACTGAACAAGACACACAAGCTGAAACGTCAAGACTGGGCCAAGAAATATCTCAAGACTGATTTTTCTAAGGTTTTATGGACTGATGAAATGAGAGTGAGTCTTGATGGGCCAGATGGATGGGCCCGTGGCTGGATTGGTAAAGGGCAGAGAGCTCCAGTCCGACTCAGACGACAGCAAGGTGGAGGTGGAGTACTGGTTTGGGCTGGTATCATCAAAGATGAGCTTGTGGGGCCTTTTCGGGTTGAGGATGGAGTCAAGCTCAACTCCCAGTCCTATTGCCAGTTCCTGGAAGACACCTTCTTCAAGCAGTGGTACAGGAAGAAGTCTGCATCCTTCAAGAAAAACATGATTTTCATGCAGGACAATGCTCCATCACACGCGTCCAAGTACTCCACAGCGTGGCTGGCAAGAAAGGGTATAAAAGAAGAAAATCTAATGACATGGCCTCCTTGTTCACCTGATCTGAAACCCATTGAGAACCTGTGGTCCATCATCAAATGTGAGATTTACAAGGAGGGAAAACAGTACACCTCTCTGAACAGTGTCTGGGAGGCTGTGGTTGCTGCTGCACGCAATGTTGATGGTGAACAGATCAAAACACTGACAGAATCCATGGATGGCAGGCTTTTGAGTGTCCTTGCAAAGAAAGGTGGCTATATTGGTCACTGATTTGTTTTTGTTTTGTTTTTGAATGTCAGAAATGTATATTTGTGAATGTTGAGATGTTATATTGGTTTCACTGGTAAAAATAAATAATTGAAATGGGTATATATTTGTTTTTTGTTAAGTTGCCTAATAATTATGCACAGTAATAGTCACCTGTACACACAGATATCCCCCTAAAATAGCTAAAACTAAAAACAAACTAAAAACTACTTCCAAAAATATTCAGCTTTGATATTAATGAGTTTTTTGGGTTCATTGACAACATGGTTGTTGTTCAATAATAAAATTAATCCTCAAAAATACAACTTGCCTAATAATTCTGCACTCCCTTTATATATATATATATATATATATATATATATATATATATATATATATATATATATATATATAATGTGTGTGTGTATATATATATATATATATATATATATAATGTATATTTTCAGGGTACAGTTGGGGCCTATATGGTCCTGATTGGTCATTAAAGGTTTTTAGTGTACTGTTTGGGCCTATATGGTCACACTTAGGCTTTTAAGGTTTTACCGTTGGGGCCTATATGCTCCTAATTGGTCATTTAAGGTTTTTTAGGTACTGTTTGGGCCTATACAGTCCTGATTGGAGTAGTGTGTGTTTTTAAGGTACGGTTGGAGACTATATGGTCCTGATTGGTCATTTAAGGTTTTTAGGGTACGGTTTGGGCCTATATGGTCACACTTAGTCTTTTAAGGTTTTTAAGGTACGCTTTGGGCCTATATGGTCACACTTAGTCTTTTAAGGTTTTTAAGGTACGGTTTGGGCCTATATGGTCACACTTAGTCTTTTAAGGTTTTTAAGGTACGCTTTGGGCCTATATGGTCACACTTAGTCTTTTAAGGTTTTTAAGGTACGGTTGGGGCCTATATGCTCCTAATTGGTCATTTAAGGTTTTTGAGGTACTGTTTGGGCCTATACAGTCCTGATTGGTGTAGTGTGTGTTTTTAAGGTACGGTTGGGGCCTATATGGTCACACTTGGTCTTTTAAGGTTTTTAAGGTATGGTTTGGGTCTCGAATGGTCTGATTGATTTGCTTGGTTTATATCACCCCCAGGTGCAAACCCTCTGTGGCAGCAGATTTGTTTGGACTCGTTGGTCAACTTACTGAACATGAACACCCCGAGAAGAAGAGCCAACTAATGGTGAGTGTCATTACTTAAATTTTTCTGTCAATGCGTATAGATAAAATTTTGATATTGCTGTAGTCTTGTCACATGATTTTTTTTCCAATCTATATTGTATACCAATGAATTTAACCCATTGTTACTTTGCTTCATTACATTGCTGCAGTGCTGATCATGTATTTCAATGGGCGGGGCAAGTATAAGGTCATTAGGTGGGGCATATAAAGGTCATTATGACATCATAGTTACATAGTAATTAAGGTTGAAAAAAGACTTTCAGTCCATCAAGTTCAACTTGTTAAGATCTCCTCTGATCTGCAATATGCGGATTAGTTATTAATTAAATTATTGATTAATTAATTATTAATAGTATAGTATTGGAGGATGAATAAAGAGTTAGTCCATCAAGTTCAACCTTTTTAGATCTCTATTGATCTTTTTAATGTGGACTATTTATTAATATTGTTAATTTACATCAGGGGGAGGAGTTAGAAAAATGGGTGTGGGTTGTGTAAGGGGAGGAGCCAAGGTTTGCCCTGGCGCCCCCCCAACTTGAAAGTTCACCAGCCACCACTGGACAGATACCACATTACATAATAGTGCCACTCACTTTATATCACATCTTTTCCCTCTCTAACTAATGGATAACCTAACCTCTTTATTTTCACAACTTCCTTCTTATGTACCTCTCACTTCCTTCCTAACCTTGCTATTCCTTATCTACCCTTCCCCATCTCTCTGTCTCTTCCATTACCTTTAGATTGTAAGTGGCGGGTGTCTAATCTTGTGAGTGCTTTGGGAAAGAGCACTTCTTACAAGACTTGAAGCTCAAAACAGGGCCCTCCATTTTCTGTTTGTCGTCATTATTGTATATTGTATATTTCCTTGCTCTTCTCCCCTGTACAGCGCTACAGAATATGTTGGCGCAATACAAATAAAAGATAATAATAATCATTCTCCCCCCTCCCTCATCATCCTCCCTGTGTCTCTTCCCCCCTTCCTCATCATCCTCCCGTGTCTCTTTCCCCCTCCCTCATCATCCTCCCGTGTCTCTTTCCCCCTCCCTCATCATCCTACCCCCTCCCTCATCATCCTCCCCTGTGTCTCTTTGCCCCCTCCCTCATCACCCCCCCCCCCCCCTCACTTACCCTGCAGCTGCTCCTCTGCACGTCTTCCGGCACCCGGCATATGCTAATGACGTGACGTCATATGCGCGTCACGTCATTAGCATTGGCCGGGTGCCGGAAGATGCATGAAGGAGCCAAGGAGCAGCTGCAAGGTAAGTGAGGGGGGGGGGGGTGATAAGGGAGGGGGCAAAGAGACACGGCGGGTATGATGAGGGAGGGGGAGGATGATGATGGAGGGGGAAAGAGACACGGGAGGATGATGAGGAAGGGGGAAAGAGACATGGGAGGATGATGAGGGAGGGGGAAAGAAACACGGGAGGATGATGAGGGAGGGGGAGAATGATGAGGGAGGAGGAAAGAGACACGGGAGGATGATGATGGAGGGGGGAAGAGACACAGGGGAGGATGATGAGGGTGGGGGGAGGATGATGAGGGATGGGGAAAGAGACACGGGAGGATGATGAGGGAGGGGGAAAGAGACACGGGAGGATGATGAGGGAGGAGGAGGATGATGAGGGAGGATGAAAGAGACACGGGAGGATGATGAGGGAGGAGGAAAGAGACACAAGAGGATGATGAGGGAGGAGGAGGATGATGTGGGAGGATGAAAGAGACACAGGAGGATGATGAGGGAGGAGGAAAGAGACACAAGAGGATGAAGATGGAGGGGGAAGAGACACAGGGGAGGATGATGAGGGAGGGGGTAAAGAGATACAGGGGAGGATGATGAGGGAGGGGGGAGGATGATGATGAAAGTGGGGGAAAGAGACACGGGAGGATGATGTAGGAGGGGGAAGAGACACAGGGGAGGATGATGAGGGAGGGGGTAAAGAGATACAGGGGAGGATGATGAGGGAGGGGGGAAGAGACACAGGGGAGGGTGATGAGGAAGGGGGGAAAGAGACACAGGGGAGGATGATGAGGGAGGGGGTAAAGAGATACAGGGGAGGATGATGAAGGAGGGGGTAAAGAGATACAGTGCAGGATGATGAGGGAGGGGGTAAAGAGATACAGGAGAGGATGATGAGGGAGGGGGGAGGATGATGATGAGGGAGGGGGAAAGAGACACGGGAGGATGATGAGGGTGGGGGGAAGAGACACAGAGTAGGATGATGAGGGAGGGGGTAAAGAGATCCAGGGGAGGATGATGAGGAAGGGGGGAAGAGACACAGGGGAGGGTGATGAGGAAGGGGGGAAAGAGACACAGGGGAGGATGATGAGGAAGGGGGGAAAGAGACACAGGGGAGGATGATGAGGGAGGGGGTAAAGGGATACAGGGGAGGATGATGAGGGAGGGGGTAAAGAGATACAGGGGAGGATGATGAGGGAGGGGGGAGGATGATGATGAGGGAGGGGAAAGAGACACGGGAGGATGATGATGGAGTGGGGAAGAGACACAGGGGAGGATGATGAGATAGGGAGGGGGTAAAGAGATACAGGGGAGGATGATGAGGAACGGGGGAAGAGACACAGGGGAGGGTGATGAGGAACGGGGTAAGAGACACAGGGGAGGATGATGAGGGAGGGGGTAAAGAGATACAGGGGAGGATGATGAGAGAGGGGGATGTTAAGTTATTTTTTCCCTTTATGGATTAAAACCAGACTCTGCATCAACTATGTAATTTTCCGTGGTAGTTTTGACATGGATCCCCCTCCTGCATGCCACAGTCCAGGTGTTAGTCGCCTTAAAAACAACTTTTCCATCACTATTGTGGCCAGAAAGAGTCCCTGTGGGTTTTAAAATCCGCCTGCCCATTGAAGTCTATGGCGGTTCGCCGGGTTCGCCGGTTCGCGAACATTTGCAGCGGTTCGCGTTTGCGGTTCGCGAACCGAAAATTTTATGTTCGCGACATCACTAATCCCCAGTGAATAAGCTCTGAATCTTGACATCATCGGTATTGGACCTACCCAGAGTATGTACATGATATGATATGATACATGTATATGACAAATTAAAACCCATTTGTAACAGGAAGAAGTATAACCTGAGCTACTATTCATTACATATAATAGTTGTTAAACTACGAATCGTCATCACGACGCAGTTTGGTCTGCAAATGCTGAAAAATTTATGATATATTTTAATGTCCATGAACTGTTTAAAGTAACAAAGCAACAACCATATTCTGTAAAATCATGGCTGGATTGATACATGTTTTGTTCAGATAACGAGGGGACAGCCAGGACATCTGTGAGTGAGGTTACACGCAAATTTAACCCCAAATTCCACCGTTTCGGCATTTGAAAAATGGCTAAGCGTGGAAAAAAATGGCCGCCGAAAAAAATGAAAACGAGGCTCCACTTCCCCGCACCACCCAGCCATATACAACTTACCCAAAAAGGGATCAGAGATAAGCTCGGAAACCTGCATTAACCCCTCATTAACCCTTGCAGTGGGAGTCCCCGATCACACGCTATCAGGGACCCCCGCTGCAATGAAAATTCTAAATTCCCCCTTACAGGTCCTTAAAGGACCTGTAATAAAAAAAATTACCCTATCACTCTATACAGAGCCCCATCAACCCCTAAATAAAATTGTTACTCATGGGGGTCAATCCAGACCCCCATAAACCCTTAATTAACCCTGTCACTCATGGGGGTCAATACAGACTTCCATAAGCCCTTGATTAACCCTGTCACTCATGGGGGTCAATACAGACTCCCATAAGCCCTTGATTAACCCTGTCACTCATGGGGGTCAATACAGATCCCCATAAGCACTTAATTAATCCCCTCACTCATGGGGGTCAATAGAGACCCCCATAATACATTATTTAACCTGGTCACTCATGGGGCTCAATCCAGACCCCCATAAACCCTTAATTAACCCTGTCCCGCATGGAAGTCAATACAGACCCCCAAAAGCACTTAATTAACCCCGTCACTCATGGGGGTCAATTCAGCCCCGCATAAGCACTTAATTAACCCCCTCACTCATTGGAGTCAAGAAAGACCCCATAAATCCCTAATTAACCCTGTCACTCATGGGGGTCAATAAAGACCCCATAAATCCCTAATTAACCCTGTCACTCATGGGGGGTCAATACAGACTCCCATAAGCACTTTATTAACCCTGTCACTCATGGGTTCAATACAGACCGCAATAAACACTTAATTAACCCTGTAACTCATGGGGGTCAATACAGACACCCATAAACCCCTAATTAACCCTGTCACTCATGGGGTTCAATACAGACCCCCATAAGCACGTAATTAACTTGGTCACTCATGGGGGTCAATACAGAACCCATAAACCCATAATTAACCCTGTCACTTATGGGGGTCAATACAGACCCCCATAAGCCAATAAATAACCTGGCACTCATGGGGGGCAATACAGACCTCCATAATACATTATTTAACTCTGTCACTCATGGGGGTCAATACAGACCCCCATAAACCCTTAATTAACCCATCACTCATGAGGTTCAATACAGACCCCCATAAACCCCTAATTAACCCTGTCACTCATGGTGACAACACAGACCCTCATAAGCCTCTATTTAACCCCATCAGTCCCACAAGGGTATATTATGACCCTTATGGGGCAGTTACAATCCTAACATTAACCACATAGGTGCCATGACGGTCCTCAAGGACCGTCATGACACTAAGTACAAACACTACACTGCACTATACCCCCAATAAACCATTAAATCTAAACTAACCCCCTCTACACTAACCTAAGTCACAAAAAATAAAACATCTACATTACAGAAAATAAAAAAACCTAAGTAACAAAAATAAATAAATCTACATTAAAAAAAATAAAAAAACCTAAGTCACAAAAAATAAAAAAGGAACAATACAGAAAATAAAAAAAATACTTTACAACCGCCCCCCCACCACTACAGAAATATAGAATACATACAATATAATACAATACAAATAAAATAAAATACAATACCCCCCTATCTATCTAACATACAATCAATCAATCCTATCTATCTAAAATACATACCTTTCCAACATGTCCCTGTCCCTTTTCTTCTCCGGCGCGGCCCCTGTTAAAAAAAAACATTGCATTAGTACAACATACATATAAACAAAAAACAAAATAAAATAAACATAATATACGTAGTACCTACCTCCCCAAAATCCCACTCTGATTAGCTAATGCACCTGTCAGTCTTTATTTAAACTAATCACAAGGCGCAGATGCCTTCAGCCAATCACAATGGGATACACCCCCACAGGGTGATTGGCTGAAGGCATCTGCGCATTCTGATTGGTTGCAGTGACAACAGCCAATCACAATGGGATACACCCCCGCAGAGTGATTGGCTGAAGGCATTTGCACATTCTGATTGGCTTTTGTCAATGTCAATCAGTATTACAGCCAATGAGAAGGAGCAGATGTCTTCAGCCAATCACCCCGTGGGGGTGTATCCCACTGTGATTGGCTGATGGCAATACAGCCTTCTGATTGGTTTAAATAAAGATTGACAGGTGCATTATCCAATCAGAGTGGGATTTTGTGGTGTATCCCATTCTGATTGGCTCACACATTGGCACCTTCTGATTGACTGAATTTGATAGACAGCGTTTACAGCCAATCAGAAGTCGCCATTGAAAATTTTCTTCTGGAAAACTCTGTAGGAGGCTCATTAGCGTTGGGAAGATCCACGAGTGTGGATCTCAGTTAGTTTTTTTTAGTGCGTGGATTGTTCAAGGGCCCAGTTGGTGCAGAAGAGGAGGAGGCCGGGGACATCGTGGGGAGGTAAGTACAATGTATATTATGTTTATTTTTTTTTTGTTTTATGTTTATATGTATGTTGTACTAATGTAATGTTTTTTTTTTTTTAACAGGGGCAGCGCCGGAGAAGAAGAAAAGAAGGACGGGGACATGCTGGAAAGGTGAGTAGAATATTTAGAATATTTATAATGGTTATAATGTTTATTTATTGTATGTAAATGTGTTGTACTAATTTTTTTCCACCTTGGTTGGTGATCTGAAGGGACATTATTTTATTTTAGGTTAGAATTAGGGTTTCTGTATGTAGATAGCATTTATTGTATGTTAGATATGTATATGTATATATTTTAGATAGATAGGATTGAGGGATGTATTTTAGATAGATAGGATTGATTGTATGTTAGATAGATAGGGATGAATTGTATTGTATTTGTATTGTATTGTATGTATTCTATATGTATTTCCTTTTCAGGTGTGTAATTTATTTTATTTTCCTGTGTGGCGGGGGGGTTGTAATGTTTTTTATTTTTTCTGTAATGTTCCTTTTTTATTTTTTGTGACTTTTTATTTTCTGTAATGTCGATTTTTTATATTTTGTGACTTAGGTTTTTTATTTTCTGTAATGTCAATTTTTTATATTTTATGACTTAGGTTTTTTTTATTTTCTGTAATTAGAGTTGTGGGGGGTTTATTAGGGGGTAGGTAGGTAGTGTAGGTGTTAATAGGTTAGTGTAAAGGGGTGTTAGTTTAGATTTAATGGTTTATTGGGGTGGGTTTAGAGCAGTATAGTGTTTGTACTTAGTGTCTTGAGGGTACTGGAGAACCCTCATAGCACTTACGGGGTAATGTTAGGCTTCCAACTGTCCCATGAGGGTCTTTAAATACCCTTATGGGACTAATGGGGTTAAATGGAGGCTTATGAGGGTCTGTATAGACCCCATAAGAGACTGGGTTAAAATGGTGACGTGCTTACACTTTGTGTCATGAGGGTCCTGGATGTGTTAGTGTTATTACATGTGTAAATTAGTGTGTTATAGGAGTCTGTATAGTTGAGGCACACAGTACACTCACATTGTGTGACAAACAGCATTTCAACACTTTTTTATTGCCCCGTCATTTTAGATGGGCAAGTCGCTAGTGTACAAATAAAATTCAACTCAACAGCCACAATCAAAATGGAAGGTGTACAGATCTGGAGCTAATGTAGCCTCAGGGTCATTAGTGAAACAAATACATTCAATGTCTCAAGGCATTGTATTATTTAGATATATTTTAGTGTTATGATGATGATAAAGCTAATGATTGTTTATAGAGCCCTTTTTTATACTACTAAAGTAGCACTTGGAGGTAGGATGGAAATATGATACTAACATGCAAACAAGGCATTGCATGTGAGTTTTATTTCAACACCCAGGGATATACCTTTCTATCACAGTAACATGGCTTGCTTCATTACCTGTAATGTTTATCTGATAAAGGATCTGATACCCTTCCCAGTTTCTCAGATCCAGCCCAAACTCTGTCTAACCTCTTTCAGGATCTCTTGCCCTTACTTTGTACCTTGCCCGAGTCTCCTACTTTCTGGACTTGGTTCATGCCCTTCCACCTTCTGGCGCCCACAGCCCTTGCTTACAACACAAGGTGGGAGAAGTAAATACATTCAGTCTAAATGTGCCAGGGGGAATTAAGATAAGGGGACTAGACTTACCGGGGCCATGGTCACACTCTTTCCCATGGAAAGTAGATGCCTTTCAGATTGTCTGACTTCAATTTGATGATTGGACAATGGGATTCCATCACCCAATCCTGGAGGAATTGATGTTGGCAGTTCCCTGACTTAGAGAAACTCAAGAGGAGGGAGGCTTAGGTTGGGTATGTTATACTTGTGACCTGTTGCCTTTTTGTTTAATTCTTGACTTTGCTATTGTTCTATTCCCTATAAAATATTCACCTGGCCCAAAATATAGTATATGGTTCTGATTAGCAATTCCAAGTATGAAAGCAGTATTTTGTTAGTTCATGGAGTTTCTTTGAGTAACAGTTACTCTACTTCAAGAAGGGAATACCTGTACTCACACGGTCACTGAGGATAGACGTCTCCAACAGATATGAGAACCTAAATGGTGAGAGTTACAGAGCGTGCTGGCCCTGTTGGTTCTGTATCATGACAGCATATTCCAATATCAATAGTCCAGGTTAGCTGATCTCTCCTTGCAAATTCAAAACAAATCAAGGAACATAACAGGCCAAATCCCCAAAACAAATTAAAGATAATAACAGGCCCATCTCCCACCAGAACACTACCTTTACTTATATATTTACATAGTAAATGAGGTTGGAAAAAATACTTTTTACATCCCTGACCTTTGTAATATTTGGATTAATTGTTAATTAATTGTTTATTGACCCCTGAGAAAGGCAAACAGAGAAAAAAATAATGAAACAAAAGGGGAAATTTAAAAAAATCCTTCATCGCCCCAGATACTGGAAATCAGATTCCTTGCTGGATCAATACTCCTCTAGTTATCCAGAATCACTCTAAAGACCCTTTTTTATTAACAAATATATCCAATCCCTTTTTAAAACTAGCTATTGAATCCACTGCCACATCTCCTTTGGTGGAGAATTCCACAGTTTAACCACCATTACTTCGAATAACTCTTTATTTTCTTTAAGGTGGAATCATTTTATGTCTAACCTCAAAGAATGTCATATTATAATTTGAAAACCTCTTGGCACAAAAAGTTCACTTGACAAAGCCTTGTATTTACCCTGGATGTATTTATATAGGGTAATCATGTACCCTGTTAGATGCTTTTTTTTCATCACTTTGATGTGTATACCAGAGTCAGCTACATCTGTCCTGATAAGCACAGATTGTAAAACAGGATTCAAGAACCATTAGTCACCTTCTGGCATAGCCCAGTCCCATCTCTAATATGGGGATGGGGAATGTATCTGAGGATAGACATGGGTGGAAATATGTGAAGAATGTATATTTTTGGGGTGATTTGTGAAACTTGTGGGGGAAAATAAAGCCAGTCTGATTTCGGACACATAAAATAAAGGTGGTGTCGGAGTCTGCTTGTACTAATCATGGGTACAGGGTGTGGATTCTTACATCCTAAGACAAGGGGTCTGATGGTGCCTGCCTCTTCAGAAATGATGCTGCCATCTGAATTGTCTGCTGCTGCTGAGATCTGAACAAAAAGTTGCAACCCATAGAGAGAGAATTGGGGTGAGCGTAGTCCCCACAACAGGCGAGCGTAACAGCTGGTGGAAGTCGTGGGAGATCTCAAGCATTTTTACCAGCAGCCAGGATGGCTACTTACAAAGACAGAGAGAAAGAGAGCCAGGCGACAGAGGCAAAGGACTTCTAAAGCAATGGGTTGTGGCAGGGCCATGAGCTGTCAGGCTGGCTGGAGGAACTGTTATGGAAAGAGATTGCCTTGCGGAAACAGTATCATTCCAGGATAGGGCCTGTTGGTGCCCTTCGAGAGGATCTCTATTTTCGTTTGGAGCTAATAGATGGGCTCTGGGAGATCATGTATGGTGATCCTGAATGTGGCATGGGGACTGTAAGGAGGCAGAATAACTTGTTTCTTAAACACTGTCAAGGTCTAGAACCATGGTACCCGGAGGCTAATTTGCTAGAACCCCTGATTCAGCAAGAGCTGCAGCTGGATGCTGAGCATGTTGAATTGCTGGATGAGGCATCCATGGAGGGGTTTTGGCCTTCCAGTTGGGAGGAACCCTGTCAGGTGGACAGGGATGAAGAGGACTGGTTACCATACCCATACCAACCAGGCGGTATGTACAGGAGTAATTATGCTCAAGGGGTCTGGGGAGATAATATTATGTACTCTGACCAGGACTATACCAATATGGAGGTACAAATGGGCCAGGTCCAGTTAATTTTAGTTATGACTGGGACAGATGAGGATGGTACCATACATTATGGGTACATCTCAAAAGAAATGAAGTCCGAGTCTCAAATGGGAATAGCAGGCCAGATGGAGGGCTGGGGGTGTTCTGGAAGGAACAATAAATTAATTGTGAAACTAGCATGGGGTTCCTGTGGATAACTACAGTCCAGGAACCAGCCATGGATCCAGGGATGAACACAGAGAATAACCATGGGACTATGTCAGGCCAAGAGGAAGGCATGAAGGGGAGCCACCATGCTCCTGGGTTCTTTAAAGAACCAAGTATGGACTGTGCCCTGGGAATGGACTTGAACCATTAAAGGAGCTCCAGCTGAAAAGAATGTCAGAGAGCTAGCCACAGAGCAGAGGGCAGGGGAGGTTATGATCCCTGAGATCCTGCCAAACAGAGTCCCAGCAAATCAGTTAAAGAGGGAACACATTCCTTATTATGTGTCCAAGCAAGGAGAGCGGGGCCACAGTGCCCTGACCATGGTCCAGGGGCCAGCCATAAATCAAGGGACAGTAGGAGATAGCTGTGAGATCCTGCCAGTTGACCCAGGGACCAAAGATCCCAATGGAGGTGAGCCCTATGCCCAGATGATGAGAGCTGAGGAAGGAGGATGTGAGGCCCTGATCCAGATGTGATCTCAGGAAGAGGAGCCTCCAGTCCAGACCACCATCATGGATGCTGGGTTCAGGATCAGACCGGTATGTTCTTCCTTGGAGGTATTATTTTATGGGCTCCCAAGGAAAATGTTTCCCCTCAGACATTGGGAAGTGGAGGGCACTGGACCTGGCTTTTGGGCGGGGGGGGGGGGGGCTAACCATGTCACCTTGGGAACTGTCACTCGGACTGGGTACCACCCTGTGACCTTTTGGACTGGGTGAACTAATAGGCCCAAGGACTGTTTTAGATGCCGCAAGTCAGCTGTTTGTACTGGCCTGGCTGGAGTTGGTGGCATTGGCAAAGAACTTCCCCAGATTGTCACACACATGGGTGGGCCAGTTTTCGTGGATTGTAAAAGAGGGTACACCATGGTGTGGCTCATCATCTACCCCACTGCGTTGTCTCCCCTGCCCAAGGAATTTGTTTTCCCCAATGGATGGGGAGGGAGGGGGCATATGCCATTGCCTGGGGGAGGTGGTTGGCAATTGTGCCAGGGAGGCTATGCCCAACATTGTGTGCTCATTGGAACTGGAAGAATATGTGGCCTGTGAGGCAATTACAACTCTATCACTCGCACAAGTGAGATCAGTGTGGCTAGAAATTTGTCCAGCAGGACGAATTCCTAGGCGACACTAGGATGGGGGAAATTAGCTGTTATGAACAGAAGGGCCCAGTTGACTGTTTGGGGTTAATCAGTTATTATATATGTGTTTAGAATGTGCTAGCGACTTGCTTAACAGTAATATCATGGGTGTAAGGCATACATGTAGTTATATCATGGATGTAATAAGTGCATATAGTACTGTCATTTATTAACATTAAAATAATGTATATATGTTAGAAGTAGTCCAAAGGATTTGCTTAGATAATATAAAGTTGTGATGGTGGGGCTGAAGAGAATGCGTGGAACTGTGTGAAGAATGTATATTTTTTTGGTGATTTGTAAAACTTGTGGGGGAAAATAAAGCCAGTCTGATTTTGGAGACTGCTTGTACTAATCAAGGGTACAGGGTGTGTGATTCTTAGATCCTGTCATCTGGATTGCCTGCTGGATGCTGAGGTCT
This sequence comes from Discoglossus pictus, assembly GCA_027410445.1. Classification (NCBI taxonomy): domain Eukaryota; kingdom Metazoa; phylum Chordata; class Amphibia; order Anura; family Alytidae; genus Discoglossus; species Discoglossus pictus. Next base: position 38,615,329 of record CM050173.1, on the reverse strand, counting down.
GAACAAAAAGTTGCAACCTACAGAGAGAGAATTGGGGTGAGCATAGTCCCCAAATCAGGCGGGCGTAACAGACACTATATGACAAGTCTTTCCAAAATCCCAAAAGAGCATCATCACATTGTAGGTATTAATTAATTGTTACACAGACACAGGCAAGTTGATTGTGACCCTACATTTCAGGTGTGAGCAACTAATTAGTATGAAATGTTCATGATTAACTCATCAAAGTATGTGCTAATGTACTGGCAGGTTTTCATGCTTTTTAAATAATTGATAATAAAAACAGGATTTTATGTGTCACACTCCCTTTACTATGATTGTATGTATTAGTAGGATATACTAACACAGATGCCAAGCACCAGAGATTTCACCATTCTCAAACTTCTGATATAGGCCTGGGGATGCAGGATATGGGAATAGTGAGTACTGCCAGGGAATCCTGCATTCATGCTCTGTACGCACATATTTGCACCACAAACCTATTAACATTTATAGATTTGAAAGCGCTTGCAATTTCTGTACTGTGCCTTTTCCTGTATATACGGGAGACCTTAGGGCCACATACAAGCAATCCGTTGCACCAATGACATTGGGCATACTTCCCATGCAATAAAAAAATCAATTCTGACCTTTCTGATCCATTCTCTAGAAAAGGTGGCCAGAGGCATCCCACCCACAATGCCTTAAATGCATTTGAATCTAACAAAGGCAAGAAATGTATAATGCTTAACATTTTGGACATACCTGGTACAGCCTTTTTTCCTATGGGGATGGGCTCTATGTCTTTATTTAGTACTTCAAAGATGTCTATCAGACAGGCACATATTAAAAGATATATATCATACACTTTAACAACATTTAGTCCTTCTAGTGTGACGCTCTACCTCACCCTTGGGCCCCTGTGGACCATCTCCACCTTTTCTGCATGAGAAACTAGCTGAACCTCACCAACAACTCCATGAGGCTCCAGCAACTCCTCTAACTACAGCTGTCCCATAGCAATCTGCCCCTCCCTGTCTGCATGCGACCCTGAATCCCACTGTCCATGTCTCACAAACACTTTTTCCCCTTTCTGGCCACCTACAAAAAACCTGTGCAAGCTGTGGCCTGAATAATCACTAAGCTCCTGTTGTGCTAAACCTCCAACATAGATGCACATTTATTTAACGTCTCTCCTCCTTTAACACATCTCATTAACTTTCTTGTATCTAGCATGTATCATTCTCTTGTGTCTAATATACCTCTTTCTCAGCAGCTGGCTCCCATACAGACATAATGCACCAAACAGCTTGTCTCCATGTTGGCTCTGACTTAAGATTTGTTTTTTGTGAGGCTATTTAGGGGTCATGCTTAGTTCAATATGCTTAATTCCACATGCTTCGTTCTTTTAGCTTCTTCCAGAAACTTGATGTTTGTTACGTGTCACATAAGGTTTTTCTGTGCTCTTACAGTGGGTAGAATTTACATGCAATGATTTCTCCATCAGAGAACATGCAGAGCCTTCTAAGTACACATATGTATGCTTACTAACTCTTACATGAGCATTATAAGTGACCTTTATGTAAAATCTCCTGGAGCGGAAGAGCCTTCAAAGTACAAATAGCATATTGAATAATTCTTACAGGAGCCATGTTATTGCTATTTAGAACAAATCTCAAGTAGCAGCAGGCCAAACTATACTTGATGGATCGATCAGAAAGACTGATTGTCCCTAATCATTGCAAACTTCATTGTAAGAAAATGAAAATGTTTAAATAATAGTCCGTTGACAAGGTGCTTGTTATTATCTATAGTTTTAAGTTATACCAACATTTAAAATGAGCAATGTCCACTAGAAGAATTCCACAGATGGCAGAAATAAAATTCAAGTTTAGCTTCCTAGCACAACTTCACAATACACTATTTGGAAAGATACAGAATATTTATCATTAAAAGGAAATTAGGGCTAATATCTGGTTTTGTACTGACATATATGGACCAAAGTACAACTTAGTGTTAAGAAACAAAACATATGTTTTTCATATAGCCTCTTACTCTTTTCTGTCCAAAGTCTTTCGTTATAACAAGTAATGTTCATGTGATAATCCAAGTAAATAAGAAACTTGTAATTTGATTAGTACATAACCAACATTTAGAGCAATTAAACAGTTACAGGGCGATCAGAAAGGGGCAAACATTTAAAAACTTGCACAAAGTTAATTATAGATGTGACTTTATCATATTATTTTAATGTTAAAAAGTTGAAAAAGCAATTAGTGTCCAGATCACATAATACATTTATCAATAGAGATGTCGCGAATAGTTCGCCGGCCTGCGAACATATGCGATATTCGACCCGCCCCCTATACTTTATCATTGAGCAAACTTTGACCCTGCATGTCACAGTCAGCAGACACATTCCAGCCAATCAGCAGCATACACTCCCTTCCAGAGACACAGGGGAGGATGATGAGGGAGGGGGGAAGAGACACAGGGGAAGATGATGAGGGAGGGGGCAAGAGACACAGGGGAGGATGATGAGGGAGGGGGAAACAGACACAGGGGAGGATGATGAGGGAGGGGGTAAAGAGATACAGGGGAGGGTGATGAGGAAGGGGGGAAAGAGACACAGGGGAGGATGATGAGGGAGGGGGGAAGAGACACAGGGGAAGATGATGAGGGAGGGGGAAAAGAGACACAGGGGAGGATGATGAGGGAGGTGGGAAAGAGACACAAGGGAGGATGATGATGGAGGGGGAAGAGACACAGGGGAGGATGATGAGGGAGGGGGTAAAGAGATACAAGGGAGGATGATGAGGGAGGTGGGAGGATGATGAGGGAGGGGGGATGAGACACAGGAAAGGGTGATGAGAAAGGGGGGAAAGAGACACAGGGGAGGATGATGAGGGAGGGGGTAAAGAGATACAGGGGAGGATGATGATGGAGGGGGATGTTAGGTTATTTATGCCCTTTATGGATTAAAACCAGACTCTGCATCAACTATGTCATTTTCCGTGGGAGTTTTGACATGGATCCCCCTCCGGCATGCCACAGTCCAGGTGTTAGTCCCCTTAAAACAACTTTCCCATCACTATTGTGGCCAGAAAGAGTCCCTGTGGGTTTTAAAATCCGCCTGCCCATTGAAGTCTATGGCGGTTCGCCGGATCGCGAACATTTGCGGCGGTTCGCGTTCGCGGTTTGCGAACCGAAATTTTTATGTTCGCGACATCACTATTTATCAACAGTTTGTCCCACAAAAAGGATCCAATCTTCTCTGAAACAACTTTTAATACATATTTCCACATGACTTTATTCTATGTCTCTGTAATAAACGGTTATTAAAACAATTATATGAATCAGACATTGACAAATGTATATAACTCAGGAGTCTGACCATTTAGTGAGGAGTCATAAAAAACTCTTTTTTTGGAGTGGGTGTGCCAATAGATACTCCACAAGACAAGAAAGAGGCAGAGAAAACCCTCATTCGAATCTTCCAGAACTAGTGAAGACTGCTATAATAAGAGATCCCAGGGCCACAGATCTATTTCAGTCAATGAGCTCACTTAGTCAATGATCCCTCAAGAAAGACCTCCCCCTAAGATCCTCACAAAGTTCCAGTGACTCCACCTGAGCATCACCTGGGTGTCATCACAGATCCCCATGAATCAGAGATCCAATCAGAGACCTCCAATAACCAGACAACTCTGAAAGTCAGAAACTCATGCCTAATTGAAGAGAACCCCCTAAAGCCAAAATAATCCACTGAGGCAGTAATTAATCAATGAGAGAGATGCCCTAGAACCAAAATTCCTTCCCAGAGCCAGAAAACCCCTCAAAGCCTGAGACCCACTCTCCTGCAGCGTGATGGCCTCTCAGCCCAGCTAGCCCCTGGCTGTGTATCAGGGCATGTTCTTCAGCTGGAAGAATAGACTTGATACTGACAAATAAATCATTTTGGGGGTGCTGATAAATTGAATAAATTGAATTTCTCTGAAAATGTTATTGTAGCTAGACATATTAGGCTGACCTGATCCTCTAAATGAGAAATGGCTGAAAGGACAACATATATTGTATATGGGGCTTAATAAATCCTTTATGTAATAAAATGTTGTTGCTAAGGCAAAATTACGGTTTTTACATTCAAGATTTGTAAAATAGTTACATTGTAATTGAGGTTGAAAAAATACTTGTAGTCCATCAAGTTTAACCTTTTCAAATCTCATCTGATCCTTATAATAAGTAGATTAATTGTTAATTAATTGTTAATGGATCCATAGAAAGGCAAACTGAAAGAAATCCACAAAAACATTGGCAATAAGGGAAAAAGACAAAAATGCCTCCCTGACCCCAAATACTGGCAACTGGATTTCTCCCTGGATCAATACTTCTGCTCTAGTTATCCAGAAAACCCCTGAATGCCCTTTTTATTCAAAACAATATCCCAACCCGTTTTTAAATATATCTATCGAATCCACTGACAGAACCTCCTTTGGTAGAGTTCAACCACCTTTACTGTGAAGAGCCATGTTCTTTATGGTGCAATCTATTTCCCTTCTAACCTCAAGGGATATGCTCTTGGCATAAAAAGTTCACTTGACAAAGCCTTAGATTGACTCTGGATGTCATATCTCCTCCTATAGGTTTAATTTGGTTATTCTTTCTTCATCTCTTAATCTTTCCATTCCCTTTTTTATGAAGTGGTGCCCACAACTGAACTCTGTATTCCAAATGGGGACGTACTAAGTATTTGTATAGTTGCAGAATTATATTTGCTTCCCTGGCTTCTATACCCTTCTCATTTCATGCCAATATGTTACTTGCCTTTGCAGCTGCTGCTTGGCATTGAGCACTATAACCTAGCTGGTTGTCCACAAGCTCTCCCAAATCCCTTTCTATATCTTATACCCCTAGATTTGCTCCATTAAGATTATACATTTCATGGCAATTTTCCCATCCCAAATGCATAACATTTTTTTTGCATTAAATCTCATATGCCATTTAGTTGTTTATTTCTCTAATTTATGTAAATCCCTTTAGAGGGAAAGTATTATCACTTTCTGATTTAATGATCTTGCACCACATGGTGTCATCAGCATGGAAACAATACTTTCCAGCGCTACTTTTAAGTTAATAAATATACTAAAAAGGAGAGGACCTAATACTGAACCCTGAGAAACCCCACTAACCACATTAGTCCAATCTGAGTATGTTCCATTTACAACAACACTATTCTTCCTGTCTTTTAAACCTCTCTCAATCCATCAGTAGATATTTACAGCAATTCCTTTATCTCTTAGTTTGCCCAATAGTCTTACATGTGGCACTGTATTAAAATCGTTTGAAAAATTCAAAATGACTGTATCCACTATGTTACTGTGATGATCCGTGAGTAGGGCCTATACAAGCCCAGAGCAACCTGCTATAGACTACAGGTTATCTACCCACAAGGACCATTGGGGTCTTTGAAATCTCGGCCCCAGCACCCTGATACCGGGCTTCTGTATCAGTCAGAGTCTCTCCATCAGGAATCAGCACTTCCAGGAGTCACAGTAACCTTTCTGTGGTAGTGACCAGGACAGGTAACTTGTAGGGTGGATATATGTTCAGTATCTCAGCCACCAGGAACAAAATAAAGAGACCATACAATTTCTATATGGCTCTGAGTGAACTGATTTATTTTTGAAGCACTATTTATAACAGTTACACAGAGGGGGTGTACACAGCACAACAATGGAAGGGGGTGGCAGACAATTACAGGAGATGACCCCACATCCCGAGATCAATAGGATTAACTCCAATGCACATCCTGCCATCTCTAGCACATATTAGACATCATTAACTAAATCTGGTAGTCTTAATCTGACCTCCTCTCTTTCTGATGGGATTATCTTAATTTAGCAAACAATGGAACAAAGCAGGTTTACAAAGACAATGGAGGCGTCCATGCAGATAATCCAGTGACAGAGCCAAACTGTCTGTCTATCACTGAGTTCAATGGGTCAACATCCAGGCCAGGAAAAAGGGGTCTGTGACAGTTACCTTGAGCCAAGTTCCTACTTACCTCCTCATAGAAACGTTTTCAATTTGTTGGACATGACCTATACCTCTGTGACAAAGCTGTACAGAGATGTGAGAGAGTCCTAGAGGATATGTCTGTAAGCCTGAACTACAGCTGAGAACCATTGGAGCTGAAAGCAAGTGAAGACTGCCAGATAGAAAAGTATTTTGGCTTACAGCTGCAAAGACAAGGAGACTGCAGCGTGGAAGCTGATATGCACATAGCTGAGGAAAGGATAGTTTGACTTATGGAACATACAGGTCAGTGACTTATTATAAAGTATTGAGCTGATTATTTTGTTTTTGCTCCATCCAGAGTTTCTTGGATGGAAGCAGTATTCTAGAGGGATCTAATTAAAGGTAGTGCTCAGTGGGAGCCTGGCCTGTTATTTTCATTCTTTATTTTGTTTGACCATTTATTGTGACACTGGCAGAAGATTCAATAAAATAGAGAATAATTGGATTGTGCCACATTGGTGTTAAAAGTGGGATCCATGGTCTTGGTTTTGAAGACAGCAAGGAGAAGATAATAATAAGAAGCTTGTAGAAGGCGTCTGATTTGAATTGCCTTTATCTTTAGTCCTCGTTTTAGTTACCGTAAGTTCCTACTCATTATTACAGATCTTAATAGAGCTTTTTTTAAGGCACTATATGGATAAGAGAAGTAGTACACTTAACTTGTTAACCCAGAGGTGGCGACTTGTTCTGTATATATAATGGAGGTCTGGCTTTATCAGTCCTGATATTCAGGTTATTAGCTGTTAAATCCTTTCAGTGGTTTAGCAAATAGGCGTGGGTTGCTTAATTCTATGAATTTTCCGGATCTCAAATCATACGTTAATCTTCTGTTCTTATATTTGAGACTCTACAAGTCTCTTTCTCACAAATGTATTTTAATCTGCCAATGTATTTTATTCTGCAGATTTATAATCTACTATCTCTTGCTTGTTTCATAGATTGACCAGTACTCCATATCTTTTCCCAGGTTTTGTTTACTTTTAAAGCTTTGTTCAAAACTTTATTAAAGTTAAACAAGTCCCAATGGGAATGTGGAAGGAAAAGCTCTTGACTTATTTTACCATAGATGGCGTCTTATAATTAAAAAAAAAATATTAGTCAAGCTAATGTTTGTCGGTCTTGAGTAACCAGCCTGTTGACTTTTTGCTATTGATCTATGAAATATTTTGGGACATAGCGCAACATTTTTAATATAGGATTTTTCAAGTGCACCCCTTTATGATATATGTCTGTTCTTAAAATTAAGACACAATGAGTCACAAGTCCTCAGTTTGCATATAAATCCACAGACCAGATCTCCCTTGTCTATACCAGCGTTATTTTCCAGACTGCCTCTAAACTTTAGGCCTTATATCAGTTCTCAGTTTTATTTCTCCTGGTATATAACACATGTAAATCCAAACATTTTATATATATTTTATATGTCAGTATCCCGATGACAGTGCTTTAGCCAGCTGTTGAACTTATTTGCATGTAGCTTTTCTAGAAAAATATTCGGTATCACAGTTTAATATCTCTAAATTTTTATCTAGAGAACCTGGTGCACTCTCTTTATTAATGTTACATAGCGTTACAGTTCATTCTTTGTTCCCTAAATATGTACATGTTGTTGTTAATCATTGAGTTAAGTCAAATGTATGTTGTATAACATTGTGTCCATCTTAACTCATAATCAAGCTTTTATAATACCTTCCAATGCCTATGCTTTGCACGTATCTGTTGTCAGGTGTTTAATCCACTCTCAGCTTGGGTGAATAGATTCTTGGCTTTAACTTGCTCCTTCACTGGCTTCCCCGATTCCTCCAAATGGTTGATCTTTCCAGGAACCAGCAGGCTTTAGTTTGAGATACCTGAGGGATGTACCCCCAATGCTCCGGTTGAGATGCAGGCGATCTCTGAGGTACTTGCGTACAGCATTTGGCGGGCTGCTCTCTTAAACGAGCTTGCGGCTTTGTCAGACGATTATGTAATTTCTGGTTTACTGCCATTCTTCAAAATGAGAAGATAAAAGTGTCAAATGCTGTAAAGAGTAAAGGGCAAAATAGAGTTAATCACTGGGTGCAAAATTATCCCCAGAATGAAGGATGCTGATCAAGATATTTGTGATGATTTGAAGCAAAACCAGTGCAGGAAGAGGTGCAGTGGAGGATGATATTTTAGAAAGAAAATGCTTGACAAAGATCTCAGACTCAGAGAAATGGGAGATTGAGCAGTTGATTGTAGCCAGAGATATTGAAAAGGAGGAATGTCCTAATTTTGATGGGGAAACTCGAAACCGTCCTAAAGTGAAAGATGAGAAAAAAGAGAATCTGGAGATGGAGCTGATAGGGATAATATGGACAATGGTCCCCTTAGAACTGTAAAGTATCTCAACAGCTCTCTGTCTCAGGCAGCCATAATACAGAAACATGGTCACAAAACCCTGGAGACATAAGTGAAGTTTGAGGAGCAAACAAAGAAATTGTGAGAAGCAAGACGATAGAATGTATGTTAAAGAAATAGTATGTCTACTGGGATCAGACAAAATAGCAACGCACAGTCAGTTGGATGATCTACGCTCTCAGCTAGAAGAGACAGGAAGGGATGGAGCTGTGATAGAGAAGAAGCTGCAGATCCATACACCACAAGAGCAGAGGGTGACAAAACTCTCTAGTCTGGAGACACAGTTGACTCAGAAGGATGTTGGTGATGTTCTGTGCAGAACAGTGTCTGAAGAAAGTTGTTATGCAAAACATAGAGCAGGAGTATGACACCCAGGAGGAACTCTGGACTTTGAGACTGTTAAAATATTATGGACCTCTGGGCTGGCAATAGTTACTAATGTTTAAAGTGTATCATTGTGTAATTTCTTATTTTACAAAGGATTATGTTACTGTGTCCAAGTGAACATTGTATATGTCTTGTTTAGACTTAAAATTCAGGATTTTCCCTTTTTTTTTTTTTATAAAACTGGCTATGTGGGGCTCCAAGGAAATGGGCCACAAGTTACGAGGTAATCGGCTGAAGGGTCTGGAGAGGTCCATTTGACCAAGAGAAGGGCCTGATTCCATGTCTGCCGAGGGGATATTTATGCTATCATTCCCCTGCTATGGTGCTTTCCCGGCCAAAGGTGGCTACTTAATTACCTCTCCAAGGCAAGGGAATGTCCAGCTGGTCAGCAGGGGACATGTTAGAGGCATTCACAAGGGAATGCTAAAGAGAGTGGGGGTGGGGAGGAGTAATTTAGTCTTAATCATATTTTAGCAAGGTTATATGAGGAATTCTCGGTTTCCCAGGGTGTTTGCCACCCAAATCCAATACAGCAAAGTTAAGGGGATAACGTACAACTGAAATTTGTTTATTATTTATTATTTAAACAAAACAGTGACAAATAAAATAAATAAAAACAAGGAAAGCAAGGGGTATGTTTTAAAAAAGGGCAAATGTGTGGAGTACAGTAATCATATTCCTATACAGAAACTCTGTATTGTAAATGTTCTCCAATTGGAGGGATACTGATACTACAACCTTCAGTCACAATTGTTTCAATTTAGATGGAAAATCCATATATAAAGGTGTGCTGGCCCACATACATAATTCCTATGTAGCTATACTGCTAGTAAACTAATAATAGGAATCGTAGAGTATGGCTTGCTGAATAATACGCTGTCCCTAAATTACACCCAAACAGCTGACTCTAACTGCCTCCTGATATATGGCAATGCCTGTGGAGATATATATGGCACAATATATTAGAATTGTGCAGGTACTGTTAGTAAATCATCCACTGTGTAGCAATCGGTATTTAGACACATTGGTCTCCTAAGGGCAAATTCATTGGTCTCCCAAGGGCAAACTGAAATATGGGTTAGATTGACTTAGAGTATGTCTAAAATGCAATAAAGTATAGAGCCTTCGTAGGGATTTAGAGGGACATTAGGCTAAGCAAAAAACTCTCAGCGTTCGCGGGCTGCACATAGTGTGACTTCCGGGTTTATAACGCGCATGCGCACGTCTAGCGTGATGACGTGCGCTGCGTGGTTACTGAGGCCTGACGCGTTTTGACGTAGACACGTCTTTGTCAAAGATGAAGTAACACGAGGCTGTTTAGAGGGAGTCTTTTATAGGTGGGGGTTGTCAAGGTAACACCATAGAGGCATGCTACCATTATTGTTGAGATTTATATATCGACATCTGCTGGAGGTAGATGGAATATACCTCCAGAAGGCAAAACAAAAAAATTAAGATGATGTGGAAAAGATGAAATTGTGCACTAAGGAATTACAAGGAGTTAAAAAAAGTACAGTAGTATGATAATAAAATGTAATAAAGATAAACTGAAGCTCCTAATGTAGGGGCTATGGGGATAACTTGTGTCCCCAGATAAGTGAACAAAAAATATATAATATATAATATATATAAGAGTGCGACATACCACTAAATTCTAGGATAAAATAGAATGATTGGATATAGGGTGTAAGAGAAGTCACACAAAAAAATAACCATGAATTGTTTTTTTTGTGACTTCTCTTACACCCTATACTATACTTTATTGCATTTTAGACATAATCTAAGTCAATCTAACCCATATTTCAGTTTGCCCTTGGGAGACCAATGAGTTTGCCCTTAGGAGACCAATGTGTCTAAATACTGATTGCTACACAGTGGATGATTTACTAACAGTACCTGCACAATTCTAATATATTGTGCCATATATATCTCCACAGGCATTGCCATATATCAGGAGGCAGTTAGAGTCAGCTGTTTGGGTGTAATTTTGGGACAGCGTATTATTCAGCAAGCCATACTCTACGATTCCTATTATTACTTTACTAACAGTATAGCTACATAGGAATTATGTATGTGGGCCAGCACACCTTTATATATGGATTTTCCATCTAAATTGAAACAATTGTGACTGAAGGTTGTAGTATCAGTATCCCTCCAATTGGAGAACATTTACAATACAGAGTTTCTGTATAGGAATATGATTACTGTACTCCCCACATTTGCCCTTTTTTAAAACATACCCCTTGCTTTCCTTGTTTTTATTTATTTTATTCGTCGCTGTTTTGTATAAATAATAAATAATAAACAAATTTCAGTTGTACATTATCCCCTTAAATTTTCTAAATTAATCATATTTTAGTAGCACTGTGGCATACTACCGTATATACTCGAGTATAAGCCGAGTTTTTCAGCCCTTTTTTTAAGGCAAAAAAGTGCCCTTATACTCGAATCACTCTCCCCCCCGTGTCTCTCTAACCCCCCCGTGTGTCTCTAACCCCCCCCGTGTGTCTCTCTACCCCCTGTGTCTCTTTCCCTCCCCCCTCCTCAACCTAAACCCCCCTCAACCCCCCTCCTCCACCTAAACCCCCCTAAATACCTCCCCCCCTCCCCTCACTTACCTGCTTGTGCTCTGGCCTCCGATCCTTGACCAGGCGCCGTCGCGCATGTGACGTCACATGCATGCTGCGTCATTAGCATATACCGGGTGCAGACACCAGGTATATGCTAATGACGCAGCGCGCATGTGACGTCACATGCGCGCCGGGTCAAGGAGCGGAGACCGGAGCACAAGCAGGTAAGTGAGGGGAGAGGTATTTAGGGGGGTTTAGGTGGAGGAGGGGGGTTTATGTGGAGGAGGGGGGTTGAGGGGGTTTAGGTTGAGGAGGGGGGTTGAGGAGGGGAGTTGGGGTTTAGGGGGGAGGTTGAGAGGGGTTGAGGTTGAGGAGGTGGGTTGGGGATGAGGGGGGTTGAGGTTGAGGAGGGGGGTTGAGGAGGGAGGTTGAGGATGGGGCATTGAGAATGAGGATGGGGGGGTTGAGGAGGGAGGTTGAGGAAGGGGTTGAGGATGGGGGGTTGAGGATGGGGGCGTTGAGAAGGGAGGTTGAGGAAGGGGTTGAGGATGGGGGGGTTGAGGATAGGGGGGTTTAGGAGGGAGGTTGAGGATGAAGAGGGAGGTTGAGGATGAGCAGGAGGGGTTGAGGATGAGGAGGGAGGATGAGGAGGGAGGTTGAGGATGAGGAGTGAGGTTGAGGATGAGGAGGAGGGGTTGAGGAGGGGGGTTGAGGAGGGGGGGTTGGTGTTGAGGGGGGTTGAGGAGGATTGAGGTTGAGGAGGGGGTTGAGGATGAGGATGGGGGTTGAGGAGGTAGGATGAGGATGGGGGGCTTGAGGAGGGGGTTAAGGATGGGGGGGTTGAGGAGGGAGGTTGAGGAAGGGGTTGAGGATGGGGGGTTGAGAAAGGAGGTTGGGGATGAGGAGGGAGGTTGAGGATGAGGAGGAGGGGTTGAGGATGGGGGGTTGAGGAGAGAGGATGTGGTTGGGGGGGTTGAGGATGGGGGGGTTGAGGAGGGAGGATGAGGAGGGAGGATGAGGAGGGGGTTGAGGATGAGGAGGGAGGTTGAGGATGAGGAGGAAGGTTGAGGATGAGGAGGGAGGTTGAGGATGAGGAGGGAGGTTGAGGATGAGGAGGGAGGTTGAGGAGTGGGGTTGAGGAGGGTGATAAGGGAGGGGGGAAGAGACACAGGGAAGGGAGAGGTTGGAAGAGACACAGGGAAGGGAGAGGGGAGAAGAGACACAGAGAGAGAGGGGGACACAGAGGGCACAAGAGGGACACAGGGGGCAGCACATTTCCCACCCTCGGCTTATACTCGAGTCACTCATTTTACCCAGTATTTTGTGGTAAAATGGGTGCCTCTGCTTATACTCGGGTCGGCTTATACTCGAGTATATATGGTATATAGCCCCTACTTTAATATTTATACAAGAATATAAGTATGGATCATGAAAGACTAGGACATGTTTGCATTGGAGTGGTGAAATTAGGAGTTGCCTAATCTGTATGGTTAGCACGATGTTGATAAGAGTTTTTTTTATGCATTGTATAGGTATTTTAATATCATGTTTGGACTGATATGGGGCCCTTAAAGACTACAATGGAATCAGCTGTACCCTAATCTAGTGATGGATTAGCAAGGGGACAAGAAGCTACCCCCCCCCCCCACCACCACCACCACCACCACCACCACCACCATAGCCAAGCACATATCAATAGGGGACTGTACATGTATATTCGTTGTATTTTATGTCATCTATACCATTTAGTCAGGAAGGATGTTCCTTTGTCTGGGAGACGCAGCCCTCACCAGAATGCACTGGTCCTTATTTGTTGTGATTATTGTTATTAATATAGACTTATACTTGTATACTTATGCTGCAGAGAAGCAGAATCTATGAGAGGCCAAACAGACACTGCAGAATGCCTTGCTGCAGGTGGCACAGAGGTTGAAGAATGTGCATTATAACTGAGTGGACTGGAGGGATGGGCTGTTATACAGAATGCAGAGGTTACTGAAAAAATAGCATTAATATCTACACCTGGAACTTCAGTCACATCTCTACCACAAAGACTTTAGGAGAACTAAAAGTAAAGATAGTGCTTCTTTGGAGCTAAGTCTATTATTTTCATTGTTTGTTTTATCATGTCTTGTGACACTGGCAGAAGGTTCAGTAAAATTTTGAAAATGCATTGAGGCCTACTGTGTATCTGTGTTTCACTATACAGTGCCTTGCAAAAGTATTCACCCCCCTTTACATTTTACCTATTTTGTTACATTACAGCCTTAAGTTCAATGTTTTGTTAATGTGAATTTTATGTGATGAATCAGAACACAATAGTCTAAGTTATCTCATTTTATACCCTGGTCCACTAAAACAAAACAAAATAAGTGGATAACTATAGAACAATGTTTAGCTAAGGGCTTATCATTAAGTGATTGGCTTTGGTATGATACATTTCCCAATAATAATATTACGTCAATAATAATTAAATCAGGGTTTCTATTTTGGTTTAAATGGAAGAAAAAACTAAACCTTTCAACAATTCCGTGTTCGGAAATGTCACTGTTAGGTGTAAGTAATGTTCTTAACTTGGCCTGTCTACATAATTAGAGTAATTGGAATATACAGACATTGGGAGATCTGTTCGATAAAGGTGAAATTAAGTCTTTTTCCAAATTATGTGCTGATTTTAGTTTTCCATCGTCTAAATGGTTGGAATATGAGAGAGTTAAAAAAGTTATTTTAAATTCGAAATATTTAATTACCTCAAACAGATCCTTAACCAATTTTGAAAAGTTAGTACTTTATAATTACAGGAAACATATAATTTCCAAATGCTATGAAATATTAAGAAAACAGGATAAGATGGAAAAATCTCCAGGTATGCTTGAGTGGGAAAAAGAATGTAATAACTTAATTAACCTGGAAAATTGGTCAAGAGCGTTTGCGTTCTCACAGAAAATTATTAAATATCAAGCATATAGAGAAGTCAATTTTAAAGTGATCCAGAGGTGGTACTTTGTCCCAGTAAAGATAGCAATTATTAACAATAATCCTAATAAGGGGCTTTGTTGGAGGCTTTGTAATAAGCAGGGGACGCACAAACATATTTGGTGGGACTGTGACCCCATTAAGAAACTTTGGAGTTTGATTTTTGAATATATTTCTAAAATTTGCGGTAAAATCATTAAGCCGACATGTGAAATGGCTATTCTTCACATCATGGACAATAGGCTTAAGATGGAAGAACAAGCTTTAATTATACAGGTAGTCTCAGTAGTCAAATGGCTTATTGCCAAACGCTGGAAATCAGAACTTATTCCATCACTGAATGAAGTATTAACAATTCTGAAAAAGAACAGAGAATTAGAAAGGAATTTATACGACATGGGCATTGTTTTATCCAGGTTTAACAGTTGGCTGATTTGGGATAAATATTACCATTCTTTAAACTCATAAGACATAACTCTTTTTTTTTTTTCTTTAGTTTTTGCATGACTGTAATATATCTTGTATTTGTATATTTGTGTTTCGTATAATTTTGTAATATTTGTTTGTTATTTGTAGAAACTGAAGAAAAATAAAAAATTATAAAAAAAAAAATAGTCTAAGTTGGTAAAGTGAAATGAGAAAAATATATACATAAAACTATTTTTTAGAAATAGAAAACAGAAAATTGGCATGTGCGTATGTATTCACCCCCTTTGTTATGAAGCCCATGAAAAGCTCTGGTGCAACCAATTACCTTCAGAAGTCACATAATTAGTGAAATGATGTCCACATGTGTGCAATCTAAGTGTCACATGATCTGTCATTACATATGCACACCCTTTTTGAAAGGCCCCAGAGGCTGCAAACACCTAAGCAAGAGGCACCACTAACCAAACACTGCCATGAAGACCAAGGAACTCTCCAAATAAGTAAGGGACAATGTTGTTGATAAGTACAAGTCAGGGTTAGGTTACAGAAATATATCCAAATCTTTGATGATCCCCAGGAGCACCATCAAAGCTATCCTAACCAAATGGAAAGAACATGGCACAACAGCAAACCTGCCAAGAGATGTCTGCCCACCAAAACTCAAGGACCGGGCAAAGAGGGCCTTAATCAGAGAGGCAGCACAGAGTCCTAAGGTAACCATGGAGGAGCTGCAGAGTTCCACAGCAGAGATTGGAGTATCTGTTCATAGGATGACAATAAGCTCTACGCTCCATAGAGTTGGGCTTTATGGCAGAGTGGCTAGAAGAAAGCCATTACTTTCAGCAAAAAACAAAATGGCACATTTTGAGTTTGCAAAAAAGCATGTGGGAGACTCCCAAAATGCATGGAGGAAGGTGCTCTGGTCTGATGAGACTAAAATTGAACTTTTCGGCCATCAAAGAAAATGCTATGTCTGGTGCCAACCCAACACATCACATCACCCAAAGAACACCATGGGGAGATTTTTCAGCAGCCGGGACTGGGAAACTGGTCAGAGTTGAGGGAAAGATGGATGGTGCTAAATACAGGGATATTCTTGAGCAAAACCTGTACCACTCTGTGCGTGATTTGAGGCTAGGACAGAGGTTCACCTTCCAGCAGGACAATGACCCCAAACACACTGCTAAAGCAACACTTGAGTGGTTTAAGGGGAAACATGTAAATATGTTGGCATGGCCTAGTCAAAGCCCAGACCTCAATCCAATAGAAAATCTGTGGTCAGACTTAAAGATTGCTGTTCACAAGCGCAAACCATCCAACTTGAAGGAGCTGGAGCAGTTTTGCAAGGAGGAATGGGCAATAATACCAGTGGTAAGATGTGGCAAGCTCATAGAGACTTATCCAAAGCAATTTGGAGCTGTGATTGCCGCAAAAGGTGGCTCTACAAAGTGTTGACTTTAGGGGGGTGAATAGTTATGCACATTGACTTTTTCTGTTACTTTGTCCTATTTGTTGTTTGCTTTACAATAATAAAAAAAAATCTTCAAAGTTGTGGGCATGTTCTGTAAATTAAATGATCCAAATCCTGAAATAATCCATGTTAATTCCAGGTTGTGAGGCAACAAAACACTAAAAATGCCAAGGGGGGGGGGGGGGGGGGTGAATACTTTTGCAAGGCACTGTGTCAGAAAAAACAGCCAGAAATCGAGAGGAGAATGGGAACTTGCCACAACCTCATAAATCTGTGTTGACTCCTACTTTTAATCTTGTTCAAATATCCATACAGTATTCTTGTATACTATCCCTTAAAAAATGCTTTCCCACTACAGAAGTGAGTCTTACAGGTCTATAGTTCATTATATTTGTTCTTGCTCCCTTCTTAAATATACTTAGTCGGCTTTTCTATACAAAATATAATCAATTACGGAAATGACAAGTTATAATACAACTCATATATTATGATAAACAGGGAAATGAGGATAATGAAAATAATTGTGTGCTTTAGAGTTACAGACCTGAATAATAATGATTCCTGTTGGATGGTTAGCCTCAAACGTTGAAGGCTGAAAAGTTGAACAAAAATGAAAGGCTCTAAATCTAGTGACTGTGGCTGCTGCAGGCCCTGATTTCTGTGCCAGGCTGGATGCTGACTGAAAAAGGGAGAGGGGAGGGGGTTTAAATATCTGAACGGTCTCCAACAGATGCAAGTTAAAGGCAGAGATACAAATTAAAAGCACTAAAAATGATTAAAATATTAAGTTTATTTTCAGTATGCAAGTTTCATATAAAGACAGGAAGTTGTGTTATTTATTTTCAACTGTTTATTTCACTTAATACCAGTCGTATAATATTATAAGTCCAAAAAGCATACGTATACACACAGTTTGTTATTGTCAAAAATATTTTTCAGTTAATGTTCAGTCAGTAGGGCAATTGTTAAAACCGTTGCTGTGCACATTACAGCCTGAGTAGCAGAAAAAGAAAAAAAAAGAAATTGCAGTGAAGAGGAAGTTTGCTGTCATCTGCAACTTACAGGAAATGAGCTACTTGCATGATTTTAGAGGAACTTATATCCGTGCTGACAGACTTTGTGAGTGAACACAGGTTAGTGTGTCTTCAATATAGTTTATTTTTTAATAACTAAAGTGTTAAATCTGTATAAAGTATTATGTGTTCAAATATGTGCATCACTACTTATTATACAACAGTAATTATAAGTGTAACGTGTGTGAAAAATGTAATTTACCGGTGAAAGGATTTCTGTGAATCCAATGGAATTCTGGCTTTTAGATGTTTATTGATTAAACTACCATGTTCTAATGTTAGATTTTCTTATTCAATATGATAATTTCAAATGTTGTATTTACAAGGTTGCTCAAAATAATGCAACATAGTGTTCTTAATAATTACATTATGAGATTAAAGTATATAATGTCAAGAATAATGATAACGCGGATGCAGTTTTCTAAATATTCATGTGAATTAAAAAAAATTAAAGGGATGATTGGGAATATTATCTGGTGTCCATTATAGGTACACAGGAACCTATGGAATATATAGTCCTTACAGTTTTAATTAGTGATACTAGCTCAAATTTGGTGAAATATTTTGTTTAAATTTACTTATTACTGATAACAATTAATTGCAGCCTTAATTAACTTCAATTTTACAGCACCACACCACTCATAATCTATTTGTTCATTGTTATTTGTTAAAAAAGACTGAACATATTAGTAAAATGTAAGTGCAGACATATTATCATGAAAAAATCACAATGGCGGTAAGATCCACAGGCATTCTGCCAGAGCTGAAACTTTATACTTGTATCAATATATTTGCACTGGTTTAACTAGCCTAAAAAAAAACCCATAAGAAGTTGTGTAGTTTGTGTTCTGTATCTTTTCGATGGGGAAGTTGGATAACTGCAACAATGGGTATGTGAAGTTACTGGGAACTATAGCCTAGTGATTACTGGTGATGCTGTAGAGAGAGAAAGACACAGCTAACCCTCATACAATTTGCAAGCTGAATCTGGAAATACCCTTATGGTGCATCATATCTTTACATCATATATTCCCCCAAATCCACTAAGCTTCACAATGGCTGTGACATAGATCACTGAATGCTGCAGTGTCTATTTACTGTAGAGAAAAAAACTGTTCTTGCAGCTTCAGCAAAGCTCAGTCCTTACAAAGCTTGTTGAATTTGTCCTATTGTGTTATATTTTGATATATTTAACAAAAGTTAAAGATGACAAAACTATGAAGTGCACATCTGTAGGGAAAAGAGTAGACCGGGTGATCCTGCTATCGATGTCCCTATTTTTGGTTTAAAACAAAATATTAAAGGCATGCTTATATATTACTTTAATGTGGCTAAAATGGTTTAGCATCATATTTTGTTAAAGAGAATAATAAAAATAGCAGGCCATGGCCCCTATTAAATTGTCCTATTTGTATTTACTGTAGCCCGTAATGTAGCCCGCAAAAGTTACTGCTATTAAATTGACCTGTTTTAGCTACCCACAATCGATCTGCGGGTTGCAGGCTGAAAATCAACTGTGGTTGTCAAAATTGTAACTTCGACCCAGCTAAGCCTTTGATCTGTCAAGCCCGCAAGCGCTAAAATCGCAAATTGCTATTAAATTGCTACAATTCTTCAAGCTCGCAATTGCTTTCAAACCCGTAAATGGTAAATGTAGAAGAAAATCATACAAGTGCTAGAGAGGGCTTGCAAGGGGGTTAAACACCTGTTGGTAACACTATAAAAGCAAATAAAAAATATATACTGCACTTTAAAATATGGGAAAGCGATGTAAGATATTAGAATTAATTGCACAATAGTCTCAAACTCGCAAAAACCTTGCTCTCAAACTCGCAAATCTGCAGCAAACACCCTGCATGCACTAGACCAGTAGATTTATTGATTTTTATACATTTCATAATTTCTGGATTGCAAGTCTGATCGCAAATTGGACTTCGAAACACTAATTGATTGATGTTTACAAGCCATGTTTTACTGACATAATGATGACAGTCTCATTTACTATTGGCTGTTTCTAAATTGGTAGTTACGGCCTTGCTTAATTGATCATGATCATGCAGTGAAATGCTACTTACGGGTGCATGGTTTACGGTTTTGGCTTTCAGCCAGGTAGTTCCGCAGACTTACGGGCTGTATGAAGGCAACTGCGGGCTTGGAATTTAATAGGAGCTCATGGTTCCAGTGCTTTAAGGAGGTTTTATTTAAAACAAATGCATCATATGTTCTAACATTAACCAGGACAGTCAGTTTTGGTCATCCTACTCTATCATTCACCCCCACCCATCTCTCTTTACTTCTCATCCCCTCCCTCTCTCTCTTTCCTTTTAAGTACAAAACAGAATGGGGATGTGGTTTCAGTTTGTGCGATGTTGTCACTACTGCTCTGACTCCTACCATTCTGCAAGTGTTTTAACTTCCCTTTATTACACACTCTGTAAAGCAGCACCAGAGTAGTAAAAACGAAAACATAAGCAATTCTAACATTTTTGCCCTACCCAATTTACAACATTCAAAAACATAGATACTTCACACGTAAAGTATACGTTTTGTGACAGAGATATATATTAGGCATGATGACTTGACATCCAAGATATGATATATAAATCTTACCATGAAGTTTATTGTGTGTTTATTAGTATTTATAATCTGCTACTTGTGGGGATTTTCTGGAGATATGTGCTCTGCCAAGCAATTACTGCACAAATTGCCCTTTTTTCTAAATTACTAGGCACTTCACTGAGATTGGAGGGATACAGCCCATGTACAAATTAAGAGCCTTATTAAATTGTGATTCGGCCAATTGAATAGGGCTCTATATAAGCACGAAGCATATTTTTTACAGAAGTTTTTAGTTAGTCAAGACCTTGTTTTTGGATAGAAATTCACTAACTAAAAACTTCTGTAAAAAATATGCTGTGAGCTTATATAGAGCCCAATTCAATTGGCCGAATCGCAATTTAATAAAGCTGTAAGTTTGTTTAATGCTAAAAATTGTTCTGTGTTTTAAAAATATGTATTTTATTACCTAACAAACTGCTTCACTGTAACAGTCTTGTCACTTCTTAGAGGGTCAGTACCTAGCAGTAAGTCTTTTTCCTGTTACAAGTATTTTCAAGATTGAAAATCGCAGAAGCGAGAAAAAAAAAAATGGTTGCCGAAAATACGTAAACACAACGAAAACAAGGCCGAAGGATGTAAAACGAGGCCGAAGGACGTAAATATGAGTCCTGAGCAATAAGACTTAATGAAAACCAGTAACACTTAATAAAAGGCAGTAACATTTAACTCAAGCCAGTAACACTGAACCCAAGGCAGTAACACTTACCCAAGCCACTAGGCCCCTAAACTACACAGGCATATAAAGTACACAGGGGGAGAGCAGGCACTCATCGTGGAGGTCGCAATGAGTGCCGTAGAGGATCAATGCAAAGCAGGAAAGGTGCGGCTTGGCAAAAACGGAATGAGCAGAGAAGTTGCTCAATGCAGGGCTCGCGATGAGCGCCAAAGGGGCTCAGAGGGGTCATATCCTCGCATTTTGTGGCAAACAGCAAATTTTATTTCCGTCATCTTTGACAGGCAAGTCGCTAGTCTTTTTGTGTTTGCTGTTCACCTCACTGGATCCATGCCCTTCTGCACTGATTTTTTATATATATTGTATTTTTACTGAGCCCCCAACTAAGCTGCCTGTTTACCCTTTACACACTGGCTCTCTGGGTTAGTACCTCCCATACTCCCAAGGTAGGAGGTCTATATTCCACCTTCCTGGATAGTGGTGAGCGAAAGAGAATTACAGCTAAACCAAGGAACTAATCAGGGAATTTTATAAATATATAAAGGGTAGAAACACATATCATGGATGTACAAATCTAATGTTTGATTTATTAACACACACATTTTGTATATAGTCTTAAGATGTTCCTATGTGACCTTACAATGTTACATGTCATTAGGAGATTCACTAAGCAATAACCTGTAGAGATGAGCTGCTCTTTATAGCAGGTCATATTGACTAATCTTAGGCCCCTATTCAATTGAGCAATTGTAAGTTACTGAAACCTGTAAAGTAGCCCATAAACTAATTTGCTATTCAATTGGCATCTTTTAGCTACCCGCAAACGATCTGCAGGTTACAGGCTGAAATCCCTGTGGTTGTTAAAATCATAACTTCAACCCATTTAAGCCTTTGATCTTTCAAGCCCATAAATGTTACAATCGCAAATCGCTATTCAATTGCTACAATTCCTCAAGCCCTAAAATGTTTTCACACCCATAAATGGCAAATATAGAAGACAATACCTAGGGGTACCAGATAGGACTCGCAAGGGGTTTAAACACCTGATCGTAACTCTGTAAACGTAAATAATAAATCAATATTGCACTTTAAAGCCATAAAAGACAAAAAATATTTTATTTACGTTTTGTTTATATTGATCCCAGGAATTAAGGAGTTAATACATATCAGCCCACCCACATGGACTAGAACAATATCGTCATTAATTTTTATTATTTTGTACATTGCCGGATTGCGGGTATGATCGCATATTGGACCTCTTAACGCTAATTGATTGACGTTTAAACTCCATGTTTTACTGCCGTCATGATGACGGTCTCATTTACTATTGGCTGTTTATAAATCAGTAGTTACGGCCTTGCTTAATTGATCATGATCATGTTCTGAAATGCTACTTACGGGTACATGGTTTACGACCTAGGCTTTCGGCCAGGTAGCTTCTTGCTTGATAAAATGAATCGTTCTGTAACTGTTGCAAATTTCAATTGAATAGAGGCGTTAATAAACTTACCCCAGTGTCCCTTAAATGACCATTTATTCAACTGTAACTTCATTTCATTGCTTCAAAGTTGTCTTTGGTATATACCAGTGCTCATTATCAGTGTGAATACAACTGTAAACATTTGTTGCTACTTGTTAAACTTTCTTCTACGTTCAGAATTTGCTTTGCTTTAGCAGAAGTAATAAAGGGAAGTACCTCCGTGCTCTGGTGTGTTTTTCATCATCACACTGTTTTGTTTTGTTGTGACATGGATTCATACTTGCATCTACACATTGAACGGTTAGAACACATATTCATTAAGCAGCTCCAAATTTTCTTGAATCCTTGTGGACTCATTGTGGACTCATCTAGTTCTCACATGAGTAAATAGTAATAGATGCTAAAAGTAATAGTAAAGTTGAGTACTGGTTAAAGGGACATGGAAGGTTTCTGGATTTTACTAGGTCACAAATAGATACAGTATATTATATACCTAGTGAAATCCAGAAAACGTCCATGTCCCTTTAAACACATCAATTCTTCTGGCTAGTTTTAATTATTGTTTTTTAACAGAGAACAATATCTGCATATTTATTACTGGAGATCAGCTATCAGTGGTCTCAGATATGAAACTCGCATCTGAGATAAAGAACCTCAAGAAAAGTAACATAAATTAATCATACTTAAGGGTCAGAAATTAGTAACTGGAAAAAATGGTTTTGTGAGTTGGGAAAGGAAATAAGAGAGGCATTGATGTAGGAGAAGAAGGGAAAGGATTTGTTGTAGTAGGAGAGAGAAAAGATACAGGGGATTTGGAAAATGGAATATGTTGAGTAGAGGAGGAGAGAAAATTGAACCAATGTAGGAGAAGAGGCAGTTGATGTATTAAATGGTTATATTATTGGAGATAAGAGTGCAGGTACTTTTGTAAAAAAATAAATAAATAGAAAAGAGGTAATACCTAACTGATGAGAAAAATAATTTGAGTCTTGAATATTGTGGTGTCTCCCAAATATAATATATTTCTGTAGTAAATTGTAAACATGTTATTAAACATATAACATTAGATGAAGCACAACTGAAGGACCCCTGAATTTCATATTCCCTTTGTCTATTGGGTATCTTAAATTGTTTGTGTATGTTCACCTTTCTAGTTGTGTACCTACCGTGAACATTCACTCCTTTGGTTATTTCAGCTACTTTGTCATAACACATAGTAACTACCATGTCAATCTAGATTAGTAAACAAAGATAGGCTTACCCAATAAAAATGAATTCTCAAAAATATGTTGGCCTTCAAAAGCACATAGGAAATGGATGTCAGTAACCTCTCTGCTTAATCCTGAGCTATTTCTACACTGCTTATCTTCTGGGAATCTTTCTGATCTTGATGGCACAACAGCATGTTACAATGAGAGATTTAGAAGAACCATGCATTATTTCCAGCTGGCTTGCTAGTTTGTCCAAATTGGCAGCCTTTGCAGATAAATCAGTCTGACTCTTGTCTATGTATGCTGGACCTCTGTAGTGTTTTTGACTTTCTGTTGCTGTGTTTCTGGTTACTTGTGACACCTGCCCTGTTGCCTGACTTTCCTTCAATTCTGCTGCTGCTGCCTATCTACATTGTTGTGACACCAGTCCTGAGGCCTGACTACCTACACTGCTGTGTACCTCACTGCCATGACACCTGGTCTGTTGCCAGGCTACCTGTATAGCTTTCCGTCAGTCCCGCTGATAGCTATATGAATTGTTATGAAACCTGTCATGAGACCTCCTTACAGTGCCTTGCAAAAGTATTCACCCCCCTTGACTTTTTGCCTATTTTGTTACATTACAGCCTTAAGTTCAATGTTTTGTTAATCTGAATTGTATGTGATGGATCAGAACACAATAGTCTAAGTTGGTGAAGTGAAATGAGAAAAATATATACATAAAACTATTTTTTAGAAATAGAAAACAGAAAATTGGCATGTGCATATGTATTCACCCCCTTTGTTATGAAGCCCATAAAAAGCTCTGGTGCAATCAATTACCTTCAGAAGTCCCATAATTAGTGAAATCATGTGCACCTGTGTGCAATCTAAGTGTCACATGATCTGTCATTACATATACACACCTTTTTTGAAAGGTCCCAGAGGCTGCAACACCTAAGCAAGAGGCACCACTAACCAAACACTGCCATGAAGACCAAGGAACTCTCCAAACAAGTAAGGGACAATGTTGTTGAGAAGTACAAGTCAGGGTTAAGTTATAAGAAAATATCCAAATCTTTCATGATCCCCAGGAGCACCATCAAATCTATCATAACCACATGGAAAGAACATGGAACAACAGCAAACCTGCCAAGAGACGGCCGCCCACCAAAACTCATGGACCGAGCAGGTAGGGCATTAATCAGAGAGGCAGCACAGAGACCTAAGGTAACCCTGGAGGAGCTGCAGAGTTCCTCGGCAGAGACGGGAGTATCTGGACATAGGACAACAATAAGCCATACACTCCATAGAGTTGGGCTTTATGGCAGAGTGGCCAGAACAAAGCCATTACTTTCAGCAAAAATCAAAATGGCACGTTTTGAGTTTGCGAAAAGATTCACAAAATGTATGGACGAAGGTGCTTTGGTCTGATGAGACTCAAATTGAACTTTTCGGCCATCAAAGAAAATGCTATGTCTGGCGCAATCCCAATACATCACATCACCTAAAGAACACCATCCCCATAGTGAAACATGATGGTGGCAGCATCATGCTGTGGGGATGTTTTTCAGCAGCCGGAACTGGGAAACTGGTCAGAGTTGAAGGAAATATGGATGGTGCTAAATACAGGGATATTCTTGAGCAAAACCTGTACCTCTCAGTGTGATTTGAAGTTAGGACGGAGTTTTACCTTTCAGCAGGACAATGACTCCAAACACACTACTAAAGCAACACTTGAGTGGTTTAAGGGGAAACATGTAAATGTGTTGGAATGTCCTAGTCAAATTCCAGACCTCAATCCAATAGAAAATCTGTGGTCAGACTTAAAGATTGCTGTTCACAAGCGCAAACCATCCAACTTGAAGGAGTAGGAGCAGTTTTGCAAGGAGGAATGGGCAAAAATCCCAGTGGTAAGATGTGGCAAAATCATAGAGACTTATACAAAGTGACTTGGAGCTGTGATTGCCGCAAAAAGTGGCTCTACAAAGTATTGACTTTAGGGGGGTGAATAATTAGGCACATTGACTTTTTCTGTTATTTTGTCCTATTTATTTGCTTCAGATTAAAAAATAAATCATCTTCAAATTGTGGGCATGTTCTGTAAATTAAATGATGCAAATCCTCAAACAATCCATGTTAATTCCAGGTGGTGAGGCAACAAAACAAGAAAAATGCCAGGGGGGTGGGGGGGGGGATACATTTGCAAGGCACTGTATCTTGTATTGGCATACACCATCCTGATGTCTTACAGCCCTATTAAATTCAAAGCCCGTAGCGGCTTCGGCAAGCCCCCAAAGGCTGCAGGCTTGAAATTCAGGTGAGTTACAAAGCTATAAAACTAAACTAGGTCGCGAGTTAAAGGCCAGAGACACAAACCCGTAAACCATTTGTCGCACATTAGTCAACCCCGTAGTTGAGTCAATGGTAACAGAGATCGTCATCATTACATCATTGAAAAATGGAGGTTAGATATGAAAGCCTTACAGGTTTCAATTATGAGTTTTGATCAGAACCGCATTCCAGATAAACAGCCTTATTAAATTGTGATTCTGCCACTTGAATAGGGCTCTATATATAAGCACAGAGCATATTATTTTACAGAAGTTTTTAGTTAGTGAACTTCTATCCAAAAGCAAGGTCTTCACTAACTAAAAATTACTGTAAAAAAATATGCTCTGTGCCTATATAGAGCCCTAATCAATTGACCAATTCACAATTTAATAAGGCTGATAATGTAGAATTTATAAATCAGCAAATATGATATGCGAGTTCCATTATATGTATTAACACATTGATTGCCGGGATCGATATAATTCGGAAAGAAACATTAAATTAAGTATTTTATATAGCAGATTTGCGAGCTTGAGAATGTTGTGGTATTAATTTTAATACCTAACATCACTTTCACTTTCATTATAAGTACAGTAGTGTGTGTATATTTGCATTTACAGTGCTACAGATAGGACTTTAACCCCCTCGCAGGTCCTGTCTAGTACCCATTGTCTTTTTGGCTCTATTTGCAGGTTAGGGGCTTGAACACCAGTTAATTCATTGCAATTTAATTACGTGATTGGAACGTAACTGTTACAGGCTTGAAAGAACAAAGGATTTGCTGCCGAGGAGTGCAATGTTCAACGTCCCATAGGGTTTTTTCACCCTTAACCTGCAAGTATTTGTCGGGTTGCTTTACGCGGCCAATTTTATAGCCACAAGTCTTACGCGCTACATTACGAGCTACGGTTTTACACACTGAGGGAATTTAATAGTGCTATTAGTCCTAGAGATGACAGATAATTTGGAAAGAGGCCAATACATCTAAATGCCAGCTTTTTGGAGGGAAAATACATTTTTAGGTTCTGGGTGACCAACCAGACACAATCTCTAACCTTGAGATGTGGTATAGAATGTCTATGAAGATCTGCAATCTATAGAACATCTGTAAAGACCTGCAGTCTTTTTGAAAGTTCTGTTGTAGTGTATGAAATTATTTTCTGAGGAATACAATACAATTGTGGTCTTCAGGGACTGAAGAAATAGCAACTGCAGGGTCAAACTTTGGCTATCAAGCACATAGTTCCATGATCTGACAAGATGATTTCAGGAATTTCATGCAGATCTACTCTCTCTTGTCAGGCATCTCTGGAGCAGAAATTAGCTTGTAGAGCAGAATTAAGTGTAAGGCTGTCTATCACTGATCTACCACAATCCAAGTAGTAAAGTCTATGAGAATATTGAGAAAATGAAATGTGCAAAGATGCAAAACACAGAGCCTTGGGAATACAAGACATTTGTGGATGTTAGGGACAGAGAAACAGCAACATCAGAGTTAAATCTGGGCTAGCAGCAAATATGATATTTTCATCTCAATGATCTTTTCCTTGTAGCTCAGCTCCCATTAACTCCTTTCTTTCCTTAAGATCCTATCCCCACCCCTATCTTCCAAGAACGAACAAGCATGTTCATGCATATCTCACTCTCACCTCGCTCTCAT
This sequence comes from Discoglossus pictus, assembly GCA_027410445.1. Lineage (NCBI taxonomy): Eukaryota > Metazoa > Chordata > Amphibia > Anura > Alytidae > Discoglossus > Discoglossus pictus. The sequence continues at coordinate 38,588,028 of CM050173.1, read as the reverse complement.
TCCCCTCTCTCCACCTTTTACTAGTTGTGAGTACATCTTTCCCGACCCTGTACCCAATTTCAGGGTTGGTTATCCAACATTCCTATCACATATAGAAACTACAGTAACCTGTCAATCCAGACCCAAGTTCACTGTCAAGATCTACTGTTTGTTGAAGTAAAAACACCAGCAGGACCCGTAGTTCTGAACCTGTTTACATAGTTACATAGGGCCTCATTCAATTGCAATTTGGCCAATTGAATAGGGCTCTAAATAAGCACATAACATATTTTTTTAAAGAAGTCTTTAGTTAGTAAGCATTGATCCAAAAGCAAGGTTTTCACTAACTAAAAACTTTTTTAAAAAAAGTATGCTATGTGCTTATTTAGAGCCCTATTCAATTGGCCAAATTGCAATTGAATGAGGGCCATAGTAATTAAGGTTGAAAAAAGACTTTCAGTCCATCAAGTTCAACCTTTTAAGATCTCCTCTGATCTGCAATATGCGGATTAGTTATTAATTAATTAGTTGTTAATTAATTATTAATAGTATAGTATTTGAGGAGGAATAAAGAGTTAGTCCATCAAGTTCAACCTTTTTAGATCTCTCTTGATCTTTTTAATATGTGGACTATTTGTTATTAATTGTTAATTGAACCAGAGGAAGGCAAACAGAATAAAAAAAAAAAAAAATACTTTCTGACCCCAGAAACTGGCGATCAAATTTCTCCCTGGATCAATATTCCTTTGCTAGTTATCTAGGATAACCTTGAATGCCCTCTTTATTAAAAAATATATATAACCCTTTTTGAAGTTATTTTTTGAATTCGCTGTCACCACCTCCTTTGGTAGAGGATTCCACAGTTAAACCACCCTAACTGTGAAGAACCCTTTTCTTTGTTTAAGGTGAAATCTTTTTTCCTCTAACCTCCTCTTGTCCTCTTGTCAGTTGAAAATCTCTTGCTACAAAAAGTTCACTTGACAAAGCCTTATATTGACCCTGGATGTATTTAAATAAGGTAATCATATCCCCTCGTAGATGCCTTTTTTCTAGCGAAAATAAGTTTAATTCGGTTATTCTTTCTTCAGAACTTAGCCCCTCCATTCCCCTTATTAGTTTTGTTGCCCTTCTCTGTACTTTTTCCAGTTCTAAAATGTCCTTTTTATGAAGTGGTGCCCAAAATTGTACTCCATATTCCAAATGAGGGCATACTAGAGATTTGTATAGTGGAAGAATTATATTTGCTTCCCTTGCTTCTATACCCTTCTTAATACATGATAATATTTTACTTGCCTTTGCAGCTGCTGCTTGGCTCTGAGCACTGCTACCTAGGTACTAGTACTCCCAAATCCCTTTCAATATCTGATACCCCTAGATTTGCTCCATTAAGATTATAAATTGCATGGCTATTTTTACTTCCCAAATGCATAACTTTACATTTATTTGTATTAAATCTCATCTGCCATTTAGCCGCCCATTTCTCTAATTTATGCAAATCCTTTTGTAGGGAAAGTACATCATTATCTGATTTTATTACCTTGCACAACTTAGTGTCATCAGCAAAAATGGAGACACTACTTTTGAGCCCTACTTCTACGTCATTAATAAATATGTTAAAAAGGAGAGGACCTAATACTGAACCTTGAGGAATCCCACTTACCACATTAGTCCAATCAGAGTATGTTCCATTTACGAGGACCCTTTGCTTCCTGTCTTTTAGCCAGCTCTCAATCCATGAGCAGATATTTACTGCAATTCCTGTATCCCTTAGTTTGCTCAAAAGTTTCCCATGAGGCACTGTATCAAAAGCCTTTGCAAAATCCAAAAATACTACATCCACTGAGTTGCCCTGATCCAAGTTCCTACTAACCTCCTCATAGAAACGAATTAGATTGGTCTGACATGACCTATCCTTCATAAATCCGTGTTGACTGCTACCTATGACCTTGTTCAAATAGACATATTCTTGTATTCTGTCCCTTATTAACCCTTCTAAAAGCTTCCCAACTACAGATGTGAGGCTCACTGGTCTATATTTCCCCGGATTTTCTCTTACTCCCTTCTTAATTATAGGTATCACCTCTGCTTTTCTCCAGTCATCTGGTAGAGACCCTGTGGTGAGTGAGTCTTGAAAGATTAGATATAATGGTTTGGCTATTACAGAACCCAGCTCCCTCAGTACCCTTGGATGTATTCCATCTGGACCCGGTGCTTTATTAACATTTATTTTCTCCAATCTCTTTTGGATTTCTTCCTGCGTTAACCAATTATTTAGTGATGGTAGTGTAGCTCCATTATTTTGCAGTAACCCAACCACTGGTACCTCCCTTGTGTATACCGACGAAAATAACCTATTTAGCTCATCTGCCTTTTCCTGGTCACTAATGATCAGATGGCCTGGGTCACATTGTAATGTTCCTATAGCTTCCTTCCTCGCCTTCTTCCCATTAATATATTTAAAAAATATTTTAGGGTTAGTCTTACTTTCCTTTGCAACTGACTTCTCATTTTCTATTTTAGCCAGTCTAATAGCCCTTTTGCAAGCCTTGTTGATTTCCTGATAGTCACATAAAGCTGCCTCTGTTCCCTCCTTCTTGTATAATTCAAATGCATGTTTTTTTTCCTTATCATGATCTTTAAATCATTGTTAAGCCACATGGGATGTTATTTACTCCTATTCATTTTATTTCCACATGGTACATGCCAATGTTTATTTAGTAAGGATTTGAATGTTGTCCATTTATTTTCAGTATTTTTCCCTTTAAGTTCTTTGTCCCAGTCTGTATAGTATTGCTGCCCTTAGCAGATTTAAAGTTAGCCCTTTTAAAATTTAGAGTTTTTGTTGGCTCCTTACAACTCTGTTTTTTGTATTCAATCTCAAATGAGACTGTGTTGTGATCACTGTTCCCCAAGGGTTCCCCTATTTTAACATTTGATATTATATCAATATCTCTTGTGATGACTAAATCCAAGATGGCCCTATTTCTAGTAGGTTCTTGTATTGTTTGTTAGTCTCCTCATGCAGGACGGCTGATGATACAGGATACAAAACTGCAATCCATACTATTCCTCCATAAAACACACCATCACTATGTGTTCCAAAGAGAGCATTATCTTTATTCCCAATAACTCCTCTTTATTAACCCATTCCCTCACATCTTGTTCCCTCCCTTTCTAACCTCCTTATCACAGTCCACATTCTGCTCTTCCCCTTCTCTCTTTCTCCACTTGCACATTTCTATCATCCTTTAAGCAGGCCCATTCTAAAGAAGTCATCCCTCAAACCTTCACCCCTTTCTAACAATTACAGTATCCATCTACTCCCTTAGCTTCAAAATATTGGAATGGCTAGTCTACACCCTCCTTAATAATTTCTTAACTAACAGTTCCTTATTTGACCCATTACATTATTGCTTCCAACCCGAACACTCAATTGAAAGTGAGCTTACCAAAGTAACAAAAATCTGGTCACCTATAAGGGGCATTTCTCTGTAAGAATACTTCTTGACCATACTTCTTGACCTCTCTGCTCCTTTGACAAGGTAGACCACCCACTTCTCCTGCACACCTTACAAATATTAGGCCTCACTAACATAGTCCACTAAAGGTATGAGTCATATCACTCCAAATTGATTGTTTATTATTATTATTATTATTATTATTAAGCTTTATTTGTAAAGCGTCAACATATTCGTAGTGCTAAACAGGGTAGATAAAAGTCAAAAACAATTTTAACAGATTACAAAAGAATGGAATATCCTGTTATTGAGTTTAAAGTCAAGCATATAAAGTGCTTTGCCTAAAACACATAATAAGAATGAAAACTTGCAAACTTACAATCTAGAGGGTATAGGTGAAGTATAGAAAGGTAAGGTAAAAAGTATTGCTCATATTAAGGCTGAAGGTAATACACTTCTTTAAACAGACTAGTTTATAGTGAGTCTTTAAAGGGTTTGAGGCAGGAAGATACTCTACCGGAGTGAGGCAAGGAGGTCTAAATACTAGGGGCAGCACCAAAAAAGTCCTGAAGGCAGAAATGAGAGGAGGTGATAAGAGAGGAGGAAAGATAAGGTCACTAGCAGAGTGAAGAGGACAGTTGGGAGTGTATTTAGAGACAAGAGATAAAATAATCAGGGGTGTATGAGCCAGAATAATTCTGGGGGGATACAGCTCATTGTATATACAGGCCGTAAAATAGCTTATATATACATACATACAAACATAAAAAAAATCTGGGGGGGGATTTGTTCCCCCCAGTTCCTACACCCATGCTCATAATAGTGGGCAACTTCTGGGCATGTGCTATGCAATTGTTTAATGTTTAGGCCAATTTTTGCTTATTATACACTACAAAAATGCATCAAGTGACTGTTTAATGACAATTATTGGTGGGTGGCCTAATGTAAGCAATGAAACATTCAGGGATACTATAGAGAGGGATATTTGTATACTGTGTAAAACTATTATGCAACTGATTATTTGTTATGCCCATTTATGCTTGTTAAGCATGAGTTGCCTCAAAATAGTGCTTAATGATGATTATTTGGAATATGAAATAATTTAAGTAATGAAACTTTCAGGAATGCTTGTACATTTCTGAAAACATGGGTGGAGGGAGAGACACATTTTCTGTCTCTAGTTGTGGAATTAGCAGGGACTGGAAAGGTGGGGGGAGGAATAGTAACTGACTACAACCCTATCAGGAAGGTGTTAGGGGTGGAAGTTAAGGCCGCAATTTGGGACATCTACCTATAGCTCTTTCAAGGAGAGGTTTTCATTGGCAACTCCAAGCTGATTATCACAGTCATGAAGACTTTTCAGATCTTTTTTTTTACTTACAATTGGTAAAATTGGTTAAAAGATATTGTAATCACCCTAAAATCCAACATAAATCAACTGGACAGAATTTCAAAGAAATTCAAAGAAAAAGTTATAAGCTCATGAAAAATGAGTTTATAATGGAACATTCAAGAGAACCTTAACTATTAGAGCACAACTGTGCTCTAATAATAAATAAACAAAATGACCACAGCACTCAGACTTTAGGATAATGGAAACAAGGATTTACGGTGCACGCATTAAAATGACTGACAATAAAAACATGTTTCCTTTATCCAAGATCCTCAGTGATGCAGTCTTTTGGTTCCTGAAACATTCAGCCTGGCAAGGCTATCACTTTCCCCTTGGTTTGAGGAAAATACATTTTAAGCACATATCTAGGCTTTCCTTAACCTGCACTCTGTATAGAGTTTATCTATATCCAAATTATTTACATCCAGATTCAGAAGGATGGACTTTAAGAGTATACCTGCACACATCAACAACAGTCTCAGCAACTGCTTCAATATTATTATTATTGTTTATATGTAAAACGCCAAAATGTTCTGTAGCACTGCACATGTACAAGACAAAAACAAGTTTAATACATTGCAAAGAGAGGAGAGCCCTATCTGGTGTTTTGAATCAAGTGTGAATAGCACTTTCCCTAAAGCATCTTGCAAGATTTAAATCTCACAAACTTACAATATGTATCTAGAAGGGCCATATAGATATACATATTCATATTATTTTGATTTAACCTTATTTTATTTTTTTAATACTGAAGAAGGGTAGAGAAGGAGAGAAGGAGAAGAGGAGCACGAGGGTGCCTAAAGGGAGAAGAATTGCAAGAGGGAACAGTGAGGATAGAGGGAGATGTGGAGGGAGGCCTAAGAGTAGCAGTAGTGGGAGTTCAGGGAGGGGGAGGGTGATAGGTAAGCCTAAGGGAGGGAGGGATGCATCCCAAGAGGTAGGCACACATAGTGCAGGGACAGAAGGTAAGGTGCCTGATTCCAGGGGAGGAAGTAGTGGTGGCGAAGGATAAGCTTCAGTGAGAGATTCGGGAGGTTAGGATCCCCAGCACCAGTTAGGTGGCTAAGAGGTTGTGGCCAAGCACAGGGCCCCTAACTGTACCTGAGGAGATGAAGGTTCTCCTTCATGAGATCTGTGCCTGCGCCAATATTCTACAAGGGATGTGGAAATTTAGGCCTGGCCACAGGCTTGGAATGAGGTGGCAGCAAGGGTTTCTTCACTGGGCTTTGCTAATAGGAATGTGAGGTCTGTCTAACACAGATATGATAACTGGGCAAAGATCTAGAAGAAGATGGCAGAGGAGGCCAGAGCAGCAAGAGCTACAGGTGGTGACCCTCTAGTCAGCATTACCCATAATGAGTGGGATAGGACCTTAAAGAACTGGATTGCATCGCAGCACTATTGGTAGGCAAGATCAAACGTGTGTCAAATACTTAAAGATAACACTGAGTATCAATTATAAAATATATTTATAATGAGTAAACATTTTATAGACTGTCCATATATGGGTGTGTCCACTACAGTGTATCCAGATACAGACTCTGTAGGGATGGATGTGCAGTGTAGTATACTAGCCTATCAAGGATCACGTCTCAGCAGCATGTTACCAACTATTGCTGAGAGATGTTCACAGATTGGTTAACACACTGCACAACAGAGTATGTGTCTTTGTGAGCGGCAGACCACAGTAGTATTAATTATCTTGATATGAGCCATAACTAAGCAAGCTCATACAACAAATCAATGATCATCTGTTTAATATAATAACTCCACACAATGACAAATGACTACTGATCATTGCCACCACTTCCACCTCCTTCTCACACCACCATCACCTCCTGGATCCAGAAACCATCAAGCCCACCACTTCCTCCACACACCACGACAGCTCCTCAGCACCTCCCCACTTGGCCACCACCACCACCTCCTCCCACACATATGCCCAGACCAGCGGCAGACATACCCCAGCACCCTCACCATCAGTGTAAGCTACAATGGAGTAGATGCTGGTGTATATGCAGAGACAGGAGGATGCCTTGATGAGCATGTTGACCAGAGTCTCTTCCCAACAGCACTCAATGGCGTCCCAGCTGACCACAGCGAGTCTCAGCAACAGGAGGATGTATATCGAGATGAGGAGACACAACCTCCGAATATGGAAACCTAAATAGACATAACCAGGATAACCAGGACGCACTCACCCAACAGAACAATAATACTGAGCAGCACACACTGATCATCATCACCGCCTTGTCTACCTGGGAGCCCTCACCAGAAGATCCACAGCCTGGTCCATCCTCAACTCCATTCATGCCTCCTACACCTGGTGCTGCACTGCCACCTCTGCAGTCTATACCTGCAACACTTCCTCATCATAAGAGAAAGCGTGGAAGCATGGGGGTGGGGGCCCTGTGCTCAGGCAACGGTGGAAATAGGGGCTGCATCAATTTTAACCTCTCAAAAACACTCCTCAGTGAAAATCTGTTGGTCAATATTTTTACATACTCATGCCTTTATATAGAGTAAATGATTATGGCCTATGTAATGGTGATATTTTGTAACCATGTGGCTATCCACGATCCCATAGTCCCCCTCATCACTGTGGATGAATATGGTTATGTTTAACATTTTACCAACTGATGTTCACTGAGGAAAGCCGCCAAGAAGAGATGATGTGGTCCCTTTTGTTATTTTATTTTTCTTTGCATTAGGGAATTACCTGTATTTCTTTTTTGGGCAAATTACACATCCATTAAGGCAATTTGTTCAGTGCTACCAAATATTGTAAGTAAACTATACATAGTGGCTATCAGAGACCAGACTAATTTGTCTTTTCCATTAATATTAATGGGTATGTGTTTAGATGTAATGATATCGGAACAATTAGTAATTATCTGATAGCACATGTATACCAATTGAATGTGACATCAATGTGGCTTAACAATATCATATGGAAATGTTGATGGCTATAGTACTGTTGGCTCACTGAATGTAGTCCCAGCTAAGCATTCCTTGTGAGATCCCACATCATTACTATTGGTCATACCTTTCTCATGAAAGATGCAGCATGGTTTGCACTGCTTGTAGATGAAAAACCGGTATGTTGTTTTTTGTTACAGTAAAATTATAAGGCACTGTACTGTAAGACAGATAATGCTAGATTGTTCTCTCTTTTCTTTCTTTTTGGATAATTAGATTTTTTTTATCACACTGTATGTGCGTAATGGAATTGGATTACATAATCCATGAGTTAATGCTTCTGTTTCATTAAGCAGATGAAGGAACAATTTAAGTGCTTTGCGCATTACTGCTTACTTCGGTTATATGAAGTGATATAGATTTCTATTCATCATATTATTAATACTGTGGTGCAATGACCACATGTGACTCTAGCAGATGCTACGCATCATTATTATTATTAGTATTATTATTATTATACAGCATTACCTTTAACCCTTTAGTTTTTCCGCTTTTTCCACTCTGCCTCTTGTCCTCTTGGGATTAGCCCACACCACACACATGATATTAATGCACAGTCGCATACATTTATAACTATGCTCTGTGTATATAATAAACAATTTTTTTATTATACCTTAATCAATGTGTTTTTAATGGTTACTGATTTGGGACTTCAAAATAAATAACATTTACATAACAATGACATGTATGTAAATAGTGCACGAAAATTGAACAGACCCTACCACCGTCTTCTATAAACAATCTAAGCTCTACAAGTGTTGTGCTGGTGCTACTATGGCCAAATCATAAATATATTAACTAAAAAGGAAGAGAAGAAATATAACCATTAATTAGTGCACTCATTGATTGCAGGGGAAGTACCAGAAAAATATAAACAGTGATCCTAAAACGTAAGTTTTTTTCTTTACTATGATAGACTAATTATATACACGTAAAACGGCTCACTCACTAATAAAATACATTTACTGATAAACAAATACTCAATTTCTTATCTCTGGTCATCATTATACGCATGAAACCACACTACTGGTAACTTTGTATGGATCTGAGTATGTGCTATCCTCACTATATAAATATCCCACCTGCATATGAGGTTGCAAGAATTAATTTAAAAAATCCAATATGTCACATGTACAGAAGGTTAGAGGGAAACACTTGGTATAATATGCTCTAAATAAATCATACAAATAATATACATTTGCCAAACTGATGTATGAATCGAACACTGCTCAATAGGCTAGTACAGTAAAATATATAAATATAAAAGAGTGTTACAGCATACAAGGAGAGTATCTATACTTTGTTGAATTAATACTTAAGATATCTGATTGAAACCAAGTGGTTGGTAGATGAATCACAATGGTCTGATAACTCCCCAGATACACTTGTTAGTGATTAACAAAATAGCATCAAAACCACAAACTATCTGCCTATCTAGACAAGATTTCCAGTTTATAAAATGTAGTTTTTAAAAAATGCATTGACCTTTTATCCTAAGTCCATCAAGCATGGGATGTCCTATGAGGTAGTGTCTTTGAAGTTTTAGATGTAAATAGGAATAATCCTCTTATTGAACTATATTAGGTAGCATGTTTGTAGTGTCTTTCTTTTGTTGCCTGCTAATACAATACACAATATATAATACAATCCGTAAGATTATTTTATACTAGCCAAGGGTAACTAGCCCAATAAACTACTGCTTCATATGAGGTACTGCATTGGTTAAACTACCCATATTATGACCAGTGTGGCAGTTTTGTAGTGTCTCTTGTAGTTTGTTAATAGCATTGTCCTTGATATTGTTTAATATTAGCCAGGGTGACTTATCAGATAAACAACACAGTATATAGTATACCCCATAGGCAGAAATACAAATCAAATATAATAACCTAAATACACTATTAGTCCCCAAAGCATTCAAGTGCTGCCCAAAACATTAACACGTATTGCTTATAAGCCTAATATCTGCGGTTATAATCCCACACCACATTAACATAGGATTGATGTACAATAGTAACAGGGTAATAAAAGACTACCAAAAGTAACTTTTCTGTCATCATTCGTTCCTGCATGAAGAAATGCTAAGTGAAACAGCACAAAACAAGATATTCTATCACCATATCGCTCAGAAATTACTATGGCGAATGTGACAGAGCTAAGTGGCGATTTAAATGACCAAACGAGATTTGCAGAGTGAAAAGTGCGCTATTATGAGGGTTAGCACTGATCTTGGAATTACAGCACAATAGAGAGCTATAGCGAATCAATGTAGCTTTAAGCGGGGTTTCCTTTTAACTAATTTATCATTTAAAATGTTTTCAACAGGTAGATCGAGTAACATGGAGTCATCTAAGCAAATTAAAAGTGAAACATGGCTGAGCTCATGCCAGGTTATCATTGTAAGAAGCTTTATTAAGGTGGCAAACTAGGCCAAATGGCACATCCTAATATTTAATTGTAAAGCTCCACCCATAATGGTTGTTCACAAAGGGAAGTAGCCAATCAATAATTAGTTGTTATGCTAGGAAATACTGGCAAACAAATGACCTAATAAACATTCAAGATCACAGATATCATCAGATAAGTTGACTGAATAATACTAAAAAATATGTACTGTTCAATAAATAAACAAAGTACAATATACACAAATAACAGAATATGTCATAAAAATGGATAATTAACCTAAAATACAAAAATATATACATGCCACGTATATAGCCTCAAAGTAACTTAGATATGGGTAAAGGAAAATATTACTTTAATATTATAAATATTTTGTATATATTTAGGTCAGCTTGTTCAAAAAAAGCGATTGCAATAAATATATATATAATAACTTTTCTATCACATCATAATACCCAATTGGCACATAAATTGTATCAATAAATATACTAGTTTTCCAATCACATGAGTGAAAAAGTGTCATGTTTAAATAGATCTACAGATTAATAATATGAGTGATTGGTATATCAGTGTTTACATTTAATATAACAGAGGAGCAGAGAGCCACCTATGTCATTAATCCAAGGTTTATAGAGAGCCATGAATAGCAAAGAGTATTAATTGTAATCATTCATTCCTTAAATTTACTCATACGTCCACAGGAAACAAAAATATTTCATGGGGAGCTGACACTGTTGATATTAAACAAATACCAAGTAGTTGTAACCCTCATTCATTCTGTTAAGTTGTACTTCATTTAAAAAATATATGCATCCAATTTGTTTCCTTCTGCAGTAGTTGTCTTTCTATGTTTCCTCCCCTGATATCTGCTCTTACAGTTGCAAGGCCCCATCATTTTAAATATTTAGGATTACCCCCATGATATTTGAGAAAGTGACTGGCTATGAAAGTAATTTGCTTTTTCTTTTGTATGTCCCTATCCACCAAACTTATGGTAATTTAAGGCTTGGTAATTATTTTCCTGACCCTTCTAGTAGACATCCCGACATAGAAAAGGTTGCAGGGACATGATATACAGTAAATTGCATTGTCCTTGCCACATTTAATGCAATTCAAAATGAACTATTTAACTCCAAATCTGTCAACTACAAACTTGCCAATGAAGCCTTGAAACAAGGATTTTGCTCTATTACTTTCCTGTAAATGACTCTGAACCAATAAGTCTCTTAAATTGCATCCATGACGATAGCAAAAAAAATGTTTTTCTGTGATTAATTCCCTTTAAATATAGTCTGAAGATCAGATTTATTCTGAGTGCGTTTAGGAGTAATTCTGTTCTCTCAATTTTAGCCCTTCTCTGAAAAGCTCAATAGAGTATTTTAGAACAGCAGCCTCTTTCCAACAATTTCATCTGGCTGTTTTTTGAAGCTTTCCCAGGTAGAGCAATTCCTTTTTATTTTCGAAATGGGAGATTATTAATTACAAATTTTGGATTTGCACTATAGGCTGATAGAATATGATTATTAGCCATTAGTTTATGATAAAGTGAAGGAACTATACTTCCATTAGTGCTTTTATGAATTTTAATATCCAAAAACTCAATAACATCCTTCTGAATGTTGTTCGTCAACTTAATGTTAAGATTGTTGTCATTAAGGCTATCCAGAAACTCATGTAAAAGAGTCTCTGTGCCAATTCAAAAGAAGAAAACATCATCAATGTATCGAGACCATCTCTTTTTTTTTTTTATAAATAGTTTTTATTCAAAGGAATAAACAATTTTCCAAAACAACAAGCAGTAGGCACTTTTATTTTAACATTAATACATAAACCTTTATAATCCAAACTATAGTACATCCTTTCTCTTTTCCTGTGATTCTATAGTTACTCTATTAACTTTTTAACTCAAGTAAGGGAAACTTGAACAATCATACCTTAATTATATACAAATTAAACTAAAACTTTAAATAAATAAATAAATAAATAGATAACTATGGAGATATGGGGAGGTTCATTAAATCTAGCTGAGTCTATATATTTATATCTTAAGGGTTCCTTAACCAATGCATAAATCAATGCTTAGCCATTTTTCACCTCTTAAATAAGTAAGTTTAATCCCCAATAAACATGACTCCATGGTTGCTGCAACCGTAGTTTCGAATAGTGACATCGCCATTGGTGCTAACCTTTCCCATAGCTCGTGGACCGCCTGACTTAGCCACCAGACATGGGCATGATCTCCTATTTGTCGACAGCCTCTAAAGCAGTTACTGCTTACCCTAGGGTCATACTTATTGAGTTTATCCGTGGTGCAATATATTCGCTGAAGTACCTTAATAGATGTCTCTATGTGTGTGCTGTTACACGTTTCCTTGCTCAGATTTAGGAAAGATTTCTGCCACTTTTTCCATTCCCATTCCTCCCCCAGCTCTTTTTCCCATTTACAAATATATGGTGGTTTGTCTTAATTCTTTGAATTAATAAATGTATCATATAGCGAGCCTATTATCCCTTTTGCAAGTGGGAGGTTCTTGCAGGTTACTGAGAACCAGGAGGATTTCGGTGGTTGAGACCATCTCTTAATGTACTTAGTATATTGCTCCATAGACGGTGAAAAGACAATTTCCTCCCACCACCCAAGGAACAAGTTAGGATATGCAGGCTGTAGCGGAGATGCAATATTACACTCAATATCTCCAATGGTAGACTGTAAAATATCCAAGAGAAGCACTGTATAGTCTCATAAAACCAATCTTCCCATACAGGACGATACACAGTTGGGAGTAAAGAAAACACACATTTATTTTCTCACACACAGATATATATATATATATATATATATATATATATATATATATATAAAAAAAAAAAAAAAATATATATATATATATATATATATACTTGGAAAACAGGAAATCAACACAGGTAAATAAACAAATGCCCATATTTGGCCACACAGTACAGAGAGAGAGAACAATAGTTGAGGTCACATCACACATCCCCCGGTGCCTAGCTGGCTACTCTTACACAATAACAGGCATTACCATATAGTACAGAGATTGATAGGATCATCCCTCTCTTTGCCGTATCGCTCTCCACGAGGTCTACGAGATAGATACCAAGTAATCCCCCATTACTCTGGCAGGGCAATGGTTAACCCTTTCCCTGCCGTACCCTCTAGCTCTATGTATTACACCCTGCTCTGTGTATATTAACACACATCAATAATACAATGTCTTTGTAATAAGACTGTGGCTGTTTTTTGCCACACAGGCACTCATGAAGCGCTCATTGCATTCCCCTGCACTTGAAGGTGATGTGAGTTATCAAACACAAAATAATTGTGTGATAAGATACATTTACAAAGTGAGATGAGGAACTCAATGGTGTCAGCACACTCATTTGTTTTTGTAAGATAATATCTGAGAGCCCTGCATCCATGTACATGTGAGATGCTGGTGTATGACTTTACATCACAACTCACTAAGAGATACAGTGATACTTTCCAGTTTTATGAGGATGTGAGTGGTATCTCTTATGTATGTTGGGAGCTCATAAATCAAATGCCTTAATCATTTTTTATTCATCATGATATCATCATAAATCATGGAATGGATTACTAAGGATGGTACATATCAATTGTGGACCTCTAGCTGTCACTTAGCCTCTTTTTTACACTGATGATTTGGCTTTAAAACCACATTTCCATCCTTATCGCTCTTCTTAGTTACAATGTAGTCCAAAGTTTTGATTTGTTTAATTGTATCCATTTCTTCTCTGTTAAGATTCCTCTCACATTTAGCTTTAATTTTTATGATTTCATGACATAATAAGTATAAAAATGTATGTTCAGTTGGTGAGACCGATTGAGGGGGTGTAAAAATTATTTTCACTTGAAATGTATCTAGTCTATTAGAATTATCACAAAGTTCACTTTCCTCTAGTAACTCTTCCAAGATTGTTAAAGTAATACTTCTCATTTAGATTGTGATGTGTCAGGTATGGTTCCTTATCTGCAAAGTATTCTTTTAAAGCAACATTCTCGGTTATAATTTACTCATTCAAAATTATTAAGTGATCTTGTGGAAACAAATGTAAGACCCCTACTAAGAACTTTTACTTGTGTAGAATATAATATTTTGTTAGAGAGATTAATCATTTTTAGTGGCTGAGTCTGAGTCATTTGACAGGATATGGATCTTAGATTTCTTACTCTGTCCCCTTCTAAAGTGCCTTCTGTATTGGCAGCATTTAGAGGGGCAGCGAGACTAAAGGAAATCTATTTCTGTTAGAGCTGGCCTCATAATCCGATCTAGCCTTATCTTACATATCAATATCAATTGAGTACTCTCTCTCATCCTGAGATTTTTTACTGTTAACATATCTTTTCGGTCCCCTTCTATAGATATTCCTCTGATCAAATTCTCTTCTGTCTCTATCAATCTTTTTTTTTTTTTAAGAGTACTAAAATCAGTAGTAAATTTAAACAAATCCTCTTGTACTTTATTATATGCTCTTTGTAAATCACTTAACTGTTCAGATGGTTTCAAGTTAATACTAACAGGGCCTCATTCTATTAAGGGCCGTAGGAGATGAGTGGCCGAAACGGATGGCCACAAGCTACTTCCCTATTCTATTCCCTTGCAGCCGAGGGCTCTGGCCAGCTAGCGGTCGGCGCCCTGTTATCCCTTGCGGCCACCCGCGCTGCAGGGAATGCCTTTGATCTTACGCGGCCACAAGATTTGCGGCCGCAACAAAGCCCAGGTCGCTATTCAAATGCTACACGAACCCTTCCGTCAAGGCCGTAGTTCACTAAAACCGAGCCGCAGCTTACTTACACCAAAAAGGTCCCGCAAGGCTCTGACTTACAAATCATAGCACCAATTAAGCACATAAAAAGCCATCCTGTACTTTGATGAGATGTGAAATTGATTGTAGGTGTTAAGATTCATAGCGCAACATTCCCCTACACTCAAATCTGCAACTCACTTTTTTTGTAATTCATGCTCAATTTCCGTGTCCGAGTCCCATGGGCTTGGAGCATATCAGACCCGCAACGGCCTGTGGGATTAGCCTCCGTAAATCCGTAAATGGGTAAAATAGGGCCACGGAGGTGTCGCAAATGGCTTACTTACAAATCGTAGCACTAATTAAGCAAATAGAAAAGCTATCCTGTACTGTAATTAAAAGTGAAAGTGATGTTTGGTCTTAGAATTAATAGATCAGCATTTCCCTACTCTCAAATCTGCAAATAAAGAAATTTAATTTCATGTTCAATCTTCGTGTTCTATCTATCATGCAAGTCCCACGGGCTTGGAGGACAATCACTCTCCAATCAGGTACGGCTTGAATAATGAACTACGGGCTTGGAGGTCATTGAAGCCTGTGGGATATTGGATGGAAATTAAACCTATAATCAAAGATTATAGTTTGGAGATGTGCAAGCTTGAGAGATGTGATGAAACCAATCTTGCCACTGTACATTGGAGGAGCCTGGTTGCCCGCCTGATGCATTTTGACTATGGACCGGCATTTAAATACTTTATTTTCCTATGCAGAAAGACTTTGGTTCCATGGCCATTGAACTGTATGTATGTGGTCTGAGCGCCATTCAGTAATAATGTGTGCTCAGACCTAAGCTATCTGCAGATATGTTCTGGGTTATAATATGTTGTGGTTATATCTGTAAAAATATTGTATTGTGTGGTATGCAGTCAAATATCTTTGGTCTCATACACTTGGTCAGGAGTTGCCCATCTGCCTATTAATAGTATCGGCTAAAACACAGAAGAGATAGCAGGAGCTGAGCAAGATCCTGAACAAGATAAACCTCACAGGGTGTCGCCAGGACTTGAACAAAGAGCCAGTATGGGGTTTCCCCAGGGGCATAGTCCAGGAGGAAAAACAGGAAGTGTCCACTGGGACAGTCTGGGTGAGAATGAGCATAGTAGCCACGCCTGGGGTTGGTCCATGGGAGGAGTCTCATGGTTCCCACGTAGGGACCCAGTCTGATTGGCCAGAGGTAATTAGGGGTTGACCAAAGGTAGTCACTGCCCCTACTCTGTATGTGAAGTGTTTAAAAATGTGTGTTGTTTATAATAAAGAGAGTTCACTGCTTGACCCTCAAACACAGAGCTTATGTCTCGTTCTTGGGGGGATTCATGGTATGCTGTTACAGACTGACTGCCAGGAGTGTAAGCATCTTGGGGTGCTTTTCCTGTTCAGCTGCTAGCAGCTATTCGTGAGGTTCCAGTTCCAGGCTTGGAGCATATTCTCCTTGGATCCAGTTTGGGGGATAGGTGTCCTGCAGTAGCTGTCCCTATACCACTGGACGGGCGGATCGGCTAAAACGGCCTTGGCGCCCCCTTATATGTGTGGGGGTACCGTAACAAGAATGTTTTGCTATTAATCCTCATGTCCCCATTGTGTTACAAATCATTTACAGTGCTTTACAGTGCTGGATTGAATATATATTTGCATTACAATGCTTTGAGTTTGCGGCCTTCAACCTCCGAACCCGTACAGGTTTTAAAAGCGATTTACTGGCTTTGAAGCCTGGGGGACTTGGTACGGAATATAAACCTGAAATTAAATATTGGATTTGGGCGATGCGCAAGCTTGAGAGGGTGTTGCAACGAACGGCGAACATATGCGCTTTTCGGTCCGCCCCCTATTCTTTATCATTGAGGAAACTTTGACCCTGCACCTTACAGTCAGCAGACACATTCCAGCCAATCAGCAGCATACACTCCCTTCCAGAGCCTTCCATCTGTATGACAGCCTCTATTTTAGAATCATTCTGTAGCTGCATTCGTTGAGAGAGGAGATATATTCTACCTGCTGTTGATTTAATAGGGAAATAGATAGCCAGGCTGTGTATTTAGCTTTAACTACACACCTGAAGGACTCCTTTGATATCTGCTGCAAGGACAGCAACCCAAAAAGTGAGTTATTTTTTTCTGTGTAAGGTACCCGGCCGAAATTTCTTTGAACAAAAGGCAGTCCCCAACCTGTACTCGATTGTGCAAAAGGAAGTAATGGTATCTCTGGCACACAGTGTTGGGGCAAGGGTCCATCTGACCACGGATACCTGGTCTGCAAAGCATGGTCAGGGCAGGTATATCACCTACACTGCGCATTGGGTAAACCTGGTGCCAAGAATGGAATACGTGGCTCTGCAGAGGAGTTGGTGACACCGCAACGACTTGCAGGCAGGCCTGCTGCCACCACTTCTACTCCTCCTACTCCATCCTCTTCCATAACCTCCTCAGGCTGAGTCCTCTTCTGCTGCTGCTATGTCTTGCTCCACATCAACGGCACCCCCCAGCTCCACAGGTACTATTCCACATCCCGGATACTGCAGTGTCACGCCGTCTTGGGGTTGACTTCCCTGAAAGCAGAGAGTCACACCGGACCAGCACTCCTGTCCGCCCTGAACGCACAGGTGGATCAGTGGCTGACTCCGCACCAACTGGAGATCGGCAAAGTGGTTTGTGACAACGGAAGAAATTTGTTGGCGGCATTGAATTTGGGCAATTTGACACATGTGCCGTGCATGGCACATGTGTGTAATCTGATTGTACAACGCTTTGTGCATAAGCACCCAGGCTTACAGGACGTCCTAAAGCAGGCCAGGAAGGTGTGTGCCCATTTCAGGCGTTCCTACACGGCCATGGCGCACTTTACAGATATCCAGCGGCGAAACAACATGCCAGCAAGGCGCTTGATTTTAGACAGCCCGACACGTTGGAATTCAACACTCCTAATGTTCGACCGCCTGCTCCAACAAGAAAAGGCCGTTAACGAGTATTTGTATGACCGGGGTGCTAGGAAAGCCTCTGCGGAGCTGGGGATTTTTTTGCCACGTTACTGGACGCTCATGCGCAATGCCTGTAGGCTTATGCGTCCTTTTGAGGAGGTGACAAACCTGGTCAGTCGCACCCAGGGCACCATCAGCGACATCATAACATTTGTTTTCTTCCTGGAGCGTGCCCTGCAAAGAGTGCTGGATCAGGCCGTAGATGAGCTTGAAGAGGAAGAGTTGTGGTCACCATCACCGCCAGAAACAGCCTTATCAGTATCCCTTGCTGGACCTGCGGCAACGCTGGAAGAGGATTGTGAGGAAGAGGAGTCAGAGGAGGAATGTGGCTTTGAGGATAAGGAGGAAGACCAACCACAACAGGCATCCCAGGGTGCTCGTTGTCACCTATCTGGTACCAGTGGTGTTGTACGTGGCTGGGGGGAAGAACATACCTTCAGTGAGATCACTGAGGACGAGGAATGGGACATGACTAGCTCGGCATCCAACCTTGTGCAAATGGGGTCTTTCATGCTGTTGTGCCTGTTGAGGGACCCTCGTATAAAAAGGATGAAGGAGAATGACCTGTATTGGGTGTCCACGCTACTGGATCCCCGGTATAAGCAGAAAGTGCCTGAAATGTTACCGAATTACCACAAGTCGGAAAGGATGCAGCACTACCAAAATAAATTAAAAAGTATGCTTTACACAGCGTTTAAGGGTGATGTCACAGCACAAAGGCAATCTAACAGCGGAAGAGGTGAACATAATCCTCCTCCTCCCACGACCACGCCGGCAAGGAGAGGACGCTTTACAGACGTGTTGTTGATGGAGGACATGCAGAGCTTTTTAAGTCCTATGCATCGCCACAGCCCTTCGGGGTCCACCCTCAGAGAATGACTCGACCGTCAGGTAACAGACTACCTCGCCATAACTACAGATATCGACACTATGAGGAGCGATGGACCCCTTGACTACTGGGTGTGCACGTTTGCCCTGTGGCCTGAGCTATCCCAATTTGCCATAGAACTTCTGTCCTGCCCCGCTTCAAGTGTCCTGTCAGCAGGTCCAGCAGGAGGTTTTATCACTGATAAGAGAAGTCGCCTAGGTCAAAAAAGTCTAGATTACCTCACCTTTATTAAGATGAATGAGGGATGGATCCCGAAGGGACTGACAGTCGACGATACATTCGATTAAAAAAGGCCTGATAGATGAGCTGCCTTGAGCTAATAATGGTCCACACGCTGCTGTATTTTATCCCTGAATGCCGGATGACTTGCGTGACTTATCCGCCACCAACTAGGGTTCAAGACGCAATGTTTTAGGGCACTTTCTGCCTGGCAAACTAACATCAATTTTTCTGGTCGCTGCAACAATACCTAATTTTTGCATTTAAATTATTTTATTTTAGAAGGCGTACAGCATGTAATGAAAAATAAAGCATTTTTGAACAGTCTTGCATAACAGTTGTGCAAAAATACATATTTACAATAGAGACATTTTGTGAAAGTTAGCTGGTTATTCCTTCTTAATTTTACTTTTTAGGTTAATAATTTTTCTTATTTTTTACTGTGATTGCAATTTAAGAGATACCTAAGACATGGTAAAACAGACAATAGTAAAGAGTATATCTGCAGGAAACACCAAAGTCCTATTAGCTATCATCCCTCCAGCAGTATTAGCTTATTATTTACAATATCTAACCTGGGCAATCACCCTTGTGTTACCGTAGGGCAGGCCTCAGTAAGCGACCTCTCCTTTCCTGGGATGATTTTGCCGCCGATTGCTTCTGAAGGGTCTCCAGGGCTCCCCCACTCTGGTCCTTCCCCCAGTGTCGCGTCAACTCACCAGCTTCCAATCCACATATATATCTCACTGTTGACAGTGCCATCATTACTCCCACCTCTCAAGCCCCTGGTCTTGGGGTTCTACTGGATCCTACCCTCTCTTTCATTCCTCACATAATAATTGAAGAGTGTCCAGTAATCTAGATTAATAATGAGTATTGCTGTATAATGTGATATCTATTGTATTGGACAAACACTGCATTTATATTGTCAAGCTTTTGAAAGCTTTTACCTCGTTTTATCAAGTCTGAAGCAATCCTCATAAAAAAGGAAAGTTTTAGTTTGAATATAAACAGCAATGCAGAGAGAGTGTAAACATCACCTGACATCTTGAGGTAAACATATACGGGGAAATCAACAGAAAATAGTGAAGAAAACATATACATATACATATACTATATACATTGTGACAAACCACTTCTTTTACAGGTAGGATTGTCACCGATCTTGCAGTAACCACAGCCTTCTAGGGTATACAAAGTCCAGGACACCTTCAGCTCAATTTTCCTTTTTTATTCAGTTTGAAAGCAGGTACTTTAAATAATAACAAAACAAACAAAATCCCTTGCTCTTACTTGAGCTCTTACTAGACAGTACTTGCTATCTGCAATTGGGTGGCTTTCCCACTTACCAATTTCCCAAACAAAAGCAATGTCTTTGCAATAAGCGCAGCCTCTCCTAGCTGTCTTTTTCTCTCTCTCTTGGAGCAGGCTGCTCTCTTCTTTTAAAGGCCTGTCTGCTAATTGAGTAGCTACAGGTGAGTGCCAATTAGCTAACTCTTAAAAACCAGATCCAAGCTGTGGTCTGTTATACAGCAACTAGTGCTGTTGGAGCATTGGCCCCCCCTGCTCTCCAAATACTCCGCCCCAGGGACCCATACCATGTTTTGCAGAGCATCAGCTATGCATATTGCAAACTGTAACATCTCTCCCTGGGGCATTTAACTGAGAAATCCTCTGGTTGCTGTCTAGCAAATCAGGTCTGATGTATCTCCCATCAACCACTATTCCACCTTTATGCTCACATATCCTCCCCCCCAGCTCATACCCAAGGGTTTGAGCGACCATGGAAATCAGGGAGTGTACCCTCGAAAGCCCATCAGCATTACCTTGTTGCAGACCAGCCCTGTGTTCCACAGTGAAATTAAAAGATTGCAAACTCAAAAACCATCTGGTTACTCTGGAGTTACTTTCCCTGTTCTGATACATCCACGTCAGAGGAGCATGGTCCGTTATCAATCGAAACCTTCTGCCTAGTAGGTAGTATTTAAGAGAGTCTAATGCCCACTTAATAGCAAGACACTCTTTTTCAACAATAGAGTAGTTCTTCTCATGTGGGTTTAACTTTCTGCTCAAAAAGAAAACAGGGTGTTCTTCACCCTGGTATTCCTGTGAAAGAACAGCCCCCAAGCCCACATCAGAAGCATCTGTCTGAACTATAAAATCCCTGGAAAAATCTGGGGTCACTAAGACAGGATGGCTACAGATAGCTTCCTTCAGACTCTTAAAAGCCTTTTCTGCCTCAGGGCACCATTTAACTATGACTGGGGATTTTGCTTTAATAAGGTCTGTCAGGGGTGCAGCAATGGTAGCAAAATCTGGAATGAACCGCCTATAATATCCAATTAAACCCAAAAATGCCTTTACTTGTTTCTTTGTAAGGGACTGTGGCCATTTTTGTATGGCTTCTACTTTGGCTTCCTGTGGTTTAACCAAACCCCTCCCAATAGAATAACCTAAGTACTTAGCTTCCTCTAAACCAATCGTACACTTGGAAGGATTGGCAGTTAAGCCTGCTGAGCGGATAGCATCAAGTACCGCTTGAACTTTAGGGAGGTGGGATTCCCAGTCTGCACTGTGGATGACGACATCATCCAAGTATGCTGCAGCATAACGAACATGAGGTTTAAGAATTCTGTCCATCATTCGTTGGAATGTGGCAGGTGCCCCATGTAACCCAAATGGCAATACAGTGTACTGAAACAGGCCACTGGGTGTTGAAAAGGCTGTCTTTTCTTTGGCTCTTTCAGTGAGCGGGACCTGCCAGTAACCCTTTGTTAAATCCAAGGTTGTTAGATAACGAGCTTTGCCCAGTCTTTCTATTAACTCATCAACTCTTGGCATTGGGTAAGCATCAAATTTTGAGAGGGCGTTTAACTTGCGGTAGTCATTGCAGAACCTCCATGTGCCATCAGGTTTTGGCACCAATACAATAGGACTACTCCAGTTACTCTGGGATTCTTCAATGACTCCAAGTTTTAACATGCTCTCAACCTCTAAGTTTATAACCTCCCTCCGGGCCTCAGGAATTCTATAGGGTTTGAGGTTAACTCTTTTCCCTGGTTCGGTTATTATGTCATGTTTAATCACTTTAGTCTTTCCTGGAACTATCGAGAAAACATCCCTATTTCTTCTGATGAAATCTCTGACCTCTTGCTTTTGATGGACAGACAGAGTCTTAGATACGTTCACATCTGGCTCTACTATAGGAGGTTCTGAAGGTTTTAAAGCAACCAGGACCTCCCTGTCCTTCCATGGCTTTAACAGATTTATATGATACAACTGTTCAGGCTTTCTTCTTCCTGGTTGTCTGACTTTATAATTGACATCACTCACTTTCTCTATTATTTCATAGGGTCCATGCCAAGTCGCAAGGAACTTATTCTCCACAGTAGGGACCAGAACCAATACCCTGTCTCCAGGTTGGAACACTCTGACTCTAGCATTACGGTTATAGCTGTTTTTCTGAGCCTGCTGGACTTCCAGCATGTGTTCCCTGACAATAGGCATGATGGTGGCCATTCTATCCTGCATTTGAGCTATATGCTCAATTACACTCCTGTGAGGGGTAGTCTCCTGTTCCCAGGTCTCCTTAGCAATATCCAATATTCCCCTGGGATGTCTTCCATATAATAATTCAAAAGGAGAGAAGCCCGTGGAGGCCTGTGGAACTTCCCTAATGGAAAACAGTAGATATGGCAATAAAAAATCCCAATTTCTTCCATCTGCATCAATTACCTTGCGTAGCATACTCTTAAGGGTTTTGTTGAACCTCTCTACTAAACCATCAGTCTGTGGGTGATATACTGAGGTCTTAAGATGTTTAACCTGCAAGAGCCTGCACAACTCTTTTGTGACTCTGGACATGAACGGGGTCCCCTGGTCTGTCAGTATTTCTTTAGGGATACCCACCCTACTGAACATCAACATAAGTTCCTTAGCTATTAGCTTTGCAGAGGTATTACGCAAGGGAATGGCCTCAGGATAGCGAGTTGCATAGTCCAAGATGACTAATATATATTGGTGTCCCCTAGCGGACTTTACCAGTGGCCCCACTAAGTCCATAGCGATCCTTTCAAAAGGCACGTCAATTATGGGTAAGGGTACAAGTGGACTACGAAAAGTCTTGAAAGGAGCCCTGTACTGGCACTCAGGACATGAGGAGCAATAGTTTGTAATAGCAGCAAACACTCCAGGCCAGTAAAACCGTCTAAGGACTCTCTCTCTAGTTTTTCCGACTCCCAAGTGTCCCCCTAATATGTGGCTGTGAGCCAACTTTAGCACTATATTCTGGTAAGTCTGAGGAACCAACAGCTGCCTAATGATGTCTGAATCCTTTTTTTCTACACGGTAAATTAGGTCATTTTGTACTTCAAAATAGGGGAACGGCAGTGCTCCTCCTGGCTGATTAACAACCCCGTTTACAACTTTAATATCATTTCTAGCTGTCACTAAAGTGGGATCTTCCCACTGAGCGCTTTTAAAGTTACCTGGACTAATTCCAATATCAATTAAGTCCTTATCCTTGTCTGCATTATTAGTAGGCTCCTCACTAGTTTGAGCTGGGTTATCTCCTATTAATACTGGTTTAGGGCAGTATTTTTTCTTTTTCCTTATTTTTCCGTCACAGTGGTCAAAACCCAAGTCAATATCGGAAAAAGGGAACACATTATCCTCGACAGACTGACTCATTTCTGATAAATTTTGGTCTGTCTTTTGTAAAGCTGCCCATAATTTTAGAAAATGAGGAAAGTCTCTACCGATCACTACCTCATGGGCTAATCTAGGTACTACACCCACTCGGTACTTTAAATTCCCATACTGGGTTCCAATATTTACTTCCGCAGTGGGGTATTCCTTTTTATCACCATGAACACAGATAATGCCTATTTTCTGTCCATGATCAGGTTTTACACAAGGTATTATAGACTCTGCTACCAACGTAACCATACTACCTGAATCAAGTAATGCTTTAGACATTTTTCCATTCACAGTTACACAGCATTTATGAGCGTTATTATCATAGTCATTGTTAACAATACCATAACAACTGAGCAAAAATGAACGTGTTCCCTCACTTTTGCCCATATTGCATTCCATAGGTTCATCCTTAAATGGACAGTCTTTGGCCATATGACCATCCTCTTTGCACTTGAAACATTTGACAGTACAGTCTGACCACCAATTAGTTCCTTTCCCAGGCCTATTAGACCTGGATGCCCCCCTTAAACCTTGAACAGTCTTACCCGGTCTTGCAGAATCTTGGGGCTTAGGATTGCGAGGGTTTGCCTGTGAAGTAGGACATAGCAGTTCTCCTGCAGCCGCATATCTTTCCACCAAGGCAATCAGTTGGTCAGCTGTATGGGGGTCACTTTGGCTGACCCAGCGACGCAGGGAAGCTGGTAAACCACGCAAAAACCGGTCCATTACTAAGGTTTCCACAATGTGGCTAGCTGAATGGATTTCAGGTTGTAACCATTTCCGTGCAAGGTGTATGAGGTCAAACATTTGGGAACGTGCGGCTTTGTCTGAAGAATATGACCACGAGTGGAACCTTTGGGCACGTACTGCAGAGGTTACACCCAGTCGTGCCAAGATTTCAGCTTTCAATTTGCTGTAGATACTTGCATCGGCTGGTTCTAGGTCATAATATGCCTTCTGCGGCTCTCCACTTAGGAACGGTGCCAGTATGCTTGCCCACTCACCAGCCGGCCATCCGTCCCTCTCAGCAGTGCGCTCAAATGCCAGAAGGTACGCCTCAACATCATCTGATGCGGTCATTTTCTGAAGATAGTGGCTCGCCCGAATCACCTTTGGCCCCTGGTATCTTCCATCAGGGTCTCCATTCAGTTTTCCAGAGATCGCTTGGATTACCTGTTGTAGTCCCTGGGTGACTTTTTGCTGCTCCTCACGGGCTACTTTAAACATCTCCGCTTGTGTCACAACAAGCTGTTTCACCAAGGACTCAGTGCCCTCCATTTGTGTTTTGGCCAGGACTTTAGCACACTCTGCCTGGGCCAGCACCAGTTGCTGCAGGGCTGCACTGTTTTCTGCAGCTCTCCTGTTAGTCTCCTGTTGCACAGAGGAGGATTGGATCAGAGCCTTGATAACATCCTCCATGTTGAGCTTTAAATGACTTCTACCCTCAGGCTTACGTGGGTGCCCGCATTCTCCACCATATGTGACAAACCACTTCTTTTACAGGTAGGATTGTCACCGATCTTGCAGTAACCACAGCCTTCTAGGGTATACAAAGTCCAGGACACCTTCAGCTCAATTTTCCTTTTTTATTCAGTTTGAAAGCAGGTACTTTAAATAATAACAAAACAAACAAAATCCCTTGCTCTTACTTGAGCTCTTACTAGACAGTACTTGCTATCTGCAATTGGGTGGCTTTCCCACTTACCAATTTCCCAAACAAAAGCAATGTCTTTGCAATAAGCGCAGCCTCTCCTAGCTGTCTTTTTCTCTCTCTCTTGGAGCAGGCTGCTCTCTTCTTTTAAAGGCCTGTCTGCTAATTGAGTAGCTACAGGTGAGTGCCAATTAGCTAACTCTTAAAAACCAGATCCAAGCTGTGGTCTGTTATACAGCAACTAGTGCTGTTGGAGCATTGGCCCCCCCTGCTCTCCAAATACTCCGCCCCAGGGACCCATACCATGTTTTGCAGAGCATCAGCTATGCATATTGCAAACTGTAACATCTCTCCCTGGGGCATTTAACTGAGAAATCCTCTGGTTGCTGTCTAGCAAATCAGGTCTGATGTATCTCCCATCAACCACTATTCCACCTTTATGCTCACAACATATATACATCAATATATGCACGAAAAAAAAAGAGCACTGTAGTTACATTTCACTTGTTATAAACATGAGAAAAATTGAGGCAGCATCAAAACAAATTGTGATAATGTGTTAAAAAAACAGTCCATACTCAGTCCTTTATCTTTAGTGTTGAAGAATGTGATAATTTCTATTTCAAATGCTTTTCTCTCTTGGATGTTTTTAGAATTTCCTCTGAGTATTTAGATTTTTAGGTTTTGGATGGAGTGATCATTGTGACTAAAATTATGCCCACGTGAAGTGCAATAATTGTCTTCATTTTGCTTTTTTATTGTACGTCTGTGTGAATTCATCCGTAAGTGCAGTTTTTGGCTAAATGTAACATCCTGTTTCACTTTTATTACATAGTATTAGTATTACATAGTATAATGTAAACCACATTGGAGGATGTGCATGTATATGATCATTTAATGTTATAGGTCTTGTTGTTATGTGTGGCTGTGCCATCATTACAAATGTGTTGACATAACTTAGCCCTTTTTGTTACAATGTTTAGTTCCATTTTTTCTATTCAGTTGTTCATTGGCCAGTCTTCAGCTGACAAGTTTTTGTAATGGTTGTATATTTTTAAAGGGCCAGTTACAGTACCTTCCATATAGCGCTCTTTTGCATGTGACAGAGCATTCTGTTTATAATTGTAAAACATTTTTTTTTTCAGTTTTATTTATTTATTGACATCAAAGTGTTGCTTTGCTTTTGTTTATTTACATGTGTAAGCCTTCCCCCTCTGGTCACACCCACCATCTAAATTAAAGGTGTGTGCCAATCAGTGCACTGCACTGGCCAGCACAAGTTGCTACATCCAGGCTCGCAGAGTCCTGTCAATCATGCCGTGTGACTAATGAGCAGTGCAGTCTCTGCATGTGCTCAGTGTGTACCGTGTGCATGTGTTCAGTGTGTGCCATGTGTTGTGTGTGTGTGCATGTGCTCAGTCTGTGCCATGTGTTGTGCATGTGCATGTGCTCAGTGTGTGCTAAGTGCTGTGTGTGTGCTAGTGTGTGTGTGCTCAGTGTGTGCCATTTGCTGTGTGTATGTGTGTGCATGTGATCAGTGTGTGTCAGAAAACAACACTGCGCCCTGTGCTCTGTATCATACCCCTGGAGTAATGAACATAAATGTAAAGAAAATGCATAAATCTATATTTATTAATAAGGAATCAAAACACCAATAAAACAAATAAATATCCCATATTTTGCATTGTCAGTAAATATATATATATATATATATATATATATATGTACAATCTGTGTGTATGCATATGTATTTATTGATGTGTGCATCCCAATATATGTTTTATATATATAAATATATATATATATATATATATATATATATATATATATATATAGAGAGAGAGAGAGAGAGAGAGAGAGAGAGAGAGAGATTATATAACTGTGTGTGTATGTATAGATATATTATATAAATAGTTCATTTGTGTTCACATTTTAAAGTCTAAAACAAGTTAAGAAATGTATTTCCTGCTCAGAATTCTGAGAAATACAGTTATTACACTGCACTCTGGGAAGCTAAACATGGACATACAAATATGCCCAGAAATGCTACGCTCTTTAATCCATAACCATTTTAAACATGGCTTCCTATAAGCTTATCCCTGTTGCATTACACAGCTTTTTACAAAGCCAAGGTGGGATTATTCACAAGCTGGGAATCCTACCCACATACAGCCGTTTCAAGGTTACTGCCTATCATCAGTGTGGGGCTGGATCCCAGCTTGTGCTGTGGATCTTATGAGTAGGTAGTTCACCACAACAATCATTTAATATATGGTGGGCAAAAGAGCAATAGAAGCCCAGTATATAAATAGTATATTAAATAGTATAAATAGTATATTTGTGTTTACATTTGAATGTCTAAAACAAGTTAAAAAACTTGTTTCCAGCTCAGAATTCAGAGAAATACAGTTATTTCTGTATAGATAGGTAGATAGATAGATACAGACACACAAATATACCCACACACAAACCCATACATGGCCAGGGGTACCTGGTAGTTGTGGGAGGGGGCATTGTCCGTCCCTTCCCTTTTCAGGGGGGGCTGTATCTGGTCCCTCCTCTTCCTGTGGGAGGGGCTCTCCCCACCTCTCCTCTTCCAGTTGTAGGGCTCTCTCAGCTTTCTTAAGCCTTGTACTCCTCAGTACATTTCTGAATCTGTGCCGGAGGGGTGTACCTCAGCGCTCCCCTGTTGGCCTCACCAAGCTTGCTGCACTTTTCCCTTTAATTGCTACATCACTGGCCTCACTGGGCCTTACACTGGGAGTTCAGCTACCCCACACTGTTCTCCGCCCAGTTTTTGCTGCCTTTTGCTCCATGTTGCCGATTTCGATCATCATCAGCTTTCCTTGCCATAACCAAAGGACCCGTCTGGCCCATTATTGGGCCACGACATACATAGCACTTGCCACATTTCAGCTACCTGCACTGCTCCCCGTCCAGTTTTGCTGCCTTTTGCACATGTGTCCGCGAGGCCATTTTTCATTGCTGGAGAGCCATGATTTTTTATCTGCATCATTCTTGCCCGTTTTCCTATGCCATTGGAAGAACCACAAATAACCAAATGTACCTGTTAGTTGTGGGAGGGGCCCTCTTCTGTCCCTCCCCTTTTCAGGGGGGCTCTATCTGGTCCCTCCTCTTGCTGTGGGAGGGGCTCTCCCCGCCTCTCCTCTTCCTGTGGGAGTGCTTTCTCAGCCTTCTTAAGCCTCGTACTCCTCAGTACATTTCTGAGTCTGTGCCGGAAGGGTGTACCTCAGCGCTCCCCTGTTGGCCTTTATGCAGGCCTCACCAAGCTTGTTGCGCTTTTCACTTTAATTGCTACATCGCTGGCATCCCTAGGCCTTCCGCTGGGAGTTTTCTATTTTATGCTGCTTTTGGCTTTTACGCAGGTAACGTTTCCCTTTTATGCTGCTTTTGGCTTTTACGCTGGGAACTTTTCCCTTTCATGGTGTTTTCTGGCCTTTACGCTTTGCCTACCAGTCGCTTAGCCTGTCCTTTTCTAATTATGCTGCCCTCTTTTAGCTTCTATAGCTCATTATTCGTTCTGCATTTTCAACTTTTCTCATCATCTATCTTCTTTTTGTCCTTGACTCCTTTACTATTCCTACTGTCAATTTTCTCATTCAGTCGCTGTCTCGCTGGACCTCATTGCTAATTCAACCATCTTTCAACTGTCCTTGCCCATGTCCAAGGACTTGTCTGGCCCCTTATTGCGCCATGACGTCTGTAGCACTTGCCACATTTCAGCTACCTGCACTGCACCCCATCCAGTTTTGCTGCCTTTTGCGCATGTGTCCGCAAGAGCATTTTTCATTCCTGGAGATCCATGATTTTGAATCTGCCTCATTCTTGCTGGTTCTACTGCACCGTGGGAGAGGGACTCCACTACAAATATATATTTATAGAGCAAGAAGGTGAAATAGTGAGAAAGAGAAGCTATTATATAGAACATATATTCCTATAAATGTTCACATACTTTGATATAATGTTACTTGTATTGTTCCTTATTTGTCTAGTTAGACCGATTGTCCCTGCAGAGATCACTTCTCTGACACAGGTTGCTGCTGTCATAAACACCACTGGTTTTGTGAATGTCAGTGTGTAAAGAAGATGGAACTTCCTACAAAGACATACAAGGCAGGGCAGGGCAGGAGATCCAGCCTCTAGCTACTCCCTGTCACTCAAACGTTTCCCTATAGAGTTTAATAGGAACACACCCCTGCAACCTGATTGGTTGAAGTTTTAGGAAGAGGAAAAACACACTGTTTGAGCTATGAGAAAGAGCAGGGGTGGGCTGACAGACAACAACACACAGAAAATCATATTTTTCATTTGATGAAAAAAGCAAGTATTTAAAAAATTCAAAAAGTACATTTTTTTGTAGTAGATCTTTACACTGGTGTGGTCCAAACTGTGCTGAATTAACTGGCCCTTTAATTATTTTCCGTATTTTCTCTAAAACTGGATGGTATGTGGTCGCTAGAGGTATACGTGAAGTCTTTTCTTTTGTCTAGAACTTTAAGAGGTGTTCACGGGGTATTTTGATGGCAG
Source organism: Discoglossus pictus (assembly GCA_027410445.1). Classification (NCBI taxonomy): domain Eukaryota; kingdom Metazoa; phylum Chordata; class Amphibia; order Anura; family Alytidae; genus Discoglossus; species Discoglossus pictus. The sequence continues at coordinate 38,557,992 of CM050173.1, read as the reverse complement.
TGATTATTTTTTGGGTAATAATGAAGGGTTTGTAACCCTTCTGTCTGAAAGATCCAGACAGTGTTTTTTAAATTTTGATCATGATACCCAGTGTTTTAGCATATGTAATCGTATATAATAGCTTGCCTATGGATAATGACTTTAGTGTGGGAAGGATGGATATGGGAGCTGTGTAGGTAGCTGCATCTGTCAGTGGGTTTCCTATATACAGGTGAGGGGAGTGTACTATTGATGATGGATAAGGTAGTGTCTAGAAAGTTCACCTGTTTTGTAGAGAAAACCATTTTAAGTTTTATAGATAGATGGAAAGTGTTGAATGAACAGTGAAAGTCTCTGAGTTTATCTTCTTCCTTTTGTCCATATAATGAACAGATCATCTATGTAACTGTAGTATTTGTATGATTTGTGGATTGATATAGATAAGAATGTTTCTTCCAGATCAGCCATTAAACGACTGGGGGATTGTGGAGCCATTTTGGTACCCATGGCAGTCCACATTATTTGTAGGAACTTGTTCAAAGTAAAATAGTTCTGAGTAAAGATGCATTCTATTAGTTTAACAATAACATCAGGGCCCTATTTATGGTTTTGCATATGTGTTGTAAGAAACCTAAAACATGCCTCAGTGCCATCTTTGTGTGGGATGTTGCTATAAAGAGATTCTACATCCATGGTGACACGTAGTGTGCTAGCAACTAGATCTTTAATCTGACTGAGTTTGTTTAGAAAGTCAGTGGTGTCTTGTATATAGCTACTGGTGTTACTAACTAATGGTTTAATGATGTTTTCAACAAATCCAGATTTCTGTTCAGTCAGTGTGTCCATACTTGTAACAATTGGTCACCCTGGATTGCCTAATTTGTGGATGTTTGACAGCATGTAGCAAGTATTCCTCACATGCAATCACTGCATACCTCACATGCAAGTATTCCTCACATGCAATCTTGTCTTTTTCACCTAAAAACATTGCCAAAACACATCACTATCTTATTCAAGACACAACTAAATTTCAAATCCACTCTCTCCTCATTTCTTGCCTTGACTACTGCAACTCTCTCCGTGCTAGCCTGCCCATCACCCTTCTTGCCCCACTCCAATCCATAATGAATGCATCTGCTAGACTTGTCTTCCAAACTCAATGATCAGTGTCTGCAGCACCTCTTTCACAGTCACTCCACTGGCTTCCCATAGCCTCCAGAGTAAAATTTAAAATAATTACTCTAACGTTTAAAGTCCTTAACAATGGTGCACCCCATTATATCTCTGCTCTTGTCTCTAAATACTCCCTCAACCGTCCTCTTCACTCTGCTAACGACCTTCTTCTTTACTCCTCTCTTATCACCTCCTTTGATTTACCCCTTCAGGACTTTTCTTGTGCTGCCCCTATTCTTTGGAACTTCTTGCCCCACTTCACTAGATTATGATCCTGCCTCAAAACCTTACTAAAATACATCTGATTAAAGAAGCTTATCATCTTCAGCCTTAATATACATCTATCATCCTGCTATACGTCAACCATACCCTTTAGTTTGTACATTTGCCAGTTTTCAGTTTCGCTAATTGCTTTAGAAAAAACACTGTACATTTTAAGCTCAAAGACAGGGCCCTCTATTCTTTTGCATTGTGTTAATATTGTTATTGTTTTTGACTTGACTTTACCACTATATAGCTCTACAGAATATGTTGGTGCATTAGAAAAAAGGAATAATATGATACAGCTTATGATATTCACCTAGCCTGGTACCTGACTCACTTTCCAGGTCTGTCCTTCCCCAGCACTCTCCCAACCACCAGGATTAGGCTCCTCCCCCTCTGTCCCTGCGCTATATGTATCTGCCACTGGAACATCCCTCCCTCCACCTCTCCTACACTGCTGCGACTACTGGCCCTTCATGACCCCCCATTGCTGTCACTCCTGGCCCTCCTAGTCCCCTGACTGCTGCCATTACTCCTCATCTCCCCTCTCCCTCTCTCCTCACTACTCCCTCTCTACACACCTCTCCCAGCTCCTCTCCTCAGGGCACCCACTCTCCTCTCTTTTCCTTTACCCCTCTCCTTTCTCCAAACAAATAAAATATATATGTTCTATGTGTACGGGGTGTGGTTAATGTTGTGGAGGCCTATGCGTATTAAGTTATGTGATTACAAATTATGGGAGATATGAAAATTAACTGTACACTTTACAGTAAAGTATGTTTAAAACCATTAAACTAACTCCTTCCTACCTCAAATTAGCAACACCTTTCCTACTCTTCAATGTAAAGCACAAAAACCACCAACTCCTAGAACTGCATGTTAACTTGGAAAAGCTAGGAACACACTCTTTGATGACTTGTTCCTGTTAATTAATATAATGTTCACATTTTCTAGGGTTATGGTGCAGCTCAAAATTCAGCAAATATCACAGCTTGCATATCAAAATTGAAACTCGAAGTCCCTAAATGAAATAGAGTAATATAAATATCAGTTCATTAGCTGGACTGCGAATTGGATCCCAAATAGTGGGTACTCAAAACGGGGCCAGAATAATGTTGCAACAAACTAAAGAGAAACCAAATATATACATACATTTAATTAGTTATAAATAGTGTATTCATTTAAAACTATATACATATATTACAAAAGGCTAATGAACTGGGTTAGAGCTGCTATAAATTACCCCTTAATGAGCTTGAATCCAATAGAGTCCAATCTCAAACAATTATTACTAGTAAGACTATAGATACAGACTGCACAAGTCTAGTTGATAAGACTGGTGGCTCACTGCCATTACTATTATTACTGGATGAATCTCTAATACCCCCATGCCTCTATATGGTCGATAAATTCTCAGACCAATATGGCCAGTGTAAATGGGGTTAGAGAGACTCAGAAAAAAAGAGGTAGTGAAGCAGAAACACTGTAAAGTGCCCTCATGTCCAACAATCTATATAAGGTAGGTTTCGATTATAGTACCATACCTGCCGTTATGATAGACTTGGGATCACCGCTGACCATGTCATACCTCTTAAATTAGTATAGGGGAAGCAGTTAACCCATCAGCCTTTTAGTCGTTCCCGATGCACCTTTCCCCGTTGTGTTCAATACGGATTCATCAGCTTGGATTCACAGCTTGGCTAATTTCCAGATAAGTCATGAAAACCAAGACCTATGCAAAGCCTTTTTTTAACTGATGGTACATGGGTTTTTGTATAGCGTAAACACACCTCAAAGCATGGCAAGTAGAGATTGTGATGAATACTTATCTTGCACAAATAAATTTGTTTTGCTCATGTTTATTCTCATAAGTAACGCTTTTTGTGATATCTTTTGCAATTGTCCCAGTGCAAACAGGAAATATGTCTGCTGTTCTGCTGAGCTTGCAAGCACTCCACTTAATTCATTTGCAGGTCATGCTTTCATTAAAACTAATGAAAGCATCTTTATATGTGATAATATTTTTATCTAATTCTAGCTTTATTTTGCTATTCTTGATAGCTAGCGATACTTACTATTCATTAATAACTTCTGATTTTGCTAAAAAGGGGAAATACAGTGTTATATGCATGGTATTTTCTCTGTTTTTATGGACCTTCCAACTATGAGAAAAATATGTTGGCATATATGTGTAAATAATCATTTTCCATTATAAATACATTAAATGACATCATAGGGGTCTAGTATCATCAGTAATATCATTAATAATGTCATTTTTATTAGTAAATGTAACGTCACGACTGATGTAATTTTTTATGTCATTATTTATATGATATGAATGATGTCATCAGAAAAACCTTTGCGGGGGATGTTAAAAAGTTGCATGCTACCATAACGTGCCAATTTACTGTGGTTTTCCAGCCTTAAATTACCCCATCCTGCACTGCAACCTTTACTATACTTCAATGCAATTTTTTTGCCAACAAATATATACATTGATACAGTAGAATCCCAGTTATCCGGCACCCAAATAACCGGGACTCTCAAGTAACTGGCACCGGCATCAATACCCCATTTAAAAAAACTAAACCCGCTAAACCAGCATAACTGGCACTATCCGAAGTACGAGACTAGAAAAAAAATGCTAACTTTTTTCTTATTATTTTATTGGGCCTAAATGGCCCAGTTTAGGTGCAAATGCCTTTTTAAATGCATTGTGAGTGGTTTTGGGGTGTTTAAGGGTGATTTAGACCCTTAAATTCCTGATTAACCGGCAATAGGGAGGGAGTCCCTGTGGGTGCCGGATAACAGGGTTTTTTACTGTATATACATTGAAGAATATAAAACCTAAAGCCTAAAAATAGATATGAGAACTTGCGAACTATTGTTTATAATAGCTGACATTGCCTTTATTTGTAAAGGCTGCTCTCTATAACCACTTCCCTATAGGTAATACAAAAATATTATCAATATGAATCAATTTTAAACACTACATATATGCTTTTTACCATGAATAGTCATAACAAAGTGCAAAAAACAGCAATAGTTATCAGCCATATTAATATAGAAAAAGGAGATAATCATCCATATTAATGAAATAAAATTTAAAAATGACATAGAAATAAAATAAAAAATACTCTCACTAAAATATGTTAGTAAAATTAAGATAAAAAATGTCATTAATAAAAATATGTGTATGTGAACCAAAATTATGCATTGAGGGAATCCCCATTCAGCATAGCTTCATTGAGGGAATCCCAGAGATCCCTAAGCTCATATGAGCAGGGGTTCAGAAGCCGAGGGATCATAAACCCCCTGCATAGTTATTTTATTAATTGACCCCTTTTCTACCATGGTAATGGGTTTATATAGATAGATAGGGGATAGGGATGATGTTAGGCTTAATGTAGTGTTATGCATCACTGCTAGGAGAGCTGGATTGGAATGACTCCCTACACAGCAAAGAAAAACTCCTACAGTTATGAGGGATCAATTTCTTGCAGCTACGCATCAGATTGGAATGTGGCTCCAAATGTTTAGCTGGTGGAGGATCTCTCTAAAGCTTCCAAAAAAGTGAATTTCCCATATTTTCCAGCTACAAAGTTAATTCTGACAAAGCATTGGTAAGATTCATCCTTTCTGGTTGAGGAGGTGAAGGCGAGAAAAGGCCGGGTTATGGCATTCAGGAAACACGTTTCCTTACAGATTCCTTTGAGCAAGTTTTTGGTTCGTTGGATCCTTGACATTGACAAAGAATGACTGGTGGCAGTGCATCTACCTTAATAGGTGTCTGTAAGGATGTGTGGGTATGAATAGGGACTTCAGTATGTGATCTGCTGTACTTGGGCAACCTGAGTGGAGCTGTCCTCTATTTTCAAAACAGTAAGTGAGTGCCACCATTTTTCCCACCCCCTCATCCTCACTTTTATTCTTTTTTAGTTGTTATTGTTTTCAGCTGAATTGTAATCATCTGTGCTGTACATGTAGGTACAGTATGGTTGTTAGTATTTATTATTATTATTATTATTTTTATTATTATTTTTTTTGTAATGCACAAACATGTTTCATATGGTTATACAGCAGTTAATTACAAATACGTTTTTTCTTCATGAATATTAATGAGTGTTTGTTTACATTCTTTTTAGTATAATATATGTTTACTTGATCATATTCAAAAGATCATTAAAACCACATCAAAAAATAATAATAATTATTAAATATTATTATTTGAAGCAGGTACCAATTCATGTTTCAAACACTTTTACGCAGAGTCCTGGGGAACTTATGTGAACACAGATATGCCAAGGGATGTCTGTGAGACCTGAACTGGGTCATATTGTCTCATTTGGCTAATACAACTGTACAAAAAGGTGTCAGAAACAGGATGACTGTGGCTTTGCTATTAAATGCCACTTCCTATTTAATGACACGTTTTCCTTCTTTACAGGAAGTCTAAAACAGCACAAAGCAGAACTAATATTTAAGAACATGGCGAGATTAAGATTAAATGATTGTAGTGTTATGTTCTGTAATGCACTTTTCATATAAAGCCGACTGGGCTTCACATTTAAATATGTCAACTTTAGAATGAACACAGTAATATTGTTGATTTGCATGTTGTCTGTATGTATACATTAACAAATACTGCCTGTTTTCTTTCGATAGTGGCTGCTCTTTTGCAAACAGAACAGATAACAAAATCAAGTATAATATGCAGGTTTATTATTTGGAAGATTTAATCTGTTTTTAAAACAACAACAAATGTATAAAAGTTATAATGAGTGTAAGTTTGAGAGGCAAAAGTATTACGAGCGTTAAAACAGGGATAATCTTAGATCTACATTAAGAATAAAAAAGTATTTATAATTGGAAATAATGAGACAGATAAAATATTGAGTTAGCGAGTTGGAATAATCTGTTTTTATAAAAGTACAAAATGTCTCTCGCTCAAGATGAGACTTCTTAGAGGCTATTAGGTACATTTTTTTAACTACTAAATACTCTTTTTCAGACCATAAAGTTCATCTAAATGAGCCTGGGACAACAATATTGCAAAAATTGCATTGTATATACACTTGCATATATCACTGTGCATATTTTACTGTATTGTCTGGGAGCTGATACATAATAATATTGTAAAATGTGTTGTTTAAAACACTACCAAACACTTTATTTTGTTGTGTGGTAGAAAGCTTTGAACATGTATTACATTCACAATTATACATCAATATTTTCTTATTACCTACTTTATTGTTTCTAAAGTATGATTACGATAATTTGATGTAATAATGCTCTGTTACTCATAAAGACTTTCATATCCACAGGTGTTACAAAAAGAAATAAAGAACATTTGTGAAGATGCCAGCCCCACCTCCACCCCCACCTCCTCCACCAACTCTGGCACAGGTACTCTATGATATTATATAATATAGTTAATGTCTTTTGAAGATGCAGACTGATAAGACAGCAAACCACTGTGCTCCTACTTCTCTGCCCTTAATCTTACCAAATAACATTACTTCTAATTACTAAAAAAATAGGTTTAACATAAAAAGTGCTTACACTGGTGCTTTGCGGCGACAGACACAATTTTAGCTACTAGTGAAACAATTCAGTTAATGATATTATCAAATAATCAATCTTGAAAAGATTTTGCTAAAGGTAAAGACCTACAGTAAAGAAAACTTTATTCTATAACAAATTAAGATTAAATTAAGATTTTTAAAGTGTATTATGGATTCAGCCAAATACTGAGCCAAAACTGAATACCTAGACCGAGCCCCGCTGTTAATTAGTGCCCCTGATGAGTGGAAGCCCAGAGGCTTCACGACACGCCACCAGGCAGAGACATATCAGTTTAGGACATGCTGTACAGTGTAGCACACCGTCAACCACAGTTTTAACTTAAGCCAAAACAATATACAATTTTAAAATCAAACTTTGGGTAGTAAGGATAGGCAAATAAAGAAGCAAATAAAGGTAAATAAAGAAGCTTAGCATAATAATGACTGGGTGCAAGGAAGCACTTAACAACAGAGCAAATTAAGAACTCAACAACAGGGATATAAAAGAAGCTCTTAGAGCAAAATGAAGAGATATCCAGTTAAGGACAGGACATTGGGAAAAATTCAGTCAAATCTATTTGAGCTTTTAGAAAATGTAAATTATTGGATGATTGTTAAAGAGGTTAAGTAGTGGTGTTACGCTTATACACCATGAAGTAATAAAAATTATAAATATTAACCCAGTCATGCTAATGGAAAAAATGAGCCTAACCATAGATGTATGATCTTGATAAAGTGCATAGATGGGGTGTATTTGAGTATAGATAAAGTTAAGTAGTGGTGTTAGATACACACCATGAGGGAATACATACTATAATAATTAACCCTGTGAGGCATAAGGGAAAAATGAGCTTTGTTAATTATTTATGAGCTAGAAAAAGTGAACAGATGGTGTATGAAGTAAATTATTATTGTTACAAAGGTTAAGTAGTGGTGTAAAAGCTACACGTTATGAGGTTAAATTAATTATAAAGATTAGCTCTGTTAGACTACTGAAAAAGTGAGCCTAGCTAAATCTATGAATTTGAAAAAAAAAATGAATGGATAGGGTGTGAAGCATTTGATTATTGCTAAAAAGGTTAAGCTGTGGTCTTAAAGTTATATACTACAAGCAGGGGTGTAGGAACCAAAATAATTCTGGGGGGATACAGCTCACTTGATGCACAGAACACGTAACAGCTTCTATATGTATACATTTCCACAATGAGAAATCTGGGTGAGAATTGCCCCCCTCATTCCCCAGTCCCTACACCCATAACCACAAGGTAATACAAAGATCAACCATGTCAGGCAAATGAAAAAAATATTCTTGCTAAATATTTATGAGCCTGAAAATGTGAATGGATGGGGTGTAAAGCATTTGACTAACACTAATAAGGTTAAGTGGTGGTGTAAAACTTATACATCACAAGGGAATTTAAATTATAAAGATTAACCCTGTCAGGCAAATGCAAAAACTAACCATGATAAATATTTATGCATTTGGTAATGTGAATGAATGTGTGTGAAGCACTTGTTTATTTAAAAAAATGTTAACTAGTGATGAAAAGATTACACACCATAAGGTAATACTAACCATTAAGATAAAACCTGCCTGGCTAATTGAAAAATTAATTTAACAAAATATTTATGAGCCTAACAATGTTTAAGAAAGGTGTGAAAAGTTGAGACGACACACCAGGGAATCGTCTCTTTAAATCAAAGAAGTGAAAGCAGTATGAAAATGCATAAAGGAAGGTGTGCACTGGTTGCAACATTAATAAAAGATTTGTTATCCTAGTTACATGAATCAATGTGTCCAATCTGTCTAAAGTAGTCAAAAAATGGTTGACTATAAAACCTTGCAACATTTCTGGGAATATAAAACAATATTACATCGGAACTAATATGTTTGAATGAAGAATAACATTTTCTGAACAGGAGCTCTCAATAGTCTACTGTGGAAATGTAAGAATGATTATCAAAATAACAGTTACAACTTTTTTCACAGGGAAATTTATAAACAAAATCTTTGTTTACATGAGACTCTGACATGCCCCCAGATGCACTCACAGCAACTGCTCCTTGCAATGAGCACAAGTAGACAAAGAGTTAATCCTTCACAAATTCATCTGTGCAGGGAAATGACTGCTGGAATCTACTAAAATGACAGTTAGGGGTTAACTTGTCCTACTGCATTCCTGAATTTTAGTGCAAAACTCTAAATCTTTGTGTTCACAATGATCTTCAGGGGCCAGCATATGTTGATAATCATGGAACAGTTAGGAGTCTGTTTGTAAACAGACCTAAGATCATAGGGCCTCATTCTATTATCGGCTGCAGCCGTTGCGGGGCCGCAAGGACCGTCCGCAAGCTATTCGGCTATTCTATTCCTTTACGGCCGGGGGCTCCGGCAGGCTTGCGGCCGGTGCCTTGCTATCTCTTGTGGCCGCTCGCGCCAGAGGAAAGCCTTTGATCTAAAACGGCCGCAAGAGTTTCAGCCGTAAGAAATTCCTATTTGCAATTCAATTGCTCCGGGAAACCTCTCTGCAAGGCTAAAAGCGAGCCGCAGCTTACTTGCAGGAAAGAGGTCCCGCTAGCACCAATTAAGCACATAAAATAGCTCAAATAAAGCCATCCTGCACTTTGAGAAGACTATAAAGGGATTTTAGGTGTTAGAAAAAATAGCACATAATTATCCTATACTCAAATCCGTAAAATATTTTAGTTTTAATATCCGTAAAATATCCATGTAAAAAGTACAGAGTGCTTGGAGCACTTCAGACACGCCCACGCCGCAGCCGGAAAATAAACAGTTAATTTGAACTCGGGTTTGGGCTGATGTGCAAGCTTGAGAGTGGGTTACTTTTAATCCTCATGTCCCCCAATATGATCCCTAGCATTTACAGAGCTGTACAGTGCAGGCTTGAATTTATTTTTGCGTTTTTAGATTTCACAGCTTACGGCCGGTTCCAAGATATGCGGCCGGCCGTAAAAGGAGATCCTTGCGGGGCCGTTTAATTGAATTGCGAGGTAACGGGACCCCCGCAAGGAATCGCAGCCTTACGGCCGATTTACGGCCGCTAATAGAATGAGGCCCATAGTTTTTTAGGTGTTATTAGTGTAATTAGAAAATAAAAAAACAATAGATCATTTTAACATAGGATTTTGTGCTCTTTTCACACAGAGTGAGGTAAATGGCCCTTTAATTCCAAGTGATTATTATTGAAAGCAAAATAAAATGCAAGATAAATTACGCCTATAGCCTATTATATGATATAACATGAGTGAGCTACTTTCAATAGTATGCTGTGGAAATGTAATATAGATTACTAAGAGAATAGTCACAATTTGAAATATGAAACCGTAATGAAGAAATATAAGCAGGAGAAACTGCAGCAAGCAGTCCAATATTTTATATAAAGTTATCTTTATTTAAAATGTAATAAAAAGCAAAGAAAAAGAGGTATGTAGCCTGTCATGAAAGAATAAAGTTGCTTTATTCACTAAGCTGTAATAGACAGTTTAAAATAATAAAGATTATTCAAAAGTCTCTGAATAAATGACGCCATATGCAGACACTAAGCATTAAGTTGCTTGGATAGTTTTTTTTATAAGGTCAATTTAAGTGTTTTTAAACAATAAATTAAAAAACGGTTACATTTTAAAAATAAGAATGCGCTAGTTGTGTGAACTATTACATAAGCTAAAAAATGTGTTCTTTTATTATCAGTGTTATGTCTGGTAAGAGACTGGTAATTGACTGATAATTAGTAAATTTATAAGTTTCTGCACCTTTAGCTAACATACAAATATAAAGGTTCAAATTGTATCATAAGGGTATGTGGATGTGTTTTTGATTTCCTAGCCATACGCCATATTCTATTATTCAAGTTGGGGGTGTTTTTTAAAAAATTTTATAAATGTTTCTATTGACTATTGGCTTGCAAATTCCGACCGCAAGGCTGAACTTGTAAACCCTGTCTTTAAGTCAGATTTCAAGGGGCGTGATCATATGATCTGACAATATTTAAGAAAGCCTGTATTTTACTTCTTAATTGCCTGCAATACTTCTTAGACACACCCAAAAGTAAATGAGACATCATCATAGAGTTTATACTTAAACTTCACTCAGAATACTAATTAACTAATTGTTAAGAAGTAAATTTAGCGATCAGAATTGCAATCCAATAATATAGAAATTAATAAAATGCATTAAAGCAACTGTTCTAGTCCATGCGGGTTCCATGATATGTAGTTGCCCCTTGAGTCCCAGGATCAATATAACACATAAATAACAGTTAAAAGTAATATTTTTTAACTAAATTTGTGGGTTTGAGAGTGTTTTGCAATTAGTGCTAGTGAGTTTTTAGGAAATCCCTTGTTTTTTAGTACAGTATGGTGTGTTTAATTACTGTTAAAGCTATAATAAGTGTTTGAGAAAGCCCTTGTGAGTCCTATTTACTACTTATAATATTTTTGACAGAAACTTGATCCTTTTTTCAATTTTGGGTTAGACCTTATTTGCAGGCTAGAATTACGGGTCTAAAAGAATATCGATTTTGTTTTTACTTTAATTAATTAGAGCTCCTAACATTCGAGCTGTGCTAAAACCAATGGAGTTCTAAGGCTGGTTTTGTGGGTTTTGCTGGTCTGTAGTGATTGTGGGTGGGTAGCTAATAGAATCTGTGGCAATTTTCATAGGCCCTCATTCAATTGCAATTTGGCCAATTGAATAGGGCTCTAAATAAGCACAAAACATTTTTTTTAAAGAAGTTTTTAGTTAGTAAACATCTATCCAAAAGCAAGGATTTAATTAACTAAAAACTTCTTTAAAACAAATATGCTATGTACTTATTTAGAGCCCTATTCAATTGGACAAATCGCAATTGAATGAGGCCCATAGTGTTTTTAAGTGTGTATAATTTATACGAACTGGAAACAGAATTAGGCCCCATGTCTATTAAATGGCTTTTAAAATGTAAGCTCTCAGGAGCAGACACCTCCACTCCTTTTATATCAGTGTGTTAAGTATAACATATCATCTGTGTGTAATATGTTTTTCATGGATAATAATAATAATAATAATTATTATTATTATTATAACATCAATGACAACAAAAGCATTACGTTACATTTGAATACATATCCTATGTATGTGTATATATATATATATATATATATATATATATATATATATATATATATATATATATATAAATATATATATATATATATATAGTATATATTTATGTATTTATTTTTTTAATCTTCTGACTGTCCCTAGATGCAACCATGTTACAGAGGCAAAATCTGTAGGAGCAAAAACTACTTACTTCTGAGCATATGTTGGGCTTGGGGTAGGTGTTGAATAATAGAAGACCCCACCACTCACTCTACACAGAGATAAAGTAAACTTCTTCAGGTTCAAAGTTATTAAGCTATGTGCTGAGGCCAGACAAGATTGAACAATCCATAGACAGAGTACAAATACTACATTTTTCACTTAAGATCATTTTATTACAGTTTTATAACTGCTTTGAGGTAATCCTTTTTTTTTCCAAATTCATGAATAAACTGATAACATTTTCACAACTGTCCATCAAAATGGCCAAGGCTTCTAAAACATTTTTTTTCTAATGAATAGAAATGCAGAGGTCTTGAGCAATAGGAAGGAATAGCAAGAATTTAGCTATGACTTATATTGGACTTTGGATGTTACAAATTAGACATTTCCTGTGTTTTTATGTTTTTTTTTTATTCAGGCAAATACAGAGAAACCTGCATTAACCAGATCAGAGCAGTCAGGACGGAATGCACTCCTTTCAGATATCTCCAAAGGAAGAAAACTGAAAAAGGCTGTAACTAATGACAGAAGTGTCCCCATAATTGAAAGTAAGTATTTTTTTTTCTGTACTTTATTTTTAGAATATGTAGTCATCTAATAGTTTTGTTCTTTCAACATTTCTTGCTATGAATGAGCAAATTAAGTGAGGATAATAGAGGGAAATAATTTATAGTCAAATGTACCACAATATAATATATCAGATTTGTAATTTTGCTATAATTTGCTAGAGGGTTCAACCCCCACTGCATATATTGATAGATCAATAAATAGAGCAGGCTGCTGTACATTTCTTTAGAATTTACAAAGTTACATAGTAATTATGGTTGAAAGAAGAATCAACCTTTTTAGATCTCCTCTGATCTGTAATATGTGGTTAGTTGTTAATTGCTCCAGTGGAAGGCAGACAGAAAAAAACATGAAACCTTGCTAATTGTCTCAAAAGGAGGAAAAAATACCTTCCTGACCCATATACTGTTGCTCAGACTCCTCCCTGGATCAATACTCCCTCTCTAATTACACAAGATAACCCAAAATGCCCTTTTTAATCAAAACTATATCCAACCCCTTTTTAAAGTTATCTATCGACTCCGCTGTAGAGAATTCCACAGATTACCACCTTTACTGTAAAGTACCTTTTTCTTTCTTTAAGTTGGAATCTCTTTACTCCTAGCCTCAAAGGATGCCCTCTTGACAGTTGAAAACCTCTTTGCACAAAAAGTTCACTTGACACAAGGTGTGCACGCACCCATTTTTCACTTTTCTGTGTGTGTATATCGCTCTCTTGCTGTGGGAGCAAATCACAGACATTTCCCCATAACAACACAACTACTCACACACACACCGAGCTATTACTTGTGTATTAAATGCATTTGGTAGTGGGTCATATTTATATTATTCTGTGTGATGGCAGCAATAATATGTTACACAAACACAAATCATGATCAAACTGAGTATTTATGAGATTTAAAGGACCACTGCACAATGAAAACAGAAATTGTTTAAAAAAATTGAGTTTGACTAAGAGTAAAAGTAATCAGAAAAAAAGTAATACGGCTTGTTTTTATTAAGATAAAATTAATTTTGATGCCTCTGCTGGGCCCCGGTGAAATCCATATATATATATATACACACACACACACACATATATATATATATATATATATATATATATATATATATACACAAACATACACATATATGTGTATGTGTGTATATATATGTATGTATGTATGTGTATATATATATATATATATATATATATATATATATATATATATATATAGTGTAGGGTATGGCCCCCTCACCATGGCCTTTATGTGTCCTGGAGCTGTGCAGTAGGCAGAGGAGTTTCACGCAGGCAGGAGGTAAAGGAAGGGGTGCTATTATGGCAAGGGGTCTTAAGGAAGGCAGCTTTAAAGGGAAGGGGATTTTGGGAAGGGGCCCTAAATAAAACGGTGGGGAGGGCGGAGCAAGCGCAAAAATAATTTTGTATTTTTTGCACCAGGGCCCTCCATTTTCTAGCTCGCCCCTGTGTATATAGATAGATAGATAGATAGATAGATAGATAGATGTATACAATTCTAAAGTCTACCGCCCTCCCAGTTGAACATTTATTTTGTGGATTCTATGAATATATAAATGTAATAATTTTCAGTCAGGATAACTTATACTCATACAATCTAAATGTATTAGACCAGGGCATCTTAATATTATATCAGCATTCACTAAGGGCCCCACTATAAGTATAATACAAATATACACGTAATCAGCTACATTGAAATAAGTATACACATATTTAGTCATGATCCTGTGCAATCAAATATGTATATGTACATATTTACATATTTAGGTCCCCACTAGATCCATATAAGTACACATATACAGCCAGGGTCTCCTATAATCATATTAATGTAAATATTCAGAGAGTGTTCACCTTTCGCCATAGTAATACAGTATATAAATATTTAGTCAGTGTCTCATACAAACAAACACATATTCAGCCAAGGTCTCCTATAGACATATATATATATACAGGACATAAGCCAGGCAGTATAATCACCAATATTACATTACATTACATGCTCACACTAAATTATCTTTGTGTTGCTAAGCTTCACAGCAAATTTAAATTGTTCACACTTTACATAATGCATAGGTTGCCAGTTTCCAACCCTGCTCCTCGGGTACAGTTCCTTCCTCTAAGCTACAGCAGGAAATGCTGATGAAGGGAACACTGTTCTCTAGCTTGTAGTTCAAATCTGTGAACTGCAGAATTTTCTTTTTAAGATAAAAACGGGAATTTAAAGCCCAAAAAGGGGCTGCCTTCACAGGGAAGCTTACCTATTGTGTAATCTGGTCATATACATAAATATATAATTTCTGGTACCCTAACTACTACATAGGAATCATTATGGCCCACATGGACCTTATTTCCCCTTAAGAGTACACAAGCCTCCCCCTGCATGTACCCTCCAAATAAATAAATACAATAAAAAATATATCCCATAATTAATAAAAGAGTTACAACATTAAAATTGAACTAAAAAACAGAATTTACATAAAATAATACAATTATGTTGGGGGGGGGGGGTGTTATGCTTACCCTCCTTTGGACAACCTTCCAGCAATGTAGTATGACACCCTTTTTCTCCAACCTTTCCCTGGATAAGCAGGGAACACATCCATGTTGATTGTAGAAATGGGTCCTTTTCTAGCTTGCATGAAAAATTATGTCTCCTATCTTCAATCTATGGAAAGGGCCTCCATCTAAAAAAAATCCTACCTCTCTAAAAAAATGTTTTAACTTGACTAATGGAGCTCCTCCTTTGAGGAGCTACCCCGTCGTCTAATGGATTTCTAACCGCACCCTTGCCTTATATAGTAATTGAGTGGCTTCTGATTGGCTCAAATATGTTTCAATCATATTTCAGCCAATCAAAATTGGGTATTTCAATTACTCTCATCCTTTTTCCGATTGGTTGAAGGTTAACCAATAGGGATGTACAAATCAGTCAAGCTATTTTTTTAGAGCAATGGGAATATAAGCATTGCTGGTAACAAAAAGAAAGGTAAGTGTTTAGCAAATTCAGAGAACTTGGGTTTTAATGACACATGCAGGTTACACTTCCCTAACATATCCCTATCATTAGAACTCACAATGACCCTCAATGAAATGGTATAACATGGTAGAAGGTTTTAATAAATCTCATGATGAGCTGAGAACCTAACACAGGTTATTGTGGGCATGTTAACACCCACAAACCTTTGGTAAATTTCCACCTCTGTTTCCTCAGTTGTACCTTTCCTTCTCCTCTGTCACTCGTGCACCCTCTTGCAAACATTCACACATGCAAGCAAACACACAAACTCATTTGACTGCAAGCTGTTAGGTCCTCTTTTATGCTCATGAACTTTAGGGCAATAGTGGGCAACTTAGTGCTATGATGATATTCCAACAGTCCAGCATATCTGGATATCTCTGCTTCTGTATTTGGCTTTCTTTTTAGCACACCTGATTTAAACAATTTTATACATTTTGATTAATTTGCATGTTCTCGTGAAGAAAGATATTGAAATCCTGAACTACTGGCAGCCCTTGAAGGTCCAAGCTGCCAACCACTGCTTTGGGGTCAGAATAGTTTTGTGCCTAATCCATATATGCAAAAGTATACATAAGCTCTTTACGAATACGGTGTCTACATTGTAACAAATTATTTTGAGAAAAATTGTCAAGAGAAAACAAACAATGGATCGGAAAGAAGCACACCACCTCCTAGTGCAAATAATTGACACCAAAAAATATCAGAGAACAAATGATGTAATAAAAAAACTCACATGCATAAATCTCATGAGATATGGATAGCGTATCACAGGAGTTCCCCTTCTTGAATTTCCATTGGGGGTCCTGATCCTCCTCTGTGGTCTAAGATCCCTCCTGCGTATGAAAGATGGAGTATATTTTATATTGCTGGAGAAAATACTGCTATGGCCAATAATGTGTATGGCTATTAAGAGTATCACCGCACTCCCAAATCCCAGGGAATATACCAGATATGGATCACAGTTGGTATATAGCCATATTAAACACATAGGCTCCATGCAGATAAATACCAGTATTTCACATAACTTTTTAATCTCCAATTTAGTAAAATTCCAAACAAATAAAACATTGCTAAGATAATACAATTTTTACCATTAATATAAATTAATATAAAGCTTCAAAAGCATATAAATGAAAATACAAAGTATCAGACATGTTTTGTCAATTTCTTACTGGCTTTCTCAATGATAAAGTATAAGTGGAGTTAAAAATCTAATGTTAAAAACAGTGTTGGCGCTATACTAACGAAATCTAAACAGAAAATGCAGTCAGCACATGCTTCTCTTGTCACTTGACTCCATGACGTCACTCATGTGACCCAAGAGCACCACCATTGCTAGGGGACACCTCCTTCAATGAAATGGCCGGCTTTGGTGCGCAAGTGTGCCTTTGGCGAGGAGAGAAACCAAGAGCCAGATTCAATTGAGCTTTCGCAAGTTACTGGAGCCTGTAAGTGAGGTTGCAAGTTAATTTACTATTCAATCAGTCTTTTTGCAAGCTCCAAATGAAAAACGAATTACGGCCTTGCAAAAATTTAGATGGTTAAAAAATTACAGCATCCCGAATCCTTTGATCTTTTCACTATTGCAAGAGTTCCGATGGCTAAAATCGCAAATCACTATTCAATTGCTCCAATTCCCCGGGCCTGCAAATGTTTTCACACCCGTAAATGGCAAATGGAGGAGAAAAACCGAAAGGGGGTTAAACACCTGTTCGTAGCACTGTAAATGCAAAAAAAAATTAAAACTGCACTGACATTAGAAGTAATTGCACAACATTCTTAAGCTCGCAAATCCGCAGGAAATAAAATGTATTTTTATGTTTCATTTCAGGGCTAAATCGATCTTGGGTATCAATGAGTTCATTCATATCAGGTCACCCACATGGACTAGAACAGTATTTGTCATTCATTTTCATAATTCTGTATTTTGCATTTTTTTAAATCTGATCGCATATGGGACCCCCAAACCTAATTGATTGACATGTAACCTCCATGTTTTACTGCCGTAATAATGACAGTCTAATTTTCTATTGGCTGATTCGAAATGGGAGGTTACGGTCTTGCTTAATTGATCATGTTCCCGCCATGAACTGCTACGAACCAGTGCATGGTTTGCAGAGTCGGCTTTGGGCCAGTAACTTGCAGGCTTAAGCAATTGAATAGCATCGTAATTAGGGACAAACGGAAGACCGCAACACGCCCGCAGTCATACGGCCTACAATGATCAAGTTGCAGGCCTGCAATTGAATCAGGCTCCAAAGTGAAAGTAAACTAGATCATAGAACAGGACAGAGAGATCAGCTGGGGCTCCAAAAACAAGGGAGTAATCAACTGGGGCTCAGGGATGGTAAAAAATATATAAGTGGCTCGAGATCTAGTGGACATATCTTAAAATCTGGGGTAAATGACACTACTTTATGGGTTGAGTGGGCATGAAAAACAAATATGCAAAATATCAAATAATGTTTGAATACTGCAAACATCTATAAAATAAGGCAGGATTACAGAATTAAGGATAAAAAACAATACTAGTAATAATGTGATTGCACTATGGCTCAAAAAAATATCTATATAATAAAAACCTCTGCAAAGGGCTTAATCCATAAGATACATAAAATACATAAAATCACGTAATAGTCTGCAGATACAAAAGATAAGTGTCATGCATAGTAATAAGTGTGGGAATAAATACTAATAAACATATCAATAAAAGTATGTCAATAAATATTCAGATATTTAGATACTGAAAACTGCATGTGCAAAAATCTCATACATGGATATACCCCAAAAGTTATTAATATAAATCTTATAGACAAGAAACTTAACTAAAATATAATATAGTCCTATAACTCATCTTACAGATAAATTGTTACAAGTATTGTCACAACACTGAGTGCATATCTTAGAAGCCTAAGAACAAAGAATGAATCCATGTAAGTCCTTTTTAGAACCAATACCTCCTAATGTAAAATAAAATACCAGTTGTAGGACTATTTATGAGTAGTGATGTCGAGAACATCAAATTTTCGGTTCGCGAACAGCGGAAGCGAACTTCCATCAAATGTTCGCGAACGGGGGAACCCGGCAAACCACCATAGACTTCAATGGGCAGGCGAATTTTAAAACCCACAGGGACTCTTTCTGGTCACAATAGTGATGGGAAAGTTGTTTCAAGGGGACTAACACCTGGACTGTGGCATGCCGGAGGGGGATCCATGGCAAAACTCCCACGGAAAATTACATAGTTGATGCAGAGTCTGGTTTTAAGCCATAAAGGGCATAAATCACCTAACATTCCTAAATTGTTTGGAATAACATGCTTTAAAACATCAGGTATAATGTTGTATCGATCAGGAAGTGTAAGGGTTACACCCGCTTCACAGTAACAGACCAATCTCCCCCCTGTTTAATGCACCGCAAACTACCGCAAACAGTCCCTTTGCACAACCTCAAACTCCCCATTTGCACAAGGTTGGATACCAAGCTAGCCATGTCCCGTTCCTTGTCCTCACTGATGTCATTGAAGGTCTCTTCCTCCACCCAGCCACCAAGGGTCCCCGAAAGGTGACAACAAGCCCCCTGGGACGCCTGCTGTGTTTGGTCTTCCACCTCCTCAAAGCCACCTTCCTCCTCTGACTCCTCTTCTTCAGACTCCTCTCTCTGCGTTGCCTCTGTCTGCGTTATTATAAGGTGTGTACTGTTAAGTAGTACTATTCCTATCGGTTTAATCCCTGTTATGTCCACTATTAGGGGTCGTGTATATGGCATTAATTTTTGGAACAGGGAGATGGAAAAAGATGCTTGGTCGGACCTCCTACTTTGAATTTCGGGCACTGCACGTGCAATGTAATGTGCCACCAGATAGGAGTGGTGTATTAAGTTGTACTATTTATTCCTATCAGTTTGATACCTGTTACGTCACCTGTTACGATGGAAAAAGATGCTTGGTGGGTCCTACCACTTCAAATTTGGGGCACTGCGCATGCAATCTAAGGTGCCACCAGATAGGAGTGTCACCGTTCACTGGCAAAAGTTGGCAGAGTAGGCGCTGTAGGCCTCACACACACGCCTGTAGGCAGGCAACTGATATTCAATCGATTACAGTCAAAAAAGTATTTTATTTCACTGAGCACAATATAAGCTGTGAGCCTGACACAGGCAGGCAACTGAAATTAGATTACAGGGAAAAAATGGTTGTTTTCAATGTATGGTACACCACCAGGTATGAGTAGTGAAATTAAGCACAATATAAGCTGTTAGGTATTAGCCTGTCACACACACACGCTGGCAGGCAGGCATATGCAATTAGATTACACAGAAAAAAATTATAAAATAAAATAAATGATGTTCTAGCCCTAAAAAGGGCTTTTTGGGTTGCTGTCCTTGCAGCAGATATCAGATGAGTCCTTCAGGTCTGTAATGGAAGCTAAATACACAGCCTGGCTATCTATTTCCTGATTAAATCTCCAGCAGCTACACTATCTGTCCTCTCACAACGAATGCAGCTTCAGAATGATTCTAAAATGTATGCTGTCCTTCAGATGGAAGTCTCTGGAAGGGAGTGTATGCTGCTGATTGGCTGGAATGTGTCTGCTGACTGTGAGGTGCAGGGTCAACGTTTCCTCAATGATAAAGTATAGGGGCAAACTGAAAAGCGCATGTGTTCGCCGTCCGCTGCGAACGCGAACATGCCAAAATCGCAGCGAATAGTCCGCGGGCGAACTGTCCGCGACATCTCTATTTATGAGTTCAGTTGTAATATGTCCATTTGTGGAGGGAGATATATGTGTAGCAGCATCACTATTGGGCTCCAATAGACCCCAAAAAGGTAAAAAAATAAGTCAAGGATGCCATCCTAATTTACACCCCAATGTTCTGAATGCATGATAATGCATGGAAACTAGAATTAAGCAAAAACAGACCAAAAGCAAAAAATATAAAAATTAAATATAAAATATAAATTGTAAATACTGATAGAACCTGATCCTGTTGGAAAACCCCAGATGGACATAAAAATACCTACAAATGTTAATATATTGATATGGAAAAATAATAATAATAAATCAGAATAAAATAATAAAATAAATAAATAAATAAAAAAGGATTTATTGTGATAAATGAGTAAAGAGAAGTAAGCAACCCAGAAGAAAGTCAAAGGTAGTAGCCAAGGCACAATAAATATTCTGAATGGTGGTAAAAACACAAAAATATCAGACGAAAGAAAAAAAATGTAAAAACATATTACACTTCAATGAACGCTGCTAGATCTATATCCCTAATCTTTGTTTAATTCTTGTCTGATTTCCAAATTGTAAAACTTTAAGAATGGGGAACAATTTCTGTAACCATTTCAAAATAGCAACATGTGTCTCATGCAGATATACTTATTAAGGTCTGGAAGGCCTTATCCTCACCCTTCTGGCCTAGACAAATTGGGCTATACATTTTGATGGTAGCTATCCACACCATCTTCTTGCTTGATTGAAGCTAATGTCTTCGCCAGCTGGAAATCACCCTCCAAAAATAAAAAATGTTCCTCCTCTCATTCAATTTCTGTTTATAAAAACTAGCACACCTGTCCCTTTATATAAATAAATAGCTCACTCTTTCCTGAGGGTCCCATAATGATTCCTGTACCTACCATTGAGTTTGTGTGAGATTTTTTTGCTGTCAAATTTTACATTTTATACATTTGCTAAATGTATGAAAATCTTGGCTTTTAGTAAAGTCTAGTCATTTTTTAGGGAATAGAACATGTTGGATGTTATTGTTTTCTCTAAGGTCTGTACTATCACACAATATATCGTTTTATAGGATAATGTTGATGTATAGGGACAGATTAACATCTTGTGTCAGAGGATGTGTATGTTGTGCTAATCAACCCAAGAAAAGCCTTCTGTGCTGATGTCATTTAATAACTTATCTTGGTTAGAAACAAAGGTAATGTTACCCTTTTCTTATCATTGAACACAGGAGATCAAGGGCTTTGGTTATTAGCTCAACTCTTGCAGATCGTATTGGTTTTCGGAAAAGTACAGAATACCAAACCAATTTTTTTTTTTTTATTCAATTGGTATCTTATTTATTCTTTTTTCTTTCCGGTTTCACATACAGCCAAAATCTGTCCGCCTGTGCCAGGAAAATGTATTTAACTCTAGGTACTGAAAGGATTAAAAATCATTGAAGTTTTATATTGATATTATGCTTTTTTGATTAACTTGATATGATAAAGAGGACATTTTTCAACCTGATTTGTCACCTGGGATGTAACTTAAATCTTTATTCAGTTCTAGTGACAGGAGTTCACAGTGATTTAACTCTTACAATAGAATTTAAATGGAGGTTCAACCTAAAAATACACAGCCTTATTAAATTGTGATTCAGTAAATTTAAAAGGGCTCTATTTAAGCACACAGCATATTTTATTTTTCAGAAGTTTTTAGTTAGTGAAGACCTTGCTTTCGAATAGAATTCCCTAACTAAAAACTTCTGTAAAAAAATATGCTGTGTGCTTAATTAGAGCCCTTTTAAATTTACCGAATCACAATTTAATAAGGCTGACAATCTCTAGACACACATTCCTCAGTCACTCCCTTTTTTTAGTATGGGATGCTACACTGTGCCAAACGTTATTAACCTTTTATATTAATATTTTGCTACACTTATTAATTTGCAGCAGTAAGCATCAAGTCCTAAAAAATGTTTCCAGTTCAAAATACTAAGGAATTCAATGTTCTATCCAAATGAGCTCACAATATGAATTGTTCTTTAATCCAATAGGCAAATTAACATGGCCAATTTATATCATGTGCCAACATTTATAACATAACTTTAATATATGGCATAAGTAAATACCATCACTTTTTTTTTTGTTTCTTTCTGGAGCCTAAATCAAGATTTGTAGAAACAGAACAAAGTGAGAGACGAACACCTCAAGACATATTGGTCTGTATCCACAAGTTCAGGTCAGAACCAAAATGCCTGGACATTTCTGAATAGGACAAACAAGAACATCCATACATTAGTTTCAGCCTTAATTAGAATGACGAGCAAGGGGTCCATGTCTGGGTTACCCTATATCCATTAGGGAAACCATAAAAGGATTTGCATACTAAGAACATTTTATTAAAAAGCCAACAAGCAGTTGGTAACTACTGTGAATTCTCATCCATACATATAGGGTTAGAGTTTCTTGGGGGTCTACACCAACTCTAAGCATTCCTTTTCAATGGCTGCATAGTTCACCTCTCGAGCAAGCATCTATCTGCATGAGCAAGTGGCAGCTGTACATGGGAGCAGCCAGCAATGGATGATAACTCAGTGCATCCTTTAATATACCAAAGGCACCCTAATAGGCTGGCATCTTCTTGGCCATAGGTAGCATACACTTCTTGATAAGATCATTGAGAGACTTCAATAGTGTACTGTAGATGGGAACACATTCCTGGTAATAACCTCCTGTGCCCAAAAGGCTGTCATTAATATTTTAGTCTGTGGGGTGGGTCAATTATATATATCCAGGTTATTACCTGGTAATTGTGAGAGGGCCCCTCTCCCGTCTCACCCTTTATTAACCGGTAATTCCCTGCACATGGGTGCTCACGAATTCAGTGCTTGTCAGCAGAGTGTGCCTCAGCTTGCAGCACTGTCAGCTGTTCTCCAGACACTGCTCTGCCTTCGTTCGTCTTTTTCCCCTCGTTTTCGGTCACATTCGGTAAGTCTGTCCTCATTTCATTGTGTCATATCATATATGCAGTTTAAAGTTAAAAAATGTGGTTTATCTGCTATGAGGTTTTATGTTTGCTGCCTGGGTATAGTGGTTTTTAGTTCAAATTGGGCAGAAGTGTCGTTTCTCGTGAGATTTTGGCTATTGTTTAGTATTATGGCTCTTCCCCGCTATTTCTATTATACTTACTTGTTGCTAGTAATTTAGAAATATTTTCAACTTCTATTGTTTTATTTTCGTCTGCCATTCCCAAGATGGCCGCCGGACGCTCGCATCTCGCGAGATTTCAGATTCTTTCTTTACCTTGTCTGTTTCACCACTTTTCCTTAGCAGGAATTGGCCACATAGCTTGGTAACATGATGCTCATATGATTGTTCTACTTAATATGCCACTATGCTTTCACTGTGGGTCACTTCATTACACATTCATATCTGCCACATCCAAGATGGCCGCCCAACTCTCGCATCTCGCGAGATTTCTGGTTCTTTCGTTACCTTGTCTGTTCTACCACTTTCCTTAGCAGAAATTAGACACCTAGCTTGGAAACATGATGCTCATATGGTTTGTTATACTTAATATGCCATTATGCTTCAACTGTTGGTCACTTCATTACACATTCATATCTGCCACATCCGAGATTGCTGCCAAACTCTCGCATCTCGCGAGATTTCGGGTTTTCGTTATGGTAGCATTTTATACTGCGGTGTGTTAGTGGAATTAGTTACTTCAACCAAGGTACACTTGCATCTTACTGGATGTGGTTTTGGCTGGATTAGTAATGCATGAATACACTTCATATCCTCGCTGTCTGCTACATTTCTGCAACTCTCTCGATCTTTAGCAAATTGGGTGTAGTAATACTGTCTTTCCTATTCGGCACATAATTAAAATATTCAGCTATGGTGTACAATTTTATTAGTTATCAGATATATGCATTTGTATATGGGTTTGCCGGTCTGTCATTCTCTTTTCTCTAGCTCTTTTTCTGCGTCTCCATATGTTACTTATTCTATTTCTTATCTTTTACTTCTAGGTTCTGTGCAAATTTTCTTTCCCTTTCTTATGGTCACTATATCTTCATTTATAATTATGTGGTTCTGCATTGTTACCTTTCTAAATTTATTTCTTGTTTCCACGTATCCATCACTGTCAATCATTCCATTATACATTTATCCCCTACATTATCATTACCACCAAATAGTCTGTACATATATTTTTATCACTGCTCGCATGTTGCACATTTTGTATTAAGCCGCTATTATTTACATCATTTACATGTCATTTTATTAATATTAATCTTTGATATTTTCAGTTAGTCAATCTCTTAGCACCTGTCATAGGTTAACTAATTTCATAAATCACTACTAGTCGCTTTATTCGTCCCTTTCATCATGTCGCACTCTAAATCTCTGAATCACTTTGTCCGTTTTGTGGTACATTTTCACTAATGGATTCACGTTTCTTATCATTTCACTCAATTAATTTACATCGTCGATTTCTCCTCAGTACTTCGGCCCATCGTGGGTAATCATTCGTCCATAGTCGCTCTTATACGTATTGTTACAAATTTCTTCTTCCATATTCAATTATAGGGTTAAATATGACTGATAATGTCCCAGCAGCACCGGGAACTCTGTCTTCGGACTCAGTATCCTCTCCTGGTAGAGCATCCTCATTGCAACATAGCATAACTTCTCCAAGAGTTTGGACCGTTCCAAGGCTCATACAGGAGCTTACTCAGAGGAGCATTTAATTCCCTGCTTCAGCCAGGAAGGTAGAGCTTTATAAATTATTACAGGAGGCAACAAATCCTGCAACTACTCCAGTAAATGTGCCTTCTGACCAGTTTCAAACCTTACATCAAATGATTACGGAGTGAACGTCCACGGTACAGGCACTACAGGAGCGCGTTATGGGCACTAGACAGCCTTTACCGTGCATAGCACTTTTGCCGTTGCCAGCACCTCCTTCAGAAAGAGGTGAGACCAGAAACATGCCCCCTATAATTATGCCTTGTCACTATATTCCTCCTCAGCTGAGGAGAGACATAGTCGAGGGTCGGGAGGTTAATATGGTATCCATTCTGTTGTCATCATCTGATTCTTCTGACCCGCGTACATTTTCACAAGGTGACATTTCGGTCACAGTAAAAGCCAAAGATCCTAGGCTGCAGCGTAAACTTACGGTTACGGTTTTTATTTGGGCCTTTGGCATTTTTCGAGACGTCATTTGCCCTGTCTTTCCTCACCGTCGGCAAGAATTGGATGACCACCTTCACCTCATTGTGGACTTGGCATACCGTTATGGTGGATTTGCTTACTATGACTATCACCGCTCATTTGCTGCCAAAGCAGCTGCTACACTTAGCCAGTTTAATCATCATGTTAACTGGGCCCTCATGGACCATGATTTATTTTGTAGGCACTTTGCGGGTTTACGGTCACCCGTGTGTCACCATTGTCAGCCACCATTGCACCAGTCCACTTTCTGCCCCAATTTCACGCCTCCTTCCACTTCCTCTGCCCTTTTTTCCCTCTGTCTCTGTCATGGAACCACAGATGCAATCACGTCCCACCAGAGATCGTCTGGGTAGACCCATTGTATATCTAGGCACTACCCCTATATGTAATAATTTTAATACTCGGGGGTGTAATTTTCCGGCATGTCAGTTACTGCATGTTTGCGCCCTGTGTCACCAGGCCCATGAGAAGCCCATTTGTCCACAAGCTAATAAATGACAATTAACAGTCAACACTCCCCTACTTTTGGAACTCCTTACTGGTCATCCTTTTCCAAATATGGTGTCCTATCTCATTTCTGGGTTTTTGATTGGGTTTCACACTGGGGTATTAGCATATCCTCGGGCTTCCCTCTCCTGTGTTAATTTGTTATCCGCAGAGAGGGAGCCTGAGGTTGTGAGAGACCTCATTGCCACCGAAGTCGCTAAAGGTTTTCTAATCGGCCGCTTTTCTATTCCACCCTTTCCCATTTGGCGTATAAATACTCTCTAAAGAAACAACTTATCATTGATCTTTCTGCACCTCACAGCTCCTGTATTCCTAGCATTAATTCCATGATTCCATCAGACCAGTTCACAATGCAATATGCACGTTTGGACCACGCTATAGCTACCATTTTGGCTTTGGGCACGCGGTGCTGGTTGTCCAAGGTGGATATTGAACATGCCTTTAAACTTTTGCCAATTCAGGCGGATCTTTGGCATCTTCATGGTATTTCATGGGATTATAAATGTTACTTTGCTACTAAAGTTTTACCTCAGGGTAGATCCTTCCTGAATCATCTTCTGACGGATTTGGTTCAGTGTTCTATGTACGATGAGATTCAACTTGGCACGGATTCACTAGAAGACTTGCAACTTTGGAAAAGATTTATTTCCATTTGGAATGGTAGATCGTTTTTTCTCTCGCAACCCACACCCTCCTCTCCTGAAGTTTTGGAATTCACTGGCGCTACTTTTTCAAAGTCCTCTTCAATCATCAGATTATCACTGCATTTTTCGGCCTCAAGCTAAATCCGTTGAATTTACGGATAGAGTAATTTATCTTACCCTGATGGCTACCAAAGCGTGGAAGACTCAGTGGGCTAATCAACCAGTTCGATATGTTACTTCAACTACAAAACGTTCTCTACACTAAAATCACAGAAATCTCCTGACCCCTTGACCTCATAATTTATTAGAGAATTAGCATTCCAGTCACTTCAGAACAACTTCTTCATCCATCCAATGGAAATGTCGCATTTACCTGATATACCTAATTTTAATCCACAGGATTAATCATCCATACCACCGCAGTTCACCATCATCAAAGTCGCAGACCTCCTTCCTCTAATCCAAACATAGATTGTCTCCTCAATCCAGCTAGGTTGACTATGGAAGATGGACTGGCTCCCAATACTAAAATCACTTATGAAAGAGCTTGGAGTTTGTTTAATTCTTTTCTCGACAATTACCATATTTCTACACCCATAACAATTACTGTATTTCTAACTTTTGCTAGTCACTGTCACGAAGTACTTTAACTGCATGTCACTACCATTCGTACCTATCTCACGGGGGTGCAGTTTCATTTAGCTCGTGTTTACCTTATTAAAGAGTCCTTAATTTCTTCTCTACCAATTAAACTATATTTAAAAGGTTTAACAAGGAATACACCAGCGCAAGAAAGCTCCAGACTTCCTATTACCAGTGACATATTCAAAAGGATTATTATGTGTCTGTCCAGTAACCCGTTTGGTCCTAAAACTTCACTCACAATTCAAGCTGCTGCTTCCTGAGCCTTCTTTGGCTTTCTGCACCCTAGCGAATTTACTATTTCATCTTCTCAATCACACTTTCTCTCTAAGACGGAGGTCACCTTTACCTCTGATTCTTGCACCCTTCGCTTGAATTCCTCTAAGACTAGTAATGCACCAGTCAATATTATGTACTATCCTACTAGCGATTTCACTTGTCCAATTACCACACTTCGTAAATTGCTCCTCACTTTACAGGGTAAACCCACACATCATCCTCTACTAAGTATTTCTAGTCAGCCTCTGTCTACAACCACCTTTATGCACTATATTCGGATTATCTTAAGTCATTTAGGTTTGGATCCATTCAAATTTTCAGGGCATTCATTTCGCATTGGGGCTGCGTCATCAGCTTCTAAAAATGAAACTCCAGTACATATCATCAAAGCCATGGGGCGCTGGAAGTCCCAATGTTATAGTCGCTACATCCCAGATCCTCAAACAGAAATTCGACAGGCCTTTGCTAAAATTAGTAAATAATTGGTTTTTGGCCCTCTTAGCAGGCCTGATAGGGCATAGCATTTGGGCATACTCAACTACTGGTGAGAGGGGCCCGAACACAAATCCATGTTATTACCTGGTAATTGTGAGAGGGCCCCTCCCCCGTCTCCCCCTTTACTAACCGGTAATTCCCTGCACATGGGTGCTCACGAATTCAGTGCCCCGCCTTCCCGCCCCTCTCTCCTCTTCTCATTCGGCCCTTGGCCCTCTTAGCAAGCCTGATAGGGCGTATCATTTGGGCATACTCAGCTACTGGTGAGAGAGGCCCGAACACAAATATAAAATTATATTTCCACTTTAGCAGGCTCTGGGCATACCTTACCCAATAACCTAGGGACTAGACCTCTGCTCAGATAAATCATCATTTGAAGGGGCTAGAAATCCCCCCTGCTAAATGTGGTCGAATAATAGAGACAAGTGCTCTAGAGGAATTAGTGGTACTATAAAAGCCTATGTTATCTAGGTAAGTACAGGTGGAGTCCTGATAGCCATGCAACAACCTGTTGTTGTTTTTCAGTTCTTCAGTTGTGTCCAAATCTCAGTGACCACATGGATCACAGCACCCAGACACATCCACAGCACCCAGACACATCTGTTTCTGGTGGTGCTTATCCATATGTTTTTCTTGGCAAAAATACTGGAATGGGTTGCCAGTTCCTTCTCCAGTGGATCACAATTTGTCTGACTTATCTTCTATGACCTGTCCATCTTGGGTGACCCTACATGGTATAACTCATAGCTTCATTGAGGGACACCAGTCCCTTCAATGGTATCGATCCAACTGGCTTTTGAAAAGGAGCCAGAGGATTCTTCATTGCAAAGGCATAACCATAAATTGGTTTAAGCCAAACATAACTATGAAGGCAGAAATTTCCATAGACTATTCAGCAAGCAGGATTTTCCATTACCATTGGAAAATCTAGGGTAGTCAAAAATATAGCTTCCTCTGACTTTTTATCTCGTCCTCTCTAGGGATAGGAAAGGATATGATATGTTTCAGTGACTGTACATTTAACTTCTGGAAATCCACACAGAACCTGGTAGGGCCATCCTTTTAGGGGATAAGAACTACCAGGGATGCCCATGGGCTAAAGAAGGTTGAATAAACCCAAAATCTAGCTTCCCTTGCAGCTCAGTCCTGATGCTGTTTATGACCACTGCAGGAACTCTGTAAGTGGATTGTTTGAGTTTTTTTTTTTACTGAGGTCAGAACCTCTTTGGTGATCAATGAAGATTTATCGTGATGAGCAGTGAATATATGGGGAAATCGGGCCAACATGGCATTCTGCTGATTCTCCCCACTGAAGTATATTTTGCTCAGAATTTGGGGCAGGTGGTCATCATGGGGATATCAGGCATTGCAGTAGTGCTAGATATGCAGGGACACTCCTGGCCAACATGGTTACGTGTGGGGATGTCTCCCTAAGTGATGTCTCCCTAAGGCCCTGCCTAGGAGAATGTCACAAGCGATATGTAATAACGTCGCTTAGAACCGGTCCTTCCGGTCCGTGTCGGTCATCAGGCATAGCAATCCCTTCTCCCATACATTCCTACCCCCCTCAGGTTCCAAGGTCCAAGACATTTCCCTATCCCTCACCCCTGCGAACATGGAATCCCTGTCTACCTCCCACTTACTTAGTTACTGACATACTAAGGTCAGCTTAGAGCGTTTTACTCCTAGATTAGGTAGGTTACTAACCTCTGTACCATCTTGCAGATAAGTCTGGAATGTCAAAACAGCGTCAGAAATGTTTTCTGTGTTCCTTGCCACCTGACCTCTGGTAACAATTGTGACATAGTGGCAATCCATAGATACTTATTAAATAGCTTTAGTGCTTAACACTGATTTACATTCACTTGATTATAAGAATATTAGGAAAGGTTAAAATATTATAAATTATTGCTCTTAAGCTTTAATAGAGAAAACTCAAAAAAAGTGTGGCTCTTAAAAAGAGCCTCAATATTTGTAATACCAACATACTAATTCCTTATTGTTAAATACTAAACAGTAGAAAAAAGAAAACGGATGAAAATTGCTATCTGATATGATGCACTGATTGACAATAATAATACTCAGTATGTAAGAGGGGGAAGGAAAAACAAAAGATTAAAATATGTTATTCCACACGCTTAATGGACTTATTGCTAGTTATGAAATGAGATTTGTATTGGACTCATGAATAAAGTTCCGGCTCAAGCAATGCAAAATAATTTATTTGCTGCTTATGATTTCTTTATTCTAATGACTTATCCCCAGAGAAAAAGCATGTGTATATATATATATATATATATATATATATATATATATATATATATATATATATATACGTAAGTCACAATACCATTCCTTCGGGCATTAAATGTCCATAATTCTTACTGTCCTGCGTGTATAACTCATTGATGTCCTCCTGACTGACCGGTTTCATCACTGAAGTGACTTTGTCAAAGGCTCTGGAATAATGTCCTGCTACTTTGGCGGGCTTTTTATAGTCGCAATAGCTTGTACGTCATGACTTCTGTTATTGACATAATTTTTTACGTCATTTCCGGTACCGGCAAAAATACATAATTTCTGGTTTCCTGTTTACATACGTCACTTCCTGTCCCGGTGCTCGCGAATACAAACTTCGGAATTTTTATCAAATATTTAAAGAAGAGGAACTGTCCACAAAAAAAGAGATAATTTAAATTGCCTTGCAAACAGCATTCTGAACATTTTTCTAGGCCAGAAATTTACATGTCTCTAATGGTCACATGATTGGAAAGGACCAATTAGAGCTGACTTATATCACAACAATATATTCTCCTTTTCATCTAATTTATTCAATGTTTAAACTATGAAGAGTGAAAAAAGCACATAAGACTTTAGATGTCATAATATACTTTAGATTTGCACTTCTTTATTACATTTTATGTGAACAAAAAGTTTTATTAAATATAATACTGTATAGGTTACATCCTTGCTAGTTAGGAAAACATTTTTTTTTTGATGTTCAATGAAATAAAAACTTTCTTAGATGGTTCAAATCCTTGTTTTATTTAAAGCATTTTTCTTGTTTTAAAGCACAGTAGAATCCCGGTTATCCAGCACTTAACTAACCGGGACTCTCAAGCAACCAGCACCAGCATCAATTCCCCATTTTCAAAAAACTCCTGCTAAACCGGCATAACCGGCACTATTCGGAGTTCGAGACTGCAAAAAAAAAAAGCTTACTTTTTTTCTAATATTTTTTTCTGTGCCTAGATGGCCCAGTTTAGGAGCTAATGCCTTTTAAATGCATTTTGATGGGCTTTGGGGTGTTTAAGGGCCATTTGTATGCTTAAATTCGGGGACTCCCGATTAACCGGAAACTACACATATTCGGCAATAGGGAATCCCAGTGGGTGCCGAATAACAGGGGTTTTACTGTATATGGAGAGAACTTGCCCACTCATATTTTCTTGATGTTCAATAGATTAATACTTTATTATATGTTTGTTAAATTTGATACTTTATTAGATTGTTCACATCCTTATTTTATTTAAACCATTTTTCTTGCCAATTTTTATTTTAGGTATTTGGAAAAAATTCTCTTACTTTTTTAAGTCTATTCTGCTTAAGAAAGACTGTTTTAAAAAAAATATTTGTTCTATTCAATGATCTAAAAAGGCACCTGAGATATTACTGTTGTTTTGAAAAGAGTTAAAAACTCAGTCTTCTTTACTTGATTTTGCATCCATTGTTTTTACAAAAAAGTTCCAAACGAGAAACCCTTGTTTAAACCTCTCGGTCCAAGTTTGACCTTATCTACAACATGTACCTCAGTACTATTGATATTGTTTTTATGGTATAGTTTAATGTGTCTTGCTACCCCCCGTCTATGTCGTTGTTAATTGATGAAATGTGTTCCAGAATTCGTCTCCTTAGCTGCTTGTCTGTTTTGCCTACATATATTTTGGGGCAAGGGCAGACTAGTACATACACAATGTGTAGTATAATACAGTTCGCAAGGAACTTCAGTGGATATTTCTTCTTTGAAATAGGGTCAACAAAGATTTTTTCTGGTTTGATGAATTTACAGGCTACACAGTTAGTGCATCGGTACAAGCATGTTGTTTTTTCCAGCCATGTATGCTTGGGCCTTTCTTCCTGAAACATGCTATGCATGAGAGAATCTCTCAAGTTTTTTTGCGTCTACATGTAATAGTTGCTTGATCGCTTAACACTGGTTTAAGTATTGAATCGTTGGGAGATTAGATGCAAGTGTTTTTGAGGTTTGCGTTAAAAATCCCCAGTACAATAGTTTATATATATTAAAATACCGGATTAAGGCGTTTATCACAAAATTATAAAGTGCACTTTCCCTATTCACTTCTAATTGCAGAATTTACTGCAATTTCAAAATCACTCATTATCAACTCATCACTGATTGTGTTTTGTAATTATTATTATTACCCACATTATTATTTTTCTTCACTCTTTGTATACATTTTTTATTTCTTTACGGTTCATCCCTTGAATACGCTACACCCCATTTAAGTCCATGCACTAAACGCCTGATTAGAATCAATGATAATTCTCTTTCAGACAAGAACATACTGAGTATTATTATTGTCAATCAGTGCATCATATCAGATCATTTTCATCCATTTTCTTTTTCTACTGTTTAGTATTTAACAGTAAGGAATTAGTGTGTTGGTATTACAAATATTGAGGCTCTTTTTAAGAGCTACACTTTTTCAAGTTTTCTCTATTAAAGCTTAAGAGCAATAATGTATAATATTAGAACCTTTCCTAATCTTCTTATATTCAAGTGAATAGTGGCAATCCATGCACAGGAATGCTTCCCAGGACACTCACTTCTCGGGTTGCAATCCTGGTGCCCCAATCAATATGCATCCAAACCAAAGGAATGAAGTGTCATTGTCCACAAATACATTGTCTTCTTCAGCAGGGCATTGGGACTTACCAGATTGTAATGAATGATTGCAAGTTACAATCCTGAGTCCCAAAGACTTCAGTCTCCTTTCTGTCCATGATGACAGGTTGTGTCTTGTAACGGTACCCCCCAAACATAGAAGGGGGCGCCCAGGCCTTTTCAGCCGATCCGCCCGTCCAGTGCTATAGGGACAGCTACTGCAGGACACCCATTCCCCCAAGCACGAGACACACGCTCTGTGGTTGAGGGTCAAGCAGAGAACTCTCTTCTTTATTAAAAACCAAGACATATATAAAAACCCATTTCCACATACACCGTAGGGGCAGTGACTACCTTTGGTCAACCCCTAATTACCTATGGCCAATCAGACAGGGTAGGAACCATGAGACTCCTCCCATGGGCCACCCCCCCAGGCATGGCTACCATGCTCATTCTCACCCAGACTGTCCTCATGGAAACTTCCTGTTTGCTCCTTGTCTATGCCCCTGGGAAACCCCATACACTGGCCCTTTGTTCAAGTCCCGGCGACACCCTGTGTTTACCTAATGGGGGATGGTCAGAATCTGTAACACATATCTACACATTTTTCATAACTTTAAAAGTATGCATCACATTCACATAAAACATACATTTTCAGAATCAGCATACTCCAAATACAAACATGTGTCAAAATGATACAAATTGGTCCAGTGGTTCAAAAGTTAGATCACAGTCCTTTCTGACAAAATGGAGTATGGCTTTTATGTAGGTGGAAAGTCAACATGGGCCGTAGTCAAAAGGCAGAATGTGGGCCTCTAAGCTTCTCCAATTCGCATTGACGAGACTGATCTCGTCACATGTCTCCTTCGTGCTCCGCTGGTAGGAAGCTGTATGGCATTTACTTAATGCATCCTCTCCTGCCAGCCCATTGCTTTGGTGCAGTCATGGTACTGCTCCAGTTCTTCTTTTCCCCAGTGATTCACTACCCAGTCATTGAGGTAGTAGGCTGGTCTTGGAGGAGATGAAGTTGTCGGCCTCTGCCGCTTTGGACAATCTCTCCTCAGGTACCCTGGTTGCTGACACCAAAAGCAGCAAGGATCTGGTTGAAGAGTAGGAGCCCTTGCTTGGGATGGCTGTGCATTGGAAAAGAAAAATAAGCATGCACATTGTAATCGAAATGGAACAAATCTATGGGTATCATAGATAGAAAGAAATAGAGGAGTGGTTGTGGACAACCACGTATATAACAGTGCTCAATGCTAAGCAGCATATTCAATGGTATGCATTCATAGAAGTATAGAAGCAAGTATTGCCCTCACTTGGAATATGGAGTACGGTTTTGAGACTACTTCAGAAAAATTACATTGTAGAGCTGATTCAATAGGTAACTATATATTTTGGAATAAAAATGTCATACATGGTAATTCCGAGTGTTACGGTACCCCCACACATATAAGGGGGCGCCAAGGCCGTTTTAGCCGATCCGCCCGTCCAGTGATATAGGGACAGCTACTGCAGGACACCCAATCCCCCAAGAACTGGATCCAAGGGGAATATACTCCAAGCCTGCAACTGGAACCTCACGAATAGCCGCTAGCAGCTGAACAGGAAAAGCACCCCAAGATGCTTACACTCCTGGCAGTCAGTCTGTAACAGCATACCATGAATCCCCCCAAGTACGACACATAAGCTCTGTGTTTGAGGGTCAAGCAGTGAACTCTCTTCTTTATTAATAACAAAGACATATTAAAAACCATTTCCACATACACAGTAGGGGCAGTGACTACCTTTGGTCAACCCCTAATTACCTCTGGCCAATCAGACAGGGTCCCTACGTGGGAACCATGAGACTCCTCCCATGGGCCAACCCCAGGCGTGGCTACTATGCTCATTCTCACCCAGACTGTCCCCGTGGACACTTCCTGTTTTTCCTCCTGGACTATGCTCCTGGGGAAACCCCATATACTGGCCCTTTGTTCAAGTCCTGGCGACACCCTGTGAGGTTTATCTTGTTCATGATCTTACTCAGCTCCTACCTCAGTGTTTACCTAATGGGGGTGGTCAGAATCTGTAACACATTTCTACACATTTTTCATAACTTTAAAAGTATGCATCACATTCACATAAAACATACATTTTCAGAATCAGCATACTCCAAATACAAACATGTGTCAAAATTATACAAATTGGTCAAGTGGTTCAAAAGTTAGATCATAGTCCTTTCTGACCAAATGAAGCATGGCTTCCATGTCTTTGTAGGGGGAAAGTCAACATGGGCCGTAGTCAAACGGCAGAATGTGGGCAACCAAGCTTCTCCAATTCGCAGTGACGAGACTGATCTCGTCACATCTCTCCCCCTTTCCAAACAGACTAACAGGGTATCTGACCTCCTGCCGGTCAGATCCCTGGTTAGTCCAGAAGGCCACCCACAAAACACAATCAACAGTACAGCCCACCCACAATAACTGGTTACTACACCTGGGTAGAGAAGAAACTTGTCCATGTCCAGGTGCCTCACCACGGCTGGGCACCACGGCTGGGCACTGGTAAGCTGCCTTGGTGGGTTGCTGAGTGGGCAGAGACCAGCGGTGCTCTGCCCTGGTGCCAGCGCTACCACGGAAGTAGCCTGTTTGGGGCCTGGTTGTAGGGGGGGGAGACCGACAGTCTCCCATTTAGCTAAACAGCCCTGTTGCTGGGGGACAGGACCGACCGTCTCTGCCCCTGATAGCTCAGCCTGTTGCTGGAGAATGGAGTCTGAGCTCTCAATTCCCTGCAGCTCACCCTGACGCTGGGGAATGTAGACGGGGCTCCCAATTCCCTGCATATCACTCTGTCGCTGTGGAATGGAGACGGGGCTCCCAATTCCCTGCATATCACTCTGCCGCTGTGAAATGGAGTCTGAGCTCTCAATTCCCTGCATATCACTCTGCCGCTGGGCAATGGAGATGGGGCTCCCAATTCCCTGCAGCTCACCCTGACGCTGGGGAGGGAGGACGCTGCTCTCCTCTCCCTGCAAGGTACACTTCCGCTGGGGAGGGGAGACAATGCTCTCCACTCCCTGCACTTCACACTGGCGCTGGGGATCTGGGCTAGCCACCCAGCATCCCTGTAGTGCCGGTGGAGAGACCTCGGTCCCATCTCCACCTGCCGCCTGGGGTTCCTCCCAATAAACCTCTACAATATCTTCCCAGCTGAAGGGGTCTGGATCTGGGTCTCTCACCTTGTTGTCCCGCTGAGCCTTCCCAATGGAGTGGAAGAGATCTTGGTAGTCCTGCTCCAGTTCCCACTCCAGGGTTGCTAGGTGAACAAGGTCTTGCTCTACCTCATGGGGGTCATCCCAGTCATGCCTAGCCTCCCTCTCATAGAAAATATCCTGAAGTCTGGTCTGCGCAGGGCTCCCGAAGTCAGGCTCTGCAAATAACTGCCATAACAAGCCAGGACCATCAAACTCCTCTCCCTCTGGCTTGTCATGCTCGGCTGTCCAGGGTGTATACTGTGCCATATACCACCAGAGCGCCTGGTAGGCATCCTCCAGCCATAGCTTCTGCCATGCGCGGAGCTTTAGTTCCTCCACCCATTCCTCAAGGGGCTGCTCTCCCAGGAAGGGCATGCGAAGGGCCACTTGCTTCTGCAACCGCTGCTCTTCACTGGGGAGACTCTCACCCCGCTGGTATTGTACATTATCCAGGGCCTGGTACCAGATGCCTTTCCTTAATGCATCCCGGCCATCCAGGTCCTCATCCTCGTATAGCACTGCTGGTTCCATTCTGCTGCTTTTAGGGTCGCTGTGCTGGGACATGCGTTGCCCCCAACTTGTAAATCCACAGAATAGTGTCTCCTGTAGCTGTCCTTCTGGCTGTGGGAACAATTCCGCCGCTTGCCACCAGTGTTACGGTACCCCCACACATATAAGGGGGCGCCAAGGCCGTTTTAGCCGATCCGCCCGTCCAGTGATATAGGGACAGCTACAGCAGGACACCCAATCCCCCAAGAACTGGATCCAAGGGGAATATACTCCAAGCCTGCAACTGGAACCTCACGAATAGCCGCTAGCAGCTGAGCAGGAAAAGCACCCCAAGATGCTTACACTCCTGGCAGTCAGTCTGTAACAGCATACCTTGAATTCCCCCAAGCATGAGACATAAGCTCTGTGTTTGAGGGTCAAGCAGTCAACTCTCTTCTTTATTAAAAAACAAAGACATATTAAAAACCATTTCCACATACACAGTAGGGGCAGTGACTACCTTTGGTCAACCCCTAATTACCTCTGGCCAATCAGACAGGGTCCCTACGTGGGAACCATGAGACTCCTCCCATGGGCCAACCCCAGGCGTGGCTACTATGCTCATTCTCACCCAGACTGTCCCAGTGGACACTTCCTGTTTTTCCTCCTGGACTATGCCCCTGGGGAAACCCCATATACTGGATCTTTGTTCAAGTCCTGGCGACACCCTGTGAGGTTTATCTTGTTCATGATGTTACTCAGCTCCTACCTCAGTGTTTACCTAATGGGGGTGGTCAGAATCTGTAACACATTTCTACACATTTTTCATAACTTTAAAAGTATGCATCACATTCACATAAAACATACATTTTCAGAATCAGCATACTCCAAATACAAACGTGTCAAAATGATACAAATTGGTCCAGTGGTTCAAAAGTTAGATCATAGTCCTTTCTGACCAAATGAAGCATGGCTTCCATGTCTTTGTAGGGGGAAAGTCAACATGGGCCGTAGTCAAACGGCAGAATGTGGGCAACCAAGCTTCTCCAATTCGCAGTGACGAGACTGATCTCGTCACACCGAGAAATACAGTTATTACACTGCACTCTTGGAACCTGGGCAGGAACATGCAAATGTG
The DNA here is from genome assembly GCA_027410445.1 of Discoglossus pictus. Taxonomy (NCBI): domain Eukaryota; kingdom Metazoa; phylum Chordata; class Amphibia; order Anura; family Alytidae; genus Discoglossus; species Discoglossus pictus. Next base: position 38,519,782 of record CM050173.1, on the reverse strand, counting down.
CCCACAAAGGCTTCACTCTTGCAATCCATAACCGTTTCAAACATGGCTTCCCTTAAGCATATGCCTGCTGTTTCACACAGCTTTGAGCAAAGCTAATATTGTGTGTGTATATATATATATATATATATATATATATATATAGTTGAATAATCAGAGTATTGCAGTGAATAGTGATAACTTTTTTTATTGGACAAATGTATTCATAATGCCTCTCTTTATCAAGTCAAAAAGAGATACTGATACAAGTATGAACAAGTATCAGTATCGCTTTTTGACTTGATAAAGAGAGGCATTATCTCTCGAAAGCTCGTCGCTTTATTATGAATACATTTGTTTAATAAAAAGGTATCACTATTCACTGCAATACTCTGATTATTCACCTGGATTACTGGACATTCACGGCTACCTCACTCTTCATATATATATATATATATATATATATATATATATATTATATTAAAACGTACATAGATATATACAAGTACACAGCAATGATCACCATTCCCTTGCGATTTTTGTACACAGAAACTTTTATGCGCACCTGAAGAGTGATGTATTTACAGAGTTCAATGCACAAGTTATCTGTAGGAGAAGGGATGGAGGAGGTAAAAGGGTGTAATTTTGGTCTGGGATTTTAGAGGGCTGCAATACCCAGTGTGGATAGGGTTAATAGTGAAATAGAAGCAAAGGAATGTGCACAACCTCTATGGAATGGAATGTCTTTTTTACATGGAAGGTGAGGTGAGATTCATGTACAAGAGATAGGGAGGTGAATGATTATTAATATTGCTTTCTACATAGCTTTAAGTAGGAGTGACAAACTGTTCTATTAATTACTTACTTTTACAGACTGCTCTAATTGTATTATATGAGACCCAGTGGCCGCATGGAACTGTGCTGTGTTAGAAGCAAATATTTATGAGAAGTACAGCCACTGCTTCTCTAAAACAGCTACATATTGCGGCAGGCAGCATAGTGTATGAAGTGGAGCCAGACAGCCATACAGGAAGCTAACACAGAGTAGTTTCCTTCTTCTTGTATTAGGGGCAAGGCATAAAGTGAAAGGGGCACAGTGAGTCACCATGTACTTGCCGTAGTGCTCCTTCGGTGGATGCACTATATTATTTTGCATATCATCCTACTCCAGGCAATACATACACATTTTTTAATAGATAAAAAGAGGTACTCCTCGCTGAGATGTCTTGTCTTCTGCAACTTTTAACAATTATTAAGACTAGTTCTTCAAAAGAGCATTGTATTGTTGCAACTTAAATGTCATAATCCAAAAGTACAATATATACTAATTTTATTTTTCCTGTTTTAACAGAACCCAAGTCATCCAATGTAGATGGTGGAGGAGGTGGAGGAGGAAGTGGAGGTGGAGGCGGAAGTGGAGGAGGATTTGGGGGTCCACCTGGTTTAGGAGGATTGTTCCAGGCAGGAATGCCAAAGCTTCGGTCTGCAGGAAACAGAGAGAATGGTAATTGCACATGTATGTCAGCATTTAAGGATTGATGTCAGGTTATGTTTTCAGGGTATTATTTCTTGAGCACTTTTTGGTCTGAGGTCTCATTTTGAGAGCAATGCCAGATAGCCTAAATACCTGACATTTTATTAGCCTTTGATACCTTGAGTTTACTGTGCTTTCTTTGTGCATCTAATAAAAGGGTATTTTTTGTATAAACTATACCTAAATTAGTTTGGGATTCTGTTTTGCAATGATAGGTATAATGCTTTGGGTGAACTTTCCATATAACAAAATTCTAACATTCTTCGCATTTTATGTTTTATTACTCCCTTTTAGAAATTAATTAATATTGTACAGTATGTATGTGGCATGCTGAGATCCATAGTATTTTTCGTTAGTGCACAGATTTTTTTAATACTCATATTTCCATCCATGGCGATGTTATAATAATATATGATGATGTTCCATTAATTCTTTTTTAAGTATTTTATTCCCTATTTAGAATAAAATTGCTTTCAACTTTATTCCAGCTAGAAATGGCACTTTTTAATTCTCAATATACAGTTTATGTCAAAACAATGATATTTAAGAGTGATCTGCTTGACTCCAGAAAATTGTTTAATATGCAGCAGTCACTAATTTTCATCAACTTCATCAAAATTACACAGGTCCAAACTCCATATATATAGACTGGGGCAAAGTACTAGTAGGTAAAAAAAACTCAAAATATATGGAAAACCTGTTATGCAACGTTACAAAATCATATATACACACAGAAATAGAAGCAAAAGAAGGATATTAAACTACACGTAGCTTAATAATGACTTAGCAAAACAGGAATACTAATTATAAAAGAGGGAGGGAAGAGTGGCTTCATTATGCATGTATAGGGAATATATCAAGCCTTGCACCAAAAAAAAAAAGTTTGGCTAAAATAGAAAATGAAAATGTTCTCTAAATAAAATAATTCCATATATATATATATATATATATATATATATATATATATATATATATATATAACTGATTGTGCGACTCCTTTATGCTAATATGCCATTCAGATAGTTTGTTAAAGGAAGTGAATGTGCACTAACTGCATTATAACCTTATGGAGGCATTGATTTGTCACCCCAGATACAAACACGCAGACTGCTATCCTAATTAACAAGTCAAAGCAACTAATTAGTACTCAGGAGCTGCTCATTTGCATAAGAATGCAGCAAGTAATGCTGAATGAAATGTATAGATAATTTTCCATTCTCCTTCAGAACAACTTTAAAAAGTAATTTGATTTTGGAATGTCAGAATCCCTCTAATTCTTGCTCCCTAACTCACCTACCAAATGTAATTCTTTAAAAGCATATCTAAGTTTCCTGAATTATGAATGCATCTGAAAAATAGTAGTGAAAAAAATCCCAAAATAAACATTAGTTAGCTTACCTTGAAGCAAAATGCCTAGGGTTTTTGGCAGTTATATTTGATGAAAATCCCAGCTAAGTTGGCATAAACTTCATATTTAGTTGTGCCCAATCAGAAGCAGGCTAATATATTGTATCAGTCTCCACCTCAGTGGCTTCTGACATGCCCAGTACAAGAACTGAGGTTGTAATGGCAGATCTCTGCCAGCACTTCATCTGCTTCATTTCCCTGCTGTTCCAAAGACACTGTGCAAACTATCTCATTTGTAATGTAACTGCACTTTTATTACTAAAGGCTGCAAGGAATAAAATGTTCTATGCTCACTCACCTCTCACATCACTAATTTACCTACCTCTCACTCACACCTCCCTCACCCGCTCCACACTCGTTCCTCACTCCACACTCACTACTCACTCTCTCTACACACACTCCGCACTCACTCCACACTCCACCCTCACTCCACCCTCACTAAGTGTGGAGTAGTTATTTATATATATATATATATATATATATATATATATATATATATATATATATAAACATTTAAATATATTTAGTGACAGAGATTACATCATTACTTTTTTGTTTTGTTTACTAAGTCTATAAAATCTACTTGTAACATAAATGGATGCTCTTAAAATAACATTTAATTATGGATTTTGTAGATTCTGTGGGAAGCAGACCTCCAATGTTGCCACCAGGGGGAAGAACATCATCTCCTAGACCTTTTACCCCTCCAGGTAGTTCACCAAGAGGACCCACGCCACTAACGGGAAACCGAAGTAGTGCTCCTGAAATTCCAAGAAACCGTTTGCCTCCTCCCCCAAGGAATGATTTTGGATCTAGATCAGAAATTGCACCACCTTCAATACCTAATATACCTCGGCCAGTCCCATCAAACCTACACAACAGAGGCCCACCACCAGTTCCAACTGGAAATAAACAGTCAACTCCAGCTTCTGTTGCATCACCTTTTGTTACAAATAAAATCCATGGATTTGGTGGAGTCAACAGACTGCCATATTCACCACCTCAGTCAGTTCCTTCAGTAAATAAACCACCTCTTCCGGTAACTCCTAACTGGCCAACAGATGATAGACCTCCACCTCCTCCAGCAGGAAATCGTCCATCGCTCAACAGAGACATCCCACCCTCTCCGCCATCTCAAAATATTAAGCCACCTGTCCTTGCCACTCCAAGGCCTATCTCATCTTCTCAGGCACCTCCATTACCTCCAGGAAGAGCTGGTCCCACTCCACTTCCTCCTACGCCAAGTGGGGTAGATGACATGCCAAGACGTCCTCAACGTTATACATCTTTACCTGGTTCTACTCCACCTGGCTTTCCTCCTACTCGATCGGGTCATCCACCTCCTCCTCCTCCTCCTAATGAGAGACCACCTCCACCTGGAAGAGATCCACCTGGAAGATCAGGTATGTGCTTAATACTGTACATATGCAAACAGATACACACGTGATTCTATTGTCTACTATTATATCTCACTTAATTTGAATATAAATACATAAAATCACATTGCAGTATAAGTTACCATAGAAGCTTTAGTAGGGCATTTAAAACACAGTAACTATATAAAGTATACTAGATCTATATATACTTACAAAATCATCCTCATTTTAAACAGGTTCATATTCCGACTTTCCTGTGTACAAGTTTCTGTATTCTAAGGTCCTTAAAGGGCCAGAAAATAGAACAAATGAATAACTAACAATACACAGATCCAAGGGTCAAGTGGACAGGAATACTCTGGAATTACCGAAGAGGTATAATATCTCTAAAGGTCCCATGTATAGTGGAAAGGAGGATAACCATGATCCTGTACCAAATCGGCGTAATCCCTCTAAAAGCCACAAATAAGAAACAAAATGATAACTATCTGGGGTCAGCAAGGAATTTTTATTTTTTCCTTTTTCAGACGATTGGCAAAGTTTCACTGTTTTTCTGTTTGCCTTCTTCTGGATCAATTAACAACTAATCCACGTATTGCAGATCAGAGGCGATATTAAAAGGTTGAACTTAATGGACTAAAAGTATTTTTTCAACCTCAATTACAATGTAACGATGTAACGATGATCCTATGTTCAATAAAGTAATTGTTATTAGGATCTCACGTTAAAATTAACCCTTCCATAAAGATGCACACCAAAAAGTGGCAGAATATCAGATCAAAAAATATCAGAGCTCAAAAAGTATTAAAGACTGTAGACACAAACATCTTGCTGAGCAAACAATTATGAGCTCAATTTAGTAACAATAATTAGTAGAAAGACTTCCTATTAATGCAAGGGAATTATAGTGGTGTGCATATGTACAGAACTCCTTGAAATGATAGATCGTTTTTAATCATTAACAAAAAGAGTAAGTAGAGCTCATCTGAGAACGACAGCACCTAAGTCGGTTTGGTCTATAGGTCTGGTTACCTACTGAGAGAGCAGCCTCTTGAATCAGGTGGTCTTACTCAAAGGAGTGATCCAGCCCTGAAATACCAGGCAATTCTACCCTGAACAAGAGAAACAGCAAACATCAGACGTACATTTCGGCCTTGTCAGTGAGGTGCAACTGTACTCCCTAAGGCACAGTGAGCAAGAAGTCCATGTCTGGAGTCCTCTATCACCCTTACAGTGAGAAAAAATAACAAAAAGAAAGGTGATCATCTGAAAACGGACAATACCTAAGTAGGTTAATTCTATAGGTCTGGTTACCCACCCAAAGATCAGCCTCTATTAGCTCACTCACAAGGAGAAATATCCTATAATATATATGTATGGTCTTACTCAAAAGAGTGATCTAGTCCTGAAATAACAGACAATCTTACCCTGAACAGAAGAAGCAGAAAACAGAACAGAAATATGTTTTGGTCTCTCTTGAGTCTCGTCAGTGAGGTGTAGCTGAGCTCCATAAGGCACAGTGAGCAAGGAGTGCACGTCTGGACCCCCTATCACAAATCCACTAAGGGCTTTTTGCATAAGCAAAACAAAGAGTCAGAGGCACTCAATCTGAGAATGAACAACACCTAAGTAGGTTTGTCCTATAGGTCTGGTTACCCACTCAGAGAGCAGACTCTTTTACCTGACTTGTGCCCTTTACAGGAAGAGACATACGTCTAGGATTTGCTATTTCTCCTGCTCTAGGTTGAATTGCCTGTTATTTCGTGCTGGATCACTCTTTTGTAGTCTAGTGGAGTGAGGAAAGAAGTTCCAAAGAATAGGGACAGCACGAGAAACTTTCTAAACGTGGGAATAAGAGGAAGTGATAAGAGAGGAAGAAAGAAGGAGGTCATTAGCAGAGCAAAAAGGGCGGTTGGGAGAGTATTTAGAAATAAGAGCAGAGATATAAGGGGGTGCATTATTGTTTTCGGTTTTATACATTAGGGTCAAGATTTTAAATTTTATTCTGGAGGCTAACAGAAGCCAGTGGGGTGATTGACAGAGATGTGCTGCAGACACCAAGAGATGAGTATGGTAGATGAGTCTAGCAGAGGCATTTAATATGGAGTGAAGTGGAGAGCTCCGGGTGATGGGGAGACAACAGGCCTGAGAGCAAGACAACAGGCTTGAGAGGTGGACATAATGATGGCTTTGTCAACAGTGAGAGGAATGTGAGGAGTGTATGTCTGTGACATATTGAGTTTGAGTTGACAGGCAGACATCCAGGAGGATATGTTAGAGAGGCAGTTGGCAACATGAGCTAGAAGAGAGGGGGGATTCTGGTGCAGAGAGGTAGATTTCGGTGTCATCTGCATATAGATGGTATTAAAATGCAACAAAAAAACGTATTAGGGTACGAATCAAAGAAGTATAGATGGAGAAAAGGAGGGGACCTAGGACAGAACCTTGAGGTACGCCAACAGTCAGAGGGCAAGGTGAAGAAGAGGAGCCACAGAATTAGACAGTAAATGTTCAATTATTTTAGATATGATGTGAACCATGAGAGAGCAGTTTCACAGATGCCAAGATAGTGGGGTATTTGGATAAGAAGAGGCTAGTCAACTGTGTCAAAGGCAATTGAGGGCTTCAGGGAAATAAGGATAAAGAAGTGACCCTTTGACTTGGCAGTGAGCAAGTCATTAGTGACTTTAGTGATATCCGTCCCTGGGGAGTGTTGGGACCAGAAACCAGATTGGAAGTTGTGAGTTGGAGGAAATAAATCGGGAGAGGCGATTGTAGATGATACATGCAAGCAGTTTAGAAATCAGGGTAGAGTAGAGAGGTACAAGTAGAGAGATAGGGCGGTAATTAGATGAAGTAGATGGCTCAAATGAGGGTTTCTTAAGAATGGGTGTAATCATGGCGTGTTTTAAAGGCGATGGACACATGCCAGTATTTAGGGAAAGGCTGAATAGATGTGTGAGAGCTGGGATAAGTGTGTGAGAGAGGGGAGGGTTCAGCTGTGATGGAATAGGATCATGTGGACAAGTTGTAAGACAACAGGTTGATAAAAGATTAGAGACTTCATCCCCTGTTACAGGGTCAAAGTTGTCCATTATGGAGGAGGAAATTGGTAAGGGTAAAGGCTGGGTGTTGTTGGTTTGTTGAGGGGAGAGTGAGTTAGGGCCACACTGAGAGGTAAGTTTGCTACAAATATATTACATTTTATTATTAAAGTGGCTAAAAAAGTATTCGGCCGTGAGACAGGAAGGGGCAGGTGGTGGTGGAGGGCAGAGGAGAGCGCTGAATGTGGAGAACAAACATTTGGGATTGGAGGCTTAACTGGATATTAGTGATAAGAAGTAGCTCTCTTTGTCAAGATTGAGGGCATTGCGATGGGATGTAGCATGTTGTAAAGCATGCCATGGTTATAAGTGAGAGTGTGGGCATCTGCCTGTGGTTATGGAAGCAAGAGTATCAAGGGTGGAAGTTGGAGTCAGTTTGTAATGTGTAGTGACAAGTGAGGGTAGTGAGGGGACAAGGTAAGGGTGGTAGCACAGTGGAAAGATGTGTGCCCAGTGCTTTGCAGGTTTCTGTGGGCTCTGTTGGCCAGGTATGAAGAGGGGGCATAGTGAAAGGTGTGGTGAGACTGTAGGTTAGGAGATGTTGGACAGAAAGAGGGAGTGGGGGATAGCTGTAAGGGAGGAGGGATTGTTAATGGCAATCTTGAAATCACCAAGAACAAGTGAAAGGTAAGTTGGAAGAGAGAAAGTGAGGAAGCCAGGCAGCAAAATGGTCCAGAAATTGAGAGGCTGGTTGTTTATTAATATATGTCTATGTCAAGAGGAGGGACTGGCTGGACTGGCCAATGAATGGATCCTACAGGTGATCTCCTCACACAGAAAATCACAGAAACCTGTTGATTAGTCCTAGGCATATCCCAAGCACTGAATAGGAAGTGGTTTTAATGTATTGTGTTTTTTCAATGTATCTCAAGCACGCAGTAATAAATAGAAAAGTATTACATATCCATAACGTTAACATACTGTTCTCCTCCCATTCATCTGAGCTTGTGAGCCAAAACAGTGCTTAGTTTCATGCAGACAGATAATGTTTACTTTTCAACTGTCAATCCACAACACCACAGCACTTCACTTCCAGATTCTCCCATTAAAGGTGTTGTAACAGTGTACATTTCCAGTTACACAATTTTACAATATAATTCACTAACAAGGGCAAATTTGCAGTGTGATGCACTAAAAGGAACAATTATTCCTGAGAATTATGTTTGTATAGTATTGGTGGTTTAATCTACATTCAGGAGTCTAGTAATAGAGAACCTATCTATAACTGATAATAAACTGACAATAATGACCAGTGTAGCCATTGGCAATTGGGACTTAACACAACTTTGATTGCAGGCAGTAGAAACCTTTACTGTACCTGTACTGTAGAAAACAAAAATATAAAAACAGCATTTGAAGAGTTGCTAAAATATAAAAAGGCAAGTTAGATCTGTATGGGAAATAACCAGTCTATATACATACACTATACTGTATACAAAACGAAATCATGCCAGGAGGCCTCAGATTGCAAATTGCATCAGCATCCAACTTGATTAATTATAAAAAGGACATTTTAGAGTTTGAAGAGGTACAGAGAAGGGCAACAAAATGTATAAGGGGAATGGAGGGGTTACGTTATAAAGAAAGACTAACCAAATTGATATGAATTACCTTATAAAAAATCATCCAGGGTCAGTATAAAGATTTGTCAAGGGAGCTTTTTGTGCCAAGAGGTTTTCAACTGACAGGAGGACATCTCTTGAGGTTAGAAGTAAAAAGATTCCACTTTAAAGAAAGAAAAGGGTTCTTCACAGTAAGGGTGGTTAATCTGTGGAATTCTCTACCAAAGGAGGTGGTGACAGAAGATTCAATAAATAACTTTAAAAAAGGACTGAATATATTTTTAAATAAAAAGGCTATTCAGGGTTATCCTGGTTAATTAGAGAGAGAGGAGGAGGAATCCGATATCCAGTTTCTGGGGTTAGGAAGGATTTTTTTCCCTTTTGAGATGATTGGCAATGTTTCAATTTTTTTCTGTTTCTCTTCCTCTGGATCAATTAACAACTAATATTACACATCAGAAGAGATCTTAAAAGGTTGAGCTTGATGGACTGTAAGTCTTTTTTCAACCTCAGATACTATGTAACAATGAATGGAAATCACCTATCAGTTCTAGAAAAAAGGCTTACTTTTGTTCCCACTTCCAAGGGTGACTCATTCACACTTTATTTTCTAGAAAATTGGCACTGCAAAGATTTTACAAAATTAAACGTGAAAAAGACTTCTTAAACCTGGATGTGAGAAAACTCGATATTGAGACCTTATAGGATTTAATATCTCTTTTGGAAAACATTGTGAGATTATCAAACTCAAATTTGGAAAAATAAAATCAGTTTCACACCACAATATTACAAAAAGTTACTTTGGATGTGGAAATGCTTAATCAACAAAGATGCTGAATAATCTAAAATGTAATTAAATCTGAATATGAGGCACTAAAGGACCTGATGGAATGTAAAATAAACTGGCTGATAAGGGTAGAGATGTTGTAATAATGGGAAAACAGTAATACAGGGAAATGTTCAACAATGTTTTAAAAGATTGTACAGTATATGAAACCATCTTACAAGATCCCACAGTGGAATATAAACATATTTGAAACGTATCTTGGAAAAAGCCAAAAGTGTACAGAATCATCGATGATTGAACATATACCTTTTTGTTGCCAAAGTTCCCTATAACTTCAACTTCCTACACCTTACCAAAGATACATACAAAAGTGATATCCGTTTATGGTAGGCCCTAGTATTGAGTACTGATAATTTATCTCACAATGCTAGCCTTTTTGGACTACTATCTTAAGAACTTAGAACCCTATTCTATTTGAGCAACGCAAAAAGCGTTGCTCCAGAAAATCTACTGAGAATACCCCATGGTAACCTAATTTAACACATGAAGTGCCATGGGGAGCATCTGATTAGATTTATTTTGACTTTTGGTTATGACTCTGAAGTAATCAAAAGTCTCCTTTCCAAACATTGGCACCTCCTGACTAGTGATAAGGACCTTAATGATGCTTTAACACCAAGAGCATCAATCAAATACTGGGAAGTACCAGTCTGAAGGATATGCTTGTTCAAAGCTATTTTTCAGATAAGTGTCCACAAAGAAATTGGTTAGAGCCAAAAAAAGGTTGGCTTTTTTTTTTATATATATAACAAGTCACGTTCCCAAAATATTAAGATGTAAAATCTTAATGGTGCATTTCTTTATATTTCTCATGTGTTGAAAAAGATGTTTATAAATGGTCATGGTTTATAGATTTTTACATGATACCTTAAGGGGATATAATGTAAGAATTGAGACCACTAGCTTAGATTTGTGAGGACACATAGTCAGTCACTTGTATTAAAATATTTGTATTCACCATTAAAAGCAGTAGGATCTGCATTTTAACCAATCTCCTTAGAAGGGAGAATGAGTTTGGTTAACTTGTGGCCTGGTAAACAAGGGAGAATGGCATGTGAGAAATTAATTTGGAAAATCATTAAACAATAGATACGAAAAGGTGAAAAAGAGGAAAGATCTTCTTACCTGTGTGTGTTGCCTCTGTTCTCTGTAAAAACAAAAATAAAAAGGATTCAGATACATACTAAATATATATACATGCAAGACATCCAAATATTCTAATCCAATGAAAATTTGCCATGGCATTAGTCATAATTACTGTTAACAGTAAACTGGTAAAGTACATATTTAATTGCATTATAAATTAGTGATGTGAGCAGGACGTTTATTATTATTTTAGATATGTTTGAGTTTTCAACTAAAAATGCATTTTATCACTCAATGTGGTCTCACTTGCCCTTACAAATATTATATTATTTCTATGAAACAATTACTAGGCTACTTTGGTAACTTATTCATATTTTACACCTCTCTGTAACATAGATCAAGAATCCGTTTCATATATAACACCTCTCAGCTCTTTTTTTTTTACTTGAAACATCACCATTCAACACTTTTTGTTTCAGTTAGTTTTAGAAGTCACTAAAATGGCCTTTAAATATGGACTAATATGAATAATATATTACCCCTATCTTTGTCACCATAGATCATGAATCCTATTACTGTACATTGCAACACATTTCTCAGCACTTTTTCACAATATCACCATTCAACACTAAGCAGCTTAAGTGATCTGCTTCTAAATACACTATAGAAGTGTATTTTATTTATAGTAAAATCATTTGAATAGTTTTTCTCACAATAGTTTATTTGTTTAAGAAGTTAGTAATATGGACTAGAATACATGGTAACTGAAATGCATACATAGGCATAGCTTGTTTTAGACATTTAAATGTGAACACAGATGTACTATTTATTTACTGTACAGTGGAGGCTTCTATCGCTCTTTTGCCCACCATATTATAAATGATTGTTGTGGTGAACTACCTACTCATAAGATCCACAGCACAGGCTGAGATCCCGCTCCATGCTGATGATAGCCAGTAAGCTTGAAACCTCTGTACATGGATAGGATCCTCAGCTTGTGTATAATCCAACCTTGGCTTTGCATTAAAGCTGTGTAATACAGCATGCATAAGCTTAAAGGAAGCCATGTTTGATAATGGCTATGGATTGAAGAGCAAGGTATTTGTGGGCACATTTGCATGTCCCAGCTCACCTTCCCAGAATGCAGTGTAATAACTGTTTTTCTCAGAACTCTGAGATGGAAGCAGGTTTTTTAACTTGTTTTAGACATTCAAATGTGAACACAGATGTACAATTTATTTACTATATATATATATATATATATATATATATATATATATATATATATATATATATATATACTTCTGTGGGCATAATGTAGAATATATATATAAAGTGAACAGTCTCTCTCTGTTATATCTCTCTCCCTCCTCTCTCTCCCCCCATTCTCTTTCTCTCCCTCTTCTCTCTTCACTTATCTCTCACTCTTATCTCCTTTCTCTCTTCCTTCCTTTCTCTCCCTCTTGTTTTTCCCTTCCCCCTTGTCTCTCCCCCCACTAATGTCTCTCCCCTCTCCCTTTGTCTCTCCTCTTCCCCTTTGTCTTTCCCCTTTTTTCTCCCTTTCCCTCTATCTCTCCCCAGAGCCTTGTCTTTACCCGCTTGTCTCTCCCATGCTTATCTCTCTCCCCTTCTCTCCACCTTTTCTTTTTCTCTCTTCTTTCCCTTTCTGTTTACTTCCTCTCTCTCTCTCTCTCCCTTCCCCTCACTTTTGCCCTCCTTCTCTCTCTGCTATATCTCTCTCTCCCTCCTCTCTCTCTGTCCCCCCTTCTCTTTCTCTCCCCCTTCTCTCTCCCCTTATCCCTCACGCTCATCTCCCTTCTCTCTTCCTCCCTTTCTCTCCCACTTGTCTTTCCTCTTCCCCTTGTGTCTCCCCTCCCCCTTTGTCTCTCCTCTTCCCCCTTGTCTTTTCCCTTTTTTCTCCCTTTCCTTCTATTGCCTCTACCCCCTTGTCTCTCCCACCCTTCTCTCTCTCTATGTCATCCAGAAGAAATATTACATTTCAATATTGGCATATGCGTTTCAAACCCTCCCAATTACGAAAGTGGAATATATTTGTATGCATTTATGCAATTCTTTGTCTCTGTTGGTCACTGACAGGAAATCCACCAAGGAATAGAGAGGGTAAGCAAAAAACAAGGATGTATAGAGTCATGAAATGTAGTGAGAAAATACTCTACTGGTTTCTGTTAGTGCACAGTATATAGTGAAATACTCATACACTTTCTATATATCCTTTGCTAGGGCTGCCTCCTCCTCCCCCTCCTGTTTGCAGAAATGGTATAAATTCCAGAGTCTCTTCACTGCCAACTTTACCTTCTCGAGGAGCACTGGAAACTCCAAGAAGTGGATCAAGACCACCACCACCTCCTGAAAGAATAGGCTTGGGATCCCTGCCACCTCCCCCACCGCCCACTTCATCAGCTGGAAATAGCTTTCAAGATTCATCAAATGAAGGTGAGAATATGAAGTGACCTAAGAATCCTAGGACTCTCTTGCTTGCTACAGAATTTATCCCTTAAGGCTGTAAGCACTTGTAATTCTGCACATGAGATATGCTAAGCATCTCAAGTGGCTCAGATGAGGTGATAAGGATTGTGATCTCAATTTCCCCTACAAGAAATAGTACAATGATGCACATATGCTTAGTAAAATATTACAAGTTGTGGGTCAAAGAGACACAGTTTTTGCATGGAAAATAAATTATATTAATTTTAGAATATTAACTTTACAGCAATAAAGGAACAGATAAAAAGCAAAGAGCTGTCCTGCTTTTGTCAGTGAAATAAGAAAAAGTGATAATAAAGACTTCAGGAGAAACTGTTAATAGTTTTTTGCTACCAGATTTTCATCAAAACAATTGTTAACAATAAGTTTGTTTCAGTTCCGACACCTCACTGTAATTTTTCTGCACTGTAAACACATCCCCCAAAAAACTTTGCATTGTTTGTATGATCTTTTAAATGCATTATAGAAACATTATTTGACAAAGAACCAGATCACCTTTGATTAAAACATACATGTATTTAATATAAAATTACCACCTTAGATTGACTTTCATAAGGATCATAGAAAATGCCTACTACAAACTGTTTATTGAATCTTTTTGTTGCAAAACTGGTATTAGAGGTGATTGCAGTTCTTACTAATCATAATACTATTAGGCCTCCATTCAATTGCAACCCCGCAGCTGACTTCATACCGGCCGTAAGTCTGCGTGAAATTTGCAACACTTACAGTGGATATAAAAAGTCTACACACCCCTGTTAAAATGTCAGGTTTCTGTGCTGTAAAAAAATGAGACCAAGATGAATGTGACCTATAAACTGTACAACTCAATTGAAAAACAATTGTACAACTCAATTGAAAAACAAACTGAAATCTTTTAGGTAGAGGGAAGAAAAAAATATAAAAATAAAATAATATGGTTGCATAAGTATGCACACCCTTAAACTAATACTTTGTTGAAGCACCTTTTGATTTTATTACAGCACTCAGTCTTTTTGGGTATGAGTCTATCAGCATGGCACATTTTGACTTGGCAAGATTTGCCCACTCTTCTTTGCAAAAACACTCCAAACCTGTCAGATTGCGAGGGCATCTTCTGTGCACAGCCCTCTTCAGATCACCCCACAGATTTTCAATCGGATTCAGGTCTGGGCTCTGGGTGGACCATTCCAAAACTTTAATCTTTTTCTGGTGAAGCCATTCCTTTGTTGATTTGGATGTATGCTTTGGTTGTTGTCATGCTGAAAGATGAAGTTCCTCTTCATGTTCAGCTTTCTAGCAGAAGCCTGAATGTTTTGTGTCAATATTGACTGGTATTTGGAACTGTTCATAATTCCCTCTATCTTAACTAAGGCCCCAGTTCTAGCTGAAGAAAAACAGCCCCAAAAAACTGCCACCACCATGCTTCACTGTGGGTATGGTGTTCTTTTGGTGATGTGCAGTGTTTTTTTTGCGCCAAGCATATCTTTTGGAATTATGGCCAAAAAGTTCAACCTTGGTTTCATCAGACCATAACACCTTTTCCCACATGCTTTTGGGAGACTTCAGATGTGTTTTTGCAAAATGTAGCCTGGCTTGGATGTTTTTCTTCGTAAGAAAAGGCTTTTGTCTTGCCACTCTACCCCATAGCCCAGACATATGAAGAATACGGGAGATTGTTGTCATATGTACCACACAGCCAGTACTTGCCAGATATTCCTGCAGCTCCTTTAATGTTGCTGTAGGCCTCTTGGTAGCCTCCCAGACCAGTTTTCTTCTTGTGTTTTCATCAATTTTGGAGGGAGCTCCAGTTCTTGGTAATGTCACTGTTGTGCCATATTTTCTCCCCTTGATGATGACTGTCTTCACTGTGTTCCATGGTATATCTAATGCCTTGGAAATTATTTTGTACCCTTCTCCTGACTGATACCTTTTAACAATGAGATCCCTCTGATGCTTTGGAAGCTCTCTGTGGACCATGGCTTTTGCTGTGGGATGCGACTAAGAACATTTCAGGAAAGACCAACTAGAGCAGCTGAACTTTATTTGGGGTTAATCAGAGGCACTTTAAATGATGGCAGGTGTATGCTGACTCCTATTTAACATGATTTGGAATGTGATTGCTTAATTCTGAACACAGCTACATCCCCAGTTATGAGAGGGTGTGCAGACTTATGCAACCACATTATTTTTCTTTTTTTTTTTTTCTTCCCTCCACCTAAAAGATTTCAGTTTGTTTTTCAATTGAGTCGTACAGTTTATAGGTCATATTAAAAGTGGAAAAAGTTCAGAAATTATTTATCTTTGTCTCATTTTTTTACAGCACAGAAACCTGACATTTTAACAGGGGTGTGTAGACTTTTTACATCCACTGTACAGCGCAATTCAGTTGATCAAGCCCGCAGCTACCTGGCCAAAAGCTTAAACCTTAAACCATGCACCCGTATGTAGCATTTCAGAGCATGATCAATTAAGCAAGGCCATAACTACCAATTTAGAAACAGCCAGTAGTAAATGAGACCCTCATTATGACATCAGTAAAACATGGGGGTTACTCCTCAATCAATTAGAGTTTAGAAGTCCGATATGCAATCTGACTTGCAATCCGGCAATGCACAAAATAATAAAAATAAATTATACTGTTCTAGTCCATGTGGGTGGCCTGATATATATTAACTCCTTGATTACCGAGATTGATATAACACAGAAATGTTCAAAAAATAGTTTTTTATTGCAGATTTACAGGCTTGAGACTGTTGTGTAATTAATTATAATGTCATTCATTGCTTTCCTTTCTTTTAAAGTGCCGTATTTTTTATTTGTATTTACAGTGCTAAAATCAGGTGTTTAACCACCTTGCGAGTCCTACCTGGTACTTGTAGGATTTTCTTCTACATTTGCCATTTACGAGTGTGAAAACAATTGCGGGTTTGAAGAATTGTATTATTATTTCGCACATTATCACAACTAGAAAATCATATATATTTTTGAAAAAATTAAGCCAATATAAAATATTTATGTATAGAGGTGCCCCTCAAAATGTCATACAAGTTAATCCTCTGCGCAATATTATCCAATCACATTGCAACCTTATTAATTTACTGGTATTTTAAATGATTTGAAGCAATGTCTCAACAAGGTCCATTAAGGAGTACATTTTAATGTGCTCAAATGTTTGTAAACTTTTACTTTCTGTGTGTCCAGCTACTCAAGATGTCTTTTAAGGTGGCTCTTCATAGATGCATTGCAGCTTCCTGCCATTTTGAGTTAGTTAATATTTCTTGCATCCCAGAACTCTCATCCATGGAGCAAATTAAAACAATAGTCCAAAAGGAAAACCAGTTATTAGATTTTGAAAAAAATTAGGGATGAACACAATAAAAACATGCTAGATTGTTGCAATATTTAAACAAAAAGAGTAGAGGTGCTCATCTGAGAACAAAAAGTACCTCAGTGGGTTTTTTCTATAGGTCTGGTTACCTGGTCAAGGGCACAAATGAGCTAAAAGAGGCTGCTCTCTGAGTAGGTAACCAGACCTATAGAAAAAAACCACCTGAGAACGAAAAATACCTAAAAAAATATATGAGCTCCTCTACTTTATTTTCATAACTTTTTGCAATATTCAAGTCCGCAACAACAATCCCCCAAAAGAGGAAACCTAAAACATTACATAGGAAAATCACTGACTAGGGGCTGTAGTAAGAGAGTATTGATGGGGTGACATAGGGTAAAATGTTTAACTACAGAATAAACATGGAACAAAAAAGCATTGTAACAAGAAAAGTCGAGAAACTGGCAACATTAAGCTAATAATAACCTATTGTTTTCAATGCAGCAATCAAAAAGATATTAAATTATGTTTTAGATATTGAATATTGATATACATTTTAAAAATGATTTGATATCACAGATATGTTACATATAGGATGTCTAAAAATGTGAAATAAGTGTCAGTACACAGCAATTATGAGACATAGAGGCCAATGGAATCTAAGTTACACGGATGTTAAAAATGTGTTAAAATCACAAGAGAAAATATGTTTGTTGATATTGAGGGCAAATCATGCAAATTAAAAAGTGCAAAACTTGTGAGACAGAGCAAGTCTTCTGTGTGATTGCAGAACATTAAAAAAGAGGATATCAGAAAGTGTTCAGGACTCAAAGAATGGTAATATGCAGCCTATTGAGGCAATGCTGACAACCCGGTGTGTGGAGCCCTTTTAAGAACCCTGTAGTAAGGAAAGTGATCAGGTATTTAAATAGATGGTTAGGTAGCTGGTGAATGCAGGCATGTTGAGTGCTATTTGTCATTTCTGATGCATTACCGATGGACAAATCAACTTGGCCTTTGTGACAAACTGAGGAGACATGAACCCTTTTGCATTAAAATTATTACAAATAGCCATTGTCCCAAGGTAATGCACCTGTCTACCTAAATGGGCCTTGCAAGGACTGAGGGTGAAGCATCTAAAATTGACTGTGTAGGGATTGGGCTAGCTTGGTGAGTCTGCGGAATGATATTAGGACAAAATATGGAGTTGTGAAGTGGTGACTGGCAGTGCTGGCATACTGATGAGCATATACCAGCAAAATGGTGACAGAATAAATTGTGATCCAAGGAAGACCAATTGACTGTGTAGTTGATTTAGCTCATGACTACAAAGGAGCTACAGGTAAGCTTCCTAGCCATGGTAAGGTAATAGCAGAAATGAAATGGTTGCTGATTGCGAGACCATTGGTATGAGCGACTGAGATGAATCATAGGCAGGGAGACGAATGGGGCAGCTTTACGGACGTGGTTGATAGAAACTTATTTAGTTGGCAGTGATGTGGGCTAAAGAGTTGCTGGGGCAGGTAAGTTGTGGGAAAAGGGACCAAAAGGTGAAGAGATGGCAATGTGAAAGAGTGCAGATTTGGAATTGAACAGTGAATAATGAGCAATAAACTCAAGTGGAGGGAATGGAAATATTTCATGGAGTGCAGATAATAAAGACAGAGGTGTGTAAATTAATTGGTGGCAGTGAAAGGGATGGAGGAGTGACATGTAGCAGAGGGTACATTTATTGGTGTAGTTATGGGTTAAAATGTATCATTGGTGGCAGTGATGGTGGGGAAGGGTTATAATTGAGTAAGTGCGACTTGCAGTGACTTTAGAATGAAAATACACAAAAAATATCTTTAGAAATAATATTGTAGAGCATTCGATGATGTTGTTATATGTATTATGTTGTTGTATGTATTATTGTACTAGTCAAAAATGTTTTATATGTCTACTGAAGTGATGAGTTTTAGGGCTTCTATTTTATATGCAATGGACATTAAGTCATATGTAGAAAACATGAGACCAAAAAAAAGGAAATCATTTGCACATGTATTTAGCAGGATTGTTACTATTAATTACTAAACCAATAATGCGCTTGTTAATTTATTTTGTTAGATGAGTGGGAGAGAAGATTTTCATTCCATCCTTTGTCTGATTTGCCACCTCCAGAACCTTTTGTACCAATAAATAAAACACACCCCAGCAAGCTCGTGAGAGGCGAGAGTCGAAGTAAGTATAAACTTTCTAAAAAACTGCTTTGCTCCTAAAAAAATCACAGATGGGATAAATTAAAGTTTTTTTTTTAAATATTTAATTTTAGAGTATCAATTTATTAAATTGTTTTTGTTTATTTTAATGTATGTAACATGGAATTAAGAACATTTTACATTGGAGTATATGCTTTCTTTTATTATTGTCTCTATAAATGGAATTTAGATGATAATAAGGACCTGCCCTAAGGATGCTGGTCCAGGAAGGTAATTAGGGTTGTACAAAAGTAAGATTCCATTACAAACAGTAGAAATATCTATTGGTCTGCTGCTTAGTGTCTTAGGTGGCTGGGGTACGATAGTTAAGCTTGATTTATATATAGTTCCTCCCACTCCAACACACATAGAGATATGGGGAATGGGGGGTTTATGGGAGAGGTTGGGGGGAATTACATAATTTCATTTATTATGCTTCCACTTAAAGGGACAGCTGCTTGGCATGAAGGGAAAGTTACTTATATGAGCTTGATTAATTATTTGTATGCTCTTAACTATAATCCAGAGTTTTCTGCATTAAATCTTTTATGAAATGTAACCCATTCCCTACTGTCAGTGTGGCATATTGTATGTTGTATGGGCTGACACATGTCTTTGGCTGCTTTGATGCTATAATGATGCTATAATCATATAGGTGGCATAGCAAAATGGCGGTGGGTGTCACCAGCCATAATGTTTGTTTTGAGAAGAGTGCAGGTGATTTATCAGTTGATACATATACATTGCTGCCAAGGACAACTGCACAGCCATGACTCTTGAAGAGACATAGCAAAAGTACCAATTAAGTAGAAACAAAACATTATAAATAAATAGGAATACTTTCAAAGTACAAAAAAAAACACACTTTGAATAATGCTTTTTTTAGTAAAAAATTACTATTCAAGATCATCATACCTGTCTCTCTCTCTATTATGCGAACCCAGAGTCAGAGGCTCTCAGTCTGAGAAAAAAAACAACACATAAGTAGGTTTTTACTATAGGCAGGGTGACCTACTCAGGGAACGGTCTCCTTTAGCTCACTTGTACCCTTCACAGGGAGAAATATCCTGTAATATATCAGTCTGGTCTCACTCAGAAGAGTGATCTAGAACTGAAATACCAGGTAATTCTACTCTAAATAGGAGAAACAGCAAACCCCAGATGTACGTTTCGGCCTCATCAATGACGTGCAGCTGCACCCCCTAAGACACACTGAGCGAGGATTCCACATCTGTAGCTCCCTATCACCCTTATGTTGACAAATCCCCCAACAGTAATTTGCATGTGCAAAAACAGAGTCCGAACGCTCAATCTGAGAACAAGCAACAGCACGCTTGTTCTAGAAGCCTGGTTACCTACTCAGAGATCAATCTTTTAGCTAATTTGTCCCCTTCACAGGGAGAAGTATCCTGTAATATATCAGTCTGGTCCCACTCACTAGAGTGACCCAGCCCCGAAATACCAGGCAATTCTACTCTAAACAGGAGAAGCAGCAAACCCCAGACATACCATTTGGTCTCTCTTAGGACTCACCAATAATGTGTAGATGCACTTCCTAAGGCTCAGTGAGCACGGAGTCTATGTGTGGTGCCCCCTGTCATCCTTAGGGTTACAAAATCCCCAAGGGTCATTTTCATAAGCATAAACAGAGTCCGAGGCTGTCTCTCTATTGTACATCAATTAAGCTTTTTTAAGAATATATATATACATATATATTTTTAATTTGTCCCTTTAAGTTAACAAAAGATCTTATGTGAGTGTGTTCTAGTTGCCATGAGGATGGTATTAACAAAAATATAATAACTCTTTCTAAACCATAGACTACAATTAACCAGCTAAAAGAAAGTTCATAGGAACTATATTAGACTAAAATAAAATGCACAAGACTGGTTTTACCTGCTAATATAAAGTGTATATATCTCCTCATAAAAAACAGACACTGTTCCAAATCTTGGTGTATATACTGGTTGATAATGCAAAAGGGTACAGTGGCATTTTTTGGTACAGTCTGTTCAGTATCATAATTCAAATGTTTACAAAGCTTTGATGTCTCAGCGAAGAATGTAGTGACATCATCATGTGGTCAGCCAAAGTGCTTCACCAGCTTCAGTGTTCCCAGCTTTTCAACAGCCTATGGCCAGTCTTATGTTATATAAAACAACGGCATTATATATTTTAAATCACACAGCATTAGTCTCATCATGAGTGGGATTGATTTAACAGCTATGCCCTTAAAGGTATATAGACATTTCCTGGGTTTTAAATGTTTTGTAACAAACAGCCACATGTGTTTTATTTAAAAAGTCCAGTGTTCTTAAAGATTTAAGTGCAGCCACGTGAAACCCTGATTTACACATCCCCAGAGGTTATAAGTAAATATTCTTAGCAGCAGAGCATTGAAATGGGGCTGTTAACCTATTAGTTACTCAGCAAACAGCTGTCACAGCACAAACGCTGCACTCGAGAGAGATAGACCTGCAGTAGTTTGATACACAGAATAGACTACCAGCAGGGGTGGTAATCAGCAAAGTATGATAAACTGTCCCTTAGTTAGCTTTGTCAAGCAGAGAGAGGAAAAAAACCTGCAGGAGTATTGATACACAGAATGGCAGGACTGGTAATCACCCAGTTGGACTCAGCTGCTGCTTTGTTAACTCGGCCAAACAGAGAGAGAGGAAACAAAACTGCTGCAGAGAGAGACTATTATGTGATAATGCAGGTAGCAGGATCCCCATACATTGATGCAAATGTTGCAATTGCCTGTGCTTGCTCCTGATTGACCAAAACAAATTATGAATGTTATGCTAATTTAGCCAGAGTTTTGAGGGGGTGTTTACTCTAAAATACAACTGGCAGAAATTAGAACACATTTTGCTAACTTCAAGGTAAGTTTCTAAATGTTTATTTTGGTATTTTTTCATGAAAAAATATTTGCATACACTACTGATTCTCTTCTATCAGATGCATACATAATCCAGGACACTTAGATATGTCTTTAAGGTGTTTAACCAGAGTCCATTAACTCATGACCAGGGTGTTTGCTGATTTAACAGTCTTGAATCCATTTGAAGTACTGATCTTTTGAATTGGTTTACTGGATTGGTTTATACCATAATTCTCTCTGGAAGATTCCAAGCTTTCCCTTTTAAAATACTGTAGAAGGATTAAAGCCATTTTGTAAAAAGTATTTTCTTGTAAAGTATTGCCTATAACCCCTTTGTGAGTACATTATATATTTTTACACACATTTCTAGAGGATTTCAAGCACGCTTCATTATTTTTCTATTATTAGTTTTTTTTTACAGTATATTATAGTGCCAATCATTTGTAATGCTATTATGAATCCAGGAAATGCAAAGTACTGTAATTTTGTCTTAATTTTATGTTTTCCCAAATGTTCATGACACTTTATCTATGGGCAATGTCCACATTTTAGATAGGGTTTGAAGGAAATATAGGTCACAAAAGATATTTTAAATGCTTACTTTGAAACTGTCATCATCTTTAAGAACTTTCAGCCTAATTAAATTGCGATTCGGCCAATTGAATAGGGCTCTATATAAGCACAGAGCATACTTTTTTACAGAAGTTTTTAGTTAGTGAAGACCTTGCTTTTGGATAGAAGTTTACTAACTAAAAACTTCTGTAAAAAAAAGATGCTATGTGCTTATATAGAGCCCTATTCAATTGGCCGAATCACAATTTAATAAGGCTGCTTATATCCAAAGATAGTTACTTCTTCAGAGATGATATCCAGGTGATATTGCTTGAAGAAAGGATTGAAAGAAAACCAACTTGCAGGTTTACAAACTTTGTATGCGAAGACATGTAATCTGCTGGCACTCTAAAAATAAAATATAAAGATAATTCTCTGAAATTACCCTACTTGACTGTGCCCTAAGACATATGGGTAATGGCACACCCATTATAAATGATGTCTTGGAAATTACACTCACAATTTATCTGCTGACTGTGAACTTCCTTTTCTTGGAATGATGAAAAGATGGGAAATACTTATCCCAAGCATGTTTAAATGCCGGAACTGTGTTTGACCATACCACTTTCACTGGAAAGCTGTTGTACTTATCTACTAGTCTTTCGGTAAAATAGTATTTTCTCATATTATCCTTACATTTTTCACTTACAAACTTTGTAAATCATGACCCTTTTATTCTTGCATTCCTCTTTTTTTTGAAGACATTTCCCTCTTGCCCAAGAGATCATGACTTTGTTGTCCAAAACTATATAAGCCCCTTTTAGCGTGGAAGCAAATTGTCGAATAGTGTGAGCCAATACTCTCAACTTCAAGAAGTTTTAGTAACCTCTCCTAAAGGCAGACCATTCTTCTGGTTTTCTGGTTATTTCTACCATAAAAAATAATTTGAGTGTTCAGAGAAATTAAGATATTTTGTCTCCAGGCTTGTTTTTTGTGCAAAAGAAAGGACTGTTAAAAGGGCCTGGTTTCCATTTTGCTCATTTTACTAAAATGAAGGAAGAATATCTCTTTTTAGTTTCACCAAGTTTGATTAACCTCCTTTCCATTGAGTGACAGAGTATGTGCTTTGTTGACTCAGTTTGTATTTGAAGGGCTAACACCTAGGTTCCAATTCTCTGTAGAGCATGACCCTTTTGATCATCTCTTCTTTCTTTATTGCTTCAACTAGTTTGCAAACAAAGAGTATAAATCCATCAAAAGGTAAACATCAATTTACAGATTTGGAAAAGGTATTGGATTTCCAATATTTTAATCAAAATTGCATTTTATTGGCTATAATATAACTAATTACTCAGCTTCAAATCTGTGTCAGGTATACAGATTTTCCTGAAGTGAAGTCAGTAGCCAATTTGACTTCTTCTAATGCTTCAAGTATGCTTGATATTTTGAGACTATGAAAGGACCACAAACATCGCCATATGTGCTCTGCACCATCAGTTAGTGGGTGGATAATCAATGTGGAAAATGTATTTACATTTTTAACATTGATCAAGAATTGGCTTAGATTGTCTTTTTAGTTTAGCCATTGAAGCCGTCCGACAACAAACTGCATAAATAGTAGGATTGCCAGGTTTTGAATAATCCAACCTTGGCTTTGCAGAAAAGCTGTGTAATGCAGCGGGCATAAGCTTAAAGGAAGCCATTTTTAAAAGGGATTATGGATTGAAGAGTGAGGCATTTGTGGCCAGATTTGCATGTCCCTGCTAAGCTTCCCTGGGAACAGGTTTTTCAACTTGTTTTCAAATATGAACACAAATGCACTATTTAAAAAAGTGAAATGCATCAATTTAGAACCATAACAATAACATGTTCACATAATTATTGAAATATTTTTTTTTAAGATAAAAAAGAAAAGACAGTTGCCTCATATTGACATATGCTTTATTATTAAAGAAAAACATCACCCTCTGGGGGAACTGAACCCATGAATCGTCTGTTTGCCAATACATCAGTTGCTATACTAGCTGCTAGAATATAATAATGACTCAAAGCTTCTACACCAGATTCTAATTAATATTCATCATGTTCTGTGCAGTACAGAGCTCATTACTCATGCAGGCAGAGGCAACACACTGAAATAGCCTGACTTCAATTGATCATAACTCCATGAAGGTAGCCTTAATTGTAAAAACATGACTTTTTCACCCTCTATCTAAAAGTGTGGAGCACATATTGGGAATGTTATGGTACTTTAAGAAATTCCTCTTGGAAAACCAGACTTTCATAGCTTTGTAAACTGATGTTAAATCGGTAAGGGTCTGGATGCTGTTCTTATAGCAAGGCAAACTTTTTTTTAAAGGTTGAGTTTATTCTGCGGTCCATAATATTCCTGGAAGACAGAGTATCATCCAAATGTAGATTAACCATTCTTGTAACCCTGATAATAGGTGCATCATCTTTGAGGATATTAGCCAAAGCTCTAGAATTCTGAGAAGAAATATAGTTTAGAGTATCTTCCATGAATGATTATTCTTTTTTTTATATATATTTTTACATTCACTGAGCAAAGCATCTTTCATGTTGTCAATCAGGAAAAGGATATAATCTTTTTCTTTAACTTTGCATAACACTTGGAAGTAGCTGAGCTGTCATTAGAATTGTGTAAATCAAATACTTTACTGCCTGCATGAACCTGGCAAACAGCCTTTCTTAAAAACAGGTTAAAAACTGTTTTTAAGAAAATGTGATTGCTTCGTAAGGAATTTTATCCGTTTCCTCAGGACATTGCTCCTGTTAGGGAAGACTTTATGGCCCTTCTCTAGCTGAATCAGAAACCATTTTTATCTATTGAATTCTCTGCATATTTTTGCCTTCAATGGGGATTTTGTAAGATCTGACAACCCCCTCTCTTCTTTTTCTTCTCCTCCATAATGGGAGAGCTGAACATTAGACTCTACACATGTGTTTTTTCATTTATGATTTACAGTCAAACATTAGAGAGTGATAAATACCAGAAACTCACTAAAATATATTGAGAACTCACCACAGCACCTTAGGTACGATATTTCAGTGTTACTATCAGCAGAAGAAATTGAACAAGACTGTCACACACGAGTGGGAGAAGCCTTATATAAGGGAAGGGGAGCTTGTTCTTGTACTACTTGCAGGAGGAAAGACAAACCTATAGGTAAATGTTGTCATGAACATTGAATATAGCGTTGTGATTAAACAATGTTGATTTAATAAGTCGAAAACACAGATCTAAACTACTTTGCACCCCTTAATTTGTGTATCTTAGCATGTTTACTAGTACTAATGTGATTTAACGCTTATTTAACAAGTGTCATAAGAATATTAACTTTGTTCTCAACTTTTAGGTGGCTCTACCAGAAAAGAGAGAGGAGCACCTCCTTTGCCTCCATTACCAAGGTGAACTTGATTTCACAGTCCAGTGGATTCCTTTTTTTTTTTTTACAAGGAATATTTTGACATTGCTTATTTTTAATGGGTTGTATTCTTATTTAAAATAAAATCTCATAGTATATAATGTGAATGTGACTGAATAGCAAGGGCATACAGTTTAAAGATCGATGTATGATTTTCTTTTAATGTCAGTCCCTGTGGCTTCCGTAGTGATTAATAATGATATACAGAAACAAAAAAATTGGACAACTACTCGTAAAATACTAATTATACATTTATTCAATGAAAAGCCTCTTTTGCATGCAAGATAAATGTCGTAAGAAGACTTGTAATATTCCTTCAATATCCATATGAAATACAAAAATACAACAAAAAGCTAGCTTCTTTGCTACCAAAGGCTAATAGATGGAAATATACATTGGGGTATAAATAATAATTTTCTATGGAGATTTTATTGAATTTGCTTATTTAAACTGTGTCTTTATATTATTAAGAACAATTGGAAATCTTGCATATTTTGATCCTCTCTAAACCGAAATAAGAAACAATGCAGGTCTTAAAACATTACCTAGTGAACAAAACTCTGGATGCATTGGAATGGCATTATTTTGACGCTTATCTAAGAATGGACTAAAACCTCACATGGATCCTTTATTCCCATCGTGCAAATTGTTGTGTGGTACTTTGGTCCTCCCTTCACTGTAAATATTTCATAGTTTGTAAACAAATCTTTAAAAAAAACTTAAAAAAAAACAATTTGTTTAGAAATCTAATTTTTCCATTTCAAGAATTGCAAATTTTTCAATAACTAAAGCCTGATTATGATACACAAAATGTTTTGTTAGCTTGATAAAAAAAAAAAAAAGAGATACGCTTTGTAGCACACTGCAATGTATGTGTTGCTTTGTACTAGTTTGCAATCCCTGCAATGTGTGGTTAATCTCCCAACGTGTTAGTTTTGGAAAGTTTAAAATCATTTCATTATAATTTCCTCAGTAGTATCTTGTGTTTAGTCAATCACCCGCTTGTTTCGTTTTTTTTTATTCTGTCATATGGCTTCTCTGCATAGAACTTCATACAATCAAGATGTTAATGCAAGTGTCCTGTGATACTTATAGCTGATTTCTCATATTCTGTTTTGCTTGTTGTCCTAATATAATAAACATATTTGAGTAAAATAAAGAATTTTGATTGTATTTTACATTCTTTTAAATTGTCTTTATCCTTTTAGTATAATTCTTCCATGTAAAATGATGCTATTTAATATCAATTATTACACAATTATTATAATGAAGCAATCATGATGATTGTTGAGCCTTTGTTTGCCCTAGGTCCAATATAAAATCTACAATATTAAACTAGACACACTTTTATTATTCACCAGGTAATTCTTTCTCACTTTTTGCTTCTTTACATCTTTGGAGAAGAATCCGTAAGCATCATGGGAGCTGTGATTTGCCTTGATTTGCTAAGGGGAGAAAAGTCATTTCAGTCCTTCACAGTCCCTACAATTTCAGGTCTTTGAATCCTTTTACTCTACCTTGGTTATTTGGGTTGTGCCTTTTCTAAAATTCCCCTAAATTAATTAAGCTTTACAGGTGAGGTAAAGTGCATCACTGAAGGCTGTGATGGTTATTTTCCCATATAAAAAAGTTTGCAGACATATAGGAAAGATTATCCAAAATATATGGGGCCTTATTTAATTCCTGAAGTTGCCTTCATACAGCCTGTAAATAGAGGCTTGAAAATTGCAACAGTTACAGATCGATTCAATTGAACAAGCTCGCAATTACATGTCTGAAAGCCAAATCTGTAATCCATTTAACCGTACGCAGCATTTATCATGATCAGATAAACAATCCTGTAAGTTACGATTTAGAAACAGCCAATAGTAAATGAGACCGTCATTGTGACATTAGTAAAACATGGTGTTTAAATGTCCGATATGCGATCATGCTCACAATACAGCAATGTAAAAATGAATGTAGAAACCTGTATGATTTTTTAGCCTGTAGCTCGCAAATAGACAATTTTGACAATTTAATAAGGCCCATAGTGTGCCAACCAAACAACTGTCCCTTAATGCAATTTTAACATATACAGTAGTTAATGTGCTGACGCTCCTATGGTAGCCAGATAAAAAGTTTAATAAAAACAAAACAAGAAATAAATGAAACACTAACAGCCTTATTAAATTGCAATTCGGCCTATTGAATAGGGCTCTATATAAGCACAGAGCATATTTTTTTACAGAAGTTTTTAGTTAGTGAACTTCTATCCAAAAGCAAGGTCTTCACTAACTAAAAAATATGCTATGTGCTTATATAGAGCCCTATTCAATTGCCTGAATCGCAATTTAATAAGGCTTTACAATTGTGCATTCACAATTACAGGGAGAGTAAAAGTGTGTAACAAATAAAGCATAGATTTTATTAATATGTATGAAAAGGATGACAACATAAGAAACAACACACAAAATATATCATAAAAATGATATGGAATAAACCTGTGGAAAAGAAAAAACTTAAGGGCCTCCCAGTGGTCATTTCGTATTGTCTAAAAGAAGGGTTTATAATAAATAAGAAATTTAGGCTAATTCCTTTTCCGTCTCCAGCAATCCCAATTTCCCTTTGGGATATTATACCCCTCAAGGATTCCAAATTAAGTGGGAAAAATGTAATCTTGTATATATTCAAGATCTTTTTTCTGATGATATGCTAAAAACATTTAGGAATGTAGTCAGAGATAATGGAGTTCTGCCACAGCTATGGCTTTATTATATCTCTTTGAAAACAGAGGTGACTAAGGTTTATAGGAATCGAGTTTCCCTGCGAGAGTTAACAAACTTTGAGCATAAATTGAGCAAAGGAGATTATGTTTATATTTTGAATTGCAGGAATATTTCGGATTCTATATTTGTAGCACATATTTTTTGATATATGTATTATGGCAGATTATTTACTTTTTTTGTATTAAGTAGATACACTTTGATTAATCTCATACTCTCCTGGCTGTATGATTATGTCAGTATTTAGAATGTTATAGTGGCACATAAAAAAATACTGCCATAATCATACCACCTTGTTCCGACCCCCTGCGTCGTCTATGCTTAATATATATATATATATATATATATATATATATATATATATATAAAAAGAATATAGAAAAAGTTTAAGTGTGTGTGTGTATATATATATATATATATATATATATATATATATATACATACACATATATACAATATACACTTAAACATTTTCTATATTCTGGACCATCCCACACCCTAGACCCCGCAGAGCACCATTCCCCCTTCCCCCTCTCCTCCTCCCTTTCCCCCTCCCCCTTATCCTCCTGCCTCCCCCATTATCTTCCTCCTCCTCCCTTTTCCCCCTTCCCTCTTATCCTCCTCCCTTTCCCCCCTTCCCGCTTCTCCTCCTCCCTTTTCCCCTTATCCTCCTCCTCCCTTTCACCCTTATCCTCCTCCTCCTCCTCCTTTTTCCACCTTCCCCTTTCCTCCTCCTTTTCCCTCTTCCTACTTATCCTCCTTTCCTAGAGGGAGGGAGACATTAGGGATGAGAAGAGAATGGAGTAAGATATGCTACATAAGGGTTTAGTCTGTTAGACATGTCCCAATGTTCCCCCTGTTATTTTACAAATAGAACTATAAATAACATGTAAACAAAACAATCAAAACTCTGATTCAGAGGAAAACACATAAATGTATTTGTGCTGTAGTCATGGTTCGCTTAGAATCTACTGGTATGTTTTACTAACGTATTATTCCGCTATCATTTCATTGCATAACACAGGCTTCCTCCCATCTCACTGTTATAAAACTGCATCACACAGGCTTCTTCCTTCCTTGCTATCATATCACTGCATAATACAGTCTTCCTCTCTTCTCACTTGCCTCAATTTTTAATCACTCCATAATACTTTCCCAGGGAAATAGTGAGTGTGAGTGTGGGTGGAATATGGGTGATGTGGGAAAAGGAGAGGGGAAGAGGAATAAATAAAGAGCAAAGAGCAGAAGGCTGAGAGGGGACATAGAAAGTGAGATGGGGAAGACGGAATACTAGAATAAAACACAATAAAGAAGAAGAGTAGAAGTGAGTTTGAAAGATATGAATTAGCTGCAAGTCTATATAAACAAATATAAAAGTCAGGTGTTGAGGTACAAATATATATGACAGAAAAATTATACTAGTCATTTGTAATTGAGGA
This sequence comes from Discoglossus pictus, assembly GCA_027410445.1. Classification (NCBI taxonomy): domain Eukaryota; kingdom Metazoa; phylum Chordata; class Amphibia; order Anura; family Alytidae; genus Discoglossus; species Discoglossus pictus. The sequence goes on along the minus strand of CM050173.1, from coordinate 38,489,752 downwards.
GGGGTCAAAGCTTTCCTGGGAGAGACATACTTCTCCATAGTGCTGGTGCTATCTAGTGGCGCCCTCTGGTAAGTTTATTTAAAAAAAATTGTGTGTGTCCTATTTATATAATCTGAATACTCCTATCATTGCAATAAGTAATGTTACTATATTGCCCAAATACATTCTGACATGTTAAGATAAGATAAAATAAGATAAGATGATAAGATACATAGTATCACTTTCTGTTTTGCATAGCATTGAAACAACTACACGTCTTGGTATTTATAGTTGTATATAGCTGGAACAATTTAAATGCAACACAGACCTAAATACTGGTAGATGAATAGTAGCATCAGTCCTATATGTCAATCTTCAAACATACCAAACATTCATACATTGACCAAGTTGCAGCCTTCAAGTGCTGCCCATCCCACACACATTGATGGATTCCCACCCATATGTATATAGGAATATATCTCCACACACCAAACAGTCAAAGTAACTAGCTCAAAGAGTACTGTTAACCATGTGTAGTTTGGGCAGGAATTATATTTTAGTAAAGAGGCTAAACTTAAAAATAGACCTGGTTGCGTTCAACCATGTCTCTAAAGTAATATATCACTATCTCCTTGCCATCTAACGTGTTTCACATGTACTGCATTCTCAAAGTGGCAAAAGAGCACCAAATGCTGCATCCATTTATTTAAACTATGAACTCCATCCATTAGGCATTTCTAAAGTATGAATAACCAGAGCACAATATGAGTGAACCATGAATTCAAGATTAGGAAACTATATCTGTAAAATCAAGTAAGCATATTTAATTTAAAAAGTGAAACAAAAAAATTAATTCTATATAGACAATTGTAGTAATTATCTAGATACATTACTATGTGTCACAGAATTACATTTTAATGATGGCTACTTTACCGGTGCAGTATGGAAGCATAATCATTCATGGATTGTAATCCATGTATATTATATAATATATCCACCAGAAACATATCCAACAGATTATACTGCAAAGAAAAGGTTCAATTATATTGATTAATATACTACACTTCTCTGTTACATATTTACAGCATTCTAGCAGTATCCACTGGTAAAAGACAAGACACCATAAGGGGGCTGGAGAAGGAGACCAGGAGCATCATGGGAGATAAATAAAAAATATTCTTAAAATACCGATAATACAATTAGAATTCCCCCTTTACTACCATTATGGAGAATTTTGAACAAGAATGGGAAAAAAAATCTTGACTGACTGCTCTCACATTAATGGAATTACTATTGAATACAGGTAAAAGAGATCTAAAATTAAAAGAACAACAATTAGAGGTTGTAAGTAGTGATGTCCCGAACAGTTCGCAACGAACGGCGAACATATGCGCTTTTCGGTCCGCCCCCTATTCTTTATCATTGAGGAAACTTTGACCCTGCACCTTACAGTCAGCAGACACATTCCAGCCAATCAGCAGCATACACTCCCTTCCAGAGCCTTCCATCTGTATGACAGCCTCCATTTTAGAATCATTCTGTAGCTGCATTCGTTGAGAGAGGAGATATATTCTACCTGCTGTTGATTTAATAGGGAAATCGATAGCCAGGCTGTGTATTTAGCTTTAACTACACACCTGAAGGACTCCTTTGATATCTGCTGCAAGGACAGCAACCCAAAAAGCCCTTTTTATTTTATTTTATTATTTTTTTCTGTGTAATCTAATTGCATATGCCTGCCTGCTAGCGTGTGTGTGAGGCCTATTGCATCTAGTCTGCCAACTTTTGCCAGTGCACAGTGACACTCATATCTGGTGTCACAGTAGTGTGCAGTGAAATAAAACAACCCTTTTTTTACTGTAATCGATTGAATATCAGTTGCCTGTCTAAAGGCGTGTGTGTGAGGCCTATTGCATCTAGTCTGCCAACTTTTGCCAGTGCACAGTGACACTCATATCTAGTGCAACCATAGTGTGCAGTGAAATAAAACAACCCTTTTTTTACTGTAATCGATTGAATATCAGTTGCCTGCCTACAGGCGTGTGTGTGAGGCCTATTGCATCTAGTCTGCCAACTTTTGCCAGTGCGCAGTGACACTCATATCTAGTGCAACCGTAGTGTGCAATGAAATAAAACAACCCTTTTTTTACTGTAATCGATTGAATATCAGTTGCCTGCCTAAAGGCGTGTGTGTGAGGACTATTGCATCTAGTCTGCCAACTTTTGCCAGTGCACAGGGACACTCATATCTAGTGCAACCGTAGTGTGCAGTGAAATAAAAGAACCCTTTTTTGACTGTAATCGATTGAATATCAGTTGCCTGTCTAAAGGCGTGTGTGTGAGGCCTATTGCATCTAGTCTGCCAACTTTTGCCAGTGCGCAGTGACACTCATATCCACTAATAGTAAAAAAAATGACAGGCAGAGGCAGGCCACCCCGCAGGAGCCATCGTGCTCGTGGTGCTGTGATTCCCTTTGGCCCTAGAATAATGCCCAGTTTTCAGAGGCAACGTACCCTGAACTTGAACAGTTATGAGGACATGGTTGACTGGCTAACACAGGACACCCAATCTTCTACAGCTTCCGCTCGGAACCTAGACGCACCATCCTCCTCCAGCGTAGCTTCGGGCACCTCTTCAGTTACCACTCACCCGCCTGCCGCCACCACCAACACTAGCACCACAACCGCTTCACTTGATCCGTCAGCAGAGTTATTTACACATCCGTTGGAAGAAATGAGTGATGCACAAACATTAGTGCCAGAGTATGTAGATAACAGGGATATGTCCCAGTCAGGCAGCATTACACACATGGACGTACGGTCTGATGATGATATTGATGATGTTGTACCCGGTGCTGCTTCCTTTGTTGAGTTGTCAGATACAAGTGAAGCGGTTGATGATGACGATGCGTCCGTGGATGTCACGTGTGTGCCCGCTATAAGAGAAGAAGAACAGGAGGAAAGTTCAGATGGGGAGACAGAGAGGAGGAGGAGACGAGTTGGAAGCAGTGGGAGGTCGTCGAAAGTAGCTAGTGGCACAGTCAGACAGCATGCATCGGCACCCGGGGTCAGCCAGACAGCACGACAGTCAACACATGCTTTTGCCACCACCAGAATGCTGTCATTGCAGAGCTCAGCAGTGTGGCAATTTTTTTGTGTGTCTGCCTGTGACAACAGTGATGCCATTTGCAACCTGTGCGAAAAGAAACTGAGTCGTGGGAAGTCCAACACCCACCTAGGTACAACTTCTTTGCGAAGGCACATGATGTCACATCACAAACGCCTATGGGATCAACACATCAGTACAAGCAGCACACAAAGTCAAAGCCGCCATCCTCCTCCTGGTCCAGCATCTTCAGCCACGTCAACCACTGCTGCCCTCCTTGCCCCCTCTCAACCATCTGCCACTCCGTGTCTCGCCCTGAGCAGTCCCTGCTCATCTGCCCACAGTCAGGTGTCTGTCAAGGACATGTTTGAGCGTAAGAAGCCAATGTCACAAAGTCACCCCCTTGCCCGGCAACTGACAGCTGGCTTGTCTGAACACTTAGCCCGCCAGCTTTTACCATACAAGCTGGTGGAGTCTGAGCCGTTCTAAAAATTTGTAGCTATTGGGACACCGCAGTGGAAGGTACCCGGCCGAAATTTCTTTGCACAAAAGGCAATCCCCAACCTGTACTCGATTGTGCAAAAGGAAGTAATGGCATCTCTGGCACACAGTGTTGGGGCAAGGGTCCATCTGACCACGGATACCTGGTCTGCAACGCATGGTCAGGGCAGGTATATCACCTACACTGCGCATTGGGTAAACCCGGTGACGGCTGCCAAGCATGGAATACGTGGCTCTGCAGAGGAGTTGGTGACACCGCCACGACTTGCAGGCAGGCCTGCTGCCACCTCCTCTACTCCTCCTACTCCATAATCTTCCATAACCTCCTCGGCTGAGTCCTCTTCTGCTGCTGCTATGTCTTGCTCCACATCAACGGCACCCCACCAGCTCCACAGGTACTATTCCACATTCCGGATACGGCATTGTCACGCCTTCTTGGGGTTGACTTCCCTGAAAGCAGAGAGTCACACCGGACCAGCACTCCTGTCCGCCCTGAACGCACAGGTGGATCAGTGGCTGACTCCACACCAACTGGAGATCGGCAAAGTGGTTTGTGACAATGGAAGAAATTTGTTGCGGCATTGAATTTGGGCAAGTTGACACATGTGCCGTGCATGGCACGTGTGTGATCTGATTGTACAACGCTTTTTGCATAAGCACCCAGGCTTACAGGACGTCCTGAAGCAGGCCAGGAAGGTGTGTGCCCATTTCAGGCGTTCCTACATGGCCATGGCGCACTTTACAGATATCCAGCGGCGAAACAACATGCCAGCGAGGCGCTTGATTTTAAACAGCCCGACACGTTGCAATTCAACACTCCTAATGTTCGACCGCCTGCTCCAACAAGAAAAGGCCGTTAACGAGTATTTGTATGACCGGGGTGCTAGGACAGCCTCTGCGGAGCTGGGGAATTTTTGCCACGTTACTGGACGCTCATGCGCAATGCCTGTAGGCTCCTGCGTCCTTTTGAGGAGGTGACAAACCTTGTCAGTTGCACCGAAGGCACCATCAGCGACATCATACCATTTGTTTTCTTCCTGGAGCGTGCACTGCGAAGAGTGCTGGATCAGGCCGTAGATGAGCGAGACGAGGAAGAGGAAGAGTTGTGGTCACCATCACCACCTGAAACAGCCTTATCAGCATTGCTTGCTGGACCTGCGGCAACGCTGGAAGAGGATTGTGAGGAAGAGGAGTCAGAGGAGGAATGTGGCTTTGAGGGAGAGGAGGAAGACCAATCACAACAGGCATCTCAGGGTGCTCGTTGTCACCACCTATCTGGTACCCGTGGTGTTGTACGTGGCTGGGGGAAGAACATATCTTCAGCGAGATCACTGATGACGAGGAACGGGACATGGGTAGCTCGGCATCCAACCTTGTGCAAATGGGGTCTTTCATGCTGTCGTGCCTGTTGCAGGACCCTCGTATAAAAAGGCTGAAGGGGAACGACCTGTACTGGGTGTGCACGCTACTAGACCCCCGGTATAAGCAGAAAGTGCCTGATTTGTTACCAAATTACCGCAAGTCAGAAAGGATGCAGCAGGTCCAAAACAAATTAACAAGTATGCTTTACACAGCATATAAGGGTGATGCCACAGCACAAGGGCAATATAACAGGGGAAGAGGTGAAAGTAATCCTCCTCCCACGACCACGCGGGCAAGGACAGGACATTTAAAAGACGTGTTGTTGATGGAGGACATGCGGACCCTTTCAGTCCTACGCATCGCAACAGCCCTTCGGGATCCACCCTCAGAGAACGACTAGACCGTCAGGTAGCAGACTACCTCGCCTTAACTGCAGATATCGACACTCTGAGGAGCGATGAACCCCTTGACTACTGGGTATGCAGGCTAGACCTGTGGCCTGAGTTATCCCAATTTGCAATTGAACTTCTGTCCTGCCCCGCTTCAAGTGTCCTGTCAGAAAGGACCTTCAGTGCAGCAGGAGGTTTTGTCACCGAGAAGAGAAATCGCCTAGGGCAAAAAAGTCTAGATTGCCTCACCTTTATAAAGATGAATGAGGGATGGATCCCGAAGGGACTGACACTGGGCGATACATTCGAATGAAAAAGGCCTCATGAGATGAGCTGCCTTCGGCTAAAACTGGTCCACACGCTGCTGTATGTTATCTGTGAATGCCGGATGACTTGCGTGACTTATCCGCCACCAACTAGGGTTCAAGAAGACGCAATGTTTTATGGCACTTTCTGCCTGGGGAACAAAGGTCAATTTTTCTGTATACTTATGGGTCCTTTTGCGGAGGTGACAAACCTGGTCAGTCGCACCCAGGGCACCATCAGCGACATCATACCATTTGTTTTCTTCCTGGAGCGTGCCCTGCGAAGAGTGATGGATCAGGCCGTAGATGAGCGTGAAGAGGAAGAGTTGTGGTCACCATCACCGCCAGAAACAGCCTTATCAGCATCGCTTGCTGGACCTGCTGCAACGCTGGAAGAGGATTGTGAGGAAGAAGACTCAGAGGAGGAATGTGGCTTTGAGGAGGAGGAGGAAGACCAACCACAACAGGTATCCCAGGGTACTCGTTGTCACCTATCTGGTACCAGTGGTGTTGTACGTGGCTGGGGGGATCAACATACCTTCAGTGAGATCACTGAGGACGAGGAACGGGACATGACTAGCTCGGCATCCAACCTTGTGCAAATGGGGTCTTTCATGCTGTCGTGCCTGTTGAGGGACCTTCGTATAAAAAGGATGAAGGAGAATGACCTGTACTGGGTGTCCACGCTACTAGACCCCCGGTATAAGCAGAAAGTGCCTGAAATGTTACCGAATTACCACAAGTCGGAAAGTATGCAGCACTACCAAAATAAATTAAAAAGTATGCTTTACACAGCGTTTAAGGGTGATGTCACAGCACAAAGGCAATCTAACAGCGGAAGAGGTGAACATAATCCTCCTCCTCCTCCTTCCACGACCACGCCGGCAAGGAAAGGACGCTTTACAGACGTGTTGTTGATGGAGGACATGCAGAGCTTTTTAAGTCCTATGCATCGCCACAGCCCTTCAGGGTCCACCCTCAGAGAATAACAGTCAAATAACAGACTACCTCACCATAACTAAAGATATCGACACTATGAGAAGCGATGAACCCCTTAACTACTGGGTGTGCACGCTTGCCCTGTGGCCTGAGCTATCCCAATTTGCCATAGAACCTCTGTCCTGCCCCGCTTCAAGTGTCCTGTCAGAAAGGACCTTCAGTGCAGCAGGAGGTTTTGTCACTGATAAGAGAAGTCACCTAGGTCAAAAAAGTCTAGATTACCTCACCTTTATTAAGATGAATGAGGGATGGATCCCGAAGGGACTGACAGTGGGCGATACATTCGATTAAAAAAGGCCTGATAGATGAGCTGCCTTGAGCAAATAATGGTCCACAAACTAATATCAATTTTTCTGGTCGCTGCAACAATACCTAATTTTTGCATTTAAATTCTTTTATTGTCAGAAGGCGTACAGCATGTAATGAAAAATAAAGCATTTTTGAACAGTCTTGCATAACAGTTGTGCAAAATACATATTTACAATAAAGACATTTTGTGAAAGTTAGCTGGTTATTCCTTCTTATTTTTACTTTTTAGGTTAATAATTTTTCTTATTTTTTACTGTGATTGCAATTTAAGAGATACCTAAAACATGGTAAAACAGACAATAGTAAAGAGTATATCTGCAGGGAACACCAAAGTCCTATTAGCTATCATCCCTCCACCAGTATTAGCTTATTATTTACAGTATCTAACCTGGGCAATCACCCTTGGGTTACCCTAGGGGAGGCTTCAGTGAGCGACCTCTCCTTTCCTGGGATGATTTTGCCGCCGGTTGCTTCTAAAGGGTCTCCAGGGCTCCCCCACTCCGGTCCTTCCTACAGTGTCGCTTCAACCAGTAACAAATGTTTTATATTTGTAAAGCGACCCAATGATCCCACTTGATAGAGGTTTATCTTTACAAATTTTGGAATTTAAGACCGGTGTCCCCTGTTTCTGGGTCAGGGAGTGTGTGAAATGCCTCAGCTACAGTAATTGTAATGTTCTGACAGCGGTAGCTCATGCTTGTCCCTCATAGGTGAGCATCTGGCCCTTTACTATCCAGTCTCCCAGTCTGTCTAGTTTCCTTGACCTCCACCAGTGTTGTGATGTTGTGCTCATGTGTTTCGGGGCCTGGGTGTGGTCAAGAATTGGGATCATTTGGGTGGATCCAGGGAACAAACCTGTGTGTTTCTTGGCCCATTTCCAGTATTATAGTGAGTGTATGATTAGGGGGTGTGACTAGTTGTTAAGGCTCTGAGGCAATTCTGATAGCCAAGCCACCTTGTCCCAGGTTAAGAGCCTTAAAGTGTGGTTCTCTAAATACACACAGGCCGGTTGATAACATATAGAATGTGCTATTGGGAGGAAAGATAGGTGACAAAACAGGTAATAAACTGATAGGAATGAGTAGTACAACTTAATACACCACTCCTATCTGGTGGCACCTTAGATTGCACGTGCAGTGCCCCAAATTAGAAGTAGGAGGTCCGACTAAGCATCTTTTTCCATCTCCCTGTTCCAAAAATCCATGCCATATACACGTCCAGTGATAGGTAACGTAACAGGTATTAAACTGATAGGAATGAGTAGTACAACTTAATACACCACTCCTATCTGGTGGCACCTTAGATTGCACGTGCAGTGCCCCAAATTAGAAGTAGGAGGTCCGACCAAGCATCTTTTTCCATCTCCCTGTTCCAAAAATCCATGCTATATACACGTCCCCTGATAGGTAACATAACAGGTATTAAACTGATAGGAATGAGTAGTACAACTTAATACACCACTCCTATCTGGTGGCACCTTAGATTGCACGTGCAGTGCCCCAAATTAGAAGTAGGAGGTCCGACCAAGCATCTTTTTCCATCTCCCTGTACCAAAAATCCATGCCATATACGCGTCCCCTAATAGTGGACGTAACAGGGATTAAACCGATAGGAATAGTACTACTTAACAGTACACACCTTATAATAACGCAGACAGAGGCAACGCAGAGAGAGGAGTCTGAAGAAGAGGAGTCAGAGGAGGAAGGTGGCTTTGAGGAGGTGGAAGACCAAACACAGCAGGCGTCTGAGGGGGCTTGTTGTCCCCTTTCGGGGACCCTTGGTGGCTGGGTGGAGGAAGAGACCTTCAATGACATCAGTGAGGACAAGGAACGGGACATGGCTAGCTTGGTATCCAACCTTGTGCAAATGGGGAGTTTGCAGTTGTGCAAAGGGACTGTTTGCGGTTGTTTTCGGTGCATTAAACGGGGAGATTGGTCTGTTACTGTGCATCGGGTGTAACCCTTACACTACCTGATCGATACAACATCATACCTGATGTTTTAAAGCATGTTATTCCAAACGATTTAGGAATGTTAGGTGATTTATGCCCTTTATGGCTTAAAACCAGACTGTGCATCAACTATGTAATTTTCCGTGGGAGTTTTGCCATGGATCCCCCCCCGGCATGCCACAGTCCAGGTGTTAGTCCCCTTGAAACAACTTTCCCATCACTATTGTGGCCAGAAAGAGTCCCTGTGGGTTTTGAAATTCGCCTGCCCATTGAAGTCTATGGCGGTTTGCCGATGTTCGTCCGTTCGCAAACATTTGATGGAATTTGCGTCCGCGGTTTGCGAACCGAAAATTTGATGTTCGCGAAATCACTAGTTGTAAGTGTTAAATTGAAACCCTTTGAACAACTTAATGATTTGCAAATAACATATATTAAAATACAAGATGAGCTGGCCAAGTTTATGTCAGATATAAGAAATCTAAAAAAGAAAAAGATTGAGAGAAAATGGAAAGATTTTGACCAGGGTAATGCGTACAGACAAAGACCTAAGAAACTCATAAATAAAAAAATTATACTGACTAAGTTTGGGTGCAGAGGACCCATTAGAAGTGTACAGAAGAAGAAACCTGAGACCCAAAACCTGTCAAATACCTCACACCCATTCTATTTAAAAAATGGAGGAGGGGCAGACACTACAAGTATTTACTCCCATACAAGCTAATGTTCTAAATAAAGGTCTCACTTTACAAGCACTTAAAAATATTGAACATGTTAAAGATATGCATCAAAAGGAAGTTAGTTCTGAAAACATTTTTGGAGGACAAGGAGATTGATTAATACATACATGGCAATTAGCGGAAAGATGATAGAATACGTTTATGTACGTTGGAGGAGCTCTTAGGTTAAAAGTACTTTTACACCTCCCAATTGATTTAACAAAATTGGTTTGTAGTGAAATTACTGCAATCAATGTGAATGGTGAGGGAGGAAATACGAATAAAGAGGATCAAAGAATCAAAGAAATTAAGATTTGGAATGACATTGTCATTAAAAAAGGGACAAGAATGATAATGTGGTAGTTTGGCCAAATAGCTTAAACAAAAAAGAGGCAAAGAGACAATTAGAGGATTTATAATATAATATAATTATCAGCTTCTATTCAGTCATCAAACTATGGACTATTTGGCTAATTACAATACAATGATCAATAAAGAATGAGGTAGACGATTTAAGATTAAGACTACAGGAGAGGGGTTACAGCTTTAACCAGATTACATAAGACATTTCAGAGAGCTGTAAAAATTAATCAAGCTTAACTTTTAACCCCAAAATGAACCCCTAAAATCAGAAATATGCATTCTAACTACGATATAGTCTCTTGTATTGAGTTGTGGTAAGCATAGGCACACATTGAAGTCTAACCAAATTCTCCAAGATAAACTCTTTTTGGTTTTCACCAGGGGTGTAATTTGAGGGATATGCCACTTTCAGGATGATTGCAAGGTCAAACATTTTTTTCAGGGGTCTGTTGACTGTGGATGCATCATTTTTCCATAAATGTGAACACCAAATCAATGGTAGACAGATTTGGGAAAAAACAACTTATTTGTGATTATATAAATTGAGTTAATTAGTTATATTAAATGATTGTTGTGGTGAACTACCTACTCATAAGATCCACAATAAAAGCTGAGATCCCGCCCCATGCTAATGATAGCCAGTAAGCTTGAAACAGCAGTACATGTATAGGATTTTCAGCTTGTGTAAAATCCAACCTTGGCTTTACATTAAAGCTGTGTAATACAGCAGGCATAAGCTTAAAGGTAACCATGTTTAAAAATGATTGAAGAGCGAGGCAGTCATGGGCACATTTGCATGTCCCAGCTCAGCTTCCCAGAATGCAGTGTAATAACTGTTTTTCTTTGAATTCTGAGCTGGAAGCAGGTTTTTTAACTTGCTTAAGACATTCAAATTTGGTACACAGGTGTACTATTCATTTACTGTATTAATTGTGGGAAAGAGATTCTAATCTACTGTATATCCTGCCCCTGTGATCTTTGTTATTATGTTGGTAAGTCCACAAGACAACTCAGGAAAAGGATCACAGAACATAAAAGTAATAGCAGGTTGATAGATAGAAATATACAGTAACATAGGCACATTACATCAGTAGCTAATCATTTTCTGCAATACCACAATGTTAACCCAAAAATCCTGAAATGTTGGGGTGTTGAAACCATAAAACTAGGCATTAGAGGTGGGCATATCAATAAACAATGACTGCAAAAGAAGAGTAAGCTGTAAGCACTGTCCATCAACAGGAGCACTTTGACCTCAATTCCTTTATGTCTGCAGTAGAGTTGCACAGATGGACAGACATATTAATTGAACATGTTTTTGAAGATGTCCATGGTGATCCAAGCTTTATGGTTGAATAGCCAACCAACCAGCAACGTGGATTTCAGAATTGGCCTGGCTGAGAGGCATGTTGCACTCTACAATCATCATCAATCCAAAAGGAAAGCTGCTTCTCTATTTCCTCCAGGTCGTAGCATCTGGACAGGGAAATCTTCTTGACAGAAGAAGTAGTGCTGGTGGGTGCAGAAGACTTGATCTTCTCCATATTTTTAAGGATGGTGCAGATTGTGGAGGTTGGCAACTTAAATATGTTCCAATGTCCACTTGGCATACTCCTTTTTCCAAACATTTCAGCACCTGCATCTTCATATCCAGAGAAATACTTTTTTGCTTCAACTTGGGCTGATCATCTTTATGCTTACTCATGTTCTGTAAAACAGTATAAAAACAATACAACTACTGAAGATAGTTTTGTACAATTAACAACCACATGATGAGAAACAAGGTAACATAAACAATAGTCTGTATCTTTTCTCTGAAAGGGCCTCTTTCTGGGGCTTTCTGGTCATCCATTCTATCACTTTTCTTGTCCTCCTTGCTCCTGTCTGCTGCTGTCTCCTTTAATGCTGTGGCACGGTTTGTGTGGAGAAAACTCCATTGAAGCGTGGTACAGTGTAAAACGAGGATCGGCGGCCAAAACCAACTTCATAGCCGAGTTTAGTGCTAAGTGGAAAATTACAGCAAAAAGAACACTATAGCAAATCACTGCTAACAGGGGCAGAGTTAAGCAGGGTATACCTGTACTTGCATTTGCAGATGCTGCTTGGCATTGAGCACTGTTATGTAGGTGGTTGTCCACAAGCACTCCCAAATTCCTTTTTATCTCTTTTTTTTTTTTTTTTATTTTTTTTTTTCCAGACAAAAGAATACAAGTACAAAAACAGAATGTAAATACAAAGTACAGAACAGACAAACAATCACAATTCATAACACACTTCTGATAATACTCCTTCTTCCTTCCTTTCCCCTCATGTTTTCCTCTTAACGGGGGAAACTTATACCTCCAGACCAGATTTAAACATCATATATACATATATATATATGTACATATATATATATATATATATATATATATATATATATATATATATATACAGAAAAAGAAAATATTACATCTGTATCCCCTATATTATCACTTAGCTTCTTTGAACCCAGGGCTGTGAGTTCTGTTAGATACTTTGACAGATCTTAGCTCCTCTCTAATATTTGCATCTATAACTATGGCTTTTCGCCATCCCCCCACACAAAATTAATTCCAACATTATGTGAGAGAGTTTTCCACTATATAGGGACCGGGGTCTACCCTCTCTTTCAGAGAAAGGTCTATTATTCTTTATCGCTTCTCTTTCTTAACTATCTGCCTTCCTACATTTTCCCTATATTTGTGTTTTCAGTAAAAACGTCTGTATATATAGGAACAGAAATTTTTCCTTTTTTACTCATACCTTTTTTTTCCTTTCCTATGAATTCAAGGTATGCCCCCGTTTAACCTCGTTATATTTACAGAATATTTGACTATTATCTAAAGAAAATAAGAGAAGAAAAGGCGAGAAAAAGAAACACATACACCATTCACACTGTACCAGACCGATGACCTACCAATAAGTTGTTGTTGGAGAGTTTGGGTTCCTAATCTACCTATTATATGATTTATAGTCTTTTCCTTGACTACTCCCTTTTTTTTTTCCTTCTCCCCTTCTACCTCTTTTATAATTACTGAATTATGATCCGTTTGTCTATACTCCAATAGAACTTACAAATTTATCCCACTTCTGCCAAGGGAAGCGGGTACCTGTTTCCATCAGCCAATTCTTGCCTATGGGATCAATAATCTCTCTATTTTCTCATATTGCTGCCACCAGCTGTATTCTTGACGGAACATGGGTATTTTTCCATGATTTTACTATCAAACTTTTAGCTACTAACAGAATGTGACATATCAATATACCATCTGAACCACGGAATTCCTCCAAATTCCTATGGAACAGTACCAATGAAGGGGAGCACCTAATTTCTTGAGCTAATATTTCTTCTATTAATTGACACGCATCTATCCAAAACCTGTTTATTTTAGGGCACTCCCACCACATATGAAACGATGTTCCCAACTGATTACAGCCTTTCCAGCATGTTCTTTGATTTTTTGGGTCTATTTTATTCATACGTTCAGGAGAGAGGTACCAATTATTCGAAAACTTAAAAAACATTTCTATATACCTTGGTAGACCTGCTGCTTTTTTTACCATTCTTAAACTTTGGTACCATACCATCTCTTCAAAGGTTTCTCCCATAATTGATTCCCAATACATCAAACCTGAACTTTTCCTCAGTGAACGGTTCTCATTTATAATTTTATTGCATTTCGAAATAGTTCGTAAATTATCTCTTTTTATCACTAGATCTTCCATTTTAGTTGTTTTTAAATGTTGTGAGATCCTGTAACCGCAGGCTACTAGTCTTTTTTTAATACACTCATATTCTAGCCAAGTTAATTTTATATCTCCGAATTTCCTACTCATCCTTTGTAGGTCTATAAGTTGTCCATCTTCAAACAGTTTTGCTGTGGGTGTGTCACCCTTGATTTTCAGAGATGTAATTATTGGGTTAGAGCCCCCACGTTCCAGTGTATCAATTGGGGCAGCCAGTGAGGGAAGATTAATTAGCTGCATGGATAGTCTATTTCTATACCAAAATTTGGTTAAGGAAACCAAATTCTTCGGGAGATCTCTAATCATCGTCTCATTCAAGCTAGGTAGCCACAGCACGGAGTGGATCTTAATATTTCTTAATAAGGCCTCCTCGATTTCCATCCATCTAGGTTGTTCCTTTATCAAGTTCCAGCTAATAAGATGTGCTATACAAATTTGTTGGTAAATATCTAATATACAGGGGCAGTTTAACCCACCTTTCTCGACCTTTTGATTTGCTATTATTTTTCCCACCCGGGGTTTCTTCCCACCATAGATAAACTTATCTAGCTGCACTTGTATTTTTTTGATGTAGTTATATGCCAGCACTCCCGGAATACATCTCAGACAGTAAGTGATTTTTGGGATGATATTCATATTGATAGCTGCAATTTTAGCTAACCATGATAAATTTAGTTGTTTCCAATTGGTCAAGGTAATGTTTATTTTATTAATGGTTTCATCTAAATTAGCTTTAATCAACTTACCCAGTTGGAATGAGAATTTGATTCCTAGGTGGGTGATACTATTTGAATGCCAGTTACACTGTAGCATATGCTCTAGAGCATCCCTATCTTCTATCTTTAATCCTCTTTTCAAAGCTACGGACTTAGTTTGATTTATTTTAAAGTAGGAGATTCTACTGAATTCCTCCAGAATGTCCAAGAACTTTTGACATGATGTCGCCGGCTCTGTGAATGTTACTACTATATCGTCCGCGTATGCTAATAGTTTAAACTCATGTTTCCCTATTCTGATTCCACTAATATCCGCCTCTTCCCTTATACGTATTGCTAGTGGTTCTAAAAACAGGATAAATAGAAGCGGGGATAAGGGACACCCCTGGCGCGTGCCATTGCTTATACTAAAAGATACGGATTCAAAATCCGTGTTGACTATGCGCGTCTTTGTTTCCCCATAAAGCGCTTTAACTGCCTTCAGGGCAAAGTCTCCCAACCCGAATTTCACCAAGACAGCCTCTAGAAATACCCAATTGACCCTGTCAAACGCTTTTTCTGCGTCTAATGACAGGGCCAATATAGGCATTTCCCTGGCTTTAGCATGCGCGAGTATATTTAAGAGCCTTCTGGTACTGTCCGAGGCTTGACGCCCTGGAACAAAGCCCGTTTGATCTGTATGTATGAGTTTATGGATGACCGTTTTTAGTCTGTTTGCTAAAATTTTGGAGTAGGTCTTCAAATCTATATTTATCAAAGTAATTGGTCGATAGTTTTTACAATCATCCGGGTTTTTATCCTCCTTTAATAGATTTATTATTTTAGATTCTGACATTTCTCTTGGGATCTCCCCAGATATTTTAATCTCATTATATACATTACATAGGGGTTCTTTAATCTCTGGAAGAAGAAGTTGAAAGAAGACTGCATCAAACCCATCTAACCCTGGGGCTTTGTTTCTCTTGTTACTGTTAATTACCTCACAGACCTCTAACTCTGTAATATTACTGTTTAGATAGATTCTTTCTGGCTCCGAGATGGATGGTACATTTATCCCATCCAAAAATTTTGATATATCCACTTTAGTGGGACCTGTAAGTTGTGAGTCCTTTTCCAAATTATATAGCTTGCTGTAGAAGTTTTGGAAAACCTCCCCGATTTTATCTGGGTGATATTGATATTTTCCTTTCAGGTCAATTATTCTGGCTATTCTATTTTGCTCTCGTTGTTTTTTGAGTCTATTCGCCAAAAATTTCCCCGTTTTACTGCCGAACTTCAAATGGTTTTGACGATAGCGCCACAATAAATTATCTGCTTGCAGTTGCAGTATTGCCCTAATTTCTTTATTTATAATGCATATTTTATCCCCTATCTCTTTGATATATTTTCCCCCATTAATATGATGAAGCTTTATCAATTCCATATACAGCAGTTTTAGGGGTTTTCCTCTCAATTTCCTTCTTTCTGCTGATCTGGCAATTAATATACCTCTAATGAAGGCTTTGTATGTGCACCATATTGTTTTATATGAGCTCACGGTTCCTTCATTTATTTTGAAGAATTCCCTAGTTTTTTTTTTTAGTTCTTTCATAAATTCCTGATCTTTTAGTAGTGATGTATCCAGTCTCCAATTCCTGTTCTGGTTTTTTTTTACTGTGTCATATAAAACCAAAAGATTCATTGAGTGATCCGACCAGGGGGCCAGTTCTATTTCTATTTTTTTAATCAAACTTATCGTGGCCCTATCGGAGAAAATGTGATCTATTCGAGATGACGAGGAAAATCTATTAGAGTAAAAAGTGAATTGACGGTCACTTGGGTGCATTAGTCTCCATAGATCAAAGTATTCCTTATCCTTCATTATACCTGAGAAATCTATTGCGATTTTACTTAAATTATTTAATGACGTCAACTTACATTTACCTTGTCTATCAAGCTCCGGGTCCATGACCATGTTAAAATCACCACAGATCAGGAGGATCCCATACTCCACTTTTTTTATCTCTGCTAAAATTTTCTTTAAAAAGCTACACTGTTTTTTATTGGGAAGGTACAAATTGGCCAATGTTATTGGTCTACTTTCCACCTCACCCCTCCAGATTATATATCTCCCCATGGGATCTATTATACTGCCCTGTTCTTTAATATTGAGTCTCCTATTAAAAAGAATCGAGACTCCCTTAGACTTATTTTTAAATGTAGAGTGTATACTTTTGGAAAATATATTATTTAACAGATAGGATTCATTGCCCTTCTTAAGATGCGTCTCTTGTAAACATAAAATATCTATATTCAGCTTAATATAATTATTAAACGCGATTTTTCTTTTAGAGGGGGAGTTGAGTCCATTTACGTTATGTGACACTATTTTTAATCCCATTTAAACCACATAAATAAATCTAGCTGACTACAGCTCCCTTTTTCCTCCCATACAGCCTTTAAACCTACCGGCAGTTCATTCTGGTCTGGTACCTTACTCACACTCATTTCATTCATACCTAAACTTAAAATACCAAGGGTGGACCACACCCCTCCCACTTGGTAATACAAGGCTAAAGCCTGATGTTTGGAAATGATAGATTGGTTTCTACAACCATAGTTGGGAGAGACCCAAGGGCTACCTTTTCCTCCCCTAACAGTCCTCAGACTGGACTGGGAACGAAGAAGAGGTGGTGGGGGGAGGGGGAAGCCCCAAGCTTCTCTCCTAATGGAGAGAGAGAACAACCCAACTACTCTATTGTCAACTCTATCCTCCCCTATAGTTGATATTTTCTTATGCGTTAAGATAGAACTCCCCCCCATCCCCCCATAGTCAATATAACTCCCAAATTCCTTTTTATCTCTGATACCCATATACCGTATTTGCTTCATTAAGCATATTAATTGCTTGGCTATTTTTCCTTACCAAATGCATAACTTTACATTTATTTGTATTAAATGTCATCTGCCCTTTAGTTGCCCATTTTCCTAATTTATGCAAATCCCTTTGGAGGGAAAGTACATCATTTTCTGATCTAATTAACTTGCACAACTTAGTATCATAAGCAAAAATGTAGACTATATTTTCCTATCCTACTTCTAAGTCATTAATAAATATGTTAAAAAGGAGAGGACCTAATACTGAACCCTGAGGAACCCCACTTACCACATTAGTCCAATCTGAGTATTTTCCATTTACAACAACCATTTGCTTCTGAATCCATGAGCAGATATTTACTTCCCTTAGTTTGCACAGTTTTCCATGTGGCACTATATCAAAAGCCTTTGCAAAATCCAATGGGCCTGAGAAATGCCAGTGATGAAGGCATTGACAACAGTGAGAGAGTGGAAGTTGTAATAGAGGGAGGGAGGAGTCTATGGCCCCAGATGTCAGACTTCTCCAGCTAGTGTCTGGGCACAGCAGGGGTATATATTGTGAACACTGGAACCAGAGTGTCTGGGCAAGGGGTTGGGGTCTAACCCGAGTGGGGGATGGTTGTGAATCCAGGACCTATTTCCTCTGGGAGAAAGGTCTCCCATTAAGCGGGGAACCTAACGGAGGGTGGACTGTAAGTGGTAAAGCGATTTCCTAGGTCCCAGTTTGTTGGCATTTGTGTATATATCCTCTTCGGTACAGATATCTTTATTGTGTCGTCTAAGGGAGCGGAGATAACTCTGGGTGTGTATTCACTTATAGTGGTAGACCAGGACTTCCATAACATTTCTAACACTTTGGGCTCCCTCTTAGATTGAATGACTAATTTCAGAGAGAGAAAGAGAGAGACAGATATATGTATATATATATATATATATATATATATATATATATATATATATTCATTATATATAGTGATTATTCATAATAGTATCTACTACTGAATAACACAGCTAGTGATAACCATCACCTTTTAGAGACATTTCAAGTGGCCTAAATAGGAGGTCCAAAGTCTAGATATGTAATAATCCTGACCTACCCCATTAGAGTCCTAATAGGGGCAGGGTGCCCTCACTGACATGAAATGCCATATTGACACATAGGTCATACCAAAAACAATTGCAATTGGGATCTAAACCCCTCTCTCCTTTAATCCTCTTTTGCATTTTTTTGCCATGCCAGTTTGCCTCACAGCATAACAAAACTAATTCCACTCATTAAAACTGGAGGAAGTGAACCTCTGCTTTAAAATTATTTGCTCTTTTACCAGCCAACAGATACCACATCAACAAGCAGAACATGTCTGGCCATGCAAAATGTAAAAATATACTCATCTGCAGAGAAACATACAGATCTGACAGAGCTGCTGCTAGCTCAACAAGAAAACACATTTAACAGATCTAGAAGGTAAGTCTTAGACTCAGAACCAAAGGAAATCTTGAAATATTTCAGGAACTATTGCTAGACATAGATGACATGGACAAGGCCCAAATAGCCTTATGAAGAAGGAATACACAGAAAAAACCTAGAGACATCATAATTTCAAAGTTATTTTGCAACCAATGAGTCAATACTCAGAGCGGCGAGAAAGCAAAAGAATATACAAATGGTGCGTGCCAAAATAGAAATCTACTCCAACCTCTCTACTACAACTCTCCAGAAGTGAAGGGACTTTAAACCTATTACTGAGGCCTTACAATGTACTAATGTCCTTTAAAGGTTTGGATTTGTTTTTTAAATTCTCATTTCCAGATCCTTGCAATAAATCAGAGACTTTTGAGACAATTGAGAGACCCTGGTCCAAATCACTTCCTCATAAGAAACAGAAGACAAAACCGCTTCTTACACCATACGTCAGGAACGTGATTACTATAGCCTCCCAATCACATAATAGTTGACAAACTACGAATCGGAAGGTGGAGTCTTTAAGGAGCATGACTTTGGAACAACACAACCCCGCATCTAACACGCAATCACTATATACAGACTTACACACAAACCGCGGGACTTAGAACAGAAAATTTACAGACTTACCAGACAAAAATACGAGATGCGGGACTTAGAAAAAAAAAAACATTTTGACCTCACAAAAATACGACCTTAACGGCTGAACTGCGAACACCTGAAAACATTAAAAACACAATAAATACACACAAAAAATAAATAAAAAGCTTACCCACAGCAAGGGGGGCCACCCAGGACCTCTGCAAGTGAAGTTACACCTCAATTTAAGTCCAAATTCCAGAGTTTAGACACACGAAAATCCCCTAAGCAAGAGAAAAAATGGCTGCCGAAAAAAATGAAAACGAGGCTACACGACCCTAAAACCGCAAAACACCACCAATCATATACAGATAAAAAAAAAGCCGAACGAGGTAAAGATACTCACCAGCGTACCACATACACATTCACCGCCATTTCACAACACTAACTTACACAATGCGGAAGTACACAGCTACACTAACGGCTTTACCTCGCGCATGCAGCATATTTACACTGCACACATTGCTGACACTTACACCTCAGCTCCAGAACCGTGCAAACCTACATTGTATGCTGCAGGAACATAGAAACAGATTGTCAGCTCTTCAGCACAATGCTTCCCGCATATATTATTTAGAAATAGGTAAAGTATATTAATTTATTAATTTATTCATTATTTCATTGGCATACAAAAATACATATACACAAAAAAAATGTTTTATCGCAATAAACACAAAAGACATTCACCGCGCAACTCACAACCAATGGCAACTCTGCGCATACCACACAAAATGCACCAGGGGACAGCCTTGCAATAAGCGCAAAAAGCACATCAGGCCCGACCTTACAATGACAACAAAAGCCCCTGTAATAACAAAAAAAAACATCCAACAGCCGCGCAATGAGCGCCAAAGGCGCTCATTGCGAAGCATGAGATGAGCGACGAAGGCGCTCAGCGCAAGCCTCGCAATAAGCGCCGAAACTCCTCACAGTAAAAAACATTTTACATTATGTCTAAAACAGCATTCCCTGGCTTACAATTTCATGCCCGTCATTTTTTGACAGGCAATTCGCTAGTATATATATATATATACTAGCGAATTGCCCGTCAAAAAATGACGGCAATGAAATTGTAAGGTAGCTAAATTACTAAATGAATATAGTGTACCTATTTTAAAGCATTGTGATGAAGAGCTGGCAATCTGTGTTGATGTTGCTGCAGCATTAGTGGTGTGGAGCTGCTGTGTAAGCATGCTGAATATGTGCACTGTGTGGTATGAATATCCGTAGGTGGTTTGTGGCGTTTTGCGAGTTTCTTGTGGTGTTTTGCGAGTTTGTTGTGGTGTTTTGCGAGTTTAGAGTGCTGTAGCCTCGTTTTCGTTTTGTTCGGCAGCCATTTTTTCTGTCGCTTAGATTTTTTTTTAGTCTCAAAAGTCTTTTATTTCGAGTAAAATCGAGGTGTAAGTTGCATTTTTGAGGTCCTGGGTGCTCCCTCTTGGTGTAGGTAAGGTTTTTATGTATGTGCTGTGTGTATGTATTGTGTTTTAAATGTTTGTATGTCGGCGTGTTGCGTCCGATGTTTGCGAGGTCGTAATGTGTGGTAACGTGTTTCGTACGTTGTTTGCGTTCCTCGTAAAATTTAGCGAGTGTCGTAATTTGTGTGTCGTGTTTTTTGAGTAGCGACGTGAAGTTTGCGAGGGTTTGAGGCCCTTGCCCAGTGACCTCGCCAGCAACTGAGTCCCTCGCTTCGCGAGGGGCCTCAGTTGCTGACATGGAGCGCCTTCGGCGCTCCATGCCAGCAACTGAGGCCCGTGCCCAGTGACCTCGCCAGCAACTGAGGCCCTCGCTTCGCGAGGGGCCTCAGTTGCTGGCATGGAGCGCCTTCGGCGCTCCATGCCAGCAACTGAGGCCCGTGCCCAGTGACCTCGCCAGCAACTGAGGCCCTCGCTTCGCCTTCGGCGCTCCATGCCAGCAACTGAGGCCCTTGCCCAGTGACCTCGCTACGCGCTCCATGCCAGCAACTGAGGCCCGTGCCCAGTGACCTCGCCAGCAACTGAGGCCCTCGCTTCGCGAGGGGCCTCAGTTGCTGGCATGGAGCGCCTTTGGCGCTCCATGCCAGCAACTGAGGCCCTTGCCCAGTGACCTCGCTACGCGAGGGCCGCGGCTCGCTTCGCGAGCCACGGCCCTCGCTTCGCGAGGGCCGCGGGCTCGCTACGCGAGCCCGCAAGCGTGAGCAACGACCCGTACGCTCACAACTATATATGTGATATATATATATATATATATATATTTGATAAAACATATGGCTCTTAGCCAATTTAGTACAGTAGTATAGTTAAGTTCTTATAGTTAACTAATGATATTAGATACTCCCCTTGGTTGAATCCAGGATTAGAATAGACCGTTATTTGTTTCCTAACTGCATGACTGTACCCTTGGCTGGGACAATATAAGGGAGTGCTACAAGGGGTGTATTAACTAGGGGGGATGGGGGGGGGAAATTCCCCCAGGTTTTTTGAATAGGAGACACACAAAAAAGCAAAATAATGTTTAATCATGCATTACCAGATTTGGAGACATACTGCTATGGAGCAGTATGTCTTTCCCATGAAATATTTGACCTATAACGTTTGTCACTTTATCCCCCTCAGATTTTTTGGGCTCCTACGCCCATGAGTGCTGTTGAAAAGCAGTGTGGTGGGCAGTGCTTCCCTTGCTTAACCTCAGCAAGGTGGGCTCATGGGCCTAGTTTAAACAATAACAGCATTTGCATTCTGACTGCATAAGTATCCAAGGGTATCAGAACAAGAGGGCCAGTGGTATAAATAAATAAATAAATGATTTTTGAGGTAGCGTCTAGTTGGAGAGTCTTATCACTTATAAAGCTGCAAAAGAGGCAGTAAAACGCTTTCGATTCGATTATATGATTTCCTTACAGTGGAAGAGAGGAAGAAAATATAAGCTGCTGACCAAATAGAAATTATACAAAAGGATGCTTTCTTGATACCTAATATATTGGGTTGTACAAGTTGAGCACAATCAATATATGTGTTGTGATGTGTATCCATACATTGGCTTGAAGACATCTACCTAGGAGAGCTTGCGCTGTTTTCCCTTCCCTCTTAGCTTTTTGCATAGCACAGTGAACAGTATCAAGACTAGCTGCAAATCTCGAATATCTGGGGACAACTCCATACAAGATTATATACTCAAAGCACATGGGATACGTTAGAACATTTATCCTACGACCATCAACAGGCACTCACATAATAGTGAGAGCCCAAGTAATAGTTACAGAGACGCCCTTCCGCTGTGGTTACCCAAACCAGTTTGGCCACCACTGGGGCCTAACAACCCTGTTTTTTAAATAGTCAGTGACGGGCACAACAGTCTCATAAAAGGGAAACAAGCCAAAACTTCAATCAATGTAACAATTCAAAAGGAAGTCAAATAAACAAAGCCAAATTCAGAATTTTAGAAATCGGGAGCAGGAATCAAAAACAAATCTGTTTGCACTCTGCTGGAATTTAAACTCCGTGATCAGGTGAGGTGGCACACCATACACACCCACAGACAGACCATACTGGCTGTAGTCAACCTCATTTACCACAGCAGACAATATTAAGCACTCACAGAGATATTAACAGCATTTTTCAGTTTTTTGTTTGAATAACAGGACCCTGGTTTGGTAAGACTTGGCTCCTGTGCTAATAAGTCTGACTGTGGAGCAATGTTCATGACAATGCCACCCCCGATAGGTGGCTAATAGGGAATGGCTACATGAGGTACTGCTTATGGAACCTACAGAGTAATGCAGGAGCATGTATATTGTTTTAATTTTTTTTCCCCACAAAGTTTATTTATTTTCTTCACATACAAATAATCACATCAAAATATACAATCTGCACATATACAGTAATTGCCTATGAATATCCAATCTTTTGTTGCAAAAGTATAATACAAATGCCCCATTTAGGGTCATCTATTAAGTAGACCTTCATAAATTACATATATACTATCCCAGTCAAATAATCCAAAATTCCTTCCCAAACAAATAAATACATCTCAATATACAGTCTTCACTCTTTCAGTTATTGCATATAAGTGTTCAATCATTTAATATTGAGACATAATAAAAATACAAATACATATACCATTTTTCTAGAACACCTCCTGCACAGAATTTCAAAATATCACATTCTCCCCTCTAAAAAATCCAAAAAATAAGACATGAAAAAAGGAAAGAGACAAGAGGGAAAAAAAAGAAAAAGAAAAAGGAGAAGAAAAAAAGAAGCCAGTTTTCGCCTGAAGCCTTATAATATTCTAGAACTTATTTGGATGGAGTTAGGGGGCTATAGTGATCTAGGGATCAAAACATGTTTTAAGATTTTCCTAAGTCATGTATGCTCCCATATTGACTATTTTATCTTAAATGTCTTCCTTGAAGCAGGGTCCATTTTCAAATAGTCCTCAATTTGTCTATTTCTATTGATAGCTGTCACTATCTCATTCCACTGTGGAAAGCATTACATTTTCCATCTACGTACAATTAGCCATTTGGCCACAAGCAAAATATTTATAGTTAGGGCTATATCAGCTTAAGATTCAACTTACTCCAGGTCTGCATCTGCAACGAAATCTGTTTGTATAGTTTATCAATATTTAATTTTACAAGATGCCTTAAACTTTGGGGAAAATGGATGCCCAAGTGTGTGAACCCATTTTGACTCTAGTCAGAGCTGTGAGTTTCTCTCAGCTCTTTTTTGACTTCTGCTTTTAGACATAGTGTCATAATTTGTGATTTTATAGTATTAAGTTTGTAATATGAAATATTACTGTATTCTTTTATTAACGGGAGCAACCTGGTCAGTGATTGAACTGGTTTTGACACAGTTATGACCACTTCGTCCGGAAACAGCGTAAATTTTGCAGTAATATTTCTTATCTCTATACCTTTGATATTTTCTTCCTGTCTTATACTCTCCGCTAGAGGTTCTATCATTAGGACGCATATCAGGGGTGACAAAGGACACCCCTGTCTCATCCCATTGCTTATTCTAAAATTCTTTGATGTGAATCCTCTACCGGAGACATAGGCATATACATATACTCTAGCACGCAGTCCATATAATCCCAGTTAACCCTGTCGAATGCCTTCTCGGCATCTAGCGAGAGGGCAATTGATGTGATTTTTTGTACTCTTGCAAATTCCAGAACATTCATGCATTTTCTAATATTTTCGTTTCCCTGTCTTTTTTTGATAAATCTACTTTGATCATTTTTCACCAAGTTTGCCATCAAAGGATTTAGCCTCATGGCCAATACTCTTGCATATATGTTTATGTCAAAATTTAACAACGATATGGGTTATTAACAGCTGTTTGATCTTTTCCTACTTTAGGTATTGAGACAATGGCTGCTTCCAATATTTCGATTGGGGCTTTCCCTTTGATTTTTATTTCATTACAGAGGTTTTTTTAAGTGAACTATTATTGATGATGAAAAAATCTTACAGTAAAGACTAGGGAAGTCGTCCGGTCCAGCTGCATTCTCTAGCTTAAATGAGTCTATACATTCCTTCACCTCTTTGTCTGTAACCTCTTTTCCCAAAAGACCCATTTGATCTTCAGATAGTTTAGGTAATTCCAATTTGGACAGAAAAGTTCTTATGATTTCTTTTGATGGTTTCTCCAAATGTAAATTTTCTTCTAAGTTATATCATTGTACTGTAGTATTCTTCAAAACATTTGCCGATCTCATCAGGGCTAAAGTTAGCTTGACCTTGAGAGTTTTTAAATTTCTCAATTCTTACCAGATTATTACTTCCTTTCAACTGGTTAGCCAAAAATCTCCCAATTTTTCTTTGCTGAATAATATTGTTTCTGTTGAAAACACCATAATTTATTATCTATCTGATTTTGTAATATTTTATTTATATTTGACTTTAGAGAAACAATATTATCCTGCAATTGTTTAGATGAAGATATTTTATTTTCTTTGTTTAATTTGTATAATTGTATATACTTATCTCTTAAGGATCCCCCCTTGGTCTATTTCTGGCTGCCAATCTAGAGATGAGATGAGCCTCTAATCACCGCCTTGTGGGCATTGCAAAGTACTATCTTTAAATCAATTGAGTCTAAGTTTAATTTAAAAAAAGCTTACATTTCTTATTTTATTTCTTCAGCATCTTCTGGGGTTTTAAATAGAGTTGAATCTATTCTAAATCTTGGAATACTGTTGAATCCTTTCGGATTACTTAAAGTCGCCTTTAAACATGCGTGATTTGACCAACGTATCGGATCTATATCTGTTTTAAGAATTCTATCTAAGGTCTTTTGATCTGTCAAGAAGGAATCAATACGGGTATAGGTTTGATGCCTACGTGAATAGAATGGATAGTCACGTTTGGATGAGTGTAACACCCTCCATTCATCAAAGAGGTCATATTGTGTCAAAATCTGGTTAAACTTGCAGGCCCTTTTCTTTGTTGCACTGTCAGGTTCCACCTTTGTTTATTAGATGTTCTATCAAGAAATGCATCATGACACATGTTAAAGTCCCCTGCTATAAGAAGAATAGTTGTGATAGATTTTAGTATTTTCCTAAGGAAGTGGATCTGGTTCTGATTTGCGGCATAAATATTGACCAATATGTATGTTTCATTGTCAATTGTTCCAATCCATACAATATATCTCCCCTGTTTGTCAATCTGAACCAATTCCTCTTCAATGGAAACATTATTATTAAACATAATTACTACTCCTCTAGCTTTAGTTTTATAAGAGGCCAATATTATCTTATTATAGACGGATTTAGGTAGTCTTGGTTCCTTATTAATTAACCAGTGTGTTTATTGAGCAAAAAAAAATCATTTTTTTCTCTTTGCAAAAGATGCATTGTTAAATGCATTTTAAAGGGAGAATTTAACCCCTTTACATTCAGGGGCAATACCTTAAATTCCATCTAGTTTACGTTAAATGTGTCCTTGGGCTTAGACCTCCTACCCCCTTCCCTCCATTCCATCTTGCAGTTGTACAAAGACTGTCTTCAAAGTAAGAAAAAAAAAAAAAAGAGAAGATGAACTAACATACCATTTAATCAGCATATTTTCCCAACAAGCTGTCCCTTCATTCGTAAATAAACTATATACATTCCCATTAAAAATAGCCGCCACGTTACTGGCAGTTATGTCTCTGAACAGTAGCAGGAGTTCCTGAACTACTGTAATTAAGCAAGTTATTCCCCACCAAGAAATTAGAGATACAAACTTGGGGAGAAAACAGGTCGAGAGTACTGATCACACTTATAATTGTTCCCACAATGAGCAGCATCTTTATTTTTAAATATTCCAGATTTTCTTACTTGATTTAACTTTAAATTGTCTTCATAAACCTTCTTTCATTCTTACTTCCCCCATCTTGTCTCATATGGGCATTTACCCCTTATAAAGGAGCTACCACCCAAAAAATTAAGTGCTTTCCTATTTCATATAGGTAAAAAGACAGTAATTTTATTTTTCGTAATGTATATCTAAATCTAATTTATCTAAATATTTCTCTATTTTCACATGTTCTATTGATGCGAATATTCAATATTATGTAATTTTTACATTATAGATTTTTTAATGAAACAATATATACAGTGGATATAAAAAGTCTACACACCCCTGTTAAAATGTCAGGTTTCTGTGCTGTAAAAAAATGAGACAACGATAAATCATTTCAGAACTGTTTCCACCTTTAATGTGACCTATAAACTGTACAACTCAATTGAAAAACAAACTGAAATCTTTTAGGTAGAGGGAAGAAAAAATATAAAAATAAAATAATATGGTTGCATAAGTATGCACACCCTTAAACTAATACTTTGTTGAAGCACCTTTTGATTGTATTACAGCACTCAGTCTTTTTGGGTATGAGTCTATCAGCATGGCACATTTTGACTTGGCAAGATTTGCTCACTCTTCTTTGCAAAAACACTCCAAATCTGTCAGATTGTGAGGGCATCTACTGTGCACAGCCCTCTTCAGATCACCCCACAGATTTTCAATCGGATTCAGGTCTGGCCTCTGGCTGGGCCATTCCAAAACTTTAATCTTCTTCTGGTGAAGCCATTCGTTTGTTGATTTGGATGTATGCTTTGGGTCGTTGTCATGCTGAAAGATGAAGTACAACTTCATGTTCAGCTTTCTAGCAGAAGCCTGAAGGTTTTGTGCCAATATTGACTGGTATTTGGAACTGTTCATAATTCCCTCTATCTTAACTAAGGCCCCAGTTCCAGCTGTAGAAAAACAGCCCCAAAGCATGATGCTGCCACCACCATGCTTCACTGTGGGTATGGTGTTCTTTTGGTGATGTGCAGTGTTGTTTTTGCGCCAAACATATCTTTTGGAATTAGGGCCAAAAAGTTCAACCTTGGTTTCATCAGACCATAACACCTTTTCCCACATGCTTTTGGGAGACTTCAGATGTGTTTTTGCAAAATGTAGCCTGGCTTGGATGTTTTTCCTCGTAAGAAAAGGCTTTCATCTTGCCACTCTACCCCATAGCCCAGACATATCAAGAATGCAGGAGATTGTTGTCACATGTACCACACAGCCAGTACTTGCCAGATATTCCTGCAGCTCCTTTAATGTTGCTGTAGGCCTCTTGGTCGCCTCTCAGACCAGTATTCTTCTCGTCTTTTCATCAATTTTGGAGGGAGCTCCAGTTCTTGGTAATGTCACTGTTGTGCCATATTTTCTCCACTTGATGATGACTGTCTTCACTGTGTTCCATGGTATATCGAATGCCTTGGAAATTCTTTTGTACCCTTCTCCTAACTCATACCTTTTAACAAAGAGATCCCTCTGATGCTTTGGAAGCTCTCTGTGGGCCATGGCTTTTGCTGTGGGATGCAACTAAGAAAATGTCAGGAAAAAAACAACTAGAGCAGCTGAACTTTATTTGGGGTTAATTAGAGGCACTTTAAATGATGGCCCGTGTATGCTGACTTGTATTTAACACGATTTGGAATGTGATTGCTTAATTCTGAACACAGCTACATACCCAGTTATAAGAGGGTGTGCAGACTTATGCAACCACATTATTTTTATTTTTTATTTTTCTTCCCTCCACCTAAAAGATTTCAGTTTGTTTTTCAATTGAGTTGTACAGTTTATAGGTCACATTAAAGGTGGAAAAAGTTCTGAAGTGATTTATCTTTGTCTCATTTTTTTACAGCACAGAAACCTGACATTTTAACAGGGGTGTGTAGACTTTTTATATCCACTGTAATGTGTTTAAAAATTCTAAACTTTAAGTGAACCATCTACAGTATATTTAAAAAAAGTGTTATTGCTTTCTTAAACTCGGTAAGTTCCCACAGTGTTTAAAAACCTTTCTTCTTAGTGACATATTTTATATTACCCATACTAATACATTTTGTTTACAGCATACTTAAGAAGAGAAGAGGAAAGGGGGGGACCACATTTCTAAAAGTAAAGTTGTGTAACTACATTTCTCATTCTAGAGCCATTTAATCAAATGATACCATGCCAATAAGAGAAATTATATTTGCCAGTTTCCCCTGATTCATACTTGAGTATTGTCTAAATCTTTATTGCCTATTCTGTTGGAATATTTTCTGCTTCTAGTGGTGAGTTTATAAGAATTTTCTGTCCTTCTTTAACTACTACTAATTTTGCGGGAAATCCCCATCTACAGTGCAGTGCAAAAGTATTCACCCCCTTGGCATTTTTCGTGTTTTGTTGCCTCACAATCTGGAATTAACATGGATTGTTGGAGGATTTGCATCATTTAATTTACAGAACATGCCCACAACTTTGGAGATGTTTTTTGTTTTTTTTGTGAAGCAAACAAAAAATAGGACATAATAACAGAAAAAGTCGATGTGCATAACTATTCACCCCACTAAAGTCAATACTTTGTAGAGCCACCTTTTGCTGCAATCACAGCTCCAAATCACTTTGGATAAGTCTCTATGAGCTTGCCACATCTTAACACTGGGATTTTTGCCCATTCCTCCTTGCAAAACTGCTCCAGCTCCTTCAAGTTGGATGGTTTAAACTTGTGAACAACAATGTTTAAGTCTGACCACAGATTTTCTATTGGATTGAGGTCTGGGCTTTGACTAGGCCATTCCAACACATTTACATATTACCCCTTAATCCACTCAAGTGTTGCTTTAGCAGTGTGTTTGGGGTCAGAGTGGTACAGGTTTTACTCAAGAACATCCCTGTATTTAGCACCATTTATCTTTCCCTGAATTCTGGCTGGTCCCGCTGCTGAAAAACATCCCCACAGCATGATGCTGCCACCACCATATTTCACTGTGGGTATGGTGTTCTTTGGGTGATGTGATGTGTTGGGTTTTGCACCCGACATATCGTTTTCTTTGATGGCCGAACATTTCAATTTTAGTCTCATCAGACCAGAGTACCATGCTCCATACATTTTGGGAGTCTCCCACATGCCTTTTTGCAAACTCAAAACATGCCATTTTGTTTATTGCTGAAAGTAATGGCTTTCTTCTGGCCACTCTGCCATAAAGCCCAACTCTATGGAGTGTACGGATTATTGTTGTCCTATGTACAGATACTCCATTATCTGCTGTGGAACTCTGCAGCTCATCCAGGGTGACCTTAGGTCTCTGTGCTGCCTCTCTGATTACTGCCCTTCTTGCCCAGTTCAGGAGTTTTGTTGGGCGGCTGTCTCTTGGCAGGTTTGCTGTTGTTCCATGTTCTTTGCATTTGGTTATGAGAGATTTGATGGTGCTCCTTGGGATCATCAAAGATTTGGATATTTTTTTATAACCTAACCCTGACTTGTACCTTGGTGCCTCTTGCTTAGGTGTTACAGCCTCTGGAGACTTTCAAAAAAGGTGTGCATATGTAATGACAGATCATGTGACACTTAGATTGCACACAGGTAGACATCCTTTCACTAATTATGTGACTTCTGAAGCTTTTTATGGGCTTCATAACAAAGGGGGTGAATTCATACGCACATGCCAATTTTCTGTTTTCTATTTCTAAAAAATAATTGTATGCATATATTTTTCTCATTTCACCTCACCAACTTAGACTATTGTGTTCTGATCCATCACATAAAATTCAGATTACAAAACATTGAACTTAAGGCTGTAATGTAACAAAATAGGCAAAAAGTCAAGGGGGGTGAATACTTTTGCAAGGCACTGTATATACTATAATCTTGCATCAAAAAAAACGTTATTTTTTTGTTCAAGCTGCTCTTTCTTTACAAGAGTAGTAGTGCATTCTTAGAATGGCATCTCTTGGGGCACCTTTGGGGGAGTTCTTTGACAATGGTACTCTATGTAATCTATCAATTCTATTTTCTTCTAACTTTTCAGTTCCTAACAAATATTGGAAAAGGTTAGTAACATAATTCTCTAATTCCGCAGGCAGGACTGTGTCCTCAATTCCTCTAATTCTCAGGTTATTTCATCTTGATTGGTTCTCTAAACCATGATTTTTCTTTTTCAATAATTCTACTTCCTCCTCTAAGAGTGATACCTTACCAAGAATAGCCTGTTTTTTTATAATAGTTTGTCACATTTGCCATTCAATTCATCTGTTTGTATCTGTATTGAATTGATAGCCTTGCTATTATTAATTATCCCTTGTGATAGCTCCTGTCTTAAGGCTATTTGAAACGCTGCTAGTATGTTCTTTAAATTTGTTGTTGTTAAACCCTCTTTAGGCTCCATTTCTGAGGAATTAGATGTATTTGGAGTTTCTATATCAATGGCGCTAAGAGGCATAACAGGATATTCCAATACATACAGATTCTGATCTTTTTCTATCCCACTACCGGTAACTTTAGAGGAGAGAAAAGATGAGGAAATACAAAGATTTACCTATTTTTCTCCTTTCTTGGCATAACTTTTCCCTTTTAAAGG
This sequence comes from Discoglossus pictus, assembly GCA_027410445.1. Classification (NCBI taxonomy): domain Eukaryota; kingdom Metazoa; phylum Chordata; class Amphibia; order Anura; family Alytidae; genus Discoglossus; species Discoglossus pictus. Next base: position 38,458,466 of record CM050173.1, on the reverse strand, counting down.
GTTTGATCTTTCTGTTTTTCATCCCTTCTTAAGTTAGCCTCTAATCCTTTTATCACTCGTCTTTTTTACCTTTCTCTTAAAGTCGTCTTCCCTTTCTTTTCTACCCTTCCTTCCCCTCCCCTTATCCTTCTTCCAACTTTCTTCCATTCCTCTTTTCCTCATTATTTTTTCAGGAATAGAGGGACCCTTTGTGTGTCAACCATAACATAGGTCGAATGCATGAAACAGAAGTGTGCAATAGACAAAGTATTTACCCAATCTTAACCTTTCCCATATTCCTAATGTTCCTTAAATTGAGTGTCTCTCATGTATATGGCAGTTCAGCCACTCCAAATAAGAGGAGAGAAATGTTTACTGTCCACAGTCCTGTAATACTTTTTGCTCATAGGGCGAAAAAAAAAAGAAAAGGGTTAATTGCACAACTTGCAGTTTTTCCAAAAACTTTGATATTTGTCCAAAGGCCTCAATATTTATCTGTAAATGGCCCGCTGCCACCTGGGTCTTCTCTTTATGGGAAATGTATCTTATTTTTGCCTATATGCTTCATATGACAAAAATCGAAAAGATTTTATTATTACTCTTTTCAGAAAAACAGGCTTCCATCTAAATAAGTAAAAATAAGGGTGTGCAAATTGATGTTTTGAGTGGAGGTATGATAGCTATAACAGGCTGCAATAAGGGGATATTACTAGGAAATGTTCTATCCCATTGGGCATATGGCTGGGCTTATCATAGCGGGGAGGCAGGTACATTCACAGTCTGCATTTTTTATGTGGGGCATTACCTCCTTATTTTCTTCACCAGTCTCTGCCTCTTTTCATCTGCTAGCTTTATACTATCCAATATCCTTGATATGTGTCTATTATTATTACTATAGTTCATTTATAACGCGTCAATATATTCCATAGTGCTGAACATATAATTAGCCTCTTCTGGCCCTTCTCCTTTAACCAAAGTGAAAGTGTGTATAGATGAGGGTGAAAATGTGAAGTTTGAGTGGGCGTATGATGGCTATAGGAAACTGCAGTAGAGAGATTTGAATAAGAGGTTTCATGTATCGGAGATTATCAGTTTGGGCATATGACTGGGTTTATCCCAGCAGACAGGCAGATACATTCTCAGTCTATATTTTATGTCTGAAACATTGTATCTTGATAACTATATATATATATATATACGCTTCTCAGACAATTTGATCAATTAGGCAGCCTATGAAGGCTTGTGAGTAATTATTATAATGCTCCAAGTTGACACTCTTCTCTGCCTTGACTTCTATAATTGAGTGTATAAGCCCATTTCTTCAGTCTTTTAAGATTTTATCCCAAAGTAATGGGGACTTAGCCTGAGAACCAGGGACCCTTTGGGTATTTATTTTGCCTTTTCCAAGGTTACTGCCTCTGCTTGCTTCACCAGCCTTTTGTCCATTTCTTCTACTAACCTCCCTTCCTCTCAGTCTTCTTCTTCCCCCACTCTCCTTCACCTTCTGCTTCCTCTCCAGATCTCTCCAGATCACCCAAGGCGTTGAAAGCCTACCAGTCCACCTTCTGCTCTATGAGAAATCAGGACTGCACATACCTTCTGTCAGATGCACACACCGGGCACCTAGCTCTCTTGGTCACTGAAGCACAGCCGGCTCCTTCACGGTGCAATCTTCAGTGCAGTCTCTGGTGCGCCACTCACTGAAGGACCTCTCTCTGCCTCTCAGCAAATGCAGCCACCAGAGCGTCTACACTCATCCTGTTATCTGGTTAGATGCTCAGAGCTTGCCCTACTGTTCCCTACCCCGAGGGCATCCACAGAGCTCCAAGCAGGTTTGAGTGCAGTGTGGACAGTGAAATTTGATATGGCTCCGATATTGTGGGTAATCAGATGTAGTTCACCTTCTCACTTAAGCAGGCTGGCAGAGAGGAATTGATTGTGAGCTGTACTCTCGCCATGAAGCGAGCCTGTGTCACGCCAGGCATACTGCTGTCGGCATCGGTAACTCAACCTGCTTTTGCGTGCTCAACTATGCGCCATCCTGCTTCCTGGGAGGAGTCTCCATGAATCAAGCATATATATTTGACATAGGTTCCCATAAGATTTCCTCCACTCCGAAACATTTCCATCCCACCAAAAAAAAACAATCTACCTCTTCAAATCCTAGAATCTAAAATAATTCACACCTCATATTCAGGAGTGACATCAGCCAAGACAAGAGGACATGAGGTAGATAACCAACCAGACAGTGTGTTAGCCATCACTGGTTTTAGTAAAGATATATTAAACACAGGTTAAATGTGTAACATAGAGGGTACTGAAGACAGACAGTTACAGGATTATTTATATTAGTAATGAGAAACAGGCCCACATATTTAGCTCCCAATATTGTGGATGGGTGCTTTTATGTTCTTTGTTGAGAGCCAAACTCTATCACTGTGACAATCCGAGAGTAGGGGCTATAAAGGCCCAGAGCCACCTGCTATAGACTACAGGTTATCTATCCACAAGGACCATTGGGTTCTTTGAAATCTTGGCACCAGCACCCTGATATCTGGCTTCTGTATTTCCAGGAGTTCCAGTAACCTTCCTGGGTAGTGCTAATGACAGATTACTTGTAGGGTGGAGATAGGTTCAGATAGCCACCAGGAACGTAATCAGAGATACATGATTTCTATGTATGTCCAAGTGAACTGATTTATTTTTGAAAATCACAACAGTATTTATAGCAGTTAGACACAGAGGGGGTAGCAGACAATTACAGGGGATGACCTCACATGGGGTCTGGCAGTAGCTTCCTGAGATTAATAGGATTTAATCTCCAATACACAACCTGCTACCTCTAGCACACATCAGATGGGATTAACTTAATCTGCCAACAATGGGCCAGAGTGGATTATAACTACAATGGAGGTGGTCACGCACATAATCCAGTGGCTGGAGCCAAACTGTCTGTCTATCAATGAGTTCAATTGGCCAACACCCAGGCCAGGAAAAAGGGGTCTGTGACAATCACCTATCTTCTAGTTCAGATTACTGGACCTTAATATATTGGTATACTTCTTTGAGATTCTTGAAAAATAGTTATTGATTTTTTTTTAAGTTTCCAATTATACTTTTAGTTTTTGTTACGTACAGGAAACTTCAGGAACAGAGAGATCAGCTGAATGACTGTGGGGTTGTATCCATAATTTGAAATAAACTGGGACATTTTGATTGAACAGGATTATTCAAGGCAAATTCAGCAAGAGGAAGGAATGTACTATTCATCTTGTAAGTAGCAAGCATAACATCTGAGATTGTTTTGCCATTTGTCTCAGGACGAAAGGCTGACATATAACAAAGTATCACTCTGAACTGTCGGCATAATTCCCTCCATTCCCCTTATTAGTTTTTTTGTTGCCCTTCTCTGTGTATTTTTCAGCTCTAACATGTATTTTTTATGAAGTGTTGCCAAAATTGTACTCCATGTTCTAAGTGAGGTCCTACTTTATAATGCTCTGTCTAAATTTGCTAAGTTACCTATAATTATTGGAAGTGACGATAATCTAACAGTTAGTGCTAAATTTGATAGATCAAAGCGTTGGGGCAAAAAGAACAAAGAAACCACTAAAACATTCCAAAGTTTGTGTAATGTTGAACTTGTTGGAACAATACCCATTCCAAAGAACATTCACATTTTACTCAGTTTCATGGCGCTCATATTCAAGAATCTGCTTAATTCTTATTTCAAACAACTTCAACTCAAAGAATACTGATATCAGGCCTTTTAAAAAGTCCAGCACTCTCGTCTGATCACAGCATAATACAATTATGGATGATACCATAAGATATACCACACACACATAACAGATGGAAGAGTAAAGATAGAATACTACTTGTTATTGTTCAGTCATATCCAACTCTCCATGACCCTGTGGACCACACTATGCCAGGCACATCTGCCAGCCACTGACCTCAATCAAGCTTATGTTCATTACTTCAAAGACCTCATCTATCTATCTCTTCCTTTTCCCCCTCTTCTTCATGTGCCTTTAATCGTTCTCAGCATTAGAGTTTTCTCTAGGGAATCCTGCCTTCTTATGAAATGGCCAAAATATTTGAGCCTTAGCCTCATTATTATACCTTTCAGTGAACATTTTGGCTTGATTTCTGGTAGTATTGATTGATTGGATCTTCTTGCAGCCCAAGCAGTATTCTCCAACACCACAATTCAAAGGCATCAATTCTATGGCACTCAGCCTTCTCTATGGTCCAGCTCTCACATCCGTATGTTACTGCTGGGAATACTATAGTTCTAACTATGCAGACCTTAGTTGAGATTACAATATCGTTACTTTTTAATAAGTTGTCCAGACTTGCCATAGCTTTCCTCACCAGAAGTAAATGCATTTTAATTTCATGGCTGCAGTCACCATCTGCAGAGCTTTTAGAGACCAGGAAGATAAAATCTGTCACTGCCTCCACTTCTTTCCCATATATTTACCAGGAACTGAGACTGCTGTTTGCCATGATCTTTGTTTTTTTAACATTGTTCAGCATGCCGGCTTTTGCATTCTATTCTTTCACCCTCATCCCTAATCCTTTAATTCCTCCTCATTTTCAGCCATTGAAGTACTATCATATCTGAGATTGTTGATATTTCTCCCAGCAATATTAATTGTGGCTTTGAATTCCTCCAGTCCAACTTTACACATGATGTATTGCCACATTTTGTAGAGATCCGCACTGCCAAAGACTTTAGAATAGTCTATGAAGCAGAAGTAAATGTTTTTCTGGAATGTTTTGCTTTCTCTATTATCCAGTAAGCATTGGCAATTTGATCTATTGTACCTCTACCTCTGCGGAACCCGGCTTGCACATCTGGTAGTTCTCGGTCCACACATTGTTAAGGTGAGCTTGCAGGATCTTAAAGGTATATTAAAGTAAGGTAGGTTATGAATGCATATTATAGAATGCATCACAACCCATGAAGCAAAAATGTTTGCAGAAAAACATGCAAACTGTTTTTGCATTAAAATAAAAAATGTGCTGGGTGTGATGTTTACACCCACAACTGCTTCTGCAGTTGCTTCAGTGGCTGCTGTAAGCAGCCATCATGGGTACACCAACCTCTCATGTGTACCCTCACACTCAGAGCATGTGCATGGCTGCATTCTCAAAGAGAGTTGGGGGAGTGGTTGATAAGCAGTGTAGTTAGGTCTGACCTAAATAAACACACATACATCTCTAAATAAGCTTATGCTTAGACAAAGCAATGATAAAGCAAGACAAGTTGAACACAAATACATGTTGATTTGATGTGATAGTCAAAGTATATCACAAACCTTTTTATAAGCTGAGATGGTCACAGACTCTAAAAATATAAATTATATAATAGTCTCACAGACAGAACACACAAAATAACACTGCATTACACAATACTCACAGATAGAACACAAGAAATAACACTGCATTACACAATTACTCACAGACAGAACACAAGAAATAACACTGCATTACACAATACTCACAGACAGAACACAAGAAATAACACAGCATTACAAAATACTCACAGGCAGAACACAAGAAATAACACTGCATTATACAATACTCACAGACAGAACGCACAAAATAACACTGCATTACACAATACTCACAGACAGAACACACGAAATAACACTGCATTACACAATACTCACAGGCAGAACACAATAAATAACACAGCATTACACAATACTCAAAGACAGAACACAAGAAATAACACAGCATTACACAATACTCACAGACAGAACACAAGAAATGACACATCATTAAACAATACTCACAGACAGAACACACAAAATAACACTGCATTACACAATACTCACAGGCAGAACACAAGAAATGACACAGCATTAAACAATACTCACAGACAGAACACACAAAATAACACAGCATTACACAATAATCACAGACAGAACACAAGAAATAAAACAGCATTACACAATACTCACAGACAGAACACACAAAATAACACTGCATTACACAATACTCACAGGCATAACACAAGAAATGACACAGCATTAAACAATACTCACAGACAGAACACACAAAATAACACTGCATTACACAATACTCACAGACAGAACACAAGAAATAACACTGCATTACACAATACTCACAGACAGAACACACAAAATAACACTTCATTCATTACACAATACTCACAGACAGAACACAAGAAATAACACAGCATTACACAATACTCACAGACAGAACACAAGAAATAACACTGCATTACACAATACTCACAGACAGAACACACGAAATAACACTGCATTACACAATACTCACAGACAGAACACACAAAATAACACTGCATTGCACAATACTCACAGGTAGAACACAAGAAATAACACAGCATTACACAATACTCAAAGACAGAACACATGAAATAACACAGCATTACACAATACTCACAGACAGAACACAAGAAATAACACAGCATTACACAATACTCACAGACAGAATACAAGAAATAACACTGCATTACACAATACTCACAGACAGAACACACGAAATAACACTGCATTACACAATACTCACAGACAGAACACACGAAATAACACTGCATTACACAATACTCACAGGCAGAACACAATAAATAACACAGCATTACACAATACTCAAAGACAGAACACAAGAAATAACACATCATTAAACAATGCTCACAGACAGAACACACAAAATAACACTGCATTACACAATACTCACAGGCAGAACACAAGAAATGACACAGCATTAAACAATACTCACAGACAGAACACACAAAATAACACAGCATTACACAATAATCACAGACAGAACACAAGAAATAAAACAGCATTACACAATACTCACAGACAGAACACACAAAATAACACTGCATTACACAATACTCACAGGCATAACACAAGAAATGACACAGCATTAAACAATACTCACAGACAGAACACACAAAATAACACTGCATTACACAATACTCACAGACAGAACACAAGAAATAACACTGCATTACACAATACTCACAGACAGAACACACAAAATAACACTTCATTCATTACACAATACTCACAGACAGAACACAAGAAATAACACAGCATTACACAATACTCACAGACAGAACACAAAAAATAACACTGCATTACACAATACTCACAGACAGAACACACGAAATAACACTGCATTACACAATACTCACAGTCAGAACACAAGAAACAACACAGCATTACACAATACTCAGACAGAACACAAGAAATAACACAGCATTACACAATACTCACACACAGAACACAAGAAATAACACTGCATTACACAATACTCACAGGCAGAACGCACAAAATAACACTGCATTACACAATACTCACAGACAGAACACACGAAATAACACTGCATTACACAATACTCACAGGCAGAACACAATAAATAACACAGCATTACACAATACTCAAAGACAGAACACAAGAAATAACACAGCATTACACAATACTCACAGACAGAACACAAGAAATGACACATCATTAAACAATACTCACAGACAGAACACACAAAATAACACTGCATTACACAATACTCACAGGCAGAAAACAAGAAATGACACAGCATTAAACAATACTCACAGACAGAACACACAAAATAACACAGCATTACACAATAATCACAGACAGAACACAAGAAATAAAACAGCATTACACAATACTCACAGACAGAACACACAAAATAACACTGCATTACACAATACTCACAGGCATAACACAAGAAATGACACAGCATTAAACAATACTCACAGACAGAACACACAAAATAACACTGCATTACACAATACTCACAGACAGAACACAAGAAATAACACTGCATTACACAATACTCACAGACAGAACACACAAAATAACACTTCATTCATTACACAATACTCACAGACAGAACACAAGAAATAACACAGCATTACACAATACTCACAGACAGAACACAAGAAATAACACTGCATTACACAATACTCACAGACAGAACACACGAAATAACACTGCATTACACAATACTCACAGACAGAACACACAAAATAACACTGCATTGCACAATACTCACAGGTAGAACACAAGAAATAACACAGCATTACACAATACTCAAAGACAGAACACATGAAATAACACAGCATTACACAATACTCACAGACAGAACACAAGAAATAACACAGCATTACACAATACTCACAGACAGAATACAAGAAATAACACTGCATTACACAATACTCACAGACAGAACACACGAAATAACACTGCATTACACAATACTCACAGACAGAACACATGAAATAACACTGCATTACACAATACTCACAGGCAGAACACAATAAATAACACAGCATTACACAATACTCAAAGACAGAACACAAGAAATAACACATCATTAAACAATGCTCACAGACAGAACACACAAAATAACACTGCATTACACAATACTCACAGGCAGAACACAAGAAATGACACAGCATTAAACAATACTCACAGACAGAACACACAAAATAACACAGCATTACACAATAATCACAGACAGAACACAAGAAATAAAACAGCATTACACAATACTCACAGACAGAACACACAAAATAACACTGCATTACACAATACTCACAGGCATAACACAAGAAATGACACAGCATTAAACAATACTCACAGACAGAACACACAAAATAACACTGCATTACACAATACTCACAGACAGAACACAAGAAATAACACTGCATTACACAATACTCACAGACAGAACACACAAAATAACACTTCATTCATTACACAATACTCACAGACAGAACACAAGAAATAACACAGCATTACACAATACTCACAGACAGAACACAAAAAATAACACTGCATTACACAATACTCACAGACAGAACACACGAAATAACACTGCATTACACAATACTCACAGTCAGAACACAAGAAACAACACAGCATTACACAATACTCAGACAGAACACAAGAAATAACACAGCATTACACAATACTCACACACAGAACACAAGAAATAACACTGCATTAGACAGTGCTCACTGCAGAGCTCAATAAATTATATCACAGCTTTACATATTCAGTAATGGAAGGAAATTACACTAAAGGGAAGGAAAGTGTCTGACATCATGTGACTTCCCACAGCGGGGCAGACTTCAGGTGCTGAGCATGTCTGTAAATCCCCAGGCATTAAATAAACATTGTATAAAATATGCTAATATTCCCTAAGAATTTCTGGGGGTGTCAACAGAGGGGGTGTACACAAGAGAGAAAACTCTTTGTAAAAGCAAGAAAATCAGCAAACTTAAGATGTAAAACTTCAGTTTAACTGTTTACTTTAGAATTTTTTCATGCAAAATTGTTTTTCAGACACTATAAATTCTCCTCTATCAAATGCATTAATAACCCACCTCACTTTAATATACCGTTAAGAATTACCTTGTTGGTATTTGAAATGTATAAAAATTTGAGCATTCTTTAGCACTGGGATGGCATATAGACTGACTTTTGGCTATTGGCCAATATTGAGTTTACCAATTTTTTTGGCATAATGCAAGCAACACTTTTACAGCTTCATCTTTTAGGATTTTGAACAGATCAGTTGGATTCCAACAGACCTTGTAGCCTTGTTATCAGTATAGATTCCTGTGACGAAGTGCCCTTCGCCACTTTGTCTTGGAGAGGACTTATTGCCAGCCTCCTGCCCTGCGACTATGACCCTGGGACATATTGCCCTTTAAAAACAGTATTTAAATACAGGGGGGTCATTCGGTACTTGCCCTGTGTGAGCGGTGATACCCCAGATAGCTATGCCATGGAGCCCATTCATATAATGAAAGACTATGAGAAAGACTTTGGTTCCATGGCCATTGAACTGTATGTATCTGGTCTGAGTTCCATTCAGTAATAATGTGTGCTCAGACCTAAGCTATCTGCAGATATGTTCTGGGTTATAATATGTTGTGGTTATATCTGTAAAAATATTGTATTGTGTATTGTGTATTGTGTATTGTATGCAGTCAAATATCTTTGGTCTCATACACTTGGTCAGGAGTTGCCCATCTGCCTCTTAATAGTATCTGCTAAAATACACAAGAGATAGCAGAACAAAAGGGTTTTAGCAGACAAGATGGCACCATGAACAATGGGGGTAAGGACTCTTGAATAATGAGATGGCCTGGGGTTTCCCCATACTCCCAGTAGGGGAGTAAGTGAGTCTAGGTATGTTACTCTCTCCACCACTAGAGGTAGAATGAGCAGTTAGCCACGCCTAGTGGGTGGCTCCTGGGGGAGGGGACTCCTGGCTCCCACGCCTTAATCCTGTCTGATTGTCCAGTGGTAATTAGGGGTTGACCAAAGGTAGTCACTGCCCCTACTGTGTATGTGAAGTGTTTAAAAATGTGTGTTGTTTCAATAAAAGTAGTTCTACTTGACCCTTCAAAACGTAGCCTCGTCTCGTTCTTGGAGGGAATTGCTATATCACACTGTGGATTGCTATGCGCTGCATACTCCCTTGAGCTTTAACTACTGAACTCTTGTTCCTGATGTACTCTCCTTGGAGGAGAGGTCTTCCCCACACGGTCCTCGATGCTGGAGATTCATACAGGGTGGAAGGAAGACGGCGCGGCTCCAGTTAAGCTACGGCGGTTGTGGAGTCTGTGGTGGTTGTGGTGTCCGGTGCGGTGCTTGTAGTCCTCGGCGCAAGCTAGGAAGCGTCCATCAACGGAGGTACACAGTCGGGGTGCCAGGTGATCCGTTACAATTCCTATGATCCATATCACTTCACTCTTCAGGATGTCTGTCTCCAACCCACTGGACATACTATTGCGGTTATCAATGGTGATAAGATCCTTTCTGTTAATATTCTGTGTATTCATGAAATATCTTCTTTATCTAATCTCCTTCTAGTAAGATCCTCGATTTTCTTGAAGGGATCTCTTGCCTTTCTCATTTGGTTATTCTCTTCTATCACTTTACGTCGCTCATTATAGAATGTCTCTGTCTCTTTACATCGCTCATTATAGAATGTCTCTGTCTCTTCTTGCTGTCCTCGGGAATTCTGCATTCAGTTGGGCAAATATTTTCCTATCTCCACTACCTTTCACTTTCCTTCATTCCTGGGCTACTTTCAAAGCCTCATCAGACAGCCAGTTTGCCTTCTTAGTTTTCTTTCTTTTGGGATATTCACTGTTGCTATTTTCTGGAAAATGTCCCAAACTTCTATCCAAAGTTCCTCAAGCATTCTATCTACCATGTCTACTCCCACAAATGTATTCTTCACCTCCATAAGTAGATATATAAAAAGGTTGGTTCTGGACAAAACTAGACATCTAAAACCTTATTTAGTTTAGCAATACAATATGCTTATTATTGCATGTCTATCTTGGGAGAGCACTCTCACAGAGATGCTTATACAGTATATGCAACAATGTCACCTGTTCTTTCTGAAATATATTTTTTGACATAAAGCTGAATATAGGCATGTATTATTTGCTTGTTTTGTTATATTTATAGATGATTTACAGTTAAAAACCAATAAAACAACAGCATTTCAGCAAGACCATAGTGCCAGCTTTTTTTTTTCTTTATTTGAATGAGTTTCTTCAGCCAGTGGCAAGTGAAGAAGGTATTAATTAATTGATGTATAGAACATATTCTTTAAAAAAAAATGACATTTCATAATATGTATTAGAAACAGGTACTGCTAAGGGTACTAGGTACACCCAGGGTACTATAAACACCGGCACCCGACCTTTGTGTGCAGGAGAATTGCACACCCACATCAGCACGCTGTTAAAAAATGGACGACAAATGCATGCTGTCAAAAGCGTGCCACATTCTATTGTGTCTGTACCCTAACGCCCTTAACTCCTCTAAACCTAAGATCCCTAACCCTTTAACCTCTAAGCCTAACCCTAAGACCCCTAAGCCTAACTCTTAGAACCCTACCCCTTTAAGCTCTAAGCCTAACCATAACCCATAGACTCCTAAGACTAACCCTTAGAATCCTAAGCCTAACCCTAAAGCCTGTAAGTCTAATCCATAGACCACTAAGCCTAACCCTAACACCCCTAAACCCACCCTACCTTCAGTCCGGCGCACAGTTGTCTGGCACAAATTGTCGTGCACGCAACTGTCAGGCGCGCCTTTGTTGATGCAATGCTGATGGCGTGCTTTTGACTGAAGCGCAAAAGTCGCATCACAATGTACACCCAGCCACCTGGCATAATAACTCACTGGCAGAGAGGCTGATCCTGTATGGTCAATACATAGATGCAGGTAGGTACAGAGCATCAGCTTAAAAAATATATGGTTTGGGGGTCATGGTTCAACTAAGAACCAGGGCATACATGCAGAACTTCAACATAAAGGGAAATAAAATACATTTAATAAGTGTGGATCATCATCAAAATGTTATAAATGTTTCCTATCGGAGTTCCTGGGAGAAAGAGGAGTTGACAAATACCAAACTTTTAATATTTGTCCAACTTTTCATTCTCACCTGGAGGAGGCCAACTCACCTTCTGGACCTGAGGGACCAACCCAGGTTTGCCCTAGTCCACCACTATCTTCTATTTAAAAAAGCAATCTAGACTCACCAGAGATAAAGTAACAGATATCCCAGGAGGACCCTCTGGATATAAACATCAGCCTAGTGAACATAGGCGGTCATAGGAGAGAGAGGCAGAGGGCAAACGACCTAAGCCACAAGTGGGGAGCTATATGTTGGAGCCTACAGGCTTGCAACACTGTGGCCCAGCACAGCAGGAGGAGGTATCAAGCGGGAGGCCGATGTTCGAGAAAGGTAATGTGACAAGCAATTGTTTAGAAAAGGGTGTTGGGATTAGAAGGGAGAATGACACAGCGATTCCAGAGAGGTTCCAGAAAGGAAAGGAAAAGTGGGAAAGAGGGGGATTGGGCAGCGTTAAAGAGTGTGGGGAGAGATCCAGAATAACAAATCATATACACATACATTTATTGTGTTGTTGAACAATTAAACGTCCAGTACACACAATTCTGTATTATTATTATTATCATTTGTAACACACCTACATATTCCGAAGCGCTGTACAGGGGTTAAGTCAAAAACAAATTGAACACAATGCAAAAGAATGGAGGTCCCTATTATTGAGGTTTAAATAAAACATATACAGGCTTTCCCTAAAGCACCTAACAAGATTGTAAACTTGCAAACTTACATTCTAAAAGGTTTGGTGAGGTACAGGAGTGTGATAGATTCATTGTTATTCAGGCATTATATCTACTAAAGGTGACAGGCTTCTTAAAATAGGTGCATTTTTAGTAGGATGCGTTGACAGTTAGAGGGCGAGGCAAAGAAGAGGCGCCATAGAAGGAAACACTAAGGAAAGAGTTTGGATAAGAAGAGGGTGATTAACTGTGTCAAAGTTTAGAAGCCAGGGGAAGTAGAGAGATAGAGCAATAGATGAAGAAGCTAGATGAGGGTTTTTTAGGAATGAGTGTAATTATGGCATAATTTAAAGGTGATGGAAACTTTCCAGTGTTTCGGGAAAGGTTTAATAGTTATGTCAGAGCTGGGATAAGTATGGTAGAAAGGGAAGGGAATAGCTTTGATGGAGTAGTATCATGTGGACAAGTTGTAAGACTTGAGACTTCATCATCAGTTACAGAGTCAAAGGAGTTCATAATGGATGTAGGATTGGGGAAGAGTGAAAGCAGGATGCTATTGGTTTGATGTGGGGAAGGTGAGTCGGGGCAACATTGAGAGGAGAGAGTTCATTACTGTTATTTTTTGTTCTATTATTAAAGTGGCTAGCAAAGTCTTCAGACGTGAGACAGGAAAGGGCGGGAGGTGGTGGAGGGCAGGGGAGAGTGTTGAAAGTGGTCGATCAAACGTTTGGGTTGGGGGCCAAATTTGATATTAATGTTGAGAGGTAGCACTGTTTGGCAAGATTGAGGGCATAGTGATAGGACCGTAGAATAAACTTGTAGTGGAGGAAGTCAGCTGAAGTGTGAGATTTCTTCCATAATCATTCAGCCATACGAGAGCACCTCTGATGTAATGTGTGTGTAGTGTGTTATAAAGTAATATAGCATTGGATGCTACCTCTCCAACACCTCACAGGGAGGGAGAGAGAGAAATGAGAGCGAGAGAGAGAGAGAGAGCGAGAGAGAGAAATGACAGAGAGAGAAAGTGATACTAAAGGTGTGGATCAATAACATGAATCAAACCACAACAAAACATTACAGATACTGAAATCACAATTTGTAACACTGCAAAAAAACAAATAAATCCCCAAAAAAGATAATCATATACATTTTATTTAACTCACAATATTCAGAAGAAATACAGATTTATTCAGGGCTTCAAGCTTTAAAATTAAAATATTATTTCTGTGTCACAGCAGAAGTGACTGAGGGAGCATGTTCTGGAACTCTGCTCCTACCGAGTGGTGAAATGAAAATAAAGGCATGACCAGAGTGTAAATAATTTCCTCAAGCCAAACAGTAGATACAGATTCCACATAGTGATGAATTTTGTTACGATACAGTTTTTTTATTTTTTAGTTATTCTCAATTAATACGCTTTTAAACAATATTAAGGAAAAAAATGCTGTGTGCATCAAAAATGTATAATATATGGAAATTGACAGAAACCTGAACTCCAGAAACCTGCCCTACAGAAAAAGTGGAACAACCATACACCCCTTGGCAACACTTTAAAGATACCAACTTGACTTTTTCTAAATATATACAGCCTTTATGCCAACTAGAGGTTGTTCCCAGTGGCGGCTGGTGACTTTCCAAGTTGGTGGGGTGGAAGGTAAAGACCTGACCTCTCCCCTTAAATTGACTCCGCCCAAAACTCCTCCCCTTCACAACATGTTACCTCTGTAGGCCTTGCCCACTGACACATACTCCACCCACTTACTTGATTAGTTTTTTTTTTATTTTGTCCTTCATAGGGATGCAGATGCCTTATTCTTTGTAAAAAAAAAAAGAATACAAGCTGTATTCTAGGAGCCTTCCTTCCAGCTTGTCTGATATATACAGGGTAGTCAGCTACATACAGAGTACAGAGATGTCTGAGCCAGGAGTTGTTGTTTTCCAATAAACTTTGTTCTGAAAGAGGAGAGAGAGATTATAGAGGGAATAAGGAGTGTGGAGGATGGCCAGAAAGTTCAATTTTCGTATCATCAGACCAGAGCACCTTCCGCCATACATTTTGGGAGTCTCCCACATGCCTTTTCGCAAACTCAAAACGTGCCATTTTGTTTTTTGCCAAAAGTAATGGCTTCCTTCTGGCCACTCTGCCATAAAGCCCAACTCTATGGAGTGTACGGCTTATTGTCGTCCTATGTACAGATACTCCAGTCTCTGCTGTGGAACACTGCAGCTCCTCCAGGGTTACCCTAGTTCTCTGTGCTGCCTCTCTGATTAATGCCCTCCTTGCCCGGTCCATGAGTTTTGGTGGGCGGCCATATCTTGGCAGGTTTGCTGTTGTGCCATGTTCTTTCTGTTTGGTTATGATAGATTTGATGGTGCTCCTTGGGATCATCAAAGATTTGGATATTTTTTTATAACCTAACCCTGACTTGTGCTTCTCAACAACATTGTCGCTTACTTGTTTGGAGAGTTCCTTGGTCTTCATGGCAGTGTTTGGTTAGTGGTGCCCTTTTTTTAAGGTGTTCCAGCCTCTGGGGCCTTTCAAAAAAGGTGTGTATATGTAATGACAGATCATGTGACACTTAGATTGCACACAGGTGGACATCATTTCACTAATCATGGGACTTCTGAAGGTAATTGTGTGCACCAGGACTTTTTATGGGCTTCATAACAAAGGGGGTAAATACATACTCACATGCCAATTTTCTGTTTTCTATTTCTAAAAAATTGTTTCAAAATATTTACAGCCTTTATGCACTCAAAATATACATTACAAAACTAGACAAATTTAGACACCAGACATAAGCAAAAACTGCCAACTAGAGGTTCCCAGTGGCGGATGGTGACTTTCCAAGTTGGTATATATTTTTCTCATTTCACTTCACCAACTTAGACTATTGTGTTCTGATCCATCACATAAAATTCAGATTAACAAAACACATAGGCTGTAATAATGTAACAAAATAGGTAAATAGTCAAGGTGGTGAATACTTTTGCAAGGCACTGTAGATGCATGGTGCCTGGGGGAAGAGACAGGCAATATGAGAGAGAAAGTACAAGTCACACAGAGAGAATAAGAGAGTCACAGAGAGCAAGAAACAAAGAGAGAGAGAGAGAGAATAACAGACAGACTGAGACTACTCACCCAGTCCTGAACAGCTCTATGAGCATGGCAGCTATCACTGAACTACACCTCCCAGTATGCACTGCATACTGCAATTTTGCAGTTCTAATGGGCAGGGGCAGTATCAGTGATTAGCTGGGGTTTGCCCCAATGGGTCTCCACAGCTTCAGCTCCTCACAGTCATTCTGATTGGGTGATGCTGTGTTTGATAGAGAGGCTCATTGCTTCAGATGGAAGAGGAGGGAAGGAGATAGAAAGAGGGATGGAGGAAGAGAGGAGGGAAGGATAGAGAAAGCTCATAGAGAGATGGAGAGGGCGCAGAGAGAAAGAGGGTACACAGAGAGAGGGCGCACAAACAGACAGAAGACACAATTTTTTAACTATATTATTTTGTCATATTTGACGGGCAAATTACTAGTATATATATATATATATATATATATATATATATATATACACACAGTGATACTATATAAATAAGCACATTAGGCACAGGATGAACACCAACACATACAGTGCATATTGGACCCATTTTTCACACAGTGCCTACAAATTATCCAGAAGATAGATACTGCCCCAAAGGGATGCTCTGTGTGGGTGCATATAAGTGTCAGCTATATTAATTAACAGTTTCTCAGTGTCTGTAATGACTGCACTGTGTCTTCTGCGCATATTTACTGTAAAGTCAGGGTATGAGCAGTAGTGTGTAACCGCCGAACACCTCACTACAGTGTAACAGCCGGGAGCAAGAGATGCAGCGCCGAGAGAGACAGGACAGAGAGAGAGAAACAAAGCAGAGCGAGAGACAGGACAGAGAGAAAGACAGGACGGAGAGATAGAGAGTGCAAGACAGGACAGAGGGAGAGACACACAGGACAGATAGAGATACACACACAGGATAGAGAAAGAGACACTAAGGACAGAGAGAGATACACACACACACAGAATACAGAGAGACGCACAAAGGACAGAGAGAGAGACACACACACGATAGAGAGAAAGACACAAAGGACAGAGACACACACACACACAGGATAGAGAGAAAGACACAAAGGACAGAGAGAGAGACACACACACAGAATAGAGACACAGAAAGGACAGAGAGAGAGAGAGAGACACACACACGATACAGAGAAAGACACAAAGGACAGAGAGAGAGACACACACACACAGAATAGAGACACATAAAGGACAGAGAGAGAGAGACACACACACAGGGAAGCGAAAGAGACACAAATGACAGAGAGAGAGACACACACACAGGATACAGAGAAAGACACAAAGGACGGAGAGAGAGACACACACACACAGGATACAGAGAGACGCACAAAGGACAGAGAGAGAGACACACACACGATAGAGAGAAAGACACAAAGGACAGAGACACACACACACACACAGGATAGAGAGAAAGACACAAAGGACAGAGAGAGAGACACACACACAGAATAGAGACACCGAAAGGACAGAGAGAGAGACACACACACGATAGAGAGAAAGACACAAAGGACAGAGACACACACACACACACAGGATAGAGAGAAAGACACAAAGGACAGAGAGAGAGACACACACACAGAATAGAGACACAGAAAGGACAGAGAGAGAGACACACACACGATACAGAGAAAGACACAAAGGACAGAGAGAGAGACACACACACACACAGAATAGAGACACAGAAAGGACAGAGAGAGAGAGACACACACACAGGAAAGCGAAAGAGACACAAATGACAGAGAGAGAGACACACACACAGGATACAGAGAAAGACACAAAGGACAGATAGAGACACACACAGGATAGAGAGAGAAATAATGCACATAGACAGACCACAGAGAGAGAGAGAGAGAGAGAGAGAGAGAGAGAGAGAGAAAGTCATTCACACTTAGAATGCTGAGCTGATTGGGTCAGGCGTTCTAGAGTCAAAATTAAGTTGAGTGCTAAACTCCAGTTACATTCACCAGCTCACGTCACATAATATTTACAGGGGGTTTGCAGCAATAAACGACAAGAGCTAAAAATCATATAGTGTTCTCAGATACGATGTAAGAGTACTTCTCTGATAATGTAAATTGGTGTTTTTTTAAAGCACAGCAAAACATTTCAGGGGCATTAAAACTCCTGGTCTTGACACGTGCCACTGTTCCATTAACATAAGCATCTATGATAAGTCTCAACAGGTTGTAACTGCAGGATCGTCATGACAACTACTGGATCCTAGACGGTGCAGTCTGGAATCATTTATATCATGTATATAATGCTTCCAGGCATCTGTGTGTTAACTGTGTGTTGTGAGATCCATAGCTACCCATCGTTGTGCTACTGCACGAAATGCATTCTGGGACCTATCCTGTTTCCAAGATTGTAGTCAATTTACTAGCATTTGGGTTAGATTTAGGATTAGGTTTACAGCTAGGGTTAGGGTAGTGGCAGATTATAACGTTGCTCAAAATAACAAGAAATTGACTAAAATCGTAGTCGTGCTACCTAGTGGCTGATGGCTGCCACTGCTGCCGGTCAGAAAACAGGAAAGATCTTTATTCTGCATGCAGCCAGTATTCTTTGAGACAGGTCATACAGTCACAGATGAACTTCTTTCCAGCATGATGCTCAGGAAGGTATCTGTAGCTACTTATCGCTTTCTTCTTGACTCCTTTAAACACTTTAAGTTCTGCCCATCCAACAGATTCTGCGCTTTCTGATAATTTGCAAAAGTACTTAGCAGATAATGAAAATTGCTGACTTTTCTTTTTTTGCGACCGTCAGTGGCCAATAGGTGGCACAGTGGATATTTTAGTCAATATCCTATGGTTAGTGTTTGATTTAGGGTCTGATTTTTTATTTGGGTTAGATTTAGGATTAGGGTTTAGAGTTCGATATAGGGGTTAGAGTTTAACGTTAACAGCCCTTTCCTGTTTTCTGATCGCTATCAGACGCGGCCAGCAGTCACTAGGTGGGTGGACGAGATTTTAGCGTTAGAGTTTAAGGTTAGACTTTAGGGTTATAGGATCTATCCTGTTTTATGTGTGCATTTGTTGCAGCGCGCCGCCACCGACTGTAGGAACGCGCTCCCGTCCCCATCTAGCTGTGAAAACTAGGTAGTACACCCCAACCCCCTGACCCTCACTTCCTAACCCTAACCCCCTAAACCTCATTTCCTAACCCTAACCCCCTAAACCTCACTTCCTAACCCTAATCTGAAACCCTTAACGATTTACCAGGCGCAGTAGCTCATCACAGCTCCAGCACTGCAACAAATGCACAGAACAGGATAGGTCCAAGTTATGTTTTAGGGTTATGGAAAGGGTTTAGGGATTATGATTAGATTTAGTGTTCAGTTTAGGGTTAGTGGTTAGGGTAGTGGCAGATGATAAGCTTTACACTAACAACAGATTGACAAAAATCTCCTCCGCGCCACCTAGAGGTCGATGACAGCCACTGCCTGTTTTTAAAGCACATAAACACATTTCAGGAACATGAACTCTAAGGGATATTTTTGCATGTGATTTTGTGAGATCTGCCACTGTTCCTTTAAAAAGAGGGTGCTGGGTCACTGTGGTGACCATATCTTACTCGGGGTTAGCATTTTTGGTGCGTCATGACTTATATATATAAAAAAGTCTCCTTAGTCAGCAGGGTGGCAGGCACGTGACCGCCGGGTGGGTTGGATCGCACTGCATTGCTGCGTCATAGCTCCACCTCACAGGCCGAGGACAGGGTGAGTATGTGCTGCTCCCGGAACACACTGACCGGGAAGGTTGTACTTGCAGTAAGGTTATACATTACATAGGAAAGCCAGGCCGAGAGTGACAGTGTGAGCTGGGCCCCGACTCATAGATACTTCAGCCCGCATAAATACTGCATAGATACTGCAGCCCGCGGACATGTTACATGGTGATAAGGGGAGAAATAATGTCCAGCAATAAACCATTCCACATATGATGTGTCTGCATCACTAGCCAGTGAATAACCCGCTATGTACATGTTGTGTTATCCGGCATGTATTGCTCTCTTGTCACCCCCACATGGCGTATTGCTACAGAAAATCCTCTGAGGTTGACATGTGTGACACCAAGTCAGGGTCTGGAGACTGTGTTTTTATATATGCACAGAGGCATTTTCACAGAATGGCATTGAAAAGGACACATAATGGCATATTGCATAGGTAATTGTAATGTGAAAAGGGACAACATACAACTAATAACTTTTATAAGGGTATGGAACTTGTATCCGAGGTCTGGTCTTTCCTCTTTTCTGATCGCCAGCAGTGGTGGCGGTGAGATGCCAGGTGGCGCAGCTGAGATTATAGTCAATTTCTTGTTGGCGAAAAGCTTACTATCCTATTCCTTATCCTCCCTATCCTTCCTTTAGCCCCTACTCCTTATCCTCCCTATCCTTCCTTTAGCCCCTATTCTCCCTATCCCTCCTTTAGTCCCCTATTCCTTATCCTCCCTATCCCTCCTTTAGCCCCCAATTCCTTATCCTCCATATCCCTCCTTAGCCCCCTATTCCTTATCCTCCTTATCCCTCCTTTAGCCTCCTATTCCTTATCCCCCTTATCCCTCCTTTAGCCCCCTATCCCTTCCTTATCCTCCCTATGCCTCCTTTAGCCCCAAATCCTCCCTATCCCTCCTTAAGCCCCAAATTCTCCCTATCCCTCCATTAGCCCCCCCAAATCCTCCCTATCCCTCCATTAGCCCCCCAAATCCTCCCTATCCCTCCATTAGCCCCCCCAAATCCTCCCTATCCCTCCATTAGCCCCCCAAATCCTCCCTATCCTTCTATTAGCCCCCCAAATCCTCCCTATCCTTCCATTAGCCCCCCAAATCCTCCCTATCCTTCCATTAGCCCCCCAAATCCTCCCTATCCCTCCATTAGCCCCCCAAATCCTCCCTATCCCTCCATTAGCCCCCCAAATCCTCCCTATCCCTCCATTAGCCCCCCAAATCCTCCCTATCCCTCCATTAGCCCCCCAAATCCTCCCTATCCCTCCATTACCCCCCCCCCCAAATCCTCCCTATCCCTCCATTACCCCCCCCCCAAATCCTCCCTATCCCTCCATTACCCCCCCAAATCCTCCCTATCCCTCCATTACCCCCAAAATCCTCCCTATCCCTCCATTACCCCCCCAAATCCTCCCTATCCCTCCATTACCCCCCCCAAATCCTCCCTATCCCTCCATTACCCCCCCCAAATCCTCCCTATCCCTCCATTAGCCCCAAATCCTCCCTATCCCTCCATTAGCCCCAAATCCTCCCTATCCCTCCATTAGCCCCAAATCCTCCCTATCCCTCCATTAGCCCCAAATCCTCCCTATCCCTCCTTTAGCCCCAAATCCTCCCTATCCCTCCTTTAGCCCCCCAAATCCTCCCTATCCCTCCATTACCCCCCCCAAATCCTCCCTATCCCTCCATTACCCCCCCCAAATCCTCCCTATCCCTCCATTACCCCCCCAAATCCTCCCTATCCCTCCATTACCCCCCAAAATCCTCCCTATCCCTCCATTACCCCCCCAAATCCTCCCTATCCCTCCATTACCCCCCCCAAATCCTCCCTATCCCTCCATTACCCCCCCAAATCCTCCCTATCCCTCCATTAGCCCCAAATCCTCCCTATCCCTCCATTAGCCCCAAATCCTCCCTATCCCTCCATTAGCCCCAAATCCTCCCTATCCCTCCTTTAGCCCCAAATCCTCCCTATCCCTCCTTTAGCCCCAAATCCTCCCTTTCCCTCCATTAGCCCCCCAAATCCTCCCTATCCCTCCATTAGCCCCCCCAAATCCTCCCTATCCCTCCATTAGCCCCCCAAATCCTCCCTATCCCTCCATTAGCCCCCCAAATCCTCCCTATCCCTCCATTAGCCCCCCAAATCCTTCCTATCCCTCCATTAGCCCCCCAAATCCTCCCTATCCATCCATTAGCCCCCCAAATCCTCCCTATCCATCCATTAGCCCCCCCAAATCCTCCCTATCCCTCCATTACCCCCCCAAATCCTCCCTATCCCTCCATTACCCCCCCCAAATCCTCCCTATCCCTCCATTACCCCCCCCAAATCCTCCCTATCCCTCCATTACCCCCCCCCAAATCCTCCCTATCCCTCCATTAGCCGCCCCAAATCCTCCCTATCCCTCCATTAGCCGCCCCAAATCCTCCCTATCCCTCCATTACCCCCCAAATCCTCCCTATCCCTCCATTAGCCCCAAATCCTCCCTATCCCTCCATTAGCCCCAAATCCTCCCTATCCCTCCATTAGCCCCAAATCCTCCCTATCCCTCCATTAGCCCCAAATCCTCCCTATCCCTCCATTAGCCCCAAATCTTCCCTATCCCTCATTTAGATGCCTATCCCTTACCCTCCCTATCCCTCCTTTAGCCCCCCTATCACTTATCCCTCCTTTAGTCCCCCTTATCCCTCCTTTAGTCCCCCTTATCCCTCCTTTAGTCCCCCTTATCCCTCCTTTAGTCCCCCTTATCCCTCCTTTAGTCCCCCTTATCCCTCCTTTAGTCCCCCTTATCCCTCCTTTAGCCCCCTTATCCCTCCTTTAGCCCCCTTATCCCTCCTTTAGCCCCCTTATCCCTCCTTTAGCCCCCTTATCCCTCCTTTAGCCCCCTTATCCCTCCTTTAGCCCCCTATCCTGTATCCCTCCTTTAGCCCCCTATCCTGTATCCCTCCTTTAGCCCCCTATCCTGTATCCCTCCTTTAGCCCCCTATCCTGTATCCCTCCTTTAGCCCCCTATCCTGTATCCCTCCTTTAGCCCCCTATCCTGTATCCCTCCTTTAGCCGCCTATCCTGTATCCCTCCTTTAGCCGCCTATCCCGTATCCCTCCTTTAGCCCCGTATCCCCAAAGGAAATTGACTAAAATCTTGGCCTTGTCACGTAGTGGCTGCTGGCCGACACTGCTATCGGACAGAAAACGGGAAAGGTCAGAAATATATTACAAATGTATGATGTAGAAGTTCTGGTGGTCCTGATTTAGACCCAGACCTGCCTTTCAATTATCCTAGTACCAGTAGCACTTTGCTAAAGATCTATACAAATACATTTTGTATATAGCAAGAAATAACATGTAATTAGCTAATTTTTGAGCTTCTTATAGTCTAAAATGACGCTTGTAGTTCTGTCACATTTGTGGATTGCTAGATGGCCTGAAGTGCAGGATATCCTGCTGGAATGCACCCATATATTTAGTGCTGCTGGCAAGTGGCACCTTATTTTTCAATAGAACTGAATTATTAGAGTCCAAGATTCTCCCCCCATTCCTTCATGATCCCTAATTCTGTTAGGGACAGAAGTAAATGTTTGCCACATTAAAGCAAATCGCATATAATAGTTGTCAGACTGCGAATTGTCGCCACGCTTTGCAAGCTCGCAGAACTGCGTCCCTCACAAAGCGAGGGACGAAGTTCTGGCTGTAAATGCAGACCCTCGCGAAGCATGGGGCCGCATTTGCGGAGGTTCCAACATCGGTTGCAATGAGCCAAAGGCTCATTGCAGGACGCAAATGCTGACCCTCGCGAAGCGAGGGGCCGTATTTGCGGATGTGGAGGCTCTACGCCTCCTCACTCCCGGGACAAATAAACCCCAGAAAAGCACGACTTTGCAAAAAAAATAACCACGCCACGGGACTTAGAAAAAAAAAAAAACACTAATGCCTTAATAGGAAATACGGACTTGCACAAAAGAAAATACGAGCCGCGGGACTTAAAAAAAAAAATAAGAATACAAGGTCACAAAAATATGAACTTAACGGTTGAAACGCGTACAGCAAAAAACACAAAAAACAATGAAAAAAAAATACAAAAACATCACACACAGCACGGGGGGGGACAGCCTCTGGGAGTGAGGTTGCACGCAAATTAAAGTCTATTTTAGACAGTTTTGTCACTTCAAAATTGGCTAATCGAGGGGGGGGGGAAATGAAAACAAGGCTTAACGACTTCAAAGCTCATAAAACACTGACAAGGACGTACAACTTTTAATTACGACCCGCGGAACTTACCCAAAAAATAATACAAGGTCGCAAAAATACAAGGTGAACGGACGAAATGCGTATATTCAAATACAACACAAAACAATACAAAAGAAAACATAAAAAAAAACACACAGAGCATGGGACCGCCATGACATCTGCCACTAAGGTTGCACGCTAATTAAAGTACAATTTTATGAGTTTACACGATTTGAAATCGCTTAAGCAAAGGGAAAAAATGGCGGATGAAAACAAGGTTACACGACCCCAAAATGCACAAAACTACTAAAATACACACTTGGGCAGCACGGAAAATGGTTGAGACCCGCGTAGCACATAGACACACAACGTCATTTTACAACACTAACACTAGGAATCTCAAATGGAGATTTACACAACTAAACCAACGGTTTGCCCTTGCGCACGCAGCATATTTCTAATGCACAGTTGGGACACTGATGACACTTTCTCCTCACAGCACCAACAGTCCAACTGTGCATAGTATGCTGCAGGAAAATAGAAATAGATACTTAGCTCTTCAGGCTATTCTTTGCTGCATATATCAATTATAAATAAGTAAAGTATATTATTTTAAGTAAATAATTAATGATTATAAAAAAAAATGTACATATATATCTGTGCTTGTCAGGAGAGCACAAGGCACTCATAGGAACAAAAGTAAATGAGAGGAGAGGCTCGCAATGAACGCCGAAGGTCCTCAGAGTAGAAAAAGCTTTGCATTGTGTGTCAAACAGCATTGCCATGGCTTACAATTTTTTTGCCCCATCATTTTTGACAGGCAAGTCGCTAGTTTACATATAATGTTAAAAAAAAAAAAAATGAAAGGATGCATTCGTTTAAACTTAAAAAAAATATTTCAGTGGTTTCTTGTTAGTTTTATTATGGTTAATTTATTTAAAGTCATTTAATTGTTTAATTTTATATACATTTTACTAAATAAAGTACAATTTATTTTTATTTTATTTTTATTCAAAATCCCTGGGTGCCTACATAGCTCAGCCCGTACTATCCAATGAGCTGTGCATCAAAGTCTGTATCCTGATAATAGTTTCCTCGCATGCTTAATGCCGATGCTGATCTTGGCCAATCAACACTGAGTGCCCATGGAGGGCATCTTGCCCTAAAGTTTGCTAAATCTCTTCAGTTTGCTAGCAGTTGATTTTGAGAGTTAAAAACCCAGAAAATTTCTGCTAAAACGAACATAAAATTCATAGATCGTTTTTGTTTGGCCAACCACAGCAGCTATAACATTGTTTCAATGTGTGAAGCCAGTGTGTGCAGCAAAGCATCATGGGATGTGTAGTCTTGTTTTTCCCCTGCACAAGGAAGCAAGGAGCAGCACATACATTGATGCGTGGATCTCTGCATTGTGCTTGCTATTGGTTTAAATGTTAGTATAGGGTTAAAAAAAACATACTTAAATGCAGTTTTTCTACTGGGCAGCTCGGTGTAGGAACAATTTTTGTTTTTAAACGCCTTTTAATTCAGTTTTTTGCATCATAAACAAATTTATCAATTTACATTGTTTTAAAGGATACATTTTACATTTAAGATATAACGAATAAACAATCCAAAAATGTAACCTAATAAAGCCACATATATACAATCCATCAATACTAACCATATCCTGCATTTTACACATAATAGCAGGATTGGAATTGCACATAATGTTAAGTTTCACATGAAATATATGGTAAAAGTTGTTCAGTACATTTCCCATATACAAACAATACGGTTAATATATAATTCTACATAACAATATTATGATCCCACAGTCACAATAAGTCTAATGGAGCAGTATGTTCTAGAAAAGTCTGATTTACATAAAAACCTTAATATTTCTTACTTATATATTCAGCCCAAAGCAAATTATATGTTTACATTAAATATAGTTTCAAGATTTTCAATGTTACCTTTCTAAAAGTGTATGTATAATTAGTTATCTGTCAAATCTATTAGTATCTGCCTATTTAAGACATTTATAAGTTAAGATCTCTTAGGTGTTTCTTAAAAAAATCAGTTTTCTCTTTATTTGTTTTGCTGTTGTAATCAAAGTTTTTAGAAATCTCCTTCAATCTGTAAATTTAGTTATATCTAAGCCTCCATATAAAATTAGTTGAGGTTCAAAAAACAGTTTAATACCACAAGCCTAAAAAATAAATATATAAGTATTCTAAATTTTACATTTGGTACATTCATTTGGACTTTTTATTTTTAAATCTACACCAAATGTTTGGGAGGTAATTTCCTTGATTCATATTTTTCATTTGTTGTCAGACAAATTATTATTATTTTTTTTTTTTTCAATTTCAGTGAGACTTGACTTTAAAAAATAAAGTTTAATTTCTTAAGAATTTCAAGCACTATTTTGGGCATACATTGTTCTGCACTTGAATTATTAAATATTCCCTTTTTATAACCTTGCATTATCTTATTTTGAACATTCATCTCCCAAAATTGTGTTTCTTCTTTGCTCAATTAATGTATATAACTTATGAGTTGGAGTAAAGTATACTGGCAAGACCCAGAGGTGAAGGGACCACCCTTAACTCTCTTGCTTTACCTTTCACAAACAATCTCTGAGTGGTGAGATTCTGTACTTAATCTCATCGCCCAGCATGCCTCAGACCATGTCTCAGGAACTCACAGGTTATGGCTATTACTAGGTTATTAAAAAAAATAACCAAGTATTTTTCACAATTGCTTTATATAGGCTAGCCCATCATTCAAGAAGCAAAGCATTGATTAGTGTCGAGACAGACTGCAACTTTATTCTTTCTTTCAGATGCATTTAAAAAGCAAACAATGAACCCACATCTCCCCCTTTCCACTTTCTTTAGCCAAACCCCCTCTGGTTCATCCTACAGCTCTTTTTTTGATCTCTCTGTCTGGTATTATCACACTCTCCAGACATTATCTGTTTTGCCAGAGGGAAATAAACTATACAGGGCCTGGTTATCTCAATGTTTTCAGATCCTAGGGCTTGGGTTTTGCTATTTGGTGAAGCATAGCACTTTATGACTATACTTCTATCACACATGTGAGGTTTGCGGGGGGGGGGGGGGGCATTTCTATTCAGAGGCTAGATGTCTAGCAAATTGCTGTTCTGGTGCCATAAGACTTACAAAGTACACTCCCTTCTATATAACTCTATTTTAGCACAATGTGCAACCAGAGTTCTCCCACTTTGACAGGACCATATTCCAGGAGGAACTTTATATTACTAGATATGTTGACCTAACAGTGCCATGTCCTAACAGCCTGAACACTAAACCTTTTATATAAACAATTCTTCGTAGGCCTGAATACAGACCATGCTCCTTGGGGATCTTGATCAGAGCCTGAGGCCCAACATTACACAAGTACCAAAATGGCCCCCCACAATATGCCAATTTTTTTTTATATCCGCTCCGGAAGAAACAATCTTATCTATATCCATTTACAAACCATATAGATACAACCGTTTACATAGATGATGTGTTCTTCATATGGACAGAAGGAGAAAGCAAACTCCGTGACATTCACAGTTCATTCAACACCTTCCATTCATCTATAAAACTTAAAATGGATTTCTCTACAGCACATGTGAACTTTCTGAAAACTACCATATCCATCAACAATAGTACACACCACTCATCTGTGTATAGGAAACCCACAGACAGATTCTGCAGCTACCTATACAGCTCCAGTTTCCACCCCTCTCACTCTAAACAAGCCATCATGCATAGTCAAGCTATTAGATACTATTGCATATGCTCAAACACTGAATACAAACCCTATATTATTACCCAGAAAATAACCACTGCCATCAAAAGACCCTGTGAACACCTGTTAAAATAGAAAACAAATGAAACCACTTTGCATATACCTCTAGTGATCACATACCATCCAATTTTAGAGAAAATACTGAAACAATTAAAAGATTTACAACCATTACTATCTGAAGATGCACAATCAAAAAAATATATTCCCTCAAACCTCCCATCAATAACTTATCCGCAAAAGAATGCAAAGAAGCAATTAACTAGAAAAAATGGAACTAAACATTGTAACAAAAATGCCTGTAAGTTATGTCAACACTTCTCTATTGATGACACCGTCATACATAACAACAAGACCTATAAAATCAAAGGATCATATACATGCGCAACCTCCAATGTGGTTTATATAATACAACTAGCGACTTGCCTGTCAAAAAATGACGGTCAATAGAATTTTAAAGCTGGAAATGCTGTTTGTGACACAATCTGAGTCTCTAACACTCTAAATCTTTTTCTTATCTACAAAACAGTACAAAAATGTTTCTTTTTTTTTTTTTAACAATGTACTGTTAAACCATATCAAACTTTTTAATTGTCATGTATGGAATAATAATATAACGATCCATCCAATTTCTCTGAAAACATATTTTAAACCATTACATGAAGTTTTCTAATATTGAAGTCATATTGTATACAGTGCTTAAGTTTATTTTTTATTTTTTTAACAATCCTGACATGAAATTGTTGAACTTTTTGTAAATGAGTCTCTTCAACCAAGACAGAATGCTTTTTAACATACAAACTTTAATTTAAGCTCCTGTTAAAACACATAGGTATTGAATTCAGAGGAAGGCAAACGGTAAAACCCCCCATTGCAACTTAGCCAATTGTCTCAAAAGGGAAAAAAATTCCTTCCTGACCCCATTAAATGGCGATCGAATTACTCCCTGGATGAATACTTTCTATTTAATTATACATTGAATTTTGTTAACAAATGTTTCTGCTGCAAATTACATAAATCTTTTTTTAACATTTACTAAATGAATTTCGTGAACTTTTGAACATCCATGCTAACAATGCAAACATTAACATTAGATACTAACAATTAACCTTAATTTATTTTAAACTATATTGAGCTTGAATATTGAATCCAGAGGAAGGCAAATTTTAATAAATGTAATTTAACTGTGTACATTTGTTGAAAGTGTTGTCCAAAAATAATTCCTTCCTGTCTCCATTAAATGGATCAATAATCTACAGTGGATATAAAAAGTCTACACACCCCTGTTAAAATGTCAGGTTTCTGTGCTGTAAAAAAATGAGACAAAGATAAATCATTTCAGAACTTTTTCCACCTTTAATGTGACCCATAAACTGTACAACTCAATTGAAAAACAAACTGAAATCTTTTAGGTGGAGGGAAGAAAAATAAAAAATAAAAATAATGTGGTTGCATAAGTCTGCACACCCTCTTATAACTGGGTATGTAGCTGTGTTCAGAATTAAGCAAGCACATTCCAAATAGTGTTAAATAGGAGTCAGCATGCACCTGCCATTATTTAAAGTGCCTCTGATTAACCCCAAATAAAGTTCAGCTGCTCTAGTTGGTCTTTCCTTAAATTTTCTTAGTCATATCCCACAGCAAAAGCCATGGTCCACAGAGAGCTTCCAACGCATTAGAGGGATCTCATTGTTAAACACAGTGAAGACATTCATCATCAAGTGGAGAAAATATGGCACAAATGTGACATTACCAAGGACTGGAGCTCTCTCCAAAATTGATGAAAAGACGAGAAGAAAACTGATCTGGGAAGCTATTAAGAGGCCTACAGCAACATTAAAGGAGCTGCAGGAAGATCTGGCAAGTACTGGCTGTGTGGTACATGTGACAACAATCTCCCGTATTCTTCATATGTCTGGGCAATGGGGTAGAGTGGCAAGACGAAAGCCTTTACTTACGAGGAAAAACATCCAAGCCAGGCTACATTTTGCAAAAACACATCTGAAGTCTCCCAAAAGCATGTGGAAAAATGTGTTATGGTCTGATGAAACCAAGGTTGAACTTTTTGGCCATAATTCCAAAAGATATGTTTGGCGCAAAAACAACACTGCACATCACCAAAAGAACGCCATACCCACAGTGAAGCATGGTGGTGGCAGCATCATGCTTTGGGGCTGTTTTTCTTCAGCTGGAACTGGGGCCTTAGTTAAGCTAGAGGGAATTATGAACAGTTCCAAATACCAGTCAATATTGGCACAAAACATTCAGGCTTCTGCTAGAAAGCTGAACATGAAGAGGAACTTCATCTTTCAGCATGACAACAACCAAAGCATACATCCAAATCAACAAAGGAATGGCTTCACCAGAAAAGGATTAAAGTTTTGGAATGGTCCACCCAGAGCCCGGACCTGAATCCGATTGAAAATCTGTGGGGTGATCTGAAGAGGGCTTTGCACAGGAGATGCCCTCGCAATCTGTCAGATTTTGAGTGTTTTTGCAAAGAAGAGTGGGCAAATCTTGCCAAGTCAAAATGTGCCATGCTGATAGAATCCTACCCAAAAAGACTGAGTGCTGTAATAAAATCAAAAGGTGCTTCAACAAAGTATTAGTTTAAGGGTGTGCATACTTATGCAACCATATTATTTTATTTTAATATTTTTTCTTCCCTCTACCTAAAAGATTTCAGTTTGTTTTTCAATTGAGTTGTACAGTTTATAGGACACATTAAAGGTGGAAAAAGTTCTGAAATGATTTATCTTTGTCTCATTTTTTTACAGCACAGAAACCTGACATTTTAACAGGGGTGTGTAGACTTTTTATATCCACTGTATATATCATGCACCATTTTAATTTGTGGAGAAATGATGATGCTGCTACTAACATTAAGAATGAACATTACAAAGAATGCATCAACTTATCAGTCCTTTTCAAACATATTTTTAAGCTTACAAACCTGTATGAAACATATTAAATTTTGAGCAATTTCTAAAATGCAAACTTACTGTTTTGTGGAGCCAATCATGTCTAAACTGACTTCCAAGAGATTTCAATTTTTTTATTTTCCTCGAAACTGTTTTCTTTTCAAAGAGTACAGCAGCCTTTTATTTCTAAATATGTGATGTAAGTCCTTTTTTTTTTTTTTTCTTCTTTTTTTTTTTTTCTTTGTTCCTTTTGTGTTGGTTATTAAGAGGGCAATTGACCTTTAATGTCTTCCTTCAAATGAAACCACTATTATCTGTGATTACAAAACCTCGTAGTGCACAATATTTTTTGTAAAAATACGGCCATCGTGTAGTAGATCACCCTGACTTGGGTTGTCTTCAACTGAAACTTTAATTGCATCTGGATTTGTGCACCTTGAAAAAGCAACATAGAGTTGTCCCTGTGCAAAAACAAGTTCTTTAAAAAAAAAAAAAAAAAAATACCCACAGACTTAAGTTTGTCCTTGGAATTTATTGATGGTCATGGCAGATGCCAAGAGAACTCGAAATTGTCTCCTTTTGAAGGACAAAAGGCAAATCACTCTCACTTGGAGCTATCAAAATGGACATGGAATGTGTTTTAAGGACTGTGACAGGAGGTTTTTCCCTTTATGTATAATGTTTAAATAATTTATGTGGTAGTGCCACGATGTTACACTGATTTCCATTCTGGAAATTTTCCTCCCCCAATGTCACATATAAAGAAGGATATGTATTCTGCTAAACAGACTATCATTTCCAGCAATCACTGGTTCAAAAATCGCTACATTCAGCATATCACCTTTTATGGGTCCCAGTAAATTTCTGCATGTATAAAATGATCTTTTAACTCATGCACAATTAATCTGGTCCCATTACAAAGTCCTTTTTTTGGATTCATATTTCTCAATAACATGACAATTGCCTTTTTTTTCAGTTGCAAAACATGTGGTGGCATTCCAGACGGGGTTAAAGAATTAATACATTTGATCCTAAAATTCGATTCACTGTCTTTTATCATCAGCCAGAACTGAATCTGCACTGTAATCATTCTTTTGTAGTGCGTTGATGAATTTTAAAATTTTGTTATTTAGATTCAAGGCATCTATATTTTTTGATGTTAATATCACTGTGTTTTTAATGTCTTGAGTAATCGTAGTTATTCAGAGTGTTTAGAAAGATTGCTGATATGAGTGATTCCTTGCAAACCTTTTGTGATGGAATTTCAATGGTATCATTGGGTAAATCATGTATTTGTGGATGTGTTCCTTCTCCAATTTGAGCCAATCATTTAATTCATTTTGGCCTTCGGTTCTCATATTTAATTCTAATTTGAGATGTGTAAATATTTTTCCACAGTTTACTTGTCTTGATACATGTTTCAATGATCTCAGTTCTATTTCCATGTGGCACAACAGGTAATGTTTGACTAAAATCTCCTCCCACCAGCATCACCTTTTCACCAAATGGCAAATTATTATCCATCCCTTCTTTTAAGAATCTATCAATACATTGCAAAGCATGACATGACATTATTGTTGCCTCGTCTATGTTAATTAATTGACTTTTTTTTTTTTCTTGTAAAGAATTCAGTCGAATATCTGACACTGATGTTTACAAAATGGGAACTGGCAGCTTAAATGCACTATGCACAGTTCTACCACCGTCTAACAAAAGTGCTGCAATTCCAGTTGTTGCAAATGGCATAGCTATCTGACCCTTTGCTCAAATGTAACTCATCAAACAATTGTACTGATAAGTTTTTCCTGATCCACCCGGGCGTTCTAGATAGAAATACCGGTCTTTGACCATTTCATCATCTGTAGCATTTGTGATGGCATTAAATGCTTGTAACTGTAAAGTATTTAAAGTTGCCAGTTTTTCTTCAGGTTTTTGTAGCTCAGTGTCATAATCATCAAAGTTGATGTCATCTATAAGTCCTGGATCAGGCAAATTAAAACTTGCACAATTTAATCCATGAGCAAACAATATTTCTTGGATTGCCATTAAAGTTTTTAACAGTGCTATTGGCTCATTGTAACGTTTCAAGAAGTCTTCAGACATATTTAATTTAAATGTTTCCCACAAAGTAAATGCATCAGGTACATTTGTATCTTTTGCAATTGTTGTCTCATTTGCTTTGACATTTGACATGGTGCTGCTTCTTCCAAACACCTCTCCCGTTCTGTATCATCAGCTATGAAGTTTTGATGTCTTGCAGCTAATAGGAAAGTATCATAAACTATGTCATTCACTGTGCGTAAATGTTCAAAACTTTGTGCACCGGGAACATGTAAAAGAAGTAGTCCCTTGGACTGACGGTATAAATTTGTGGTATAATTTTATGTGTATCTCTTCTTTGTTGTCGCCATAGACCATTTACAAATACATAGTGATATGGAATCTCAATGTCTAAAAATTGTCTGGCCTGCGTATCCTGGCAGTTTAATTTAAATCATGCAGTAAGTGTTGTATCTCGGTGTTCCCTTTGAGCTAAGGCAGTTCTTTCATTGCTTGCAGTAAAGCAAACAAACTGAGTTTGAGGCAAATGTACAGCTAAACGATAGACAGCATGTGACCGATCATGCATCTCAAATTTCAGAAGCCGCCACATTGCTTCAGGAGCACTGGCATAGTGAGCATCTAAATAATTTGAAAGTTTGTCATGTAAAATTGGATTTTCGTTTGCAGCACCTTGCACAACAACAGTTGCTGCAGCATATCCTTTGTATATATATTTATACACATATTTGATTGATTTAATAGAAGTGCAAGCTTCCACATTTATGTGTGCATTGTACTTGATGAGCAAATGTGGATTGTATGGAACGACAAATCTATTATCAACCTTTTGTCCACAGATAATAGCTTTTTGTCCTTGTCTTCTTTTATACAAATGGTATCCATCACAATTCGCGTAAGTTTGCATTTGAAATTGTTTAGGAAATTGTGTAGTACATTTTTTTTTTTTTTTTCCATACATGGTGAATTAGGAATTTGGAATATTTTTCTTGCTCTGGCAATTCAGCAGTAATGACTGAATCCACTCTCTGTGCAGTATTCAACTTACTTTTAATCCTGCAGGAAAAAGATATGTGAGCATGTGGCAGTCCTCTTTTATGAAATTGAATGGTATAAACAAAAGCCACACATTTTCCAAATAACTGTGCTTTAGTTATATCATGTATTAATGAATTGAGTTTGATTTTGAATACTCTAATGCCACTAAATCTGGTCGGTCAGAAGTAGTTTGTCCCAGATTCAAATTTTTTCTTGATCTTTGGCCATTGAGGATTACATATGAATGTAATGAATAAATCTGGTTTTCCAAATTTTGTGACAATAGCCATGGCATCATTATATCTTTTTCGCATAATGCGAGCAGATCCTTGGAAAGTGGATGGCAAAATAATTGCTCTTCCAGCTGGAATGTCTCTGTTAGCCAATTCAGCGACATAATCCATCAAACCGCAATACTGTTCTACTCGTAGCTTATTTTGTTGAAATTTTATGAAATTTGGATTATTTACTTCAACTTGTAGATAGGAATCAATAATCCATTGTTGAGTGAGTTTGCCCCCACTTAAAATTGGATTAAAAGAATCCTGAATAGCAGTCTGTGCCACTTTATATTCCAGCATAGAAATATTGCATCTAACACAAACTTTACTATTGGGATAACTTTGCAATTGTGTTCTTCATTGCGTGGATATATTCTAATATCCTGCTGAAAAGGTGGTTCACCATCTTCATTTTTAAAAACCATGGCAACCTCATTGACTGTTGGTAAATTATACCGTCTTTGATCAGCGTTGCGATCTCTTTTTAACACCATATTGACTCTTGGTGTTGTCAATTGATGTCTTTGAGCATGTTCCTGTTGTTCTTTTTCAAGCTGTGCTAATTGTTTGTATGCTTGACTGTATGGGTTGTTGGCAATAATTTTATCCAGCTGTTCAAAGCCTATGCACAAACACTGTTTATTTTCTGGAAGCGTCATTCTTTGTTCAACAGCTTCCATTGTATCTAAGACATATAACTGTGCAAATTTCCTTTGCTCTCCTTCTTGTGGGTGTAAATGTGAATTTCGGGGGTAAATTTGTCCTTGAACTCTAAAACAGTAAGGACCAAGTCCTGGTACATTTTCAGCTAATGTGGTACCTACCCATTGAAGCAAATACAATTGCACTGTTATAAAACCTTATGTTTTTTTTTTTGAAATTTGTATAATTTGGAAATGTTGGATCGCTCATGATACTTTCTAAGTAATCTGGAAATGTGTGTCTTTGTGGAAGTATTACCTTTCCTTTCTGACAACAACTAATGAAATCTCCGTCCGTTTGTCTTTCCTTTAGAAATTGCTAGGCGCCACAAAACTGACAAACAACATTAAGTAATCCACGATAATGAGTGTCTACTTTTAGTGCTCTACTAAACGCATTCTCATGCACCTTAGATTGTAAGTCTGCGAGTTTCTATCCTAAGTACTTTGAGCTAGGAATCCAATGTCCATTGTGAATTCCCAAAGACAGGGCCATCCTTCCTTTGCTAAATGTTCATCTGTATTTATCATTGTCTGAACCTAATTTATGTACAGCGCTACGTAATATGTTGGCGCGTTATAAATAAACTATAGTAATAATAATGCACTTCCTCAACATAGATATCACTACAACTTTCTATATCGATATTGGTGTCATTTGTCAGTAGGCAATATAGTATCATTGGGCAATGGTTCACAGACATGTTTTAGTTTACTTTTTCGTTTCTTGGAAGCCCCAGCACACTCACTTTGTGCTTTCTTACTCATTTTTCTTTTATTTAAAAGTCTCTGTCGGTCTTCTTCTCTTAAGCAATGGGAAGTTTCAGATGACTGTGCATCTCTCCACCTTTGCTTTTCTTTTCCCTTGCCAATCTTATTTTGCGTTTAATGTTTTCTTCTCCATTATCTGCCATTGTAATCTGTAATTGTAAATAGAGATGTAATTTGTTTTTTGTTTTCTGTACATATTGTTTGTAGCTGGTTTCAATCTAAAAGTAAATCGGATTAATTAAAGACTGCAAACATTTTTAAATATTTTAACTTTTTTTTCGATGCAATAAATTAAACCATTTTTGTAGTTTTTATTGACATACATTAAATAGCAAATGCCTGCATATATATATAATGCACTTCCTCAACATAGATATCACTACAACTTTCTATATCTACATTGGTGTCATTTGTCAGTAGGCAATATAGTATCATTATGCAATGGTTCACAGACATGTTTTAGTTTACTTTTTCGTTTCTTGGAAGCCCCAGCACAATCACTTTGTGCTTTCTTACTCATATATATAAAATTTTGAGTACTGAATTATCAATTCATTACTAAATGAATATACGTTGGTGAAATAATGAAAAAATTAGATCAATGTTAAGCCTAAAAGGTTACTTGTATTGAAGAAGATCAAACATAAACAGCTATTATCAAAGTATAGATGTGTTCTAAAAGAATGTTCAATTTTCTTAAAGATGCAATGAATGTAGATATGATGTCTAATTGATGTTCTTTAAAATGTAATTACTTACGTACGATATATATCGTCCTTTTTTTTTTTTCATTGTAATGACCAATTAAAATCTCCAAACCTCCTTTATCTTCGTTTTTTTTTTGTGTGTGCAAAATGACATCCTAAAAACCTCATTTATTTGCAAGTTGTTCCAATGAATCTGGCACTATATAAACACCATTTTTTATATTTTTTATTCAAACGTTATTTTTGGATAGATGTTCATTTCCTAAAATGTTCATTTTTAAATAATATGCTATGTGGTTATATCGCTCCCTATGAATCCCTAATAAACTTTTCTTAATTAATCATTTAAGTGTCATCAATCCCAAACCATAAGGGCATGGTAAAATCATATTCCTGTGAAGTTGCAGTTCTTTGTGTCCAAATCCTTGCAAATTCACTCTATGTCTGGTCCAGACATGATTAATCTGGCAAATAACATGAAAATAAGTTTTAATCATTGAATTCCATTCCTTCTTGATTGAATGAACTCCATATATTTAAGTGCTTAGTAAAATGTACATTTTTTTTCAAAATTTTTCTAACCTCATCTTGTTTTTTATCTTATTATTAATTAATATTTTCCAAACAAATGTACATAAATCAGCTGTAAGACAGATATAGAAGTCCTTGTTAAAAATTGTTCTTACTTTTATTGCATATATTTTTTTTTAAATGATGATTAATTAATTAAAATATTATTATACGTTAATTAATAAATAACTGTTATCCATTTTAGCAACATTCAATGTAGCCTTTTTTGTTCCCTAACTCCATAATTAAATGATATACCTGTCAATGTGATCTTCATGGTGTTCAAAGGCTGCAAACGTCACTTTCTGTGTTGAGAAAGCTGCACATCCGATGAAACTGTGAAATAACATTCAAATCCTTTTCTAATATTTAGCTTCATCCCTATCGGTCAATCACCAGCAACACAAATATATTGGCATAGATGCAAAACATAAAAGCATATTCCTCAATGTATTGTTAAATCAAACATTTTTTTTAGAATGATTACTAATTATTAATTAATATTTTAATATACATTAATTAATAAGTGTTATCAATTCAAATTTAAATAAATTTCCTTTTTTTTTTTTCTTTTTTGCTGTAGGAATATAATTTGATTCTATACCTGTCAAGATTTTCCTTATGCTGTTGAATGCCTGCAAACGTCACTCTCTGTGTTCAGTCAGCTGCAGGTTCGTTGAAACTGTCCATGAAGATAAAAATAATTTGTAATATGTTGCTTCATCACTATCCATCAATCAGCTTCAACACAGATATATTAGCATAGATTGAAAACATAAAAGCAATACTCATCAATGTATTGTTAAAGAGCAAAATATTCTTGGTCCTGATTACTAATTATTAATTAATATACATTAATTAATTAATAAATAACTGTCATCAATTCCAACTAAGAAGACTTAAATCCTTTTTTTGTCCCCAAGAACATAATTTAATTGTATACATGTAAAGGTGCTGTTTATGTTGTTGAAATGCTGCAAACGTCACTTTCTGTGTTGATTCAGCTGCAGCGTCACTGAAAGTGTAAAAAAAAATGGAAATCATTTGTAATATTATAATTAATCCCTATTAGTCAATCCACATCATCAGTGCATCTTAAAATATACTTTTTTTTTACCTTTTTGTAATCTTAGTCTTTACAGATTAATAAATTAATGTACATTAATAATAAATTAATCACTGACTAAATATAATCTAAAGATGTAAGCATTAATATATTCCTAAACTAAAGGCATTGTATACATTTATTTTTTTTGGTTTATAATGATTACTAATAATTAATTAAATAATGTACATTAATAATTAATGAATCAATGTGTAAATGTCTTTGCAATTTTTTGGCATTAATCATGTATTAATAAACGTTAACTGTTTTTTTTCTTAATGATTACTAATTAATGTACATAATTATTCAATTAATTAATATCTTACAAATAGGTAAGCATGAAAGTATTGCTAAACTAAATCAAGCGGCAATTCTTGTTTCCTCAATGTTGTTTTTTTTTTTTTTTTTTTTTTTTAATAATGAATTAACTAATATTTATTAATGATTATAAATATAATGTACCTTTTTTTAAAATGTAATATTCATCAAGCAGTATCCTGAAGAGCTACCAATCTCTTTAGATTTTCCGGCAGCAGAAAATGTCCAGTCAGACTGTCATCACCTGAGGAGAAAGTGTCAGTTCTGTGTCAAGTGTTTTAGGCGTGATAACCACCATTTCCCAATGTTAATGTGTAAGTTAGTTAGTGTTATAAAATTGCGCTGTTAGTCTATGTTTTACACGTTCCGTGGTTATTTCCAGCGTTCCTTTCAGTATTTTTCTATCACATATGTGTCTGGCTGTGTTTTACTCGCTTCGTGGTCGTGTAGCCTCGTTTTTCATTTTTTTTTAATGCCCATTTTTTTTTCTGCTTAGGCGATTTTTCGATTTGCGTTCCACCTCACTCACATACGTCCTGGCTGTTGCCCAATGGTGTCTGTAAAGTTTTTGTAATTTTTTTTAGGTGTATTTATTGTTTTTTTATGGGTTTTTGGTTCGAACGCTGGTTTCATCTCGTATCATCTTTTTTTTTTTTTTTTTTCTTTTTTTAAGTCCCTTATCTCGTATTTTTTTTGTCTCATATTTTGTTTGGCTAAGTCCCGCTAAAAGTGCTCCGGGTTTAACGGCTCGTCGGCAATGAGCGCCTTTGGCCTGTTCAAATAGACATATTTGTGCAGGCGCTCATTGCCTAAGTGTTCATTGCCTAAGTGCGAGGCTCGCCGGCTTTGAGCGCCTGTGGCGCTCATTGCTAAGTCGTACGGACCACGCAAACCGCGTGTAATGACGATTCTTAGTTGGACAATTATATGTGATCTACTTTTATGAAAAAAACAGGCAAAAACTGCACTTAAGGGTAAATTTTACATTCAATAAATAGCACAATGAAGACAATTATTTTATGCCAATTGGACATTATTTTAGCCAGAATGATCACTCCATCCAAAAACAAAAAATCAAAATACTCTGTGGACATTCTAAAAACATCCAAGAGAGAAAAGCATTTTGGGAAGAAGGCCAGGAAGGAAAGTTATAGGAACATAACAATGTGAAACGGGCCGTCTGATAATTTGTGACCAGGAAAAGGCAAATGAGCTAAATAGGTTCTTTTCTTCGGTATATACAAGGGAGTACCAGTGGCTGCAACAAAATGGGGCTACACTACCTTCACCAAATAATTGGTTAACGCAGGAAGAAATCCAAGAGAGTTTAAAAAATAAATGTTAATAAAGCCGCAGGTCCTGATGGAATACATCCAAGGCAACTGGGTTCTGTAATGGCCAAACAATTATCTAATTTTTCAAGATTCACTCAACACAGGGTCATTGTCAAATGACTGTTGAAAAGCAGATGGGATCTCTATATTTAAGAAGGGTGCAAGAGCAAATCTAGGAAATTATAGACCTGTAAGCCTCACATCTGTAGTTGGGAAGCTTTTAGACGGTTAATAAGGGACATGCACAAATATGTCTATTTGAACAGGATTATAAGTAGGACTCAACAGGGATTTGAGGGATAGGTCATGTCAAACAAATGTAATTTGTTTCTATGAGGAGGTTAGTAGGAACGTGGAGGGCATCTCAGTGGATGTAGTCTTTTTGCATTTTGCAAAGGCTTTTGATACAGTGCCACATGGAAGACTAGTGAGCAAACTAAGGGATACAGGAATTGCAGTAAATATCTGCTCATGGATTGAGAGCTGGCTAAAAGACAGGAAGCAAAGGGTTGTGGCAAATGGAACATACTCAGATTGAAAAAACCCACTTACCACGTTAGTCCTGAGTTCAGTATTGGGTCCTCTCCTTCTTTAACATATTTGTCAGTGACTTAGAAGGAGATTTGGAAAGTAGTGTCTCTATTTTTGTTGATGACACTAAGTGGTGCAAGACAAATAATCAAATAATTATGTCCTTTCCCTTAAAAAGGGATTTGCATACATTATAAGATTGGACAACTATATGGAAGATGAGATTTAATATGAATAAATGTAAAGTTAATCATCTGGGAAGGAAAAATAGCCATGCAATTTATAATCTTAATGGAGCAAATCTAAGGGTATCAGAGGAGATCTTAAAAGGTTGAACTTGATGGACTGAAAGTCTTTTTTCAACCTTAAATACTATGTAACTATGTAAGATATTGAAAGGGATTTGGGAGTGCTTGTGGACAACCACCTAGGTAACCAAGCGGCATCCGCAAAGGCAAGTAAAATATTAGCATGTTTTATGAAGGTTATAGAAGCAAGGGATGCAAATAATAAATCTACCACTATACAATTCCCTAGTAGTCCCTCATTTGAAATATGGAGTTACATTTTGGGCACTGCTTCATTAAAAGGACATTTTAGAGCTGGAAAAGGTACAGAGAAGGACAACAAAATGGATAAGGGAAATGGAGGGGCTAAGTTATGAAGAAAGCTTACCTTATATAAATATATTCAGGGTCAATATAAAGCTTTGTCAAGTGAAGTTATTGTGCCAAGAGGTTTTCAACTGACAAGAGGGCATCCATTGAGGTTAGAAGTAAAAAGATTCCAACTTAAAGAAAGAAAAGGGTTCTTCACAGTAAGGGTGGTCAATATGTGGAAGTATCTACCAAAGAAGGTGGTGACAGCGGATTCAATAGATAACTTTAAAAGGGGATTGGATACATTTCTAAATAAAAAGGGCATTCAGGGTTATCCTGGTTAATTTAGAGCGTATTAATCCAGGGAAGAATTTGATCCACCAGTATCTGGAGTCAGGAAGTAATTTATATATTTTTTTTCTACCTTTTGAGACAATTGGAAACATTTTTTTTTTTTTTTTTTCTGTTTGCTTTCCACTGGATCAATTAACAATCCACATTGCAGATCAGAGGAGATCTAAGGAGGTCTACAAAGGTTTAACTTGATGGACTAAAAGTATTTTTTTCAACTTAAATTACTATGTAAATAAAGATGATCACATTCTTCAACCCCAAATAAACAGGACTTAATAGGTGTTTATTTTACTATAATATGCTTGTCACTGTCAGTGAGGCATTTGCCAAGAAGAAGGATGTAACTGTGGATTACAGTGCTCTTGTTTTTTATGTATGTGTGTGTTTCCTATGATTAATATTATATTAATTAATAAATAATATATTCTGTTGCATCCCCTTATATGTATTTACCAGATGATGTCAGATATTCTCCCTCTCCTTTTTATATTCAAACTGAGGATTCCATCTCATGTCAGTATTGCTTTAGACTTGATAAGGAGAGGTCAAT
Organism: Discoglossus pictus; assembly: GCA_027410445.1. NCBI lineage: Eukaryota > Metazoa > Chordata > Amphibia > Anura > Alytidae > Discoglossus > Discoglossus pictus. The sequence goes on along the minus strand of CM050173.1, from coordinate 38,416,609 downwards.
ATAAATGAGACATCTGTCTAATACAAAAGATATTGCAGTACACTGCAATACATGTTATATATTGTGTGTGTGTGTGTGTATGTATGTATATATATATATGTATATGTATATGTATATATATATGTATATGTATATGTATATATATATATATATATATATATATATATATATATATATATAGCAAGTCTCGTGGCCACTGTAATTGCCCTTGGGCTTGGTAATCGTAGACTAGTGTGCCTCCATGGTTCGTTGCTAAAAAAAAACATGAGTTTAGGGGGCTTTGTCTGTGTGTGTGTGTGTGTGTGTGTGTATATGTGACTGCTGTGTCACATTGGAAAACCCAGTCATTTAACGTTCTGTCCATTTTAGATGTAATCTCAGGTTCAGATTATTTAAACTACTGTAGATTTCAGTTATTTCTTGTAATGGTTCATTTTTTTAACAAACATAACATTCTATAATAGTGGAAGTAAATAGTTTGTAAAGTCCAATGTTTTTTTGGCCTAGTAAAATAAATTCTAATCCCCAAAAAAGCCATTCTGTCCAAAGGACTGTAGATGTTTTGTAATGTACAATAATTTTATAGCTACATGAGCTTTAAATATTTAAATTTGATTTATAGCATAACTGTTTTTGTAAAAAAATATTTATGTGTTAATATTATGTTGTATTCTTTTTAATCTAGTTAATCGTATACTGACATAATGACTTAAGGAATATAAGTGGATGAAAAAAAACAAACCATGAATTTCAACTCAGGATTTGAACTGAAGAACCTTTCTTCTGACTTCAACATGACCCAGACATATGGGAAATCTCAAGATCAGTCCAATACTACAAATGGTGCTCCTTCAATGTCAATAAATCTGCTCTTTCCTGCTCTGCTTGAATGTTTTGGAATTATCCTGTGTGGCTACATTGCTGGAAGAGCGAATGTCATCACATCGACGCAAGCCAAAGGTCTGGGTCACTATGTTTCCCGATTTGCACTCCCTGCACTGTTATTCAAAAACATGGTGGTTTTGGATTTATCCAGCGTGGACTGGTCTTTTCTGTACAGCATCATCATTGCAAAAGCTACAGTGTTCATCTTAGTTTGTGTCTTAACTTTATTAATAGCAAATCCACAGAGTCGATATAGCAAAGCTGGACTCTTCCCTATATTTGCAACTCAAAGCAATGATTTTGCACTAGGGTATCCAATTGGTAAGTGAAATCTTTGTTTAATACTGTATTTACCATGATTAATATCATACATTCCTTTAAACTTTTAGTATGTGGGCTTACATTGGCAATTTTTTTTTTTCTGTTTGCCTTCTTCTGGATTAATTAACAATTAATCCACAAGGATCAGAGGAGATCTAAAAAGATTAAACTTAATAGACTGAGGTCTTTTTTCAACCCCAATTGCTATTCAGTGGATATGGAAATTACCATACATACACATTCCACACCATCAAAGGGAAAAGTTTTCTTTAAAAAAAAAAACGTATTTATTTTACTTAAATATTATCATTTTTAGTTGTAGCTGCTTCAAGAATCTGAAAAAATTATAACTTATTTGTCAAATATATATAGTTTCTTATAAACGTTACTATCTATATAAAAAGCCTTAACCACTTTTATAAAACATAGCATAACTGTCTATTGGGTCCAGTATTTAGTTTCTCAGTAAGTATCTTTCTATATTCAAATAACAAAAACTTTATCTATATACAGTGAAATGTGGGATTGTAAATATTGCCCCTTATTTTGACTCTTCAATCTCTAAAGTGTAGTATAGACAAAATATCACTGTGAGCTTAATGTGGTCTCTGTATCTCCCTGCATTTAAGAGATGACTGGTCTCACTGGTATTACATTCTCAGTGTTCTGCTCCTCCAGATGTCTAGTAGAATTGTTGCTTGTTAAACAAGAACAAAGTGGTCCAGTGGCGCAGTAAACCTAAGGATGCAACGGAGTATAGTTGTAGAGATGTTCTCTTTACTATTTTTGACAGTTTTCTCACAAATACACAATTTACACTTATACACAGTCTTCTAATTTATTTAAAAAACTTTTATTCTTTTTATTAAATAAATCCTGTGCTTTTTGTATATTGATTTTACTTCCTCAGGGATATCCTTTTGTCTTTTTCACAGTCTTACTCTATCACTAAGCCCACTGCTTTTGTTCGGGATGGGTTCCCTTTTCAGCTTTAGTAGACAAAATCATAAAACTACTACTATATTCTTCAAAAAAACAACTATAGGTATTACTGTAACATGGTGGAATGACTCTCATGACTGGACTGTTAATTTGGATGCTTATAACTTATTTAGAAAAGAGAGGGGCAATGGTGAGAAGCGGAGGGAATTGTCTGTATGTTACGCCTGACTTGAATCCTATAGTCAGAGAAGATATTTATGGCAGGACTAGCGATTAATATTGAAGCCTTGTGAAATTAGTTAAATAGAAACAAATCCTAAAAGAATATTCCTGGGAATATGCTATAAATGTCAAATGTAGTTGAAATTGAGGAATTGTAGTTTTTGCTACAGATTGGAAATGCAGCGAAGTATTAATAATGGAGATTTTTAGCAACCCTGAAAAAAACTGGATGAATGAGATCAGCAGTTCAGCTAAGGGGAGCAGGTTCTTGAGTACACTTGGATATCATTATATGTCCCAAGATATACAAGAACCTACTAGAAAAAAGGCTATCCTGGATTTAGTCACTACAAATAATATTGAAATAATATATAATTTTGAATAATGAGAACCTTTGGGAAATGCTGATCACAACACAGTCTTGTTTGAGATTGAATAAAAAAAAAAAAAAAAGTTGTAAGGGACCAATATAAACTCATAATTTTTAAAAGTGCAAGTTTTTAGTTTTCTTATAGACTGGTTAAGATACTGACCGTTAAAAATACTGATAATAAACACGTTCAAATCCTTAATAAATAAATAAATACCTAAATAAATATACATACATATTGGCATATACCATATGGTAATAAAAGTAAAGGAACTAATCACATTCCGTGTGGCTTAACAATTATTTAATGATCAAGATACAGAGTAAAAAACAGGCATTTAAATTATTTAAGTAAGAGGGAACAGAGGCAGCTTTATGGAATTTTAAGAAATCAACAAGGCTTGCAAAATAGCTATTAGATTGGCTAAGATATATAAAATGAAAAGTTAGTTGCAAAGGAGAGTAAGGCTAACCTTAAAATTTGTTTTTAAAATATGTTAATGGGAAGAAGGTCAGGAAGGAAGCTATAGGGATATTTACATTAAAACAGGCCACTGATAAATAGTGACTCGGGAAAAGCATATGTTGTTTTCTTCAGTATACACAAGGGAGGTACCAGTGGTTAGGACACTGAAACAAACAAAGTTGAAAAAGTAATAAATGTTAACCAAGTACAGGGCGCTGATGGAATACATCCAAGGGTAATGAGGGAACTGGGTTCTGTAATAGCCAAACCATTGTATCTATTTTTTTTAAGTCTCACTCACCACAGAGTTGCTACCAGATGAATGGAGAAACGCAGATGTGATGTCTATATTTATTTGGGAAGGGAGCAAGAACAAATCTAGAGAACAATAGACCTGTAAACCGAATTTCTGAATATGTGAAAGATTATGAGCCTCATTCAATTCAGAGGCCGCAACTCTATCTGAGTAGGCCGTAATGGTGCTATTCAATTGGCCTGGCCCGCAAGTCCCAGCCCATTAGCGCACATCACAAACCATGCTATTGAAAGTAGCATTTGCGAGCTTGAACATGATCGATGACGCAAGGCTGTAAATCGGTTTGAAACAGCCAGTGGGATGTGGGTCCGATCGTGACTCTGGTTCAAGCGCGTAGGACTTTAAAATCCAACCTCCATTTTTCATTGAAGTCCTGCGGACGTGAATTATGAGGTACGATCGGACTCCCATTCCAGATATAATGCAATATTGATAAAGCCGTAAATTTTAGTTCCATTATATGTACTAACACCTTGATTGTCAGGACCAATATAACACGTAAATTAAACATGAAATCAAGCATTTTGTTGGACCGATTTGCGAGCTTGAGAATGTTGTGCTATTAATTCTAAGACCTAACATCACTTTCCTTTTTTTAATAAAAGTACAGTAGAGTGTGTATGTGTATATTATATATATATATATATATATATATATATATATATATATATATACATTCAGTGGATATAAAAAGTCTACACACCCCTGTTAAAATGTCAGGTTTCTGTGCTGTAAAAAAATGAGACCGAGATAAATCATTTCAGAACTTTTTCCACCTTTAATGTGACCTATAAACTGTACAACTCAATTGAAAAACAAACTGAAATCTTTTAGGTAGAGGGGAATTCTTCTGTCCTCCAACTGTTCTTTCCAGACCATTCCCAAGTCTCATGTCTCTCACTTGACTCAGACACCCACAGACTCAGACACTGATTGGTGTAAAGAGTGATTTCATGTGGCAATGGGTTGTAGCGACTTGAATGGATGGGGTACCAAGTAAGCAAGGTACTGAAGTTAAATGCAGATTATCTCTACTTGGATGTGGAGTGGACAAAATGGTGTTACATGACATTGTCGCTGACTGGTGAAGGACTTGTGGTGAATGTCATGAGTGAGTGTGTGAAAGGATTAGACCTGGTGACGTGTGTTGGAGGAGAGTTTTGGAGGTGCAGAAGGTGGTGAGGATGTGGTCTTTGGATTTAGAGAACATAAAAAGAAGATGAGTGGCTCTGATCTGATGAGGAATGTGAAGACTGTGGTGCCGGTGGCGGAGCCTTGTATGCACGATGGATGCAGTGCATAGGAAATGGAGCAAAGAAACTGAAGGCAATGAGAGGAGACGCCAGTGTGAGCCGTGAAAGAGAGGAATGGAGAAGACCTGGAATGAAGAGGGGATTGGGAAAATAGGATAAATCGGTGAAGAAAGTGTACATTAACAGAAGACTGAGGGTGATTTGAGGCTTAGGTGGTGAAGCCCAAGAAAGGGAGGAAGGGTACTCCTATCCAAGGGTTGCGACCATAGAATGGAGTTACTTGGAATACCTGCAATGGGTGGTTAGCGACTTGAAGTTCTGATGAATGTACGAAAGAAGCTGGTGATGTGGTTTTGTGAGATGAGTATAATGGATGGATGAACAAGATAATTTGAACTAGTGTTGGAATGGTAGTATGATCCAAAATTGTATTTATGGGGCGGTGTATATATATGTAACGGTGTAAGTTGTGAAGAGTGGGTGGAGGAGGAAACACTATGTAGATATAATTGAGGAGCTCAGACGAATAATGGGCAGTGAACCCAAAGAGAATGGAGGAACAATAAAGCAGTAGGAGGGTTGGAAAGGAGGTGAAGAGTTGAGAACGTAAGGAGGGTGCTGAGGTGGCAAATAGGAAGAGTTAGATGCGAGAAGCGGAATTAGCATTTAGATGATGGAGGAACTGACGGGCAAAGATAAAAGGGTAAAGAGAGCTAAGGATCTAGGGAGAGTGGATAAAGTGAGGGAAGTGGGTAAAATGAAGGAAATTGAGAGGATAGTATGGTGGTTCAATGAATGACAATAATTGAATAGTTATTGGCTACATTTAGTAAAAGGACTCTGACCATGACACTGGGCCCCAAATCATTTACTCAGCAGAATCGCTCTCAAACTGCTATTTTGCCAGTTTCATCTACCATCAGAATGGAGCAGTCACTTCTGCAAGATGCTCTGCCAATGTCACTGGGTCCCAAACCATCCACTCGGCAGAATCACTCTCAGACTGACTTTTCACAGCTCCATTAACCTTGTTTTATTTTGCCTTTAGACCTAGAGCCTCACATACTGCCACTCTTCTGTCTCTGAAATCATATGACATAGCTTCCATGGAGAGGGGGGTAACTACAAATTTCCACGTAGATTACCTGGGATTGTGGGAGGTACCCACCCTTAATTCTTAAAAGCCTTCACCTTAATCCTTGAATTCAGTCCTGTGTGTGGCTCTTCAGAACTGAACATGAATATCCCTTCCATAAGCGTAGGAATACATCGAATTCACTCCCTAGCCCTTCTGACTAGCACATGTTCTTCACGCCACCCAATCCCTCCCCTCATTTCAGCTCATTTACTTGCAAACCAAAACGTGTGTACAGTAATAATAACCTTCGAATTAGCAAAATAATTGGATCTTCTCCTTCTGAATTATTTATGCTTTCCAGCATACTGATAGCCTTCTTTCTATGGAAGCTATTTTTATGCATGCAGATTGGCCTTGTCCAAATGCTCTGTTTTGTACTGCCTGGCCCAAGCTTCATCCATTTTAAGATTCTGGTGCTTTATCGAAGGAAGCACATTCAATGGAGCTCTAATGAAGGGTTTGTGGTTCCTGGCGCTACATCTTGTACTGTGGTTGCTCTAACTATTGTTTCCCTCATATTTTTAGTTGTGGATCTTTGCAATGTTGGTGACGTTTGCGATGATGATCATGCTTTTGTGCGAGGGACGTCTGCGCCCCTCGCGAGGCGAGCAGTTGACGCACACGGGACTTGGACTGCAATGAGCTCTACAAGTGATCATTGCACTGCGAGCCTTGCAAGGCGAGCAGTTGAAGCACGCAGGGCTTAGGCTGCAATGACCGCGGGGCACCCAGTTGGTTCAAACACGTAACTCAAACACTGAAAAACAACCAAAAAATAAAAAATAAATAAACACACACCGCACAGGGGGAGAGCCAAGAAGCCTGGGAGTGGTTTTCGCGGCCCGAAAATCTGGGGAAGAAATGGCCACTGAAAAAAACGTAACAATTCTGAAACCGCTTGAAAACGAGGCTCACCAATGCCGGGCACGCAGAACTTAGAAAATACACAACGCCGAAGACATTAACACTTACATGAACAACGCCAGGCATGCAGGACTTTAAAAATTAAAGGCAACATGGTGCTCAGAGGAGCAAAAGCCTTACCTTCATTTTTGACGGGCAATTTCCTAGTAACTATATAATCTTCGATTGCTAATATTGAAGCCTTAATAGATCTGGTATGTTTTTTTCCTGCAGATCCATAGCCCTGGCAGTCGAAACCAAAAAGGCACTGTGGCCTAGATTCTATTCTTCAATGTTTAGTTATGAAGTACTCTTTTTGATGGAATTAACTGCTTGGCAAGTGTTTGGATGATGCTAGTAAAAAAAGGCCTGGGGACTGAATTTTTTCTATTCCTATGGCAGGGATAGGCAAGTTCAGTTCTTAAGAGCCACACACAGGCCTGGATTCAATGATTTCCTTTTCTGTGCACAGGTGAGTCAATAAAGATGACTGAAGAGGCAAAAGTCTTGTCCGTACGAAACAAGGATATTCTGTCCTGTTTGTTGCTCTCTATGTTCAAACTTGCGTACCGCCGGCTTATGGGGATAGATAATGGTAGCCTTCAAGATTAACTTCTTTCAGAGACTAGATGTGGACATGATGAGGAGACCTGAATACCATTTTGAGGTCTGTCAAAAGCACAAGTTTTCTATACAGCCAACAAAGGAATCCTTCAGTACTTGGGGGAATATTTAATTATTTTGCAGAGTTTAGCCTGAGGAAATGATTGACGGGACTTGTGATTTCAGTCCAACACATTGGAATTCCACAAAAATTGAAGTCTCTACACAAGTTTATATTAAAACCTTGTATCTAAACATTCTTTAACCAGTTCACCCTTAGGAGCATTTTTAAGGTGGTACTTCTAACCTGCGTTTTTTGATCGGTAAACCTCGAGAAATTGGGGGTCAATAAGAAATTGCAAGCATCTTAACGAGCATTTATCGGTCAAAAGATGCATGATGGTATTCCTTTAATCAATTATGAAATATTCTCCTTGTCAACTGGTTGCTGATGATATACCTAAAGAATGCTTCTCCTCAAACTTGTCCTTCCCAGTCCTCAACGTTTCCTGAGGTACATGATTCTTGAAAATCATCTGCAGTTTTTCTGTATTTCATTTGGTCTAGCATTAGCTCTAAGATATTTAAAAATACCTTTCTTGCAGAGAATAGGAAAAAGGAATTAAGAACATGTTTTTGCAATATTCACATATTGCATCAGGATCCCTATATACTGTTGAGACATCTTTCTGCCTGTTTTGAATTATCACAGATTATAAATCTCTGAGAGCATTCTCCTTCCGTCACAAGATCTTGTATTCTTGGGAACCATTCAACTCCAAGTCTGCCCCAGTGGGCTTACCAATGTATAACAGAACCATCAATAATATACATGATATCATATGGCATTCTCTCATGTTCTATTGCTTTAGTTGATTGGACAGGATAGCATTTAGGGATTCCTCAGAGAATCTTTATAATACTATTAAAGCATCCGAGACAGAATTGGTCTCAGAAAATATACAGGGCACAGAAAAAAGACCTTGTCTAGTGGATAAAAAAACAATACCTAGAAGTAGAATTTTCTTTGAGTTCTATAGATTGGAACAATGTTTCAATGGACACAAGTGGCTCTGGTTGCAGTGCAGTTTTACAGGAAGGAAGATAGCCTTTCCCCATCATATTTTATTCAACATTATAAATAGAATTATAAACAGTTTATAATGCTATTTTCTTCCTTTTTGAGGATCCTGGATAAGGCTCCAGGGGTACAACATAGCAGTGGTCTTGTGTTTTTAAACTAAGCAGATGGGACACGAAGCAAACATTTTCTCTTAAGTTGTTCCCTATTTTTCTCATGGTCGGAGTAAAACCAAGAAAAGCATTTTAGATTTCAGGAAAACTGAATTTAGAGGCAGATCTTTTAAGAAAAAATACAGTTTCACAAGAATGCATAGCTGAATCCAGATGTTTAGACAGATTTGACAATTGGTGCACACCAGACATAGATATTATGACTTCTACTTGGAACAACCAGGTACATTGGTTTTGTTCTTTCCTAGATTTAAAGCCTATGCATATCCAAGACTCCTGAGAGACTTCTCTGTAGCCTGGAATTTTTCATTCAACTTTCCTCATTTTGCTCTTCTCTTTAAGGTATTCTAAAAGCTCCTTTGGGACAAACTAAAGGTGTTGGCCATCATTCCATTCTGTCCAAGAAGACTTTGATTCTCTCTTTCGCAATCTTTGTGAATAGTCAGCCTGTAGGTTTTCCCCATTGAGTTAACTTCCTTCTTCAGGGACCCTTCAAATATCAAGAGATGGAGTTGCTTATGTCGCTGTGCTTATTTGAGAAGCCAGGGCTTTCACATTATGAAATGGACACTCCTTGAATAAAAAAGCTCTCAAAGCATTACAGGTTTTAATGAATAAGGATAGGTAACTGGAATATATGAAGCATTTGCTATTTCTACAGGATGGAGTTTAAAAGTTCATATTACTGCAACTTCAGGAACCCATTGAACCCTTCATGATCTTACCATCAGGTTCTGTAAGGCTTTTGTCAAAGAAAACCTTTTGGGGCTTAAGGATTATTTTACACTCTATTTCAGGCTTTCCTTTTGTTGCTGCAGAATCTGCACAGCCTATCTTCTGTATTTGAAGACGGTTTTCCTAGTGACTATGTCTTCGGCAAGGTGAGTGTCAGAATTTGCTCCCCTTTCTATTGAAGACATTTTTTTTTATCTTCCTTTTTTATGGCATCATCTAGGCACCTGAATTGATTTAAATAGGGCATCTTTGTTTTTTCGGTCATGTTAGGTGTAAGCGGACGGAACCACCCAGAAGTTAGTACTGCTTTTAGACATATCTAGGAAAAGAAAATGACTGCCTTTTTTTCAGAATTTTCTATAATACTCTTCCTCTTTCGCTCCCAAACTGATAACAAACAACTAAGGAGGTTGGTTTTTATAGCCCTGATGACTTACTCGGAGAGAAGCACTGTAGAGCAAGCCTACTTAGGTGTTTGAGCGCCTCTGACCATGTTTTTACTTGTATGCAAATTACCCTTGGGATTTGGTCTCCCTAAGAGTTATATGGAGCTCTAGATGATGACTCCCTGCTCACTGAGCACTAGGGAGCGCAGTTACACCTCTTTTATGAGGCCCTATTTCTGGGGTTTGCTGCTTCTCCTGTTTAGGCAAGAGTGGCCTGCCATTTCGGGCCTGAATCACTCTCTCTTGATTGAGACCAGATTTATATGCTACAGGATATTTCTTCCCTATGAATGGAACAATTGAGCTAAAAGTGCTGCTCTCTCTGATCATGTTACCAGGTCTATAGAGCAGACCTACTTATGTGATGTTTTGTTTTCTAATTACTTTTTTAGACCTGAATGAAGTTATGCTTAGGGCCAATTTCTACCCTTGCCCCTTTTTAACGGGCAATATCTCTTTAACATCCATAGCACTATGACAGTTTGTATTTTCGTTAGTAAAAAATACCACATCATATATAAGGGACACAAGCAATTGTTAAAATTGTAAAAACATGTTTAAAATAGTAGAATTTGTCATCCTCTTGCTGATATTCTAGGGCGTCCAGATTGACTAGACATTTATAAACCTTAGGGAATGTGTAGGACATAACAAGGTTGTAACAAGGATGGATTAACTTTGTTCTGTAGTCATATAGATGACTGCAGAGTCCCTTTTTAAATGGAAACTATAATCTTACATTTTCTGTCATGATTCTAATAGAACTCTAAAATAAGTCGCTTATGTTATTCAAAAAGTATGCTAAAGTTTGATGGAAGTGGGTTCTTCTCTTTTGGTGTCGCATGATTTGAACTACCTAAACAAACAAAAATAATTGTTTTAATGAGCACTTGATATCTTCAGATTTGATTCTGTTTTAAAAAAAAAAACAGGCTGGAGGTGGATTTAATGATTTTTTCTTAAGCCATTTTGTTGTGATTTATGGTTGTTAAAACGTTGTTATTTATAATACACGAAACCGTATTCGAAACGTTTAAAAAAAAATAAATAAAAAAAATTACACTGCCTATGAAATGCGATTCAGAAAATGTGTGTATTATAAAAACTGTATTGACAGGGGAACAGGGATCATTTTGATCTTTTAAGTAAAATAAAAAAATCTTTGTTTTTTTTTTATATAATTCAATACATATTTCTGGTTTGTTGTCATGAAGGGCTTTTTAGAAGGGATTACCGGATAGAAAAAGCTATTAAATCAATATGTCTTCCTTTTTTGAAGCAGGTGAAAGCACAGCGTGTTCATTTGGCAGCCTTTGAAAGTATTTTACATTCCTGTTCTCTTTGCAATGTAATTCATATTTACTCACTTTAGACTGACTGGCTGCACAGTAGTAGGTTTTAATTTTTGTGGCACTTGTTTTACGCACCAAAAATGTGTTAAAAAACATTTTATAAACACATACTAGATAATGTATGTGTTTAGTTTGTTAACTTCAATACTACATTATTTCCAATAAGCCAGCTTATGTACTTCAGTACAAATGAACCACTCTCTGACTCCTCTCTGTCCAAATGGCATTCTCTTTAAAGAGCAGTGACTTAAAACAAACTTTTTTTTTTTTTTTTTTTTTAACTCAAAATTAAGTGATATTTCTTAACACAAACTTCCATTAAAATGACAGATAAAACAGCAGTTATGCCACTGTATTCTTAAAGATAACAAATGTAGATCACAATTTTTTTTATTTCATCCAAAAAAATGCAATGCTTCTTTTTTTTTTTTTTTTTTTTTTTTTATATATTTTATTTAATGCATGGTAGGAAAGATATATGATTAGCTTATCTCTTTAAATCTGGCCTGTCAGGACTGAGTTGGTAAACTGTACAGTGCCAATGTGGGCCATACATGCTAATATTTCAGATTTGTAATTTTTTTTTTTTTTTCTTTTTTTAGTTGAAGCCTTGTACAAAACCACATATCCTAAATACCTACAGTACATATACTTGGTGGCTCCAGTCTCTCTTATGATGCTGAATCCTGTGGGGTTTGTTTTTTGTGAAATACAGAAATGGAGAGAGAATTCAGACACTTCACAAAGCAAAATCAAGATTGTTGCATTTGCACTGCTCCGTGTCTTCCAAAACCCGATTGTATTTATGGTATTTATAGGTATTGGCTTTAATTTTGCACTTGGTCAGAAGATCCCAATATACTTTGAGAGCTTCCTAGATGGTTTGGCCAGCTCCTTCTCTGGCTCGGCCCTGTTCTACCTTGGTCTAACTATGGTTGGCCATGCAGGAAAACTTAACAAGTCTTCATTTGTTACATTGCTGCTGCTCATCACTGCAAAGTTGTAAGTATGACTTCTAGATTCTACAACTAATCAATTTTACACCATGAAAATGTTATTTGTTTGAATGTGACATACCTCTCTCCAATATCAAGCATGATAAAATATATTGTCTTATCCTATGATAGGACAGATGCAAATCATTACAATGTAGTCTGCTGGCTTATACCCATATGCTATTTTTAATTTATATTTTTTAAATTGCTTTATGATTTTATGTAATCCCAGCAAACAATGGCATATTTTCAATTTACAGAATGGGATAAAATGTTTCAGTACTAAAAAAATCTTAAAACCCTTAAATAGTAAAGATCAGTTTTAAATCTAATTTCAACTTTATTATAATTAATACAGTTATATTCAATGAAAAATGCACATCTTACCCTTTTTTCCCCCTTATTAGTTATCGTATTTCTCACAACACACATAAATATGCATGAGCTTATCTGCATCTTATATTTTTTTTATTACTTTTTTGGGGCCATGTTCAATTCCCTGTTTTCATAAGTTAATATAGGAAACAAAGCCAGACATGCAAATTAGGACAAGCTTTCCTATTGTTTTTTTTTGTTTAGTTTTTTTGCATTTGTTTTACACTAAATTGCTATTCAATTGAGGCTTTACTGAGCACTCACAAATCACGGATGACTTGTAATAATATCACATTTCAGAAGAAAAACTTTTGGGTACTAAATGGGCATATGCAAAATTATTTTGAAACCATTTCTAAGACCTGCAGAAGCACTTAAACACATAGTACTGTACTTTACAATGCATGTAAATGCATTAGAATAAAAAATTTTTTTTATTTTAATTCTCATAGACACAAATATGCAATTAAATTTGCAATTTTATTTTCACTTCTTATGTGTGTCTCATCATTCATATGGGAACATCAAAAGCATTTCTGAAAACCGACTAAAGCAGTTAAAGAGACCGTATATGAATAAATAGCATAAAAAAACATATAGCTGCATTAGAAATGGTAAGTAACAGTCCCAAAGGCACAAATGTGGAATAAAAATAAAAAAAAAGTATATAGTGTTTATGTGTATATATTTATACTCCTAATAGGGAAATGTATGAACGCTACACACCAATTACACACAATAATTAGGACTTGCTTTACTTTGTTTATACTGGATAAACTTATTTAAGCATAACACAGGAAGGGAGTGCACCATCTTCATACCATGTATGAGTACTTCAGACAAAATTCTGTTTAAATAATTGGTACACAACAGGGCAGATTTTATATTTTAACAATAATTTTATGTTTGTCTAATACTTCTTGTTTCAGGTTGGTTCTGCCCCTTCTCTGCATGGAAATGGTGAAGCTTTTGGATAGAAGTAACAGCATGGTTAACCACACAAGTTTATCAAACTATGCATTTCTGTATGGAGTCTTCCCAGTAGCCCCTGGAGTTGCTATCTTTGCAAACCAGTTCAACATGGAAGTGGAAATTGTATGTATTTTGAAAACAAAGTATCCTAAGCCACTTGTTTAAACTTGAGAGCCTTAAATGGAACTCCTAGTGTTTCGTTCTAGCGCCTAAATGTTTTTCAGAAGTATAATGTATTTATATGACTTTCTACCCTCTCTTGCTTCTGGAGACATATTATGTGACTCCTCAAAAATTAGCTTGGCTCCTAAAAATTTGACATTTTGCCAATCCCTAGTCTAGATCATGTTATTTAGAGATACTGAGAAAGGTAGTTGTTTTACTAATGTTTGTTGTGAAGCAGATCAGAGGGAAACTATTCATCCAGCGTTGTTACCTTTCAAGATAAACTGATAAGCCTTTCATACTTATTGTGATTAAAAGAAAATGTTGATTTTTTTTTTCTTTTGTCTTTCTGTGATAGCACAGGTGACCATGGGATTAAATAATTTTTTCTCTTTCACCATCAATAATTACTCCTCATAACTTCAGTTTCTAAGTCCTGCCTTGTAGGCAAGTTAGTATGAATTCTTGTCTTTGATGTAAGAAGTGACAGTAGAGTCCGTGTCCGAGGGCAGTACTTTTTAAGTTGAGTAAAGCTTACATGTAAGCATATTCCCCTTGTTTGCCTTATGCCACTTGACCTATCTACAGCTGTCTCTTGCTATTGAGACATTGCAGTCAAACCGTAAATGTCTATCACTGAATATTTATTTTGCCCTTTTATGTTTGGGTAGATATGGGTAAGCTCCACATTCTCTTGTTAGCCTCACCCTACTGAGACTATATTTAGTGCTCTCATAATAACATAGAGCCTCATTTAAATTGAAACTTCTAACTTATTGATCTAATTTTTAATGTTGTTAGCCAAGGTGTGATGCACTTTTACGCCATAGAAATGTTGTCAACTGAGCTTAAAAAAGTTCTGGTTAAGAAGAAAGAAAAAAAGAACACTTTTTTTTTTTTGTGGCTAATTTTATGATCAACTCATGCCACAAACTAATTTTTTTTTTTTTCTTAAAATTCAACATTTATTGATAAATATTGTTAAAACCTTATATTAAAATACAGCCAATTAAAATGTTCTACTAAGCTTTATGCTCTAGTAGACTTATAACATAATGTTTGTACTTTGGCTTTATTCACTTTTTCTTTATAATTGTGCTTTTAACTTCTGTGTAGCTTGTTATATTTTTTACAAACCCCTTCATATAATTGTTCTGCAGGACTCACTGATTACTTGGTTGGTAAATTGTTGTAGAATATTGAAGTTACCGATTTGCCTTTTCTGGGAATTGGAATTCTCACATATATACTTTGTTTCTTAGTAGTAACATTTGTGAAGCGTTAATGTTGTCCGTATATCTTAATGCTATCGCCAACTCCGAGCTCTCAATACATTTTATGTTCTATTATATAGTTACTGTTGGTATCATACCAAACTCCTGGAAGATCTAACATCTAATATACCCACTGATAGTTGGCTACTTTTTGTTATGTTTGTGATCTTTTTCTTGAATGTCTTAATTCTGCTTCCTGAGCAATTAATACAGTGATTTTTGCCAAGATATTCCTTGTGGTTGAATAAACAGCCACTACCTTAACCTAGTTGTCCTTAGTGAATACACTTTAAATAAAAAATCTTTTTGCTGTGAATTTTATAACATTAAGTGCATTTCTGAATTTGTTGTTTAATCAGAATTCGAGACAGTGAAGTGATTGCTATATTTCCCTTGTGATTATATAATCGGCCACTACCAGTTCCTATAATAAAATGGTCCGGTCTTGTGACTAGATGGTCACTATATTAATTATATATATATATATATATATATATATATATATATTGGAAATCTTTAAATTTCTAAAGATATACAACCTCTTACAGCATGTATTGTTCTGTTGATGACTATTTAAATTTGTATTCCTTTAAATCTCCTAGGATAACCTCTGCAGTTGCTCTCCGCTCACTTCACTAATTTCCTATGGTTACTATCCATTTATCTATCAGCTAAATACCTCATGGCTGTCTACTATTTACAGTCACTACTATACCGGAAGACATTGAAGTGAGTTTTAGTTTTACTTATAGCAGCCTCTATAGCAATTTCCTTTCTGGTATATATTCCCCCAATTAATTCTGTTTCTAATCTATTATTAATGTTATAATTGTTTATTTGTAAGGCGCCAACATGTTCCATAGCGATATACAGGGTTAAGTTCCAGGCAAAGACAATTACAATATTAACAAGCTGCAAAGGATAGAGAGCCCTGTCTTTGAGCTTAGAATCCAGTGTCCATCATGCTTCCCCGAAGCACCATGCAAGACTGAAAACTCACAAACTTACAATCTAAATGAAGCTCTGTTTTGTTGTAATTTTTATATTTGCAGTGTTTGGTGGTATGTATTGCCACTTATTTTAAATTAAGACTCCTAACTTGCAAAAACACAAGCTGCGTGATTTTTTTCCCCCAGTAATGTTACACATGTGTCCAAGTTCACTCCCAATATTACCTATCTCACCTGACATCCATAAACCTCATCTTGCCAGTAAAATGTGAGGTTGTAGTATTATGTGTCTACTCTACACCATTTTACTTACATTCTGGATGAGACACAGCCCTAGGAATCAATAGAAAATGTAAACGCTATGATCGTATATATAACTAGTGACTTGCACGTCAAAAATGATGGCATGATATAGTGTTATACATTGTTTTCTGTCTCTCTGAACTATCTGATGTTTGTCTCTTTGTCCCTCTCTCACCCCTGTGTGTCTTTCTCCCCTCTCTCACTCCTGTGTGCCTTTCCCTCCCTCTCTCACTCCTGTGTGCCTTTCCCTCCCTCTCTCACCCCTGTGTGCCTTTCCCTCCCTCTCTCACCCCTGTGTGCCTTTCCCTTCCCTCTCTCACCCCTGTGTGCCTTTCCCTTCCCTCTCTCACCCCTGTGTGCCTGTACCTCCCTCTCTCACCCCTGTGTGTCTGTACCTCCCTCTCTCACCGCTGTGTGTCTTTTCCCCCCTCCTCTCCCTCCCGTGTCTCTCTTTCCCCCCTCCTCTCCCTCCCGTGACTCTCTTTCCCCCCTCCTCTCCCTCCCGTGTCTCTCTTTCCCCCCTCCTCTCCCTCCCGTGTCTCTCTTTCCCCCCTCCTCTCCCAGCTCCTCTCCTCTACCTCCTGTGTCTCTTTTCCCCCTTCTACCCCATTTCTCATGGTCGGGCAAGTGCTGGTAGGGCCCAGGGAGGGTCTCTTGCGGGTACCCCCATTGAACATGGCCTTGACATCCTCCCAGGAGTGGGCCAGATCATCGGAGGCCGTGGGGTCGTTGAGCCGCAGGTGCCGACTCCAGCTGTTGAAGTTGGCTGGTACTCCCCCAGGAAGGACTTGGACAGCCCCTGTACCTTCCAGGCATGTGCAAACCTGCAACTTGTGGGCATCACCAGGAGCACCTTTTGGCACTCATCCTGGGCCTCATAATGAGCACCTTCGGCGCTCATTATGAGCTCCCCCCCCCCCTCTAGCTTTCAGGCCTCCTTCTCCCTTTCAGGCCTCCTTTTCCCTCTACCCCTCTCTGCTTTTAGAGCGTCTTCACTGCAGTGCGCATAGTTGTCGTAATTGCAAGCGTTACCAACAAACTCGCAATTACGACATCTATATATATGACTAGCAACTTGCCCGTCAAAAAATTACGGCAAGAGAATTGTAAGGCAGGTAATGCTGTTTGGTACACAAAGTAAGCATTTTGGTTGATGTATGTTTGGTTATGAGAGCTCCTTTGGCGCTGATTGTAAGGTTTGTGCTGATGGCCTTTTGGCTGGCATTGTGAGCCTCTCCCCTGGTGTAGTTGTGGTTTTGTAAACACCGTTGGCGCTGCTTGTGAGTCTCGCGCTGATTGCCTTTATCATTTATTGTAATTCTATAATTTTTGTATTTTGTTCTCTCTTTGTATTTTTGTGTGTGTATTTTTTTATGTAAAGTAATTATTAAAGTTATAAATTAATATACTTTAACTATTTGTAATTAATATATGCAGGAAGCAATATGCTGAAGCGCTAACTGCTGAAGCGCTAACAATCTTTTTTGATGTTCCTGCAGCATACAATGTAGATTTGCACTGTTGGTGAACTGAGGTGTAAGTGTCACAGCAATGTCTGCAGTGTGTAGTGTAAATAGACTGTGGGCGCGAGGGGAAACCGTTTGTTAAGCTGTGTAGTTCCGCATTTTGTAATGTTAATGTTATTAGTTTGCAGTTAGTGTCGTAAAATGGCTGCGATTGTGTATGTGTTAGGTGGGTGTGGAGCATTTAGCGCACTTCGTAATAGTGTATTTAGTAGGTCGTATGGGTCTGTGTAAAAGTTGTATGTGCTTGGAGGTGGTTTGCGTGCTTAGGGTTTGTGTAGCCACGTTTTCGTTTTTTTCGGCTGCCATTTTTTCTCTCGTTTAGGGGATTTTCGAGTGGCGAAAATCTTTAAATTCTATCGAAATTGGCGTGTAACCTCATTCCCCCCTTGCTGTGTGTGTAATTTGTTTTTTTATTTTATTTTGTATTTAGTGTGTTTTTCATTGTGCGTGTTGCGGCCATTAAGTTCATATTTTTTTGCGGCTCATATATATTTTTTTTTTGTCCCCTCAGTGGTGATTTTTTTATTTTGTAAGTGTTACGGGCCGTAATTTTTGTAGGCGATTTTTGCAAAGTGCTACGGGTCTTGCACTTTGAATTGTGTTTTTGAGTTGCGTGTTGATGTGTAGTCCCGCGGGTTGTAGGTATGATGCGCAAGGCGTGCGGGGTCGTAGGTATGAGCGCCTATGGCGCTCATCTCCACCAGCGCAGTGATTGCCTTTTGGCGCTCCCGGCCTGTCGTATGGGGTCGTAGGGATGAGCGCGATTGGCGCTCATCTCCACCATCGCAAGGAGCTCCTTTAGTGCTCCTTGCTTGGCTGCATCCGCGGGCTATGCGAGCCCGCAATTTTAACATTGCGTTACCAGCGTTTTTTGGCAAGCCCGGCTGCTGAGAACTATATATGTGATTATTATTATTGTTATTCAGATAATTCGTAGTAAAAGAGACTGCATGTTTGCTAACAAGTTATTCTCATTGGTAACTTGGACATATGTGTTCTTTTTTCTGTTTTTTATTCTTTATTGGCATTTTGCCCACCTGCTAGAATTAGCCCACTACTATCAAGAGTTGCATGTTTATTTGATCTTTAATTTTATTATGCGGGTTCTGTTCTGCAGTCTCTGTTCCAAAGCTTCTGTATCTTGCTTGTTTTTCCTTGCAACTTCACAGAGCCGGTGTTTTACAGTTGAGTATAAGTTTTGCAAAATCCAGACCTAATCTGTTTCTAACTCTTCAAAAAACATACTTTCAAAAACACTTTGCATAAATCCAATGTCTTTCCCTGTCATTACTGGTCAAAAGAGAGCTGCTACTTATATATGCAGTATAAACCGATATGTTCACGTGAACCAAGCCACGCCAGTTTTAGCTAAATTAAATTAATATCCTTTCTTTCCCAGACATCCAGAATTTAATTCTGAGCGCTAGAAGACATAATAGGTCAGAGTTGTAACATTCATTTGATCACCAGCAAACCCTAACATAAAAAATCCTAACAATCGTGTTGATATTATCCGACAGGGTTAGCCAAGAAACTGAGAAGTATATTATAACTAGCGACTTGCCCGTCAAAAAATGACGGCAATAAGATTGTAAGGCAGGTAATGTTGTTTGCATGCAAAAATAATTTTCTAGGTGTTTTAAGATCCTTTGGCGCTCATCGCGTGGCTCTTGGTTGTTTGTGTGCTATGAGCAGCGTTGGTGTTTTTTTTTTTTTTTTTGTGGTATGGCAATGAATAATTAAGAAAATAATATACTTTACCTATTGTGAAGTAATATATGCAGGAAGCATTGTGTTGAAGACCTGGCAATCTGTTTTCATGTTGCTGCAGCATCAGTGCTGTGGAGCTGCTTTGTAAGCGTCATGAATGTGTGCAGTGTAATAGTGTGCGTGCGCGAGGCAAATCCGTTAGGGTAGCTGTGTACTTCCGCATTGTATAAGTTATTGTTCTAAAATGGCGCCTAATGTGTGGTATGCGGCTGTGGTTGATTTTAGCGTCCTTGTTTTCGGATGTCGTCCGACTTTTTCGTAAAAGTCCGTAGGCGTTTGGTGTTTTGCATGTTTAGGGTCCTTTAGCCTTGTTTTTGTTTTGTTCGGCGGCCATTTTTTCTCTCACTTAGGTGATTTTTGGGTGTCTAAACTCTGAAATTTGGACTTAAATCGAGGTGTAACTTCACTTGCAGAGGTCCTGGATGCCCCCCCTTGCTGTGGGTAAGCTTTTTATGTGTTTGTTGTGTTTATTTGTGCTTCTAATGTTTTTGGGGTCGCACGGGTTGCGTCCTTGCTTTCAGATCTTGTATATATTTTTCAGAAAATCCGTAGGTGTCTGGTGGTGTTTTGCGTCTTTAGAGTGCTGTAGCCTCGTTTTTCGTTTTTTTCCGGGGTTATTTTTTCTCTCGCTTAGGGGATTTTCGGTTGTCTAAACTCTTTTATTTTGGAGTTAAATTGAGGTGTAACTTCAGTTTTCGAGGTCCTGGGTGCCCCTCCTTGCTGTAGGTAAGCTTTTTATGTATTTGTTGTGCGCGGGTTTCGGACGTTTTTTGCAAGGTCGTAATGGGTCATAACATGTCTCGTATTTTGGTTTTGGAACTCCGTAAATTTTGCAAGGTCCGCAGTTGCTGGCAAGGAGCGCCTTTGGCGCTCCATGCCAGCAACTGCGGCCCTTACTTTGCGAGCCTGCAGCGTTAGCAACGGCTTGCATGCTCACAACTATATATGTGATCTGTATGAGCAACTAGCATGCTGATGATTTTTTTTTCTTTAAACATTAGGTGTTAAATGCATGAGGAAAATGTATTTGAGTACAGTAGAGCTTTATACAAGCTTATCTTTGGTGGTGATGAGAGTGTGATATGTTACACTACAGGCAGACTAGAGGATGGAAGGCAAAAATTTAAAAGGAAGTTAGAAAATTTTACAGGTTATGTTTGTCTAGTATCTATATTTATCTATCTGTATAATCTTTGCTGAGTCTTTACCTTTTATTTTCACAGATAACCTCTGGTATGGTGATCAGCACATTTGTATCTGCTCCAATTATGTATGTGTCTGCATGGCTGTTGACCATCCCCTCCATGGATCCAAAGCCCCTAATGTCAGCTCTGCAGAATGTCTGCTTTGATATCAGCATTGTGAGCGTTATCTCCTTGGTAAGCACCTAATGTATTATAACAGCATACTCTCTGACTTAGATTAAATTATAGGTATATCTGAAATCATGTCTTTTTTTTTTTTTTTTTTTTTATCCACAGATTTGGTCTCTCACGGTCTTACTTTTGAGTAAGAAATACAAACGACTCCCACATTTACTTACTGCAAATCTACTGCTTGCTCAAGTCAGTACTTTACATTTTTACTCATTTTTATTCCTATATGTATGTATTTCCGAAGCTGGTACTGCTACATAGTACTAACTCTTCTAACTATACTCATTAACTTAATTTAGTTAGGACAAAGTAAAGTCCCATATTTGTATTACGGTCTTTTGAAGAATTAGTCTTGATAATGATCAATATGTTGCTAGAAGGTATTGTGCATAAGTATTACTACAGCACAGTTGTGCTGTGATAGCTAAAGTTATGGGGGACATTCCATTATATGCTTGCATTGGTTTATCTTTGAAATTTAGTTTTTTGAGGTAATGGCATTTTTAATTATTTTGATTTTATTAATTATACTTGTTGAAAGTAAGAGATTAAAATAATTGTACCCATAATGTTATTGTAACTAACAAATGAAAACATTCTAATGTGCTTGTGTTTAATGGTACACACACACATACATTTTCTATTAAACAAATGCTGTATGTGTGTTAGTGGGTAAATTATATGGGACATGTTAATTGCTGGCTCAGTGCACAGCCCTAACTAGTTCATCTTTTACCATGGTTCACAAGCTTTTTTTCATCTGGATCACTTGGCATAGCAGAAAGAAAAACTCTCTTTTTTTTTTAATACGTAATCTGGACACCACTTAAGGGGTAATACAGGTTCAGAAACAAGTTTAACTCTCATTAAAGAAGTATAAGAAAAAGGTTCTTCAATAGAAAGTAAATTTGATACTATCCTTACCAAGGTAATGTCCAGCAGATAGACTGGTTTTAAAGTCTAAAGATAGTCAGAGTATAATTCAGGAATGACAAAGTAAGATTCTGCATAGGAGTCTAAAACAATCCCCAATACTCATGGTGCCACCTCTGATCTGCTAGAAAGCTTCATCTTGATAATCGCTAAAAAGAACTGGATAATGAGATCATGAAGAGCCAGTGAGTCACTATCCAGGCTTACATTGTGGTAACCTGGACCCTTAGAATATTATAGCTGTGTCCCATATTGACTTCATGCTTGTAATGCTTATCATATTGAATAGTAAGTTTCTACCAGTAAGACTCCAGACTGGAAGGTTAATACAGCTTAAGGGGAATTGACTCAGCCTCCCAAGTATGTACAAGCATTTAATCAGCATAACATTAGATACACTGAGAGGTAATACCTTTTTCAGAGATATATATATATATAAGATAATCCTTTTTCTGAAAAAGTGGTTTAATGTTTGGAGTATACAATTCCATACGTCTACAACTAAGGTGGCTAGTAAAGTTAATTTTCTAATTTGCTTTTCATGACTGTACTTTGCAATACCATACATTGAAGTAAGGATTTAAAGTAGTGTAATTGATGAGTTGAGCTAATTTTAATATAATGAAAACATTTGTCGGGATTATTAAACGACATATATTTTCTAAATACTTAGAATAATACATTTTGAGTTCATCAATTTATAGACACATATTTCTCTCTATAAAATAATATTTATTGATAACAAATACCAACTAATCTAATATATTTTATATCAAAAACAATGTATCAGATTAAATGCAAATAAGATAAAATCACCTCAGCCAGTAGGCTATGATTAGGCGTGGCTCTGTCTGACATCTTGGAAATTTAAACAAAAAATAAATAAATACAAATGATTTTAGTTCAATTAAATTTCACTAAGCATAATTCTAGTAAATATGACAACAATTTAAAATCTCAAGCACGTGCTTCCATAATAATATGTTGGGGGTTTTGGCAATTTATATGGTGATATTATTAATATCAATACCCTTTATTAATATTAATAATTTACATGTTTCACATATTTGCCAATTTTTACTAATTTCTGAATTCTTATTACACGATATATTAAGAGCATTGGCCTCATGAGATACACAGAACTGTATTATGTGAGAATATATTTATTATAAAGGAATAAAAATAATAAAGTATATTTTAATAACAAGTTGGTATAGCAATTGTAACAGATATATCAATGTACATCAATTATAAATTGTTAGTTATTATACATTATCCACATAATCCTACAAGACATGCCCAATATGCTTCCTATAATTAAATATAGTAAATTATGACATCAGAGATGGTTTTAATTATTTGTTGTATGTTACACATATCTATTTATTAAACTATCAACTAATAGTTGAATTATAGTGTTTTCTCTAAGAAGTTGTCTCTAATTAAAAAGAGAACAAATTAAATTGCTATTAAAGCTGATATACTTGTAGTATTTATAAAATGAACTAGCAAATTATACGTCGACTTATAATTCGCCAGTTATATGGTGTGTATAAAATATATATATTATATATATTATATATATATATATATATATATATATATAATATATCAGAAAATATTGATATAGCAATTTATTCTATTTAAAAATATTTCAATGATTGTAACGAAAAAGCAATAACATGGAGAAATATTATTCTTAAAATCATACCTGGTTCTTTTATTTTGGTTCCATCAATTTACTGGCATTCTGGATCTTTTGAGAAGTTCTTGGTATGTGAGAGTGTAAATTATTTTCTTAGTGAGTTGTCTAAGATTTATATGTGTTTGGTAAACTCTTAAAAAGAATACTTTCAAACTATTGGTATTTTTCCCAAAGTGTATCTATGAGTCTCTGTCCAGGAAACTGTCAAGAGATGCGTGGATGTGTCTGTTTCTCTCTAGCTCTCCCTCTAATTTGTTCTCCAGCCTCTCTTCTCTCAATCTCCTTTTCTCCATTAGATTCCCTCAATTATACCCCCAACTTTATTTGCCTATCACAAATTCGAATCAGGACATGTGTTTGTCAGCCAATCAAGTGTTCTTAAGATGTCATCACATAATTCAATCTTAATAGTGAAAATATATTTTATATAAACATTTTATCCCTTGAACCACAAGATGGGGCTCTTGGACCTTCAAATTATACCAGGAATTTCCATAAACTCACTAATGAACTTTGACAGTAACAAGCTATAAACCAAATTATAAACCAGACATGATTAATAAAATGTGTCATTATATTTATACACAGGAGAAATTTATTGTCTTGAGAACTAATCTTTGCAGACGTAAAGTCTGTATATGTATGGGAATTTAAAGGAGTATTCTGTTTTTTTTAGAAATTCTTTAGGTATTTGTCTCTCTAGAACAAAAGGACTCTTTAAGAAGTCCCCCTTCAGTGAGAACCTGCGAAAAATATATCTTTTACAGATATATTCCACAATGAAATTGCATGCATACATGTATATAGCACATAACAATATTAGTACATTAGTTATAAAAGAAAGGTTAATAATAGTATTATATATTAGCGTATAATACCCAAATAAAATTGGATTTTATTCATCAAAAGTTCTGACACAAGCTCAAATTTTAACATATGTTTATCAATGACGTTAATTATGAATTGTTCACTTTTTCGTGTCTTTCAGCAAATAAACATTTGTTAAAGCTTAATTTGCATTTAAAAGATTGGAAAAAAATGACTGTATTTATCGGCATATATCACGCACC
Organism: Discoglossus pictus; assembly: GCA_027410445.1. Taxonomy (NCBI): domain Eukaryota; kingdom Metazoa; phylum Chordata; class Amphibia; order Anura; family Alytidae; genus Discoglossus; species Discoglossus pictus. The sequence continues at coordinate 38,391,989 of CM050173.1, read as the reverse complement.
GGCGTATAACACGCACCTCATTTTAAGAAGGAAATTTCAGGGAAAAAAAGAAAAAAATGTCAAATAAAGAACTTTGAAGCAAAATCCTCAACCTCCCTCCTCAACCCCCCTCCTCAAACCCCCCATCCTCAAACCCCCTCAACCCCCCTATCCTCAACCCCCCCCCCATCCTCATCCTCCTTCCTCAACCCCCCTATCCTCAACCCCCTCCTCAAACCCCCCATCTTCAAACCCCCTCCTCAACCCCCCCATCCTCATCCTCCTTCCTCAACCCCCTCCTCAACCCTCCTCTTCAACCTCAACCCCCCTATCCTCAACCTCAACACTACCTCCTCAACCCCCCTCCTCAAACCCCCCTAAATACCTCCCACTCACTTACCTGCTTCTGCTCCGGCCTCCGCTCCTTGACCCGGCGCGCATGTGACGTCACATGTGCGCCACGTCATTAGCATATACCGGGTGCTGTCAGGTTTCTGTGCTGTAAAAAAAATGAGACAAAGATAAATCATTTCAGAACTTTTTCCACCTTTTAATGTGACCTATAAACTGTACAACTCAATTGAAAAACAAACTGAAATCTTTTAGGTAGAGGGAAGAAAAAATATAATAATAAAATAATGTGGTTGCATAAGTCTGCACACCCTCTTATAACTGGGGATGTAGCTGTGTTTGGAATTAAGCAATCACATTCCAAATTGTGTAAAATAGGAGTCAGCATACACCTGCCATCATTTAAAGTGCCTCTGAATTAACCCGAAGTAAAGTTCAGCTGCTCTAGTTGGTCTTTCCTGAAATGTTCTTGGTCACATCCCACAGCAAAAGCCATGATCCACAGAGAGCTTCCAAAGCATCAGAGGGATCTCATTGTTAAAAGGTATCAGTCAGGAGAAGGGTACACAAATATTTCAAAGGCATTAGATATACCATGGAACACAGTGAAGACAGTCATCATCAAGTGGAGAAAATATGGCACAACAGTGACATTACCAAGAACTGGAGCTCCCTCCAAAATTGATGAAAAGACGAGAAGAAAACTGGTCTGGGAGGCTACCAAGAGGCCTACAGCAACATTAAACGAGCTGCAGGAATATCTGGCAAGTACTGGCTGTGTGGTACATGTGACAACAATCTCCCGTATTCTTCCAATGTCTGGGCTATGGGTAGAGTGGCAAGACGTTAGCCTTTTCTTACAAAGAAAAACATCCAAGCCAGGCTACATTTTGCAAAAACACATCTGAAGTCTCCCAAAAGCATGTGGGAAAAGGTGTTATGGTCTAATGAAACCAAGGTTAAACTTTTTGGCCATAATTCCAAAAGATATGTTTGGTGCAAAAACAAGACTGCACATCACCAAAAGAACACCATACCAACAGTGACGCATGGTGGTGGCAGCATCATGTTTTGGGGCTGTTTTTCTTCAGCTGGAACTGGGGCCTTAGTTAAGCTAGAGGGAATTATGAACAGTTCCAAATACCAGTCAATATTGGCACAAAACCTTCAGGCTTCTGCTAGAAAGCTGAACATGAAGAGGAACTTCAAAGCATACATCCAAATCAACAAAGGAATGGCTTCACCAGAAGAAGATTAAAGTTTTGGAATGGCCCAGCCAGAGCCCAGACCTGAATCCGATTGAAAATCTGTGGGGTAATCTGAAGAGTGCTTTGCACAGGAGATGCCCTCGCAATCTGTCAGATTTTGAGTGTTTTTGCAAAGAAGAGTGGGCAAATCTTGCCAAGTCAAAATGTGCCATGCTGATAGAATCCTACCCAAAAAGACTGAGTGCTGTAATAAAATCAAAAGGTGCTTCAACAAAGTATTAGTTTAAGGGTGTGCATACTTATGCAACCATATTATTTTATTTTTACATTTTTTCTTCCCTCTACCTAAAAGATTTCAGTTTGTTTTTCAAATGAGTTGTACAGTTTATAGGTCACATTAAAGGTGGAAAAAGTACTGAAATGATTTATCTTTGTCTCTTTTTTTTTACAGCACAGAAACCTGACATTTTAATAAAAAGTGTACACACCCCTGTTAAAAACATACATACATACATACAGATATATATATATATATATATATATATATATATATATATATATATATATATATATATATATATATATATATACCTAGTTTGTATTATTTTGCTACTAGGTGATGATTCAGGGACAAGAATAAAAATAGCTAGTTTATTTAATCTTTTTTTCTAAAAATAATAGTTTGCCCATAATCAAGTCAAGTTTTCCAAATCGAATTCTAAAAGTTGAACTCAGCTGACCTTTAAAACTATATTACACAAGCCATGTGGACTTTTTACACACCACGATATCTTTTGTTTGTCTGAAAGAAAACCTTGTATTCTCCGTTCATAGCTATTTACTTATGAAATGCTATCCTGTTTGCTTTTGTTTCTTTTTTAATTCACAGCTTCTTGTCTGCGTTGGCATGGTGATGTGGAATTTCATAATAAAGGAACAAAATTTGGTGGGGCGGATTCTAGTATTTGTGATTCTGTACAGTGCTCTTTATAGCACATACGTGTGGACAGGTATTTACACATCACTGTGATTTCCTGTGTACACAGTTTTCCTATTCCACTCTTTGCTTGGTTTCTTACGGTTATCTTAATAATAATAATAATACAAACATAAGCAAATTGCCAAACTTACAAAAACCTACAAATATGATGGTCCCAAAAGTATGTAAAATTCAAGGGATTTGCTTTTGGTTTCATTAAATGCATTTAAAGGGAATCGCACCAGCATTCAACCTGTAGGTAAAGGCAGAAAAAGTTCCATGTAGTGAAAGGGAAATTATTTATTTATTTATTTCTCATCATGTTTTCATAATGTCATATCTGCAGTAGGAAATTAATAACTTCTTCCTTCAATTTGAAGATTTGTGTCAGGCTTACTAAATAGATTAAGGCATACAGTATACCATTTTTATTAATTAAAAATAATGTGCTAATATATATATATATATATATATATATATATATATATATATATATATATATATATATATATATTATTAATCTGACGTGTTTATAAATGTGCACATAGCATTCTATTGTGGAATTTGCCTAACATACTTGACCGTGTTACTTTCATCACAATAGTTCCACTTACAATATCATTTACCTACATTTCTTAATGTCTCAGCAGTTTTAAGTAAAATTAAAAAAATTTAATATCCAGATTTTCATTGCAAAACCAAAAAATAAGATGTGTTGTTTTCACTTTTTTTTTTGTTAGGTCTCATCTCTCTAGTTTTGCTTTTGTTAAAAAATAGAGAAGTTGCAAATACTTGGATCATTTTGATACTCCTGGCAGGCTGGGGGTAAGTTTTCGCATTTCAAAATTTATTTTCTACACAACTCTTTCATAATTAGTGAGAGATTCTGTTATGTGTTGTAAATTAAACTCTGAGGGCCTCATTCTATTATCGGCCGTAGGAGATGCGGGGCCGCAAGGACCGGCCGCAGGCTATTTGCCTATTCTATTCCCTTCCGGCCGGGGGCTCTGGCAGGCTTGCGGCCGGCGCCTTGTTATCCCTTGCGGCCGCACGCGCCGGAGGAAAGCCTTTGATCTTAAACGGCCGCAAGAGTTTCGGCCGCAAGAAAAGTCTGGTTGCTATTCTATTGCTCCGGGAACACTCAGCAAGGCTAAAACCGAGCCGCAGCTTACTTGCACTAAAAAGGTCCCCCAAGCGCACAATTAGGCAAATAATAAAGCCATCCTGCACTCTTATGAGACGATAAAGTGATTGGGGGTGTTAGCATTCATAGCACAACATTCCCCTACACTCAAATCCGTAAATAATTTTTATTTTAATTCATGTCAAATATCCGTGGACAAAGTCCCGAGGGCTTGGAGCACCTCAGACTTGCCCAGGCTGCGGGACGGAAAATAAACCGTTAATTAAATATCGGATTTGGGCGGATGTGCAAGCTTGAGAGGGGGGTGCTATTAATCCTCATGTCCCCCATTATGATCCCTAGCATTTACAGAGCTTTACAGTGTCATCTTGAATTTATATTTGCATTTAAAGTTTTCAGACCTTGCGGCCGGTTGCAAGATATACGGCCGGCCGTAAGGGGGATATCCTTGCGGCGCCGTCTATTTGAATTGCAAGGTAAAGGTAGCTCTACACGGGGCCGTAAGACGGTCGCAAGGACTCGCGGCTTTGCGGCCCTTTTTACGGCCGATAATAGAATGAGGCCCTGAGTATTTAACATTTTAAGCTAAATGTAGTAAGTAATTGTAGTTTGTAATTTTCATTCCAATACATAAAGACATTTTTATATTGGGAATTATCCTTGAGGGTACCAATGTTCTTGGACTACTTCTAAAAGAAATAACAAAGAACTAAAGTACATTTATTAATTATAGATGTTGCCTCATTATTTAGCACATTCCTTTTCAAATATAAAGAGGAACAATGTGGGCCAGTGATTCAGTGTATAATTGTTCACTGGAAGGTATCTGCTTCTCAAGTGAAAGTATCAAACTTGCATCCCTTCTTTGAGGATCAGATATAACAAGTGGTCCAGCTCCTTATCATCTGGCTCTCATAGATATTCACTCTCTGCTAGGATCCCTGTTTCTATTTGATATATTCAGTCAGTTGTTGTAATGCTGTTTTCTGTAGGTATACCCTAACCAGTAAAATGAAAGGTTACAATGAATCATTCTGGGTGGAGGTTTTAAGCCAGACTAAAAAGATAAAATGTAAGAGGAATAGGAATCACTTTGGCCATCAAGTCTTCTCTATGTTTTTTTGACTTTTTTTCTATAAATGTTACATAGCCTAATTATATTAAAGATTCTACTTCTTGGCTCTTTCTTGCAAGATTTTGAAATTAATACATATAGGTATTTAACATTTATTTTGTTTGATTCAAATGATTTTGTTTCCTTCTCAGCATTCCTGCATTGGTAGTGTGTGTTCTGTTCATTTTTGGGGAACATGATTTGGACAGCATTGACTCTGCTTTTTTCTACGGCAAATCCCAGGTAAATGGGATTAAATTCAACCAGCTCTCAAAAATTTGAAAATTACACTGAACAGGTCTTGTAATGTGAAATAGCTTTGAATGTGAATATTTAAACACGAGTTTCAGTACTAGCAAGATGTACATTGTAAAGATAATGCAGAAAATGTACTACTTTCCATGAATGCAGCTTCTCGTAGTTTTGCAAATAATATTCCAGAACTCATTTTAATAATGACTGGAGAAAATTTGGATTTGGTGGCTATAGCTCAATCTTTGTATAATGCATCACATGAATTGTACCTAGCTATACCTGATTACAGTTTATTCAGGAAAGACATCAGTTAAAAGGGTGGAGGTCTTTCTCTTTATGTACAATCAAATATTAAAAACATTGGCCCTCATTCAATTGCGATTTGGCCAATTGAATAGGGCTCTAAATAAGCACATAGCATATTTTTTTTTAAAGAAGTTTTTAGTTAGTGAAAACCTTGCTTTTGGATAGATGCTTACTAACTAAAAACATTATTTAAAAAAAAAATTATGTGCTTATTTAGACCCCTATTCAATTGGTCAAATCGCAATTGAATGAGGGCCATTGTATTTAACAATACTGAATAAGATGCTGCATTAAATGATAAACATATTAACAAAGGTGCTTTTTTCAGAATATGAGGTTTTACTGTCATTATAAAAGTGAACAATCCAGCGGTATGGTAGTAACTTAGATCAGTACTTATCATATAGCTAAACTTTTTAATTAATCATTACTATTATTATCAGGATTATGTAACCAAAGCTATAGACCTGGATGAAGTAGTAAATGCAGCTTATCTAGTTTTTTTTTTTTTAAGAATTCTACACTGTCCAACAAAGTAACTGATTTTTAAACTTCTGGGGCCTTTATTGTTTAGTATAGGTAGTGTACCTCTTTGCAGATAACAGAGCAATATATAACAAAGTAGATATTCCAGGAGATGTAATTCAAATGTTTAGTAATTTAATAAAACTAGAGCAATGGTCAAGTATGTGGGATCTAAAATTCAACCCTGATGAATACAAAATTTTGCACTTAGGCCACACAACCCAAAAGTAGAAGAGGAAAGGGACGTTGGCGTTGTTATATTGCATGACTTGGATGTTGGCAAGCCATTCAACAAATCAGCAGAAAAAGCAAGTAGGATGCTTAGATGCTTCTTTGACTTTTCTCCTTTGTTTCTCCATATCCTATACGTAACAACATAACCATCTCGCCTTCCCTGCTTTCCTCTCCTCTTCTTTGCCCCCTACAAGCTCCTCTCCTTCCTCCAGTCATTATCTATTCCCTCTTCAAAAGCTGAAAAGCAGAAATAATTCTGTCCCAGTCCCATCTCCTCTCAATCTCACTCCTTCTGCTGGTTATATATCTCTTGACCCAGGTCATTCAGTCATTTCCACCTGCTGTCAACCATACACAGCCCTCTGGGCAGCAAACACCTAGAACACCCATAATGTAACATCCATCACCTGTCCTAAACCATCTGCTTTGCCCTCCTCCTGCGCACTCTGGAATGCAAGTTCAATTTGCAATGGACTCTCTTCCATTTATGACCTATTTATTTCCATCTCCCTTTTCTAATGGTTATCACAGAAACTTGACTCACTCCATCAGATAATGTGCAGTATGCCTGCAGCACACTTATATGGTGACTTCCACTTCAGTCGCACGCCTAGACCTGGGAACAAGTAAGGTGCAGGCATTGTCATATTGCTTTCTTCTTGCTGGACATTTCAGTGCATAACCCCGGTTCTTTCCCTCCAATTCGTTTCTTTGGAAGTTCACACTATCAAATTCTTCTCACCCATCTCTCTATGAGTTGCTGTGATCTGTCGCCTGCCTGGACAACCCTCTCAATTTCTGGATTATTTTGCTGCCTGGCTCCCTCATTTTCTCTTCTCCAACATACCTTTACTTGTTCTTGACTATTTCAATATTACCGCTGACACAACCACTGAGGATGAAGTATCTAGTCTACTATTAACCTGTCAACGTTCAATGTGTCCACATGATCCCATTCCATCACAGCTAATCCCTCCCCTCATTACCACAGTTATCCCAGCTCTAACACTTCTATTCAACCTCTTCCTAATCATTGGCAAGTTTCTATCATCTTTAAAACTCTCCATAATTACACTAATTCTTAGGAAACACTCATCTGACTCTGCATCTAACTATTACTCTATCTCTCTACTACCCATGGCTTCAAAACTGCTCGAGCTACTCATCTACAACTGCCTTACCCAATTTATTTCCTCCAACTCCCTCCTTGATCCCTTCCAATCTGGCATCCTGACCAAACACTCCACAGAAACAGCTCTCACAAATGTCACACATTGACTTTCTCATCAAGTCAAAGGGTCACTTCTCTATTCATTAATTCACTTTTCTCTATTTCTGGATCTCTCTACTGCCTTTTATATAATTCATCAGTTCTCTTCTAATCCAATTTCTCCACTCTCTGTGACGTAGCCCTCTCATGATTCACATCTTTTCTAGAAAGTCAAATATGTATTCTCTCCTTCTCTGGCATCTCTTATTTGCCTCACCCTCCTTACTGTTGGCACATCCCAAGGTTCAGTCCAAAGGTCCCCTTCCTCTTCTCAATCTATACAACCCCTCTTGTTACCCTAAAAAATATTTTGGATTTCAGTATCATCTGTATGCAGATGACACTCAGATGTAAAAATACATTTTATTTTGCAAACTAGTGAAATCAGACAAATGTCTTCTTTGATATGAGTTGATTTAGGTGGAATACATTGAACATTAGCCTTATGCAATGTTTTAGTTCTTCATAGTTTTATTCTACTGTTGATAATGTTTACAGTTGCAATTTTGTTTTCAACTAGATAATCAGCACAGCAGTGATCCTGTCATGCAGTCTAGTGTTATCTGGCATATCTCTTCTGCTTATGAGCCGTGGTGGAGACGATAACTATCAGGTGCTGACCCAGTCCTCAAACAGCAGTATCAGCAGGACTGAAGACACAGCAAGTGAATCCAAACTGGATAGTCCTGCAGTGGCAAATAAAGGTACATTTTTTGCCAACAAATATTTGTGTACCTGATGAGTCCATTAACTCAAATGAGCGCCTTTTCTAAATTTTTACAGCAGCTGGAGACGTGCTGTATTAACAAAAAATGGATTACTTGCAGCCGCTGAAAGGATATCTATTCGAGATATGGCTCACGAATTTGCCTAGCAACTGGTGATGCTAGGGATGGCATTCTGTCTCCTGATTGGTTGTGTCATTGCAATGCTAGAAGCCTGAAGCCATGCCAGTTCCTGTGCTTTTGGGGCCAGAATCACTTTTGTATAAGTAGTTCTTAGAGCCAGGAGTTTTCGAGTGTCATTATTTTTAACTTCCTTGCTATATTAATCTAACCATTGAGAAAGCCACTAGAAGCAAAAAAAATGCATTTGGAGCCACATTTTATTCTTTTATCTATTAATTTTATCAATTTTATTGAATATTCTGTTCTCACTGATGCCGACATTAGTTAGTGACCAATATTTGTACTCTTTTGAATTAGTAATTAGTAACCAATTAGTCTCATCAGCCGCCCGAATTAATCATCCACTGCCAGTGGTTTATCATACCTACACTACACTGTGGTGGGCAACTGGTGATAGAAAAGGGGAACTGGAAGTACCCCATATAGATATAATAAAATTGTTTTATGGGGCATCAAAAGCAATATAATTAGCTGCCACCTAATCAAAAAGTCTTTAGTCTTGTATAATGCTCCACTTTTCACCCCTTGTAATAGCATTCCTAAATAAATTCTGTTCTGCTGACGTGCCCCAGTTGTCTCCCTTTGACATACATTATTGGATGCAATGAAGAAAATATAGTGTGTTATCAGCATAATGGGTGGTACTTGACAACTGTACTTACCTGCCCCTGACCTTACAGTCTAAAGGGCAAAAATGTATTCTCTCTCAAACCTGGCCCATTATCATCCTTTATGTTAAGGTCAGAGGTACCATTATCCACACAGTAGAGAAAACATACTGTATAGGGGCATATATGATTTATTTATACATATTATGGAGTCTTAAAAGTCCTGAGGGATCTGATGGAAATGGAATTGTTCCTTCAAAAGACGTGCTGTCCACCTCTGTGGTGGTGGTGGTGGTGGGGGGTTGACAGACTACTTTAAGTATTGCTTTGTAGGCACGGGGTGACATTAGAATTGTATATGTAAATAATCCAATTGATTCATATTCACTGTCTTATCAATGTTTCTAACAACTGGAATATTTGTATAGATTTATAATGATTTTGAAAGGAAGTTCATTAACCACACCTTGGCTCTTATTCTCTCTCTAAACCTTTTTGTTATTGCACATGAATTTATTTAAAATGTAGAGAAAGGTGATGCTAGAGATAAACCTATAAGGATAGAAGGAGAAGAGGGAAGCATGTTCGATAAATAAAGAAGATAATGTTTCAGTCTGGAGAGTTTAATCACAAAGATTTTTTTTTGGGGGGGGCATGAAAAACAATTGGGGTACAAGGGGCACTGCTACCTTCATGGATGGAAAGGGGACCTAGATCAGAAATTTTGCTTACTGCATAAAGATGGTACACCTCCAACACTAGATCCTTATTTTATTGGAGGTTACTCTCATCAGTAGGGACATGCTGTGGAAATGTAGGCAACTTGGGAGAATAGGATTGTGTGCATGCTCCTGTTGATAGATGATGGTACCACCTATTCCACTGCACAGCGTAGAGAAAAAGGGAAATTGGGCAGACTCCAAGATAGACAATGTTATTTACTTGTTTATAGTGCTTGCTAATTATTTACACCTTCCCTCACATTGACATTATATCCTCTGCATTCTTAATGTAAAGGCAGAAAATACAATAATTGCTGCAAAAATAGAATTGTAAATTTATAATGTTGAATAGTAGTGAGCGTATTATTGGTAGACGGTCCTGGTGCAAATCACCATCTGCACCACAAGCAGCTCTGCCCCTGGACAAAACCACAATACTGGTCTCATCTGACAGAGTTTTGTTCCAGAAGTCTTGTGGTTTTATCAGGTACCAACCTAAGCCATGTATCTATGTTTTTTTCTGTTGGAAGGAGGGATGGGGTTCTCAGTATGGAACTCTTACTTTGTCTAGCATTTGTCTAGCTCATGCGTCTATTACATTACATTTTATAAACCTTCATGCTCGAGGCCAGACTGACAAAAGTTTCTGATTTTATATACAGATGGAAAAACTTTATAATGATGAAGCAACCCTAGACCTGTAACCATACCGAATTACATTTAACTTTTACAATGCCTGTAAGTGCTCGCTGCAGAAGGTTGGCTGATTAAGTAAAACCTATTTGTTGTTTCTAATGAGAGATCACAATTCTCTACCTTTAGGAATTGTTGATGAATAGTTGAAGGTGAGATAAACATTTTAATATATAAAATTATAGATTCTTAAAACAAAACTATTGAAAAGCTGTAGAAATGCAGCACACTCAGAATTTCTAGCTTTTTTTTGGAGTGTCAGCTATAGCCAGTAAGTCTAAAGGGAATAAAACCTAGCACAGAGCTTCATAACACAGCTAGTGCAGTGCCCCAAAACACCCTAATGTATGTTTGTGTGAAATGAGTCTTAAAGAACTACTCTGGTCAACATTTTTTTCTATATGATCTTTTGAATAACTACATTTGATAATAAACATGTTTTCATGGTAAGTTTGGGTAGTGCTTTATCAATTCAATGTTATTAAAGACTTTTTGTATTTTCTTACAGTAAACTAGTGTTGAAGATTTCCGTTTTGATCTGTTCATATCTTTTGTTAATGAGATACCATTACCATTCATTTCTGATAAGCCCCTGAGGCAATAGGTCGATTGTCTTGAGTGCAGTTGCCTGAACATTGAGCATGCTTGAAGGCAATGGAACTAGCGCCGTAAAGGCATATTAGTAATAAATAGCACGTGTCTCTCCGTAAAAAAAAAAAATATGACTCCGGTTTTGTGGGTCAAAAAGGCTGACCACTCAAAAAGGCAATTTCAGCGTTAGTTCACTGTTAGAAAATACATTGACTTTATTTTAAGTTTCAACTTATCTATTCTTTTACATGATAACATGTTTGGGAGCATCTACTGAGTTGGTTTAACTAAACTACATTAATAATCTATAACTGTTTCCTCTGTGTAGATTTCTGTCCATGTGGTCCAGAAAATGGAGATTTGTGTCAGTCTGTAGAGTCAGCAACTGTACTGAATATAAATACGCCTCCCAGCATTGAGGAAGGTAAGTGTAATGATTGTCTGGAACGTTCTATGTGTTTTGCGTTGCCTTAAAAACACACACTAGAAATTTTCCAGTTCTGAGAATGATAAACTAGTTTAGTTTAGTATCATTGGCCAAAAAATTTATATATTTTTCTTAATTGGGTTTGAACAGCTGATATCCAACAATTATATGGTTAGGCATGTTATAGAATGACTGCATATTAGGAAATACTTTTACGTTGTAACAAATGTAACAAACTAAAGTGTTATCAGGCGTGTAAACAGTGGTTATAAATCACTTTTTATAGAATATCTTAATTTTTTTAAGATTTTGTCCATAGAAGGTTTCTACCTTGTCTGACTTTAGCACTCCCTAATAGTTTTAGTGGGTAAGGGTAATGGTTTAATCTTGGAAATTGTGTACGATCACAGCAGTGCTTACAAACTGATCCTTGCTGCTGCTGCTGCTGCTGCTGCTACTGCTACTGCTGAGTACTCATAACAGAAAAGATCCCCATGGTCTAACAGTGGCATCAGCTTTTTTTTTTACTTTAGGTAAAAACTAGCTTTGTGATATTTTTCCTACCTAATCATACTGTTTGTGAGATTCAGTCTTCGTCTATTGAAACAAAGTGTTTCAATTGCTTTTTCACAACAAATGTAATTAGACTTGATGGCTCAGTTTCCGTGACTCTTCCATAGAAGTCTTTTGGAGCCCATTCTACCGCTTACTGCAAATTTGTATCTAGCCAGGAACAGGGTGTGGCCATGGGACTGGGAGTAACCATGGGTCAACCTTAAAGTTATTTGTTTGTGTTGTTTACTTCTGTCTGCCTTCCCTGACCCAATGGACAACAGCAGATACATCTGTAAGCCACTGCTCCTCTGAACTCCATCAAGCTCATGTTCATTGCTTCAGTGACCTCACCTATCCAACTCCGCCTCTGTAACCCCCTTCTTTGTGTGCCTTCAGTCTTTCCCAGCATCAGTCTTCTCTGGGAATCCTGTCTTCTCATGATGGCCAAAATATTTGACCTTCAGTCTCATTATAATACCTTCCAGTGAACAGGTTGTCTTGATTTCCTGAAGTGCTGACCTATTGGATCTTCTTGCAGTCTAAGTACACGTCATAATTCAAAGGCATCAATTCTACGGCGCTCAGACTTCTTCATAATCCAACTCTCACCTCTGTATATTGCTACTGGGAATAATATAGTTCAAACTATTCAAAACTTTGTTCATAGTCTAATATGTTTACCTTTGACTAGCTTGTCCAATCTTGCCATAGCTTTACTCCCTCTTTTAATTTCTTGGCTGCAGTCACCAGGAGCCCAGAAAAATAAAATCTGTCACTGCCTTCACTTCTTCCCCATCTATTTCCCAGGAACTGAGATTGCTGCTTGCCATGATCTTCATCTTTTTTCACATTGAGCAGCAGGATGAGATAATCTGGTACTCCCATCTCTTTAAGACTTTGCCCTTTTGTATTGTTATCCACACAGTCGTAAGCTTTAGAATAATCTGTGAAGCAGAAGTAAATGTTTTTCTGGAACTCTTTTCCTTTCTCTATTATTACATAGTTACATAGTATTTAAGGTTGAAAAAAGACTTTCAGTCCATCAAGTTCAACCTTTTAAGATCTCCTCTAATCTGCAATATGTGGATTAACTATTAATTCATTAGTTGTTAATTAATTATTAATTAATCAATTATTTAATGTTTTGTTGTGTTTTTTATTATTAATTAGTCCAGAAGAAGGCAAATAGAAAAAGAAAAAAAAAACACAAGCAAGACTTAGCCAATTGTCTCAAAGGGAAATGTAAAAAAATTTGGATCATTACTGTCTCTCTAATTATCCATGATAACCCTGAATACCCTTTTTAATTAAAAATAAATCTAGTCCCCTTTTAAAGTTATCTATCGAAAAAAAGTTATCTAGTGGACATTGGCAATTTGATCTCTTGTGCCTCTTCCTGGCTTGCACATCCCCGGTCCATATATTGTTGGAGGCGAGCTTGTAGGATCTTAAGCTTTGCCTGGCATTTGAAATGAGTGCAATTGTTTGATAATTGGAGCACTCTCTGGCACTGCCTTTTTGGGGGGATTGGGATGTAGACTGAACTTTTTCAGTCTGTTTGTTTTCCACTGTTGAGTTTCACAAATTTGTTAGCCCATGCAAGCAACACTTTCACAGTATCATTAACTTCTGCAGCCTTGTTATTGGCAAGACTTCCTAGGGCCCATCTCACTTCAGTCTCTAAAATGTCTGACTCTAGTTCACTGGACAAACTATTGAGGTCATCACTGCTCTATAGATCTTCAGTGTGTTCACTGCTGTATAGATATTCACTGAAGATCTATACAGCATTGGTAATTTGAAGAACAGTCTAAAACCCCAGAATAGGCATTTTAAACAGTACAGTAGTATGTGTTTAATTGCTGCTACAACTATCAGAACTGGCGTTTTAAAACACTTTGCAAGTCCTGTTTACTACTCATAATATTTGTTTCAGACATTTGATACCTTTTCTAGTTAGAACTTTACGTCTAGCTCACAAATTAAGTCAAATACAGTATGGATTTAATGTAACTTTAAGTATGTTGCACTTGCAATGTTTGAGATGTCCAAAAACAATGGAGAAGCTAGCCCTAAGTTGTGTCTTTGGCTTGTCAGTTGTGATTGTGGGGGGGGGTAAGTCGCAATCAGGATGCGAGTAGCTAAGAGAATATGTGGAAACTTTACTTATGACTTTAACCATGCGTAACATTACAATCTGGATAATAGAATAGGGCCCATAGTCAATTTGATTTTTATATTGTCCATCAGGTGAAGTCCATGTGTAAAGTCATCTCTATCTGGTCATAACAATAACCTTCTTCCAGTGGTCTCAATATTGACAGAATTCTACTTTCTCTTACCTGCCTCATTGTGTACTCCACAGCCAAACTTGCCCGTTTTTCCAGGTATTTTTTGGTTCCCTGCTATAGCATTCCAATCCAGTATTATGAGAGTAACATATTTTCTTGGTGTTATATCTATGACGTGTTGACCATCTTCGTAAAACTGGACAACTTCAGCCTCCTCAGGATCCATAGTTTGTGCATAGACTTGAATCAATGTGATGTTTAATCGCTTGTCATGAATTTGAATTTAAATCATTCTGTCATTTAATGGATTGTAACCGAGCACTGCTTTGGCCACCCTTTGACTATTACGACTACTCCATGTTTTCGGCACGATTCTTGACAACAAAGAAGTTCTGGTGGTTGATTTGAAATGTCGCATTCCAGGCCATTTGAGTTCACTAGTTCCTGGGATATCAATGTTTAACCTTTTCATCTCATGACCACTTCCAGTTTGCCTTTGTTCATATTTATAACGTTCCAGGTTCCTATGCTGAATTATTCTTTTCAGCAGCAGGCTTTCCCTTCTCCTCCAAATGCATCTGCAGCTGTGTGTTCTCTTGGCTTTGGCCCAACCACTTCATTAGAACTGGTGCTACCTGTACTCGCACCTCTGCTCTTCCTCCATAATGTGGTAGGCACCTTCTTGAACCTGGGGGTTCATCTTCTGGTGCCATGCTGTTATGTCTTTGCTTGTGCGTGTCCAAAAGGGTTTCTCAGCAAAGGTACCGGAGTGAGTTGCCAGTTCCTTCTCCAGTTGACCGCGATTTGTCTGACCTCTCTGCTATGACCTGCCCATCTTGGATGACAATGGTATAGCTCATATCTTCAATGACATACACAAGCCCCTTCACGACGACAAGGTATTGAGCCAGAAGAGGCTTAAAGTTATACTACCCCAAAAATATATGTATTGGCCCAATGTAATAGTTATACCCCAAAATATACTCTACACAGTTGATATTTCATATTATTAAATGTTATTTTATGAGTGCCCCCTAGGCTCAAATGACATGGTGAAAATGGATCATAGGGGCCCAAGACAAACAACTAGAGCTTGGGAAAACACAAGACACAACAATACGAGTCAGCAAGTTACATAGTCTTTTCAAACATTCTTATGGCCATGATAATAAATCTGAGTAAATTATATTTGTTTATGAGCAAGACCGGCTATGAAATAAGAGCAAGCACATAAAATAATAATTATTAAAACCCATTTCTAATAAATAAAGAGAAACCAAATATTCATGATTCCACCCATGCTTTTATGTTATGAAACCATTTATATTAATGGGGTGTTTCTATTAGATTTTTTTCTCTCCCTCCTCACTACGCTCCTTTCACCCCTATCTACCCTTGTCCCCCTTCACCCCCACAATTTTGTCCTCCTCCCCCTATCTCCTCATGCTCCCTCATTCATTCCTATTGATATCTACACACTTAGCCCTCATAAGGTAAATAAACACTATTGGTGCTACACAGATAATTGAATTATTGATTTAACAAGCAAGAGGGCTTGAAATGATCTACTATATTGTTGCACTCAATAGACAGTGTGTTTTGTAAAGCTTAACATTTATTGTAAATCTATTAAAACTACAAAAAGTAGAAAATTATTTTATATAGCACCTTGTTTGTTAAAACATTTTCAAAGATGTAATTATACAAAGGATGTTGGACAATACATAGAGCATTCCCCTAATCTCAGCATTCAATAAACCACACAATATTATCATTCAAATGGCCGACTATAGGGTTAAAAAGCTTTCAAACAGACTAAAAAATATAAAGAACATTCCTGTCTAATGCATTTCCGAACAACTGCTACATCTTAGAGGGAAAAAGTAAGGTAACAGACATACAAAAAAAAACACTTCCACACAAACACTGTATTAATCAGTACACACCCACATTTACATTAAATGAGGGCCTTGAGGAGAAAGCGCTGCTGGTCATGGACAATGCTCTAAGCCACCCTACCAACTTGGCTGAGCTCCCATCTGCATCCAGGTGGAAGTAGTGTTCCTGCCTCCCAACACAACTTCGCTCATCCAGGCTGTGGACCCAGGGGATCATTGTCACCTTCAAGGCATACTATCTTCACATGATTGACCAGACGGACAACCCAGACGGACAACCGGGACAAACCATCATTGATGGACTGCTGGAAGAAGTACAACATCAAACAGGTTGTCACAAATATCGATTTATCTGGGAAAGAGGTGACACAGCAATGCCTAATAGCTGTGTGGAAGAAAATCTGACCAGAGCTGTCTGGTGATGTGCAAGTGGAAGAGTGTATAATAGCAGAGATAGGGGACCTTGTAACCAGGGCTGGACTGGGAGATGCAGACACCCAGGATATAGAGAACTTGGTCCAAGCTTTGGGTGAGAGCCTGTCCACTGAGGACCTGGAACAAATGGCACCACATCAACGTCTGCCAATTTAAGTGGACATTTGTTTGTATTTTCTTTTGCTCGGTGTTGCTCTTATGTTTGTTATAATATGCACTACCATTGTGCTTAAGCACAACCTAGATATAACCGTATCAAAAAATCTTAAAACATGTTATATTAACATCTTTATATAACAATAATTATTTCTTTCTCTATGTGATTATTATTATTATTATTATTATTGTTTTTTGTAAAGCGCCAACATATTCCTTAGAGCTGTACAAGTTAACGTTAAGTTAAAGGCAAAATCATATTCCTACGTTGCAAAGGATGGGATAAATCTTTTCCTATAGATTTACATGAGTGGAAGACCATACTAAAATAGTACACCCAAATGTTGATGCAAACCTCATGTGGTAACAGTGTTATTTTTTAATTGTTTAGATGTTATTGTTTCAAATCTGATTTTGTTTCTCTTGTCTTATTTACAAACTTAATTTAATGTTGTTTATATCTAAAGTACAGATACATTCTTCACAGAAAGCAGGCCCACCATTATTGTTATTCCTAGAGTGCTATATATTAATAAAATATCAACTGTTTACCATAGTTTAATCTGATAAACTCTAAATTGCTGTTAGATTTGAACAATTATATCAAACTATGCTGGAGATTATATCAAAGGTGTAAAATTATACTGCTCATTCATGCACCTTGGTGCTACAATGTTAAGGAGATATGCCTTGGATTACCATCATGATGGCGATAGAAATGTTCTGCAACTGTTGTTTTCTTGTTCTCATTTTAATGCCTCCTTGCTAAACGAATGTTGCTTTTGTGTTTCAAAACTTGTAACCTTAGGGCCTTAGTGGATCAACCCACATATAGCATATTGCACGGGCGGTGATAGACTATATATAACATTAGATTGTTGACCATTAATGTAATCCCGAATTGTGTGTGTATGGCCAAACCTGTGCACCACTTGCTTTTCTCATGTGAATGCAAATAGAACATCTGCCACAGGCAGTTGAACCCTGAAACAATAAAGGTCTTGGGGGGGAACTTGTTTAAAGTGAGTATGAACCAGTAAGTTACGCTATCTTCACCCTCTCTTCTGAAATCAAATAAAGGTCTTTCAGTGATTGGCTCACAAAGCCTATCATTCTTTTTTTTTATTTTTTTTAACACATCCCAGTATTTAGTAAACATTGTCTTAACAGCGTATAATTGTGAAGAAAAAATAGTAATAAGCCACAAAAATGTGTGAAGGATTGTAACTTATCCAAAGAAGAAATAAAGGCACTTAATGACATTAAGAAATGGGAAGATATTGTAATTAAGATGCGTGACAAAAGGGGTAATGTTTTGCTTTCCACCTCAGCAATATACATGGATCTAGGTCAAAGGCAATTGACATAAAATGCTACCGGCTATGCCTGCACATGTATTAAGACTTGATATATGTGCATGCTATTACTGTTACTTTTATTAAGCTTTGCATTAACCTTTACATTATGTAACTAGTGACACCGTCTGAATAAACTCTACTCTTATCCTAAATCTTATTTACTTGAACTCACTGCATTCTTGTTCCTAGATCTGGCAGAAAATTATCTCACCGGATAAGATTAAGAAGTGCAGCACTGGGCTTACTTCATGCAGTAGCAAATGAGAAGCAACACTCAGTTGTTCTGATTTAAAACTCTAAGGCCCTCATTCAATTGCAATTCGGCCAATTGAATAGGGCTCTAAATAAGCACATAACATATATTTTTAAGGAAGTTTTTAGTTAGTAAGCATCTATCCAAAATCAATGTTTTCACTAACTAAAAACTTATTTAAAAAAAATATGCTATGTGCTTATTTAGGACCCTATTCAATTGGCCAAATCGCAATTGAATGAGGGCCTGACTCAGCACTATCATTTCTGGTGGAAGTTCTTTTTTTTTTCTTGGTTTTCCCCTGCATTCTCTGATCTCTAGATTCTGACTCTCACCTTTTTGTTTATTGGATTTGCTTTGTCTGCTGCCTGCATACAACATCAGATTGTTCCTGACTGATTATTGCCCATGATCATATTGTCATGACGGATTTTAGGGCCGTGGGGGGACCCCACTTAACCCCACAAGCAAATCTGTTCTTGAAACCCTAATACATGTGATCAAAAGGCTATTGAAATGGACATGAGACTTGTAAACATTATAACGTTATACATAGAACAACATGTTACAGTCCTTTAAAACAAGAGTTGCTTGATGTAGTAGTGGTACTGATGGTAAGGAAGGTTTTATCTTCACTAGTTGGTTAGTAACTGTAGTAACTGCAAAATATTATTTTGCATTGTTGTTGTTTGGAGACAAGAATGTGGGATGAAATAATAGGCCTCCATATTGTCATGTTCCTGCCCTAGTTGGATTTAGCAACCTCTACTCAGATGTTATGGTGCCACAAGCCAGAAGAGGCAATATACTAAAAATAAAAAAACAATGGCTCACTAATTACCCCCTACAGAGTATAGAAAGCAGGAAATAGAGCACAATGTTAAGTCTCTTAGACTTTCAGACTCTTAAGCCCAGGGAGGTAGTTAATAACCCTGACATCATATTCGTAATTGAACAGTTAATACACTTTTATTTTGGACAATGTTTATTGCTGAAGGAAGGGGAGTGATGGGAGGTGGGCACAGAGCAAAATCACCTGGTCAGGCAACAGAGCTAATATGATTGGTCATTGGACTGTTTTAAATATGTGTGGTGTGTTAAAATAGTCGGTCTGTATCTGAACTAATAAATGGTGTGCTTCTTGAATGATGGGCTACCCCTAAATAAGGGGATAGGGAAAATGTATTATTATTTTTTAATAAGCTAATAAGCCTGTACTTGTGATTTCCTGAGTTCCTGCAAGATGGTCCTGAGGCATTCTGGGCACTGAGATTAAATACGAAAAAACTTCACCACTCGGGGGTGCCCTGGAAGCAGGAGCTATTGGTGTGTACCTGATCCCCTCATCTCTGGGTCATGACACCTATCCTTTACTTATCTAAGGTTTAAAAAATCTCCCCTTCTGTCTCCATCACTCCATTTAGAATATAAGTTTGCAAGCTTTCAATTTTGCTTTGGGAGAAAAAAAGCACTTTATACTTTAGATTGTAAACCCAGACAGCTTACGGCCTTTTCAAATGTTTAAATGTTATTGGGTGTTTTTGTTTGTTTTTACTGTACCCTTGTGTAGTACTACATAATATATTGACACTTTACAAATATTATGTGATGATGATAATATTTTTATTCTTGAAGCTCATGAATGTCTTAGTCGCTGCAATGCCCAGAGATGTGTTGTATCCCAAGAAGAACAGCAGTTGCATACAAGTGATCCACAGATGGCCAGACATGTCCTACTATGTTTGCTTCTTATTGTTGGTCTCTTTGCTGTGAGTAGATTTTTTATAATATATGTCTATGTTTTAAGATAATTATGTACTTTCCCTCCAAAGGGATTTATATAAATTAGAGGAATGGTCATCTAAATGGCAGATTAGATTTAATACGAATAAATGTAAGGTTATATATCTGGGAAGGAAAAATAGCCATGCAATTTTATAATCTTAATGGGGCAAATCTAGGGGTGTCAGATATTGAAAGGGATTTGGGAGTGCTTGTGGAACATTACCTAGAGTGCTCAATGCCAAGCAGCAGCTGCAAAGGCAAATAAACTATTAGCATGTATGAAGGTTAAGCAGATATAATTTTGCCACTATACAATCCCTCCCAATTAGAATAGGGAGTACAATTTTGGGCACCACTTCATAAAAAGGACATTTTAGAGCTGGAAAAGGTACAGAGCAGGGCAACACAAGTAATAAGGGGAATGGAGGGGCTAAGTTATGAAGAAAGACTAACCAAATTAAACTTATTTTATCTAGAAAAAAGGCGTCTAAGAGGAGATATAATTACATTATATAAATACATCCAGGGTCAGTATAAAGATTTGTCAAGGGAGCTTTTTGTGCCAAGAGGTTTTCAACTGACAAGAGGACATCCTTTTGAGGTTAGAATTAAAACTATTTCACCTTAAAGAAAGAAAAGGGGTTCTTCACAGTCGGGGTGGTTCATCTGTGGAATTCTCTACCAAAGGAGGTGGTGACAGCGGATTCGATAGTTAACTTTAAAAAGGGACTGGATATATTTTTAATTTAAAAGGGCATTCAGGGTTATCCTGGATAATTAGAGAGAGAGTATTGATCCAGGGAGGAATCCAATATCCAGTATCTGGGAACAGGAAGGAATTTTTTTCCCCTTTTGAGCCAATTGGCAAAGTTTCACTTGGTTTTTTTTCAGTATGCCTTCCTCAATTAATAACTAATCCGCAGAGGAGATCTTAACGGTAGAACTTTTCAACCTCAATTGCTATGTAACGAAGTATCAGCAGCAATATTTGCCCTGACTAACTTGTATTTTTGAGGTTTCTGAACTATAGTGCATGGACCACCAGTGACCCAGGAGCTCATATGGAATTACAAAAAAAAATGAAGAACAAAAGGCAATACAACATTTTGCAAGGCTATATTCCAATATAGGATAGCAATGTTTAATTATTAAGCACAGTCATATTAAATATGGTGCCCTCTGCAGTATTCAAGAGGTCTGCCAAGATCCTTGTCCATGGAAAAAACAGTTCGGGAACCACTGCAGTAAGGACATTTTTAACATGTTTAGGTTAAACCTGGATCTATACTTGACATACATCAGGACTGAATATTGCTTTAAAAGATTAAATAGGCCACATGTTTCTGGTGTATAAAAGTACACACTGACCTTTTTGTCCTGGAAAAATGCTACCTGAGGATAAAAGGAAAATGTATTTTAGAGGAGTCTGCGCATGGAAACAACAATGCTTTCTTGAAGTGTTTGTTTTATCTACTGACAAATTCCATACTTCACTGCTGCAATACAATTAGTAATTGATGTCTGTATAAATCCAAGATTAGGTTTTTTGTTAATGATCTGTTTCTTCCTTACCATGAATTACATAAGTAAATCATGATCTCTAGATGATAAAACATGATTTTGTGGATTTCTGCTTTATAGTGCGTTACAGTGATGGCTAAATAGTTGTTTTATAAGGTATTCTACTTGTACATGAGGAGGCTCATCTTTTCTGTATCTCCATATTTTTAGAATGGTTTGGTTTGGTAAAACGCATATTAATTAGTGTTTAACCACAAGACAAGGGATATCATTTACAAGGTGCTTGACATCTCTTTACCTTTGTTAGTAAAGCAAAGTGTTTCAATTGCTTTCTGACCACCTAATTAAATATGCTTGATGTCTAAATCCGTTCTGAAGACAGCCCAATTAATGGAGCCTATGTATTAAACATACCTCAAAACACATTATACATATAACCCTAATCATATCAGAGAGAAATGGGCTCCAGTGGGCTAGTCACTTAGGGGAATAGTCTTTATGGGGTTCAGAGTACCAGAGGGCCATCTTGGGTCGGTTTTATGATAAGCCTGGGGTAATCCGTGATTTTAGTATTTTAGGATGGCTTAAATGGTTGTTATAGCAACCGGGGGAAACAAACGGCTGAAGGAAAGTCTTCTGATCTTCAGACAAGTTTCACTAAACTGTTGTGGTCATTCAGATGACCTTACATAATCCTGTTACCAGCAATGACCACTTACAATATGGAGAACAGTGTGACAGTTCCTTCTTTCTGGAAGGCACAACTGCAGAAAGCTTTTGGCCAAAGCAGAATAAACCACCTATTATAGAATCCTTGAACTCTCAACTTGATTTTCAAAGCCAGTGAAGTACTAGCCTTGACACCTCTGGCATGTTGAAGGTATTGCATGCCAGAAGGGAACGCTAGCATATACAGTATAATGAAATGAATGAACTTCCCCAAGTAAAATTATTTTTATGTCTTTTTTGATTGTAAACTGGTAAGTTCTGGTGTGTGTCTGTGTCTTTTTAGGCAGAACTGGGTCACCATATGTATTGACTTGTAAGGATTATATATATTGTTAGGTGTCAGGTATTTGTAAGGTTATCATTCAAGTTACTTGTGGCTAATATTCAAATAGTTCAGCACTGGAAAATGAAGTTGAGATTTCCATTATTCTATAATAAGGTATTTTAGCCAGATTTGACAAACATTTTTACACCGCTGTGCCTTCCAGAAAGGAGGAATGCTTTGTGGGTCCTAGAGACTAAACTTTCAATTTGTTCTCCTTATTGCAAGTGTCAATATGTGACATAATTGCAGTCTTAAATGCATTCATTTGACCTTCTCTTCTTTTAATAAAAGAGTACCCTATTTTCAAATAAGCTTATTTTGACTGTAATTTTTTTTTCAGGTACCTGAGTATTTAATTAGTATCTGTTGTTCCCCTCTGATTTTGTTTGTTTTATCATGCAACATTATCCACTGAGCAATTGAAACAAAGACTTTGTGTGTTAATCTACATTTTATGTATTTTTAACACACCTTTTTACTTATTTTGTTGCTTCGTTTTTTTGGATTTGTGTGTAAATACTTGAAGTTTTTTCATCACTGTATTTACACTATTTATTATGCCCTGTATATTGACTGTATTAAGTATTTTCATCCCTTGTGTATGCATAGAGCTATATAATGTTTCAGCTTTATAACAATAATAAAAGTAGTAGTAATAGTCTCTAATAGTTTTTAAAATATTTCATCAATAACTGTAGTTTTTGTATTCATATGTATCTTTACTTTTTCAGAATGTTTCTAGCTGCTTCTGGTGGCTTTTTAACCTTGAACCGGGAAGACTCTATGTGGAACTACAGTTTTTTTGTGCTGTGTTTAACTTTGGCCAGGTATGTGTTATTTGTGTCCCATTGAAAGGGAAACTATAGTAATAAATTATCTTATGGTCCTTTCAAAGTAGACATTGCATCTTAGCCCAATTATATAAAGTTCTGGATTTTTACTTTTTTTTTATTTATTTTTATTTTTCTCTTTCTTCCATCCCACAGAGCACATATACAGGGCAGTAGTGAAGCTGCAAATCTCCATATTTCATCTTCTGTGTGTGTGTGCTAGTTCATTTGGTCATAACCAGCTGTGAATGTTTGCAAGCCAAAATAATGATAATCAGAGAAATAGAGCAGAATTGATCAGAATTCAGTTGAACATGCATTTAGTTCGTTTTCAAAGCATTTTACTTGTATTAATAGTTTTTTAGTCTACTAGTCAGCATATCTAATTTTGGAAAATCTGATCTTTCTAACCAATGTATGTATTTTCTAACCATATTTATCGCTGTCTACTGTGGCTGCTACATTGCTGATTACTGTTGTTTTTATTCAGCATTTATAAATTCTAAATTAATATCCCTGCCCAACCTCCACGATTTTCTTTTTATTTATTTTTTATTTTTTTACAGGGTTTCATTTCATTTGGCATTTTTGGATTGGACAAACACTTAATAATTATACCATGCAAGAAAAGGTATGCTATTTATGATTGGTAATCTGCATAGTTCAGTAAACAGATATATAACCTGTGCACGTATGAATCATTTTAATAGCGAAATAGGCTACACATGAGAACATGGACAAACTTAGACGGGCAAAGGTGTATAGCATCCTCAGACATACTATTCAGTGGGTAATACTAACTGATACGTTTCTAAGTTGTCTAGGGTAGGTACTTCTTTCAAGTTAGAGAGATTGCTTCTTATATTAGTGAGTAGGCTTTGTAGAAGTACCTAGAACATCCATCTCGGTTGTCAACATTATCAGTTTCCATTAATAACAGGATTTGAAGAGTTCATGGGTGCACAGGTTAAATCTCTCAATTTGTGACTTGAGCATTTATTTACAGACATTTTATTTTGCAATATATAGCACTTCCACTAAGAAGTTAACTTTTTAAAGGGATTCAAATCTAAATATGCAAGTACTACGTGTTTCAGAAAAACCAGCATTGTGTTTAATGGGGAAAACATTTCCCAAATTAGCATAATGAGCCACATACCGTATTGGCCCGAATATAAGCCGCACCTGTAAAATTCAAGGGGGTAAAATAGAAAAAAGATAGTACTTGAATATAAGCTGCACCCTTAAAATTGGAGAGAAAAAGACTCTCTCCAATTGATCAGCCATTGCAAGAAACAGGCTTTCTAATTAGTACTGTAACTTCTTTTGCAGGTTACAGGCCTTACAGGATGTTAGAATCACTAAAACTGTAAATTGCTATTCAATTGCTACAATACCGCAGTCTCAAGCACGCAAATCGGCAGTCATTTTACGTATGCGAATATAAGCCGCATTCGTAACTCTCAAAGCCTGCAAATCGGCATTCCTTTTTTTTTACGGTCGCGAATATAGGCCGCTCCCGTAACTCGCAAATCGGAAAAAGGGTGCGGCTTATATTCGGACCAATACGTTATTAATATATTAATCCATACATTGAGCCACGCAGAGGGAAGGCTGTATACCTCAAGAATTCTTTAGGTAGAAAGTATGGTTAATTAAATGTATTCAAAATAACTATATAATTCCTCTTTGACAAATTCCCTTTAAGATTATTTTCTTACTAGTGAAAGAAACCTCTCCAATTATTATGTAATTTTTATATCCTTTTTCAAGTTTGAGATCTCTCCATGGACTAAACAGATTTAGAGATTTTTTATTTTCTACAACGAGAGAGCTCTCACTTTAGCTAATTTAGCCCACATGAACAGGATAATGCTGAAAATCAATATCTGAAGTAATCATGTCCCTGGCTCCATCTATAATACAGTATGCGTGGTATCTTATTTTGCTATGGTTAATCTCTATCAGGTGGCGGGCATATGCCTGCTTTATTGACTTACCTTAGAGCTGCAGCAAATGAAACATTCAGCCCCTCTGAAAAGACTCATTAGCGATTTTATAGCAGGAAATCACAATACTTTCAAAGATCTATACATATCCATAATTTTCTTACACTATATAAAGATACCGTACAAGATGGATTATTGTTATACTCTTTAATTTTATTTTCTAGACTTGCATTTCTCTGGAGCAACCGAGAAACCAGTGTAGTTTCTGAAGAAACCAGGTTACCTGAAGAGATACAGATGACCTGTCGACAGTTTGTACAATATCATAAAGATCTGTGTTCCAGGAACATTGTCAAGGAAAGAAGGTAGTGCATATAACACAGCTCTCTGCTAAAGTTGTGATGTGGATTATCATTTCAGAAATGAAAACTATTGCCTTACATGCAATGATAATATTTCAAACATTTTGTGAAGCAGGGTGATTTACAACTGCAGTAATTAATCTTATTTGTTGGTTACACACACACACACACCTCATGTCATTAGGGAACTGGTTGTTGTTTTTCAGTTATTTTGTCAGACTATCCATGACCATATGGACTGTACACCAGGAACATCTTTCAGCCACAGCCCATCTGAGCTCCATCATGCTCATGTTCATTTCTTCAATTATCCCATCTCTGCCATTCCCATCTTCATGTGCCTATATCTTTCCCAGCATCAGAGTCTTCTCTAGAGAATCCTGTTTTCTCATGCTATGGCCAACATATATTTGAGCTTCAGTCTCATGATCAGGAAATAAAGTAAAACTATTCACTGGAAGGTTTTGAAGTATTGATTTATTGGATCTTCTTGCAGTAATAGGGAATCTGAATTGGGGGGTTGGAAATAACTGCTTAAAGGTACAAATTCTACAACACTCAGCCTTCTTTATAGTCCAGCTCTCACATCCATATGTTACTACTGGGAATACCATAGTTCTAACTATGCGGACCTTCTTTTTACTAACTTTTCCGGACTTGCCATAGCTTTCCTAGCCAGAAGCAGGAAATCTGCATAGATCTTGGGTCCCAGGAACTTAGATTGTGGTTTGCCATTATCTTCATATTTTTAAGGTTTAGCAACAGCCCAGCTTTTGCACTCTCTTCTTTCACCCTCATCAATAGGCCCTTTAGTTTCTCCACACTTTCAGCCATCGGAGTAATATCATCCGTGTATCTGATGTTATTATCTACTCCCAGCAATATTGATTCCGGCTTTGGATTCATCCAGCCTGGCCTTACACACAATCTATACTCCCTGTATCGATTGAAAAACTGCTTTCCCGATCTTAAAACATTTGTTTGTTCCATGTTTGGTTTTGACCATGGCTTCTTGGTCCACATACGGATTCCTCAGGAGTGGATAAGATGATTTGCTACTCCATTTTTTGTGATCCACACAGTCAAGG
The DNA here is from genome assembly GCA_027410445.1 of Discoglossus pictus. NCBI lineage: Eukaryota > Metazoa > Chordata > Amphibia > Anura > Alytidae > Discoglossus > Discoglossus pictus. The sequence goes on along the minus strand of CM050173.1, from coordinate 38,365,140 downwards.
GTTTAGAATAGTCTATGACGCAGCAGTAAATGTTTTTTCCTCAAGCTCTCCTGCTTTTTCTATATTATCCCACGGACATTGGCCATTTGATCTCTTGTGACTCTTCCTCTGCAGAACCTGGCTTGCACATCTGGTAATTCCTGGTCCATATATTGTTGGAACCAACAGTAAGGATTCCTAGGGCCCATCTCACTTCACTCTCCAAGTTGTCTCGCTTCAGCTCATTGAGGTCATCAATGCTGAGAAGGTCCCTCTTGTATACATATTCTGTGTATTCCTGCCACCTCTTCTTTATCTGATCTGCTTCTGTTAAGCCTCTACTATTTTTGTCTTTTATCACACCCTTCTTGGTATGAAAGTTTCTTTTGAGATCCCGAATTGTCTTGAAGAGATCTCTTGACTTTCCCATTCTGTTATCATCTATCTTTTTACATTGCTCATTATAGAATGTCTCTTTGTCTTCTTGCTGTCCTCTGATCTTCTGCATTCAGTTGAACAAATCTTTTCATATCTCCACTACCTTTCGCTTTCCTTCGTCCCGGCTACTTTCAAAGCCTCCACAGACAGTCCGTTTGCCTTCATAATTTTGTATGTTTTGTGTGTATTCTTTACTGCTCTTTCCTGGATAATATACAGTCCCTTAAATCTGTTCTTTATTCCCACTGCATATTCACCTGGGATATAATTTATTTCACATCTGCTTAGTTTGATGATTTTCTCTCTTTTTTTTCTTTCTTTTTTTCTTCAGTTTAATTCTGAAACTTGCAATAAGAATCGCAGTCAGTTTTTGCTGATTGTAGCTCATCCATTTTTGACTACAAAGTATGTAGTCAATCTGATTTCTATATTGTCTATCTGGCGATGTACATGTGTAGAGTTATCGCTAAGGTTGTTAGAAGAGGGTGTTTTGATATGACCAAAGATGTGCAGCAATGGGCTTTTCTTTCCTAATCTATACATTTCATAAACCTTTTTTTTAATTATTTTATAGCTCTTGAAATCTCGCCAGTCTAGAGTATGAGACTTTGTTGAATCTGCTTAACACCAGCAGGCAAGCTATGTTTGCAGTTGATAAATGCAGAGAAAGTTCTGATTGCTAGATAGTTTTTGTAAACTTTCATAACTTTGACTTGTCGTCCTAAAAATGTGGATGATTTTTTTTTCTGTAAAAATTATTTTGGGGGAAGAACGGATATGTTGAAAAGATCTGCAAGCAATAAAGTGGGATAGCATGGGAAAACTTAATTGTCAGTTTACTTCTGAATCTGCTCAGTTCTCATTATAAAATAAAGATCACACTGTACTATTGCAAAGTAGTACATGTTACAACTAAGGGGAAGAGAGGGTCTGCTTTACCCACAAAAACTCCTACCTTCAGCTACATAAATTCTCCCTCAGGCTTGTGAGGGGGCTGCTTCTTGGGGGTCACATCAGGGTCATCAGCAGGAGTATTAGGGATCACAGGATCAGCATAACCGGTACAATTTGCTCTTCAGTGGGCTTGAAAAGGCTAGAAGATCAATCCTACCTGCACATCTCATCTGGTTCATCTATCCTCTTCTTCCAGGACAGCAGCATCAGTCCAGGATGCAGATCCAATCTAATTCTGCAATCCCCTTCGCATGGGATAGCAGTAGAGGTCCGGCATACAAAGTGATTATAGCCCATTCCCTCAAAGAAATACTCCATTTATTTTTGTCCCATAGTGAACATATTTAATTGTCAGTTCACCTCTTCTATACCATTCTTACAAGTCAAACATCAAAGAACATTTGCCTGAACAAATCAGAATCTACCCATTTTGAAATACCTTAATTACTCCCACATGTCCTAGGACTTCCACCAAGGGCCCAGTGCCAGCCTGTCTGTTTCCCCAGCTAGGTACGAGGGGTCCCAGCTTTCAGCTATCTAATGTGGTCTGTGGTCCAACCTGAGTAGGGCAAGTGACATAGTCTTTTCCAATGTCCTCGTGGTCATTACAGTAGCCCTTTGATCCATCTGGCCAAATGACTAGTGTCCATCAGGGTCCGGTGGCTAAACACAGAAAGTCCCATTTTCAATAACTTAGTTGGTGCATCTGCATTTTTTTACACAGCAGTTTAAATATCCCTTTAACTTTATCATTGTACTGTATTTACAAGTAAAGCTTTAATGGAATAGGTCATTAAAACCATATACTGTTTAAAATAATAAAAGTTAACATTTTTCTTCGCTTTTAAGCTGTTTTCTACTCCGCTAGAGCTGCGTACCTCTTCTTACCTGTGTCACCATGGCCAGCTCTTCCTGTTTGCTGGACTAATAATAAAGTCTGACCAGTGCAGGTTCTTTTCCAGACTGATCATGCTCCGTAAAGGAGGGTTGGGCTACAATGCCTCTTACACGGTCACTGGGCAGGGCCTACTGTGCAGCTGCAAACATGTTACAGTAGAGCTGTGCAGGCAGTGGGAGAAGAGCTAATGAGGTCATGGGGCAGTCTAGCTACTAGGTTAGTTATACATTTCAAACCACATATCTTGGTATGATTACATACAAAGCAATACATTTGAACTGAATCTTAAAACAGACGGTATATGTATATAAACATCATAGGCAAACTGTGTCCTGTTTCTGCATTAATTCTCAGTTTATGCATTGCATTCAGCTTTATGTCCATTGTCATTGTTTCCCTTTTTACTTTTTTTAGTCACATGCCCTATAATTAGTAAGATTACAACTTTTTCACAATGAAAAGGGGACATTGAAAAATATATTACAATAATGTACTGTAATATGTCACAACTCCTTAGACATGGGGCCATTTTTAAACTGTTGTTTACTATTTAAGATGTGATTAGTGTGCTGAATATGGTAAAATGTTATACACAGGCCTTGATCATGTACTTCAGCGGCCCACAAGCTTTACTTTGGGTTAAGTATGGGTATGAATGATATTCTGGGTCAAAATCATAACAAGGAAGGAACAACCATATTTTGTGGTTAGTACCACTTTAAGGGTGACCAGGCAGGCCTTCTAATAGACAACCGATATATGCGATTCACTCCCAGTCCTCATGCTGAGCTAGGCTACGGCTGGGATTTAACTCACAATCGCAGTACAATGGAGAATTCTTGAGCGTGAATTAAGACCTCATGTATAATTAATAGGACTGTCAACATCGCAACTAAAACATTTTTTTTCAACAAACAGCGCTTAAGTGGTACCTCTTTGATCCTTTGTTTTGTGGTTTACCACCAACTGAGATATAATTTACCTTATTCATTGTTCATAACCCCCATTTAACCTAATGAGTGCCCAAATGTCTAAAATGATGTGGAAGTTCTGGTCGGACCCCAAAAGCGAGTGCCCTTGTTTCTTTCCCTTGACTACTGGCTGGATCCTCTCTGACCTCTGATCAAGTCTGTATCTGAGGGGTAAATGGTACAGGTTAAAATACTCATAGCAACCTGTCTCCCTCCTTTATCTGGAGAACCATATGATAGCCATCCAAGGAGTACCCCAAGCCTAGTACTTTTACCCACTTTCATCAGCTAGATCTCCTGCGTAAGGGGGTAGACCCTGACCCTGGTTATTCGAACATAACCCAGAATTAACCACAAATCTCCACAAAGGTTTAGATGGCAATCTGGCCACCAGATCTTCTGTTTCTGACCCTCTATTGGCTAATTACCCCCTACAGAGCTATAGAGGGAAACAAGAGTAGTTAGATGGATTACTTCATCAGACTTTCAGGCAGCTATACCGGGGGGAGTTAATAGCCCAAACCTTAATAGCCCCACAGTAACTTGAACCCACGTGGGAAGATTAACCAAACTGTTATTATTGATCAATGGAGTGATGCTCCGTTTGAATACACATAATCAATGTATATCTTTCATTCTAGAAGGAAGGGTTTTAATGAATTTTTGGTATTATTATGTTTGCACCTTTTTCATGCTGGAATCTGGTAATTTGTCCTAACTCCTGCAACCTCTATTCAAGTTGCACATCAGTAACTTGCTATGGCCTGCGGTCGGAGCTAGGACAAGTTCCACCAATTTGTTTTTCTTACTTGTTAGCTGGGATTAAAACAAATGTTAAGCAAGCACAAACAAGAAGTGGGTTGTGACATAATATATTAGATATGCTTGTAGCTAATCTGGTAGTTGCACATGCTTGCAGTTTAATCTTCTGTAGTGAACTTTTTTATGAAGTATTTTATGTCTGAAGTGTAGTTTTTGTTCTCTGTTTTCATGCTTTTCATTTTCACATTTGTTTTTTTCTTTCACATACTACTTTCATTCTAATCACTTTGTACTTAATTTCACTTATACTTTTGAACTAAATCAATTCTAGTTTTGTAGTTCCCCAAATTACATTTTTAGATTACTTTCTTAATGAATTATGATAGTAACACAACCCATATATGTTTATTGTGTTATTGCTGTAACCAAAAACTCATAACATTTTAGATAAACTCTGACCAACATCCACAAATATAAGTGTATTTTACTTATCTAAAATACCCTAAACTTGAGGACTGAAATATTTAAACCGCAATTAATAGAAAAATAAACACTGAATTGTACTCCCTGTTAAAAAAAAAGAAAACAATTATCTATTGTTACCACCAATATCTCTTAAATATTTGAATGGCCTTAAAATTCTATAAACATACCAACTTCTTGCCTAACATACTTATTTCATGCTGTCTCTTTCCTATTACCCCCTTATTGCTGTTTACCTTCTGATCAATATGCAGCGCTGGTACAAGATTTAAAGAACATTTGGGTGAATCATTCCTTTGACATGCAGGTGTGGTACCAAGACCTCCACTGGGATCTTCTGGGGTTCTGATCTGGTGAGCTGGCTTGTTGAAATAGGACTGGCTTCAGATCGTGGAGAGGCAGTGAAGTATGGAGAGAGACTACTAAAAGGAGGTGTCATCCAGCATATAACAGAAGAATATGAATTTAAGGATGAAAAACTCTACTATCGCATGCTAAAAAAGAGGAAAGTCCCAGCTGAATGCAGTTGATACCAGCATGATATGAGCTTGTTATATGAAACCTTTGACAGCGGCTCACAAGAACTTTGTTTCAGCCTATGCAAAACCATATATGTTTGGTATTTTCATGAATTTAATGGACCACAGAAATATTTTTTTTAAAGTAATGATCAGTGTGAAGGAATTGTTACAATATAATTTCACATAGTATATTATAAAAATGTATACTTAGTCTAGAAATGTTAGTGAAAAGTTTAGATAAAATGTTTGGGAAGATCAACTTCTCTCTTATTCTTTCTTCTGATGGATACAGACATGCAATATGGTTGGTGAATGCCTAGAATGTACCTTATATTTTTAGGCAAATAGAATCAACGAACATGATGGGCTCATTGTTTAGGATAGACAAAGTGATCTCCTAAACAACTTGAAATTCTCTAAATTTTGCACTAAAACATTTTTAGATTATTAATTAGTTATTTGATTGGTATCTGCACATTATAGTTTAATCAATTCCCCCTTACACAGATCTACTTTAAGAAAAAAAAAAGAATAAAAAGGTGTGGTTCTTTCAGTGCAACTTGTGTTGTTTACGTTACTAGGTTTTTGTAAAACGTGCCATTAGAAGTTCTATTTGTAATTTAATAATAACTAATAAAATAATCATGCTTGAATTCCAATTAGGGTATACTTTAAAACTGTAGGTAAGAACCTAATTTGTCAAATGAGTCTTATTAAAAATTGTATTTTCTTATTGTAAAATGTAGTTTGCTGTTTTTATTTGCAATATTAAATCACTCTCTGATATGCTCAAAATGTAATGTCAAATTAGTCTTGGAATGATCAGTTCCCCTGTAAGACAAGAACATCAACTGCTTTCAGCTTACCTTATATAATAGAGGCACTATTTAGTAGAATTATTATGCCTCCTTTCAGGGGAACAATTCCTTCTGCAACATATGTCAGAAGCATATAGCATAGTAACAGGGGGATATGTTCCCCTGTGGGGCAAATATACTGAATATATCATATCTACCTTTCATCGGAGTCAAACAGGATTAAATGTGGTAAGATGCACATTATTTGCAATATATTATCTGTTAACTAAAATATGTATCAAAGGTATGTTAATATTTTGATATAAATATTTTGAGTTACATTGTTTTAGTTATTATGTACTTGAAATAACCCAAGTTTATAAATTAAAATGGTAATACCTATTCATGAGCTAAATCAATAGAATACATTCTATGTTTTTGCTAACTAAACAGTATATCAATCTTATTATATTACACTGTTCTCATTGAAACTGAGACTGGGAATTGATTTGTTACAACCAATAAACAAGTTTGTTGCTTTTTAAAGCTGTAAAATTAGAACCATCATTGAAACTGAGATTGAGAATTAATTTGTTGTAACTAACTAGCAATTTTGTTACATTTTGTATACGTTGTGAAGACAACTTTAACTTCACTCATTATGTCAGTAATAAACAACTTAGAAAAGGGGCTTTTTTGTATTATTCAATACTTTACATACTAAAAAAACGGGACTGACAATCTGAATATTCCAATTGGACATTAGACTTGCAATAATTAGTGTTAAAATACATCATTTGTGATTTTAGAATTTTTAACAATTTGTATTATCAATAAAATATTTACTTTTGGATTGTTCCATTAAAAGTTGTGTTTGAAAAAGATTTCAGACACAAAGGTTTACGTCTAACGAATAGTGTTTTATATTTAGGACCAATAGTCCTCCAAGAGTTCTATGTCTTTGAAGTGTATTTTGATTAATCCTGGCTACTTTAAAATTCCACATCAAATTAGTGAAAAGCTTTTGGGTTTTTTTTCAGAATATTTTGGAGAACTGTGAATTCCTAAATAAGAGTCAGTGAGTACAAACAGAGCTTGTTAATAAAATGTTTACATATTGTGACAAATTACTATTATCCTCTGGGTTTGTGCCTGTGTGTCATGCAATTTGATGGAGAAACACAATACAAGAGGCTGTATGTAGTTTTACGAACATGTATCAAGTGATACAAAAATAGCAAACAAAACAATAGGCCTATCTTCCCCTAAAAAACTAACGTACCCAATAAACCGTTTTCCTCACTAACCAGCTCTCATAAAGCTAAACCTGGTTGGAGCAAAACAAATAGTCAAACTACATTCATTCTCTCTCTCATTCTCTCTCTCTCTCTCTCTCCCCCCCCCTCTCTCTCTCTCTCTCTCTCCCCCTCTCCCTCTCTCTATCTCATCATGTTTTTTTTTGTTCTCACAATCAACTTTTATTGGGATATGACAACAGTAAAAGCACAATACATACAGTTACAGTGCATGATATAATTTCTTGGATATAATTTTCAGGATGGGTAGAAGGAATGATGTTAGTTTGTGTCCCTTTTTAAATAAGGAGACATGGGTGTAAGATTATTTATAATAATAACATTCTATATGGAAACAATCATACATTGAATTATGTAAGGCACAACAAGATAGAATAAATAGTGTTGTTATATTATTTGATATTTTACAAATCTGAAGTAAAGAGAAGAAAAAGAGAAAAAGTAATAACACCAGAAGGAAAAGAAGAAAAACGAAAAAAGCAAAAGAGGGGGAAATAGGGGAAATATTTTCTCTCCTTGATTTCTGCATCGTCCGTTACTTGGATAAAGAAAGTAATATTGTTTTTGTCATAGAGTAATGTGTAAAGTTTAGCCATGGTTACCAGATATTTAGGAATTTGGAAAGGGTATTGACAAGAAGATGAGTAATTCTTTCATTGATTAAGATGTAATTTTAATTGATTTTTAATATCTAGTAGACTCAAAATGTATGAGCGCCACTTTTTAGCTATGTGGCTTTTGGTGACAAGAAATATACATTGTAGTAAAACATTTTGAAGAGTTGATGGGAAGGGGGCTGATAGCCCTTGAGGACCAATTTCAGTATCAGTAGTGAGCTGAGAGTTTAATCCATTTGAGGCTAGATTTATTTTTTATTTCCAAAGTGTTTGTACTTTAGGGCAAGTCCACCAAACGTGGATTACGACAATCTCTGGCCATCCCCTAAAGCAGAAAGGGTGGATAAAGGTTGTCCATCTATGTAACTCCTCAGAGGGTATTCTATATGTTCTATGTAAAATCCTTTAAAGGAGGTCTTAAAAATACTATAAATTGAGGAGCCTCTTGAAAGATTGGACCATGATTCACGACAAATTTGTTTCCCCATTTGGTTTAGGTCTTTTTTCCCCATTTGATCATGTATTGGAAATTGTGTCCTAAAAAGACAGAGTTAAAGATGTTTTAAAGCATGCCTAGAGTTCCTTTTGTTAGGGGATTACTTAAGCCAGTTAAAATCAGCGTTTCCTAGGGTGTTTTTTTTTTTGCTGTTGTGATAAAATGTTTGAATTGCCAGTAGCTGAAATGTTCTTGAATGGGAAGGTTAACATTATCTCACAGCTGGTTATAGTATAGAATGTTGTTAGGTTTGGCTCCTGGGTGTTGATAACAAAAGCTCATTTACCTGGTGAAAAAGTAGAAATCTTGATAAATAAAATTTAAAGCTAAATATTTTTATCCCACGAGTAGGGTTGCATGAGATAAATACCCAGATTGACTGATGTACAGTGGATGATTGGAATTAAGACTTATTGTGCTGCTTTATAGTATAGTTTTAGGTTAGGGTAGGAAAGACCACCCTTAGACTTGTGCTTATACATAATGGATCTAGCTTATCCAGTGGACTTATTATGCCACATGCATTTAAATAATGTTGAAGTGATCTAAGTCTTTACAGTTTATAGTGAAGTGGACTGTCCTAAATAAATATAATATAATATGATGAAAAATATTCATCTTTATCGAGTCAATTCGACCTAGCCAGGAGATTGGTAAGTTTAATCATTTCTGTATATCAGCTTTTAGTGTCTTTTATATATGGGGATATAGTTTTTATATGAGTCACTTAATTTGGCTGTAATATTCCTAAATATCTAATGTGGGATTCCAGGAAAACTGTAGTTATGACTTATTGCGTCCTTTTCTAGGGCAAACAGAGATAAGTCAAGGGATTCTGTTTTTTCTATGTTCACTTTTAGGCCAGATGTTTTACCAAAGACCTCGAAACATATATTCCATTTTTTGATAGTTTCTTATTTTGAAGAAGCATTACCTTGAAAATCCTGAGTTTATATGCATTGCCTCATCAGGCATGGTTGTAAGGTTTACTAGATATGCATAAATAAAAGTAAAAAGAGTAAATCGCAAACCCATGTGGTTTTACAATGGTTTAAAATCCGCATCAGGATCATTTAAATTATATGAGAGAGAGGGAACAGGTGCAGCTTTTCTTGTGCATAAGGAATATAGAAAATCAGCAAATTTAAACTGTGAAACAGGCCGACTAATAAATAGTGAGCAGGAAAAAGCAGATGAGATAAAGACGTTATTTTCTTCTGTATAGACAAGGGCCCTCATTCAATTGCAATTTGGCCAATTGAATAGGGGTCTAAATAAGCACATAACATATTTTTTTTAAATAAGTTTTTAGTTAGTGAACATCTATCCAAAAGCAAGGTTTTCACTAACTAAAAACTTCTTTAAAAAAAATATGCTATGTGCTTATTTAGAGTCCTATTCAATTGGACAAATCTCAATTGAATGAGGGCCAAGGGAGGCACCAATGGCTAAAAACATGCAACAAAATGGGGAGACACTACCTTAACCAAATAATTGGTTAACACACAAATAAATCCAAAAGAGCTGGAAACAAATGTTAATAAAGAATCAACTACTGATGAAATGCACCCAAGGACATCGCAGGAACTTTTTTTTTTTTTCTAGTGACCACATTTTTACCTTTTTTAGATTTATTGTTTTTAACCTTAAGGTGTTAATTTTTTTATATAAATTGTGATATTCTTTTCGGTTGATACGGTCAACTCTAAACATTTTTTAGTAGAAGACCTTTTGTGGTTATCATATTTGTTATATACCACAACTAATTTGTTTAAAATGTAACTTTTACTATAACTTCTTTAAAAACTATTTTACTTTAAATTCGAACGTTTAAAATTGGATTTTTAACTCCATTGTGATGATGTCTCAACTTTCCCAATTCTTAGTTAGGAATAATTTCTTTCATATATTAGCAATGGTCTTTGTTTTTAGGCAGGGTTTTATAGTAGGTTTTTGAGGTATAAAAATGCTTTTGTGCTTTAAAAGTGCTAAATTAACTTATTTGTGCAGTTGTTGCAAACTAAAGTGCTTGTATTAAATCGAGAACATCTCTTTATACTGAAACGTAAACTTCTCAGTGTTTGTGCTATAGTAAGCACTCTGTGTCTTATCCCTGATTTTTCTTAGTGATTCTTTAATTTGTACTTCTATTTTTGCATGTCAGTGTGACTTTTTTAAAAGTGCTTTAGTGCTTAACGGGAGTGATATGAATAAGACTCCCTTAAAGTGCTTTTATAGTTGTGACGCTGTTTTTTAATTATATCTTTTTTGGACATATTGCACATATGCTCTTTTCTTGTATTGTGAATTGCGTGGTAGTGGCTCTATTAATTCCACTGCTCTTACTCTGATATTACTATCCCAATAGCTATACCATTTATATTTATAATGCAGTCTTATTGGGGAGTTTCTCTTAATTCTGGCAATCCCTTATACTTATATTGATCATTCATTACCTCTGCCTGCTTTTAGCTATCTCTTTGTTAGACCATGCTTCTCTGTATTGACCAGTAAAAAGTAGATGAGATAAATATTTTATTTTCTTCTGTAGGCACATGGGAGGCACCAATGGCTAAGAACATGCAACAAAATGGGGAGACACTACCTTCACCAAATAATTGGTTAACACACAAATACATCCAAAAGAGCTGGACATTTTTTTAATAAAGCATCAGCTACTCATGAAATGCTCCCATGGACACTGCAGGTACTAGGATATGTAATAGCAAAACTATTGTATCTAATTTTTCCAAGACTCCCTGTCCTCACCAAATGGCTAGATAAAAAAAAAAAAGATGGGATACCTTTATTTAATGAAGGAGCAACATTAAAGCCAGGGAACTACAGAACTTACCTCACTGTAGTATGAATGATTTTATAAGGCTTCATAAAGGGAAAGTATCAAGGAAATGTATCCATGTGAACAAGATAATAATTAGGAGTCATGCTTCATAAATATGAGTTAAGTCATGACAAGCAAATCTAATTAGTTATTATAAGCATGTAAGTAGGGATCTGGATTAAGACAAGTCAGTAGATATAGCCTCCCATGTGCCACTTTATCATAAGTCGTTGCTACATCCTAGAAGACTACTTTACAAAGTAGGAGGTACAGGAATTGCAGTAAATATATGGTCATTGATTGAGAAGTAGCTAAAAGGTTAGTAACAAAGGGTTGTTATAAATGGAACATACTCAAATTGCACTAATGAGGTAAGCGGGGTTCCTCTGGGTTCATTGTTAGATCCAGTCTTTATAAACATATTTATCAATGATTTAAAAGAAACACTAAAAAGTAATGTGTCCATTTTTACTAATGACTTGAAATTGTTCAACATAGTTAATCCAAAGCAGCATCTACAAAGGCAAGTAAAATATTAACAGGCCTTAAGAGGGTTAGCAAATGAAGGGAACCACATAGATATGTAGCCTTATGTAGATTTTTTTTTTGATACCTGTGTAAACTATATAGGAGCAAAAGATTTTCATAGATAGATATCACAAAAGAGCTAAGAGTAAGGAATCTTAGATATAGATGGGGATTCCCCACAAAACTAATAATTCTAAAAGAAGGCAGAAAAACTCTCAGACTTGAAGGGGAATAATTCATTAAAAAAAATCTGGATGTCTAAATTTAGCACCCTTATTTAATTATCTGTTATAATAGTTTTACTTTTATTAAGCTTTTTATCTTTTGATAAAAAGGTTTTTCTGTTATATTGAAACATAGTACTCTTACACAATCATTAAGCATATTTCTTGTGGGAGTGCTAAGGTTGGCAGCATAGATAAATAGAAGATGCCTTAGAAATTAAAGGAGGTTTAGATTTGTATTTTCTTTGGTGTTAGTTAGCCAGATAAGAATTAACTAAGTCTATAAATGAGGACATAAATATTATTTAACTGTTGAATTGTCGATGCCATGTTCACACTGGAACTTTTTTGGAGTCGTACAAGTATGTTTTTCATGAATGTTTTTTGTATGTGTCCAGCATGGGGAGAGGGGGGGGGAATCGAGAGGGGGGCAACCATGGATGGCATTTATACCCTGGTTAAGGGATGGATTTGCTTAAATTGATTTGTCAAAATACCCAGGGTCTGAACACACCAGGGAAAAGACAAGCTTTTTTTAAGATGTTCAAAACTGAAAAAGCAGATATTATATGTCTCCAAGAGACCCATTGGGCTAGGGAGAAAGCACCTTTAATTAATGACACGTATTGTGTGTGTGGTAGATCTTCCATGTACAGCAGGAAAACTAGAGGAACAGCAATTTTTTTAGCAAAAAATTAAATCTTAAAGAATAATTTCTTGAATTAGACAGTGAGGGTAGATTTACACTTTGGTCAGGCTGGATCAATAGCATAAAACATACAATACTGAACATATACGCGCCCAATAAAGATCAAGTGACATTTTTAAGATTGACGTTAAAGAAGTTGAGGAAATACTTTTCTGGTTTTCTTACTTCTTGCAGAGATTTTAATATGTGTTTGAATCCAGTGTAAGATAAGAAACTTCCTAAAGATTCTAGTATTGATCCTGCTCTTACTCAAAAAGCTAAACAGTTTTATGAACTACTTTGTAGTTATAATCTTTTTGACACATGGAGGTCCTTACATCCCGGAGAAAGGGATTACACATATTATACGCACAGATATGCTTCATATGCAAGGCTGGACTATATTTTTTATAACGAATTAAGCTTTAAGTACTTAGATACTGCAGATATTAAACCGACTTTAAGATCGGACCATGGTATGGTATTGATTAAATGGAAAGGAGACTTCAGACGTAAGAAATACTCTCCATGGAAATGGGATCCTTCTATTCTTAAAGTAGAATATTTAAGAAACAACATTAAAAAAGAAATCCCCCAATTCTTTGAAAATAATAGAGAATCCGTTAATTCTAGTGTAACCTTGTGGCTGGCTCATAAGGCTTATATTAGATGGATCTTGATAAAGGCAGAATCACAATTGTTCAAAGATAGAGGGAGAACGCTGAGGGAGATGCATATAGACTTGGCTAAATTAGAAAACATAAGTGCAGCCTGGATAAAAATATTCTTAAGGAAATTAAGACTATTCAGTCCTCAATTAAAAAAATTGAGCAAAAAAAAAAAAAACCGGATGAAGCAAGACTGAAATTTCCACCGAGATCTTTCTTTTGGGGAAATAAAGCAGGTAAGGATTTAGTATATAAAATTAATTCAAGAAACGTAAATAAGCACCTGGTTAAAATTAAGCATGGGGATAACATCATCTCAAACCCAGAGAAAATAGTACAAATTTTCAAGGAGTATTATTCTGCACTATATAATATATAAACGAATAAGGAAGATAGGGAGGTTCAGGATCAAAACATTAGAAATTTCTTAGCAAAAATCAATCTTCCTAAACTCTCCATAAGTGATTTAAAATTATTAAATAGGGAAATTAAAGAAGATGAAGTAGAGAGGGTGATTGGAAATCTGAATATTGATTCATCTCCTTGACCTGATGGCTTCAATAATCATTATTATACATTCTTTCATAGAGAAATAGTGAATGGTGAATATGTTTAATGAAATCAAAAATTTAGGGAGAGCTCCTAGTGAAGTGCTAGAAGCTGTTATAGTTAACATACCAAAGGTAAATTCTGAATTACCAGAAAGTAAAAACTTTAGACCTATCTCTCTACTGAGTAATGACATAAAAATGTACTCAAAAATACTAGCCCAGAGACTTAATAAAATTATTAATTTGTTAATTGAAATTGATCAAACGGGTTTTATAGTAGAGAGACAGGGAACGTCAAATATTAGAAGACTACTAAACTTGATTGCTTTTCTTAATAAGAATAGTACCTCGGCAGTATTTGTCTCATTGGACGCGGAGAAGGCCTTCGACAGGGTCGGGTGGAAATGCATTGAGTTAACGCTGGAGAAATTTGGCTTGGAAAATTTTGGCTTTAAAGCCATTGGAGCAATCTTTGGATCTTTATCCGCCTCTGTCGGGAGCCCAGGATTTCTCTCAAGAGAGATTTTCTATCTCAAATGGAACCCGTCAGGGCTGTCCACTCTCCCCAGTCCTATTTGCTCTATTGATTGAGCCACTGGTACAAGCAATTAGAATTTCAGAAAGTATTAAGGGTATTACAATAGCATCAAGTATACACAAAACATCTTTGTTCACAGACGATATGATAATATCAGTGGAGAACCCGTTTGGTTCTCTGGGATCTCTCCATAAATTGATTGAATAATTTAGAACTATATCTAATTACAAAATTAATATTTTGAACTCTGAAGCTTTGCCTATCAATTTATCCCTAGCCGAAATAGATAGAGTGAAAGAAACGTTTCATTATAAATGGCAGAATAAGATCCAACATCTGGGTATTGATATATATGTCAACCTGAAACAAGTTATTGTGCAGAATTTTGAACAACTATACATAAAGCAAAAAAATATTTTTCATGATTGGGGAAATAACATAATGCCATGGTCTGGGTGAATAGAGGCGATAAAGATGTGCATTCTGCAAAATATTACGTATCTGTTACGCAGCTTCCTGATATGGGTCCCAGCGTATATCATTAATAAATTCCAGATCTTAATAGATAAATACATCCATAATTTCAAAAGAATTAGGATCAATAAAGTATATATGTTATGCGACTTTGAACGGGGAGGTGTTGCATACCAAATGATTACAAATTACCAAAAAGCTATACAAATATCTCAACTAGTTTTATGGACGCAGCCATCAGATTTATTTAATTGGACACAAATTGAGAACTGGAATCTGGGGATTTAAATCTACTACTTTTTCTAATAGAAGGGGAGTTTAAAGATATAAAATGGCAAGTATGTTCTACCTTAAAAAAACACAGATGGTGGTGTAAATTCAATGCTCTTTTCTCTTATGCCCCTACCTAGCCCTATTACTCCTTTGGCCTCGCTGGCTAAACTATTCGACTCAAGCCTGCTTAAGTTGTTAATAGGAAAGGGATCCCTGTATTTAAAAGATTTATATGGTGATTAAAGAAATTAATGGAGTTTCAAGAATTGTCAAATACCTATTCAATATCTATAAACTATTGGCTGGAATATATTAAGTTACAAAATTTATTAGTATCATCTCCCTTTTATATGGAGGAGATGAGGAGGTTGACTGTCTTTAAAGCATTTTTTTTTCTGAAGATAAAAATCATCTTGTGGCCAAGTGTTACAAGATTCTTAAGAAACAATATCAAATTGAGAAACCTTTCAATTGGAGGCTATGGGAAAACTATTTAGATGACTCATGGCCTATTGAAAAATGGCACTCAGTCTTTCCTCTAACGGCCAGATTCATCAAGAATGTTATGTATCGGTAAATTCTGTTTAAAATCATCAATAGATGGTATATAACTCCACTGAAGTTGGGACAGATAAAAAAATCAGAAGAACAAAAATACTGTTGGAGAGGTTGGGGGCAGATTGACACAAACTTCCACATGTGGTAGAGTTGTCCTCTCATACAGAATTTTTGGCTTGAAAGTTTTAAACATCTATCTAAGATATGCAAAATGTTTATTCAGGAAATAGTAATTTTTCATTTTCCCCCAGAAAGTCTTTCAGTGCCAGCTAAAGGAATGGTTTTGCTCTTCCTTATGGTAACAAAAAAACTGTTAGCTTCTAGATGGAAAAATAGTCCAACCTGGTGGGAACTTAGAAAAAGACTGGAGTATGTTTATCTTCTGGAATGTGTACTTAGTAATACAGGGATAGGTCTAAAGATTAAATCTAAATGGGCCCTATGGGAAAAATATTTCTCAATAAATGAAGTAGGAATTTTGTAAGATGTCTTACCCCTAGCCCGGTATTAATGACTGTGCCTTTGGGTGAGCCTCTCCTCTCTCTTCCCTGTCCTGTTCTCTACTCATGCTGGAGGTTATGTTTTGACTATGTTGTGATTTTGTTTTGAATTTGTTTTTTGTGGTCTTTATGTGTTTTTATGTTTTTCTTCATAAATTCATGCTTGACTTCATTGTTAAGATGGATTTGTACAAAGTTATTGTGTTTTAATCTTGTAATTTTGAATTTTTAAATAAATAAATAAATAAATACAGTGCCTTGCAAAAGTATTCACCCCCCTTGACTTTTTACCTATCTTGTTACGTTACAGCCTTGAGTTCAATGTTTTGTTAATCTGAATTTTATGTGATCAATCAGAACACAATAGTCTAAGTTGGTGAAGGGAAATGAGAAACATATATACAACTATTTTTTAGTAATAGAAAACAGAAAATTGGCATGTGCGTATTTATTCACCCCCTTTGTTATAAAGCCCATACAAAGCTCTTATGACACCAATTACCTTCAGAAGTCACATAATTAGTGAAATGATGCCAACCTGTGTGCAATCTAAGTGTTACATGATCTGTCATTACATATACACACCTTTTTTGAAAGGCCCCAGAGGCTGCAACACATAAGCAAGAGACACCACTAACCAAACACTGCCATGAAGACCAAGGAACTCTCCAACCAAGTAAGGGACAATGTTGTTGAGAAGTACAAGTCAGGGTTAGGTTATAAAAAAAATATCCAATTCTTTGATGATCCCCTGGAGCACCATCAAATCTATCATAACCAAGAGACATCTGTCCACCAAAACTCAAGGACCAGGCAAGGAGGGCATTAATCAGAGAGGCAACACAGAGACCTAAGGTAACCCTAGAGGAGCTGCAGAGTTCCACAGCAGAGACTGGAGTATCTGTACATAGGATGACAATAAGCCGTACGTACATAGGATGACAATAAGCCGTACGCTCCATAGAGGGTTTTATGGCAGAGTGGCCAAAAGAAAGCTTTACTTTCAGCAAAAAAAAAAATGGCACGTTTTGAGTTTGCAAAAAGGCATGTGGGAGACTCCCAAAATGTATGGAGGAAGGTGCTCTGGTATGATGAGACTAAAATTTTACTTTTTTTCCATCAAAGAAAATGCTATGTCTGGCGCAAACCCAACACATCACATCACCCAAAGAACACCATCCACAGTGAAACATGGTGGTGGCAGCATCTTGCTGTGGGGATGTTTTTCAGCAGCCAGGACTGGGAAACTGGTCATAGTTGAGGGAAAGATGGATGATGCTAAATACAGGGATATTCTTGAGCAAAATCTGTACCACTTTGTGCGTGATTTGAGGCTAGGATGGAGGTTCACCTTCCGGCGGGACAATGTCCCCAAACACACTGCTAAAGCAACACTTGAGTGGTTGAAGGAGAAACATGTAAATGTGTTGGAATGGCCTAGTCAAAGCCCAGACCTCAATCCAATAGAAAATCTGTGGTCAGTTTTGCAAGGAGGAATGGGCAAAAATCCCAGTGGTAAGATTTGGCAAGCTCATAGAGACTTATCCAAAGCGACTTCGAGCTGTGATTGCTTCAAAAGGTGGTTCTACAAAGTATTGACTTTAGGGGGGTGAATAGTTATGCAAATTGACTTTTTCTGTTATTTTGTCCTATTTGTTGTTTGCATCACAATAAAAAAAAAAAAAGAATCTTCAAAGTTGTGCTCATGTTCTGTAAATAAAATTATGCAAATCCTCAAACAATCCATGTTAATTCCATGTTGTGAGGCAACAAAACACGTAAAATATATGGGAAAAACATTAAGATTTTAGATAATTTATTAATGGAAACTTGTTTTGATATTCATATTTTGCAGTATTTAGTAAATTGTGTTTTGAAGGGGAGGGTTACAATAGACAGTAGGGAGTTATTAATAGGGGCCTCAAATACAGTGGCAAGCACTTCACAACGGCAGAGCCATAGCAACATAAAGTGTATGCTTGCTAATACAAGAAGTTTGCCTGGGAAAATGGATGAGCTAGAAATATTAGCAGTACAAGAAAAATGGGGCTTAATAGGCATTGCTGAAACATGGTGGGGTGAATCTCATGACTGGACTGTTAATCTGGATGGTTATAACCTATTTAGGAAAGATAGGGGAAATGGTAAAAGAGGAGGATGGATCTGTCTTTATGTTAAGCCTGAATTTAAGCCTATAGTCAGAGAAGATATTTATGCGGGCACTAACGGCATCATTGAATCTTTGTGGGTTGAGCTAAATAGTGGAGGAGCTAATTCTAAACGCATATTGGTGGGAGTATGCTATAAACCCCCAAATATAGCTGAAAGTGAGGAAATACAATTATTGTTACAGATTGGAAATGCAGCTAAGCATGGGCAAGTTCTAATAATGGGAGACTTTAATTACCCTGAAATAAACTGGATAAATGAGACCAGCAGCTCAGCTAAGGGGAGCAGGTTCTTGAGTACACTCGGGGATCATTATCTGGCCCAGGTAATACAAGAGCCTACTAGAAATGGGGCCATCCTGGATTTAGTCATCACAAGTAATATTGATATAATATCAAATGTTAAAATAGGGGAACGCTTGGGGAACAGTGATCACAACACAGTATTATTTGAGATTGAATACAAAAAACAGAGTTGTAAGGGGCCAACAAAAAACCCTAAATTTAAAAGAGCTAACTTTAATGGGCTACGGGAAGCAATACTACATATAGACTGGGACAAAGAACTTACAGGGAAAAATACTGAAAATAAATGGACAACATTCAAATCCTTACTAAATAAACATACTCATCGGCATGTACCATATGGAAATAAAATGAAAAGGAGTAAATCATATCCCATGTGGCTTAACAATGACTTAAACATAATGATGAGGAAAAAGAAACATGCATTTAAATTATACAAGAAGGAGGGAACAGAGGCAGCTTTATGTGACTATAAGGAAATCAACAAGGCTTGCAAAAGGGCTATTAGACTGGCTAAAATAGAAAATGAGAAGTCAGTTGCAATGGAAAGTAAGACTAACCCTAAAATATTTTTTAAATATATTAATGGGAAGAAGGCGAGGAAGGAAGTTATAGGAACATTACAATGTGACACATGCCGTCTGATAATTAGTGACCAGGAAAAGGCAGATGAGCTAAATAGGTTCTTTTCGTTGGTATACACAAGGGAGGTACCAGTGGTTGGGACACCGCAGCATAATGGGGCTACACAACCATCACTAAATAATTGGTCAACACAGGAAGAAATCCAAAAGAGATTGGAGAAAATAAATGTTAATAAAGCCCCAGGTCCTGATGGAATACATCCAAGGGTACTGAGGGAGCTGGGTTCTGTAATAGCCAAACCATTATATCTAATCTTTCAAGACTCGCTCACTACAGGGTCACTACCGGATGACTGGAGAAAAGCAGAGGTGATACCTATATTTAAGAAGGGATCTAGAGCAAATCCAGGGAATTATAGACCAGTGAGCCTCACATCTGTAGCTGGGAAGCTTTTAGAAGGGTTAATAAGGGACAGAATACAAGAATATGTCTATTTGAACAAGATTGTATGTAGCAGTCAACACGGATTTATGAAGGATAGGTCATGTCAGACCAATCTAATTAGTTTTTATGAGGAGGTTAGTAGGAACTTGGATCAGGGCTACTCAGTGGATGTAGTCTTTTTAGATTTTTCAAAGGCATTTGATACAGTGCCACTTGGAAGACCAGTGAGCAAACTAAGGGATACAGTAATTGCAGTAAATATCTGCTCATGGATTGAGAGCTGGCTAAAAGACAGGAAGCAAAGGGTTGTTGTGAATGGAACATACTCCGATTGGTCTAATGTGATAAGTGGGGTTTCTCAAAGTTCAGTATTAGGTCCTCTCCTTTTTAGCATATTTATAAATGATATAGAAGTAGGACTCGAAAGTAGTGTCTTCATTTTTGCTGATGACACTAAGTTGTGCAAGGTAATAAAATCAGATAATGATGTACTTTCCCTACAAAGGGATTTGCATAAATTAGAGAAATGGGAGGCTAAATGGCAGATGAGATTTAATACAAATAAATGTAAGGTTATGCATTTGGGAAGGAAAAATAGCCATGCAATCTATAATCTTAATGGAGCAAATCTTGGTGTATCAGATATTGAAAGGGATTTGGGAGTGCTTGTAGACAACCACCTAGGTAACAGCGCTCAAAGCCAAGCAGCAGCTGCAAAGGCAAGTAAAATATTAGCATGTATTAGGAAGGGTATAGAAGCAAGGGAAGCAAATATAATTCTGCCACTATACAAATCCCTAGTACGCCCTCATTTGGAATATGGAGTACAATTTTGGGCACCACTTCATAAAAAATACATTTTAGAGCTGGAAAAAGTACAGAGAAGTGCTACAAAACTAATAAGGGGAATGGAGGGGCTAAGTTATGAAGAAAGACTAACCAAACTAAACTTCTTTTCGCTAGAAAAAAGGCGTCTACAAGGGGATATGATTACCTTATTTAAATACATCCAGGGTCAATATAAGGCTTTGTCAAGTGAACTTTTTGTAGCAAGAGATTTTCAACTGACAAGAGGAAAAGAGGAGGTTAGAGGAAAAAAGATTTCACCTTAAACAAAGAAAAGGGTTCTTCACAGTCAGGGTGGTTAAACTGTGGAATTCTCTACCAAAGGAGGTGGTAACAGCGAATTCGATAGACAACTTCAAAAAGAGATTAGATATATTTTTGAATAAAGAGGGCATTCAAGGCTATCCTAGATAACTAGCAAGGAATATTGATCCAGGGAGAAATTTGATCGCCAGTTTCTGGGGTCAGGAAGGAATTTTGCTTTTTTTTCCCCTAATGAGACAATTAGCAAAGTTTCAATGGGGTTTTTTCTCTGTTTGCCTTCCTCTGGATCAATTATTAATTAATAATAAATAGTGCACATTAAAAAGATCAATAGAGATCTAAAAAGGTTGAACTTGAGGGACTAACTCTTTATTCATCCTCCAATACTATACTATTAATAATTATTTAATCAACAAATTAATTAATAATTAATTTGCATATTGCAGATCAGAGGAGATCTTAACAGGTTGAACTTGATGGACTGAAAGTCTTTTTTCAACCGTACTTGCTATGTATCTATGTAACTATGTAACCATGAAAGTCTATTAACATATAAATAGCAATGCACATTGCAACTTTTATTAAAATTATTTGGGAAAAATATTGTTTCTTATAGCATAGGCATGATTGTAGATCTTGCTAAGTTAAAATTGTGACAGTGTGCTTCATCGGATCTTGGTTTCTTGAAGGGACACCATCACTCCAAGAGAAAGTTGGGTTCATGTAAAAGAGCATGACCAATTGTCTATATCGTACCAGCCATTGTTCTCTACAGTAATTAATGCCTGGCAGAATAAGATTTATTTGTGAACTCCTGCCTGCATATGTTCAGCTCAGAATGCTGAGTGCTTGATATAGGTGGGGGATGGAAGCTAACTGCATGATCCCATTGGAGGTAATTTTTTATTCCACCACAGAGACAGGCAAGTAGAATCTGAGCATAATTATCACATGTAAGCAACTAATTAGTATTCTGGAGGTCCTCATTTGCATATTAATCTATGACTCAAACTTCTTAAATAACCCTGAGCGACACAGCATATGGGCATCATGAGTACTTCTGAGGAATCCTGGGAGGAAGGTTTTGGGTTGTGAGCTCCCCTAACATCCAGAGAGTGTGTAGTGTTTGCTGCAACTTTATCATGGCCAACTCCCCAGCCTACCCTGGATGGCTTGGTATAGCTATCTTGGAGAAGCCCAGGGGCTAAAATACCTAGAGAGCCATGAAAAGTTGGAGACATTGAAGGTGGCCAAGAACAGTTGCTTTGCCTGAAGAGACAAATTTTGGACCCTGCTCCAGCCACAGAAAGAGGATGTCTCATTTAATGATTTTTAGGTCTCATTTTATTGTGTATGGTAATTTAAAATGTTTTTGCACACTTTTTTACTTTTATTAGCTTATTTCAGCCATTTGATGATTGTTAATTGCTTCAGAAATATTCTAGTTAGTTTTACAACATTTGCAGGCATTCAAGATAGGAACATAAAATATTTGAGAGAAAATCTTATGCTTCGATTACTCTGACATGGTCACTGGCAATTCCATCTAAGACCGCTAGTCTGTCTGTCTGAGAGGATTCCGTTCTATTGTCAGAAGACAATTTGAAGGGATTATTTGCAAACACAAGTGAAAACAGAGCCAACGAATTGCTCCTCTACTCATTTTAAATTCCAAATCCTTTTGCAAGCAACACTGAATACAATAATTACACTTTAAAACCGGTAAGCATTTATTTTAAATGGTGTAAACATGTGTTTGTCCATTATCAAGTCAGGTTCTTCAAACTAGCACACTATAAATTCTTCAGTGGTTCTTTAATGACATATTGTTTGAGTAGAGATAAATAAATCTGGTTATTTTTATCTTTCACATACATGTAGGATTTCCAGTTGATCCCTCAAGAATACAGTGGAAACCATAAAAATCATAAAATAGATGCAGGTCAAGGAAGAGGAGAGCAGAATTGAAGAGAGGAGGGGACAAGACAGAGAAGAGTATTAATAGAGGAGAAGAAAACGGAACAGACAATGAAAAAAAGTAGATAGAAGAGAAGACGACAAAGGGGAAGAACAGAAAAACAGGAGAGAAGACAAGAGGATTGAGAATGAATGAAGAGATGGAATTACAGAAAGCAGGAGTGTAGATCCGATAAAGAAAAAACAGAAGATAAAAGAAAAACTGAAAAGATCATACAGTAGAAGAAAAATGAGACAGAGAACAGAAGACAGAAGGGGCAGCGAAGCAGTGGTGCATAGGAAGAGAGTATGGTGGAAAATGGGAGTAGAGAGAAAAATTAGAGGGAGAAAATAGTTTAAAAAAAGGAAGTGTTCACTAGGGTGGAGAGAAGGAAATAAGTAGGTGAAGAGTAGAGAGAAAGGGAGTGAGAAGAAAAGGGGAGAACCAGGTTAATTAATTGATAAAGGAAGGGAGAGAGAGGTTATGGAGAGAGCAAGAGACATGGAGTGAGAGGGAGGTCTGCAAGAGTGAGGAATGTTGATGAGATGAATAGTCAGATGGATGGGAGAAAAGGAGAAGGATGGGGAGAGAGATGGAAGAAAAAGACAAAAGAATGGGAGAGAGAGGGGTGAGAAAAGAGAAAAGGAAAAGCAAAAAGGTTGGAGGCAAGAGAGAATGAAAAAGGGATTGGAGGAAAAGAGGGCCTGGTTGAAAAGAAAAATAGCAGGGAGGGAGAGAGGAAAGTATAAGACTTAGAGATAGAGGAGATAGATCAGGATGGGAGGGAGTGAGAGGAAAAGGGGGAGAGAAATGAGAGGGATGGATAGGAGAGGCAGATAAGAAGGATAGAGAAAGCAGAAAGGGGTGTAGGGGAGATAGGGAAAAAGAGGGATGGGAGAAGGATGGGAGAGACAGAGAATAGGAAGTAAAGGATAGAAAAAGAGGAATGGTATATAGGAAAGAGAGGCAAATGGGCAAAGGGATAATGAAGGGAATAAAGGAGGGGGTTGGGGAGAGATGGGATGGGGAATGTGAAATGAATGGGCAAAAGAGGGATGCGAGGTAGAGAGAATGGGAATCTGAAGGGCATAGAGAGATGGGTAGAAGGACTAAAGTGCGATGGATAGGAGAGAAAAAGAGATTGCCATGGTAGGTAAAAGTAGAGGGATGGGAGAGACCGGTGGTGTGCAAGATAGAAAGGGATGGCAGGGAGAAAGAGCAGAGAGAGGGATGGAAGAAAAAGACATATTTATAAAAAGGAGAATTCGAGAGAGGCAGGTGGATAGACAGCAGGGTAAGTAAGGAGAGGAAAATGTATGGTGAGGGGGAAACGAAAGGGAGAGAAGAGTGAAAGAGAGAAGGGGAAGAGAGTGGAGAAGGGGATACCATGGGTAAAGGTGGAAAAGAGTGAAAGAAAGGGAAATAAGTAACACGTAAGAGGGAGGAGTCAATTTAGAGTAAAACGGTAAGAGGGAGAGAGGAAGAAGTGTGATAGGGAGAAATTAATGAGGGTACTGGGAAACAGATGGAAATTTATGAGAGGAGGAATGGGTAGACAGGAGAGAGGGGAATGGAAGAAGAGTGAAGGGGAGAGAGAGGGGAAGAGGCAGAGATGGGAAAGTGGGGGGGGGGGTAAAGGGTTGGGAAGATAAAGAAGGATATGATAGGGAAAGGCATGATAGACAGTGAATAGGAATAAGATAGATTAGAATAAGATATTTAGATTGTAAGTCTGCGAGTTTTCGATCTTCATGACGCTTGGAGAAAGCACTATGGACACCGGATTCAAAGACAGGGCCCTCCATTCTTTGCAATGTATTAATACTGAATATGTCTTTGCCTGGAAAGTAACATGCATAATGCTACGGAATACTGTATGTTGGTGCGTTACAAACTAACTATAATAATGCAATAATAACAAGTTAGGAATAATAATGAGAGAGAAGGGAAGGAAGGGGTGGTTGTTAAGAAAGAAGGACGAAGAAGCACACAGAGACAGGATTATGTTTTTTATCCTTAATGACTTAACCATAAGCAAAACAAGTTTTTCAGCAGCACTATGTAACCAATAGGCTACAACCTCTGCTTATAGGCCTAGGATATTGGAACAATGATGACAGTAGAGGTGACCAACACCTATTTCCATACTGACAGCTTGTAAGACTGTGTCCTCAACATGAAATGCTTAAGCACTGCAACAGAACTTGTCCTGCACCCACTCCAGTTGTACCTCAAAATGCTTATCTAATCCACTCTATATAAGTAATCAGGGGAAAGTGTCTCAGCTGACAGCAAGGAATATGGTTTCACCATTTCAGGCACTGTAGGCTCTTTGCACTGTATATTCATTACTGCATTTAGGCTTGTGCAAGTGCAATTGGCTGCATGTCATTTGTTGGTAAAAAAAAGCAGTTACATAGTTATTGAGTTTGAATAAAGAATTTTAATCCATCAATTTCAACCTTTTAAAATATCCTCTTATCCTTATAATATTTGGATTATTTGTTAATTATTCATGGATCCAGAGGAAGTCAGTCTCATAAGGGAAATAATTGTCTCATAAGGGAAAGAAAAGTAAAATTCCTTTTATCGGATTTCTCCCTGGATCAAAATTCCTTTGCTAGTTATCCAGAATAACCCTGAATGCCATTTTTTTTATTTTAAAATATATCCAACCCCTTTTTAAAGTTATCAATCAAATCTGCTGTCACAACCTCCTTACCACCCTTACTGTGAAGAACCATTTTCTTTTCATTTGCTGGAATTGTTTTCCTTCTAACCTCGAAGGGTTGGCACAAAAAGTTGTTTTGATGAGAGAGAGGAGTCCACGCCCAGGAAGCTGTCAGTATATGCAGCTAGCGGGGCTGTGGCGGCAATCTGCAGTGGCGTCTCAAGGTCAGAGCATGGAGGCGCAGTAAAAAGAACCTTCCAAAATGCTAACCCTAACTGCCCGGGGAACCAGCCTCTTGCCTCCAGCAAAAGCAAAGCATGCGTCAGAAGGAAGGCACAGCCAGGCATGAGGAGATGCAGTGAGTGGGAGAGCCTGGAAGAAGCTGAGACCAGAGAGAGATAAACCCACAGCATTTGTTATCAAGAACAGAGGGGAGGATAAAAGTGCTCTGCAGTGAGTAATTTAACAACCAGCAAAAGCTGAAGCAGGAGTGGAGGCCTTAAGGGTAAGAGAGTAGGAGGGGAGCGATGCCGCTGTGCACGCTGTAAATCTAACAGGTTGCCATAGGGAGTGTGGTCTGCCTGGGGAGCTAAGTGCACCGGGAGAGAAAAAGGCCACAAGGAAAGCCCTTCAGAAATTTAAAGAACTGAACTCCTCATACATGAGCTCCCAGAAGTAAAATAGACACTTACCTACCCCCCTCCATCCCACCTCCCCTTACTTTTTAAAGTCCTGGACTCTTTTCATAATGTGTTTTTTTTATTAGTTTATAACAAGAATAATCTCAGAATATAATCTTGAGAGATTAAGGAGTTGGCTGGAAGATACCTCTTTTATATGGAGTATATGGAGAGACAGTAGCTCTTGTTTGGTCCCTCTTGCAGGAGGATCTCTCTAATTGCTAAAGAGAACATTATAGGAATACTTTCTCCAAAGTGAAGATCAGAACCTGATTTGTAAATATGGATATGGGCTCATTATAGTCATCAAATAAGCTATTGCTGAAAGCTGATTTATTTATATACAGCTTTAGATATAGACACTTAAGTATCACACAAAACAAATCTTGGAATAAGAACTTCATGTTTGGTGAAACATTTAAAAAACTACAGGCAGAAGTGGAAAAAAGGAGAATAACAGCCTACAGCCAGGCATGAGGAGATGCAGTGAGTGAGAGAGCCTGGAAGAAGCTGAGACTAGAGAGAGATAAACCCACAGCATTTGTGATCAAGAACAGAGGGGAGGATAAAAGTGCTCCGCAGTGAGTAATTTAACAACCAGCAAGAGCTGAAGCAGGAGAGGAGGCCTGAAGGGTAAGAGAGGGGGAGGGGAGCGCTGCCACTGTACACGCTGTAAGTCTAACAGGGAGCCATAGGGAGTGTGGTCTGCCTGGGGAGCTGAGTGCACCGGAGAGAAAAAGGCCACAAGGAAAGCCCTTCAGAAATTTCAAGAACTGAACTCCTTATACATGAGCTCCCAGAAGTGAAATAGACACTTACCTTCCCCCCTCCATCCCACCTCTCCTTACTTTTTATAGTCCTGGACTCTTTTCATAATGTTTGCTTTTTATTAGTTTATAACAAGAATAATCTCAGAATATAATCTTGAGGGATTAAGGAGTTGGCTGGAAGATACTTCTTTTATATGGATTATATGGAGAGACAGTAGCTCTTGTTTGGTCCCTCTTGCAGGAGGATCTCTCTAATTGCTAAAGAGAACATTGTAGGAATACTTTCTCCAAAGTGAAGATCAGAACCTGATTTGTAAATATGGATATGGGCTCACTATAGTCATCAAATAAGCTATTGCTGAAAGCTGATTTATTTATATACAGCTTTAGATATAGACACTTAAGTATCACACAAAACAAATCTTGGAGTAAGTGTTTGGTGAAATATTTCAAAAACTACAGACAGAAGTGGAAAAAAGGAGAATAACAGCCTACAGCAGGCATGAGGAGATACAGTGAGTGAGAGAGCCTGGAAGAAGCTGAGACTAGAGAGAGATAAACCCACAGCATTTGTGATCAAGAACAGAGGGGAGGATAAAAGTGCTCCGCAGTGAGTAATTTAACAACCAGCAAGAGCTGAAGCAGGCGAGGAGGCCTGAAGGGTAAGAGAGGGAGATAGGAGCGCTGCCGCTGTGCACCCTGTAAGTCTAACAGGGAGCCATAGGGAGTGTGGTCTGCCTGGGGAGCTGAGTGCACCAGGAGAGAAAAAGGCCACCAGGAAAGCCCTTCAGAAATTGAAAGAACTGAACTCCTTATACATGAGCTTCCAGAAGTGAAATAGACACCTACCTTCCCCCCTCCATCCCACCTCCCCTTACTTTCTAAAGTCCTGGACTCTTTTCATAATGTGTTTTTTTTATTAGTTTATAACAAGAATAATCTCAGAATATAATCTTGAGGGATTAAGGAGTTGGCTGGAAGATACCTCTTTTATATGGATTATATGGAGAGACAGTAGCTCTTGTTTGGTCCCTCTTGCAGGAGGATCTCTCTAATTGCTAAAGAGAACATTATAGGAATACTGTCTCCAAAGTGAAGATCAGAACCTGATTTGTAAATATGGATATGGCTGATTTATTTATATACAGCTTTAGATATAGACACTTAAGTATCACACAAAACAAATCTTGAAGTAAGAACTTCATATTTGGTGAAACATTTCAAAAACTACAGGCAGAAGTGGAAAAAGGGAGAACAACAGCCCGCAAAATACTTTATTTGGGAGCATCGAAACTGGCAAAGGAACGCCCTTGATCAACACTTTCTCTTTCTTTCTCTGTTTTTTTCTTATTGCCATAAAGAACCTGACGTTTATTAGGTTATGATACTTTTTTATGTAAGAGCAGCAATATAAATAATAGAAGCTTGAAAATTAGGTATTCTTACCTCTGATAAAGAAGGAGGAAAATTCTGTTCTCAAGCAGGTCTAGAGATACTGAGATTTAATAAAAGGAGCAATAAGAAAAAAGGGGAAGGTGGAGGAGAGAGGGAAGAGAGGGTTATAGAGAGACAAGAGGATCAAATAAAGCTCCAGGATAAGAGGGAATAAAAAGGGAAGATAAAAATAGATCAGAAAATGGAAAAGAAAACTTTACAAGCGTCCAAGGAAAAACAAAGGGAAAAAAAAAAAATAATACTAAATCAGGGAAAGATTTCTTCTCCCCTGGAACTAAAATAAAAGATCATAATAAACCCCAACTGGGACGTGATGGCTCAGAGAAACTTGATCTCTCTAATCAATTTAATTTAGGGGAATTTAGAGAAGAAATAGAAAGTTCACTTTCTGATTCTCTAGTAACGGAAGCATTGACAGCCTCATCAATGAAGCTCTTGATGAAAGATCTATTAGCAGAATTTAAATCAGATTTAATTTTGGAGCTTAAAACAGAAATCTCCAAAAACACTAAGGCAATTAAAGATCTTTCACAAAAAAAATGATAACTTAGAGATACAACATCTGTCTATGACCACCGATCAGAAGGAACTAAAAGCTGAACTGATTACTATAAAAGAAGAATTAGCAGACCTTAAAAAGAAATATAATAAACTAGAGGATCATTCAAGGAGAGCTAATATTAGAATAAGGGGTATAGAGGAAAAAATTGGATACCAAGATTTAAGAAGTTATGTATTCGCCTTTTTGACCTCTTTAATTAAAATCGATTTCCCTGTGGAACAAGTCATAGAAAGAATCCATAAAATTCCCCTCTCAAAAAAAGCAGAACCAAATTCTCTGAGAGATATAATAATTAAACTACATTTTGCATCACATAGAGAGCAGATTCTCAGAAAATCATTTGAGAACCAACAATTTGGACCCCCCTACGAATCACTTAAAATATTTCCTGATTTAGCAGTAGAAACGTTAATGAGAAGAAAAGAATTCAAGGAGGTCACAAAGGTTTTGAGATTTAAAAATATAAAATACAAATGGGGTTTTCCCACAAAAATCATTATCTCGGTAGATTCTAGGAAAGTGGTTTTGAACTTTAAGGATGTAGAGAAATTCATTCAACCAAGAGAAAAGCGAGTTTGAGTGTTTAAAGAAATTGATTTGATAGTTAAAATTTCCAAGACGTTAGAGTAAGATTAGAAACACCTTAGAATGACTAAGAGAGTGTTTAGATGTTTTTAAAAGGTTAAAATAGATTGTAATATGCATTCAAACTAATGCACTGACACAAGTGTTAAAAAGAACACTAAAATATATATTTTTTCACGTAGAATTTATAAAAAAGTGTGTTTTTTTATGATTTTGGCACATCGACATGAGTGTTGAAAAGAATATAAAAGGATAAACTGAGTGATATATGACAGATTAGAAGCTGTAATTTGATGTGATTTGGGTATATTGACACAAGGGTTGAAAAGAATATAAAAATGCAAATGGATACACGTAGTAGTTATTAGAGGATGTGTTTTTATAAATATTATGTTTTCTAAGTGGTGCAATTATAAGCACATAAAACGGGTATTAGATAGAATTTAAAGGATTCCTCAATGAGTGATATATGTAGATATGGGTTTGACACAGGTTGTCAAAATTTTGAATTTGAGTTATGAATTTGCGCAAGGTGGATTAAGTATACACATGACTAAGGTTTTTGATTTATTAAATAAGGGTAAAAAGAAGAAAATTAAGATAGTGAATCTGATGAGAATGTCTTGGGGAAATATTCAATCGATTTGTTTATATTTTATTATGTCCGTATAATATCTGAGAGATAGCGGGTATTTCTATGAGATTCATTCAGGATGATTATAAATAATTATACTAAGTGAATTCGCTATTTATGTCACTCTGGGTATTGAATATTTGTCTATCCCTGAAGTAGGGTCCTTTCTGTGCCTCTTTATATCTCATGAAGAGTACATAAGGGTACTTAAAGATAGGTGGTTACGTTTTATTTAACACAAAAGCTCTATCTTATTGATAAGAAAATTAGAATAGAAGGTAAAATGCTTGCTGCAGAAGTCCGCCTAAGTGGATTAGTTTTAAACTTTTTGTAAAAAGTTTTTGGAATGATTTGACCCCCCGTACAAACCTCCTCAATTTATGGGGGGAGCGAGAGCGGGGAACTGAACCATTTCTTCTCTAGAGATAATGAGAGGATGTATGAAAATGTGTGGTGTTTTTTTTTGTTTTTTTTTAATCTTTCTCTGTTGGCGCGGTTTGGGGGTGGGACTGCGGGGTGGGGGGAGGAGACGGAACTTAATTCTGAGAAGCTGTATTAATTTTAAAGAAAAAAAAATGATGAAAGTTAAGTTAGTTTCTCAGAACGCTCAGGGTCTAAACTCTCCCAATAAAAGAGCTATGTTTTTCAGTAGGAATATATAATAGTAAGGCAGATATTATAGCCCTGCAAGAGATTTATTGGCAGATGGGCAAAGCCCCTTTATTTTATGATGGGCGATACATAAATGTATGCAACTCGACATATGATAAGAAGAAAGCAAGGGGCACAGCTATTTTTTTTAATAACAAATTGAATTATAAAGAGGAGTTCTCTAAAACAGACACTGAGGGCTGCTACTCACTCTGGGTAGGGACGATTGATAAGTATAAAGTAACGATCTTTAATATTTATGCACCGAATAAAGGGCAAATGAAATGTATTAATAGAACACTGAAGAGTTGCAAAAAATACTTTTCGGGATTATTGATCGTCTGTGGCGATTTCAATCTATGTTCAAACCCAGAATTAGATAGAAAACAGTTGAGATTAACTAAGACAACTAATCAAGGCCCAAATGGGTTCAATAAAATGCTTTGGAATTTTGAACTCTTTGACTCATGGAGGTGTCTACACCCCAGAGAAAGAGATTTTTCATTTTTTTCATACCTCTACCAATCATACACAAGAATTGATTATATTCTTGTGAATGAAAGTATGCTTAAGAAAATAGTAAGAGAAGATATTTTACCGATCTGTAAATCGGTACATCGACAAATTACCATAGAATTTGTAAGCGGGAGTGTAAATATAGTTCCTTCAACATGGAAAATGAAAGATTCCATATTAAAAGATCAAGAAATGAGAAACAAAATAAAAAAAGAATTAGAATTTTATTTTCAAACAAATAGAAACACAGCTGACTAAAGTATAGTAGTGTGGAACGCTCATAAGGCTGTAATTAGAGGATTATGCATTAGCCTACAGGCTCAAAAAAAGAAACAGCAGGGACGCCCGTTGAGAGAGACCTATATCCAGTTAGCCAAACTGGATAAGATTAACAAAAGTGCCCCTACTAAGAGTATTCAAGAGCAGATTCTACAAATTCATATAAAAAAAAATAGAACAACAACGGGTGGGTAACTCCCTCTGGAAATTGCAAAAATATCTATACCATTTTGGAGAGAAAGCATCTAAATTTCTAGCTTCTAAATTTAAGGGTAAAAAAAATAAAAATAGGATAGATGAGTTAATGGTTGATAAAAAAACAATAACTAATCCTTCCAAAATAGTAGAGGCTTTTGGAAAATTCTATGAGAAACTTTAAAATCTAGAGGAATACTATGAAGTAACTAAACCAAAAATGGAAGAAATACATCAGTTCCTTGATAAAATACACATCCCTAAATTACCTCCGGAGGAATTAGAAAAATTAAATAGGGAAATATCGGAAATCGAGATTCAAGAAGCAGTAGCTGATTTGAAAATATCATCTGCACCTGGGCCGGATGGCTTCACCAATCAATACTTTAAACTATTCCAAAAAGATTTAAAAAAACGTTTAATGACATCTTTAAGAAAGGCCTCGCGCCTAAAGATATGCTAGAGAATAACATCATAAATATTCCTAAACACGAGTAATCCCTTATGGAATGCAGGGACTTTCGTCCAATTTCTCGTTTAAATGTTGATTTGAAGATCTATGCTAAAGTGTTGGCCAATAGAATGAATAAAATTATGAAACTACTGATTGGTGAAGACCAAAGAGGTTTCATAGTAGGACGTCAGGGAACTGATAATATAAGAAAGTTGCTTAATTTGATTTCCGTCTGTAAGGCGAACAACCTGCCTACAGTTTTCCTCTCCCTGGATGCGGAAAAGGCCTTCGACAGAGTCGGATGGAGCTACATGGACCAGGTTCTTGCCAAATTTGGGTTTGGAGAATTTGGTTCCAAGGCCATTAAGGCTCTATATGTGGCTCCATCCGCCTCTGTCGTTGGTCTAGGGTTTAGATCACCTAGATTTAAGGTAACCAATGGTACAAGGCAGGGGTGCCCGCTATCTCCCCTGATATTTGCACTTATGATTGAACCGTTAGCTATAAGTATTCGAGAATTAAGGACTATCAGGGGAATACAAATTGGAAATATAGATCATAAAATATCACTCTTCACGGATGATGTGTTACTTTCATTAACCAACCCAGCTGAGTCTCTAGGGAACCTACAAGAGCTTATAGATGAAACTCAATATAGCTAAATCGGAAATTCTCCAATTAAATCTACAGGATAACGATATTGCATTATTGAAAAGTAAATATGCATTTAATTGGCAATCCCATATCAAGCATGTAGGCATACATCTCTATGCAGACCTGAAGCAATCAATTTTACAAAACTTTAGAATAGTTCATCAGAATATAATCAAAGCAATCTCACGCTGGAAAAAAATTCAGACATCATGGTCAGGTCGCATAATAGCAGCTAAAATGTTTCTTATACCTAAAATTACATATGTAATGAGGTGTATTCCGAGCCAATTTCCAAGCTTTATGATTAATAAACTTCAAAGTACTCTTGATAAATACATACACAATGGATGCAGAATAAGAATAAAAGCTCATTATATGGTGAATAAATTTAAAAAAGGTGGAATGGCGTATCCTTTGATAGTTAAATATCAAGAAGCTATTCTACTCACTCACCTTGTGAGAAACACTGAAGCTATTATAGATCACCATTGGAGTCAGATAGAAAATGAACAAATAAGGAATGGAGATTTGGGTCTCTTAATATTTCTCCAACCAAAAGACTGGGGAAATTTACCACCTGGAGATAACATACTTAACAAATACACGAGTGCTTGGGTAAAAATCAATCAAAAATATTCATTAATACCTTCTTCCAGTGGGGTTACACCCATATTATTATTAGATAAAATATATCCATCTCCAATATTAAAATCTATGATAAAAAAGGGAGTGATTTTGCTTAAAGAGCTTTTCCAAAATAATAGGCTATATCCCTTTGAACATTTAGTTCTAAAATTTGGATTGTCATCCAGGTACTAGTTTGAATATCTCAAATTAAAAATATTCTTAAAATCATTGGGTTTCAATAATCTCAAAAATGAAAATAATTCGGACTTTGAAAAATTGATCCTAGCGGAAGAAAAATCACATCTAGTGTCCAAGTGTTATAATATAATAAACAAAAGTAACAACTTCAAAAAAACGATGAAATTGAGAGTATGGGAGTCGGAGCTCAAAGGAGAATGGCCAGTTGAAACTTGGATTAAAGCATTTACAATTACTGATAAAATCATTAAAAATGCTCCCTATAGAGAAAATTTCTTTAAACTAATTAATAGATGGTACTTAGCTCCGTATAACGTGTACCAAATTACTAGAAATGAATCTCAAAAATTGTGATGGAGGGAATGCGGCCAAGTGGGGACACATCTACATGTATGGTGGTCCTGTCCGGTCATCAGACAATTGTGGTAGGATTGCTTTCAGCACATTAGACAGACTTATGAAATTTCAATGAGTTTTTCTCCTGAAATGATTTTGTTTCATATACTTCCTGAAACCTGTTCTAATGAACTCATTCTTAATACAGATTTTTATGGCTGTTAAGTGCAGTATTGCACTGAAATGGAGACAAAAGTTAACCTTCTCTGTTCCAGAAATATTTACTAAAATTGCTAAAATGTGTGCGTTGGAAATAGATCTTGTGGATATAGGTATTATTATGATTCCTAGATATAAATGGAAAATATGGGATAATAAGTCTAGTGGGTGAGTGTGACCAAAATTAGCATTGTTCCGCCTCTTCCCTCCATCCGGCTCCCCCTGCTCCCTCGCCTCGCAAACAGAGATTTGGAATATCTTAATTTTTTTTTTTGGGGTGGTTTGTTTGTTTGCGTGTTTTTGTTTGTTTTTGAATGTTCATTTATGAATATAAGTTAGATTGTGGTAACATCTAGAGAATCAAGTATAAATCCTCTGGAAGGCCCGCTTATGGTTGCAGGTGTCACCGCTATTGAATGGTCTTTCTAGCAATGAAGATATTTGTAATTGTACCTGTCACATGCTAGGCTGTAAATTTATAATATACAACAAAAATTGCGGAAGGAAGGGGGAAAAAGAAAGGAGAAAAAAGGAAAGGAAAATGGAAAAGCGTAATAAAAGGAGTAAACTCTATTGGCAGGTAGGTCCAATGGACCACCTAGAATTTGAGTTAAAATGGTATTATAATATACTCTACATATGAATTGTTATATTTAGGTGTCTTGTTGTACTGATTAAAACATCATGAATGCCAAAAAGTACTATCTCTATATTGGATGGAAAAGATATTACTCTAATGGCCATATATGCCAACCCAATCCCAAATTGTTTTGGAAATTTGTTAAAAATTCTCCTTTTCTTACATGTAACGAATTGAAGGGTATGATTGTGTCAATTTTAAATGTTTTTTTTGCTTGCTTTTTCTTTGTGTTTGTATATATGTGAAATTTAAATAAATATAAAAAAAAAATTGTTTTGACAAAACCTTTTATTGACACTGGATATATTTATATAAGGTACTCCCCTCTTAGATACTGTACCTTGTATTCCAGAGAAAATAAGTTTTTGGTTACTTTCTTCATAGCTTAGTCCCTCCATTTCCCTTAGTAGTTTTGTTGCCCTTCTCTGTACTTTATTCCTTTAAAAATGTCCTTTTTATGAAGTGGTGCCCAAAATTGTACTCCATATTCCAACTAAGGGTGTACTAGGGATTTGTATAGTGGAAGAATTAAATTTGCTTCCCTTGCTTCTATACCCTTCTTAATACATGCTAATATTTTACATGCCTTTGCAGAGGCTGCTTGGCATTGAGCACTGTTACCTAGGTGGTTGTCCACAAGAACTCCCAAATCCCTTTTTATATCCCATACCCCTAAAATTGCTTCATTAAGATCATAAATTGCATGGCTACTTTTCCTTCCCAACTTCATCATTTTACATTTATTTGTTCAAACTTTAATCTGCTATTTTATTGCCCATTCCTCTAAGTTATGCACGTATCTATGGAGTGAAAGTACATCACTGTCTGATTTAATTATCTTGTACAACTAATTGTTGTCTACAAAAATGGAGACAATACTTTCCAGTCTTACTTCTAAGTCATTAATTAATATGTTACAAAGAAGAGGACCTAATACTGTGCTGAATTGCTGGTCTCATTCATCCAGTTTATTTCAGGGTAGTTAAAATCTCCTAATATTAGAACTTGACCATGCTTAGTTGCATTATCAATCTGTAGCAATAATTGCAATACCTTACATTCAATTATATAGGTAGTTTTATAGCATATTCCTACTAATAGTCTTTTAAGATTCGTTCCTCCACTATTTAACTCAACCCACAAGAATTCAATATAATATCGCTGGTTCCACCATAAATATCTTCTCTGAATATAGGTTTAAAATCAGGCTTAACATACAGACAAATCCCTCCTCCTCTACAACAATTGGCCCTATCTTTCCTAAATAGCTCATAATCATCCAAATTAACCATCCAGTCATGAGATTCATCCCACCATGTTTCCTATTTTTCATTTGCAGCTAATAACTCTAGCTCGTCCACTTTCCCAGACAAGCTTCTTAACAAGCATAAACTTTATGTTGCAATAACTCTGCAATTTTTTGCCACTATATTTGAGTTACTTATCAATACCTATCTATTGTCTATAATAACCCACTTCCTTCTCTTCCCCAATAAGTAGTTTATTCATCCATTCCCCCTCTACACTTTCTACCCCATTACTTCCCTCTGCGCCTCCCCCCCACACCTACTAATTTAAAAACTCCCCTAGCCTTTCTACTATCTGCACAAGCTCCCTCTTCATTAAGATGCAATCCATCACTGCTATAAAGACTGTACCCAAGTAACAAGCCAGTCCAGTGCTCTTAAAACCCACTACTCTCCTTAGTGCACCACTTCTTTAGCCACACATTAACTTCCCAAAGCTTCTTCTGTTTGCATGAGCTAGCCCGTGACACTGGTAGTATCTCGGAAAATACTACACCGGAGGTCTATGCCTTAAGCTTGTTTCCTAGTTTTATAAAATCATTATTTAGGTAACTCCATCTTCCACTTACTTTGTCATTGCTACCAATATATAGCACGACTGCCAGTCAATTCCAGCCCCTCCCACTAATTTAGCAACCCTGTCCACAACATGCTGAATCCGAGCACCCGATAGATAGCAAACTGATTCCTGAGATCTAGGCGACAAAATCACCACGTCTACCTTCCTAATAAAAGAGTACCCTACCACAAAAACGTGTCTGTTGCTCCACCTGATCTGACCTCCCTCTCATCCGTTATGACTGTTCTCCTGGCTGTTAGAGGGAATAGCTCTATCTTGCACTGACATTCCTGAATGGGCATCCCCAACAGTTTCACTCAATCTGGCAAATCTGTTGGTGTTTTCAAACTCAGTACTGGCCTGCCTCCTTCTTCTACTTCCCCTTATAACTGTAATCCAGCTACCTCCATGGACATCCTCACTAGTTCCAGCTCTGCCCTCCATGCTAGGCCCAACTAAACTGTGCTCAGTGCGCACTAACTCCCTTTCCAATGTAAAAATAAAATGAAGTTTTGCAATTCTCCTCTCTAGTTCTCCAATTTGAGCTTCAAGAGAAGCAACATACTCAAACCTGCCACAGAAGTATGGACCCTGGACAAGCTGCTCCAGCCATACATACAAGTGGCAGGATGTACACTCAGTGAGGTTGCCCTGGATTGACTCATTATTACTAATTACAAAAATACAGCTAGAGAATAAATCAATATATCTTTCTATACCTTAATCAAAAAATAAAACTTACACAAAAACTGCACTTACTCTAAAAATGTTCGCAAGCTCACAAGTTCACTTCTACCCCTATTAAGATAGATTCTGCCGATTCACCACAGGACAGAAAACACCCTTTAGCTATTTGATCCCCTGCTGATTTTGAACGTTTGTCCACTGACAAAGAAATGATAAGTCTATAATTTTAATGGTAGGTGTATTTTAACAGTTAAAGACAGAATAACCAAAAATATTCCTGAAAAACGCATGTCAAAAAAGTTATGAATTGATTTGCAGGTCAATTAGTGAAATAAGTATTTGACCCCTTCGACTTAGTACGTGGTGGCAAAACCCTTGTTGGCAATCTCAGAATTCAGACGTTTCTTGTAGTTGGCCACCAGGTTTGTTCACATCTCAGGAGGGATTTTGTCCCACTTTTCTTTGCAGATCCTCTTCAATTCATTAAGGTTTCAAGGCTGATGTTTGGCAACTTGAACCTTCAGCTCCCTCCACAGATTTACTATGGGATTAAGGTCTGGAGACTGGCTAGGCCACTCCAGGACCTTAATGTGCTTCTTCTTGAGCCTCTCCTTTGTTGCCTTGGCTGTGTGCTTTGGGTCATTGTCATGCTGGAATACCCATCCACGACCCATTTTCAATGCCCTGGCTGAGGAAAGGAGGGTCTCACCCAAGATTTGACGGTACATGGCCCCTTCCATCATCCCTTTGATGCAGTGCAGTTGTCCTGTCCCCTTAGCAGAAAAACACTCCCAAAGCATAAAGTTTCTACCTCAATGTTTGATGGTGGGATGGTTTTCTTGGGGTCATAGGCAGCATTCCTCCTCCTCCAAACACGGGGAGTTGAGTTGATGCCAAAGCACTTGATTTTGGTCTCATCTGGCCCAGTTTTCCTCTGAATCATTCAGATGTTCATTGGTAAACTGCAGACCGGCCTGTACATGTGCTTTCTTGAGCATGGGGACGTTGCGGGCGCTGCAGGATTTCAGTCCTTCACGGCGTAGTGTGTTACCAATTGTCTTTTTGGTGACTATGGTCCCAGCTGCCTTGAGATCATTAACAAGATCCTCCTGTGTAGTTCTGAGCTGATTCCTCACCGTTCCCGTGATCATTGAAACTCCATGAGGTGAGATCTTGCATGGAGCATCAGACACAGGGAGACTGATAGTTATCTTGTGAATAATCGCCCCAACTGTTTGTCACCTTCTCACCAAGCTGCTTGGCGATGGTCTTGTAGCCCATTCCAGCCTTGTGTACAGTAGGTCTACAATCTTGTCCTTGACATCCTTGGACAGCTCTTTGGTCTTGGCCATGGTGGAGAGTTTGGAATCTCAGCTCGTTACCTGTATAAAAGGCCACTGGGAGACAGAAATATTGCTTATTGATGGGAATCAAATACTTATTTCACTCATTGACCTGCAAATCAATGTATAACTTTTTCAACTTGTGTTTTTTTTGTTTTTGTTATTCTGTCTCTGTCTCTTTTTTGTTATTCTCTGTAACGGTACCCCCACACATAGAAGGGGGCGCCCAGGCCTTTTTAGCCGATCCGCCCGTCCAGTGATATAGGGACAGCTACTGCAAGACACCCAATCCCCCAAGAACTGGATCCAAGGGGAAAATACTCCAAGCCTGCAACTGGAACCTCACGAATAGCCGCTAGCAGCTGAACAGGAAAAGCACCCCCCCAAGATGCCCACACTCCTGGCAGTCAGTCTGTAACAGCATCCCATGAATTCCCCCAAGCATGAGACATAAGCTCTGTGGTTGAGGGTCAAGCAGTGAACTCTCTCCTTTATTAAAACAAAGACATATATAAAAAACCATTTCCACATACACAGTAGGGGCAGTGACTACCTTTGGTCAACCCCTAATTACCTATGGCCAATTAGACAGGGTCCCTACGTAGGAACCATGAGACTCCTCCCATGGGCCACCCCCAGGCGTGGCTACTATGCTCATTCTCACCCAGACTGTCCCCGTGGACACTTCCTGTTTCCTCCTGGACTATGCCCCTGGGGAAACCCCATACACTGGCCCTTTGTTCAAGTCCTGGCGACACCCTGTGTTTACCTAATGGGGGGGATGGTCAGAATCTGTAACACATTTCTACACATTTTTCATAACTTTAAAAGTATGCATCACAT
Source organism: Discoglossus pictus (assembly GCA_027410445.1). Lineage (NCBI taxonomy): Eukaryota > Metazoa > Chordata > Amphibia > Anura > Alytidae > Discoglossus > Discoglossus pictus. The sequence goes on along the minus strand of CM050173.1, from coordinate 38,325,629 downwards.
TCACATAAAACATACATTTTCAGAATCAGCATACTCCAAATACAAACATGTGTCAAAATGATACAAATTGGTCCAGTGGTTCAAAAGTTAGATCACAGTCCTTTCTGATCAAATGAAGCATGGCTTCCATGTCTTTGTAGGGGGAAGTCAACATGGGCCGTAGTCAAACGGCAGAACGTGGGCAACCAAGCTTCTCCAATTCGCAGTGACGAGACTGATCTCGTCACATTCTCTGTCTCTTTTTTGTTATTCTGTGGACAAACGTTCAAATTGAGCAGGGGATTCAATACTTTTTTTCCCTCACTGTACTAGCATTTATTCACATATCTGATTCAATATGACCAACACACCAGTCCACGCAGTTATAGCTATACACAGGCAAAACCACCCCCCCTCTCAACTGCACAATAATTACAGGTAACAGGACAGAAAACACCCTTTAGCTACTAGCACTTATTCAAAGATCAAATTCAGTGACTTGACAACTGTGATTTTCTAGCCAATGTCCTGTATTATCTAGAATATAATCTTTTAGTCCACTGATATTTCCACTCTGCTGCTGTTTAAACTTATCGTGGGGAAAGCTGATGGTTTTAGTTTCACATAAGGAAGATTCCACATACCTAAAATCTCAAAATCAAAATAATTATTTGTTGTCTTTATCTCCTCAAAGTGCACAAGGACAATTTTAGTCTTTTTAAAGTTTATTGGCACATGATATATAGTTCCAGTTTCAAGACCAGAGTCACTAAGTTCAAGCAAGTTTCACAGGCCAAGTGTAAGCTGCACTTCCCATTCACTGGATAAATAATCTCACTGAAAAATTTACCCTACTGACAAAAGACTGTGTTTCATATAAGTATAACATTTCACATTAACTATGGTTTATACAGCAGTGGAAGTTGCATGCCACAAGAAAGACTCCCCAACACCAACATTATGGCAGCACATTTTTTATGTGACCATTCTTAAACGAATACACAGGCTGTTACAGCTGTCAGTGGACTGCTGGAAATCCCAAGCCTCCTCTATTTGGGGATTGCAAAGCATAGAAAGCATTGGTTGCTCATGAACAAAAACACAACATATCAGTGGGGGTTATTTTTCTGCATCAAACTTAGAAAAAGTAAACTTAGAGAAACTTGACATTCTGGTGATAGCCAGCGGCAACCATTTTTGTGACAAAATTCCCTGAAATCTTCAAAAAGTAGAAACTACACAATGTAAATAACGATAAGGTAGCACAAATATAGAACACAAACAAATTGCAATTCTGAGAGAATGAAATGCACTTTAGCATTTGGTGCTCTATAGCAGGTAGTAGTGTGATAGTCAGGGATCATCTGTAAGCTGAGGACCACAACAAGCACTTTTCCATGTTCACACCGACTCCCATATTAGGAAGATTCTTACAGTGTTAGGGTCCCCTCCCTGAGGACCAAGTTCTGAAATTTTTCATCTCTGACATTATTCATAAATAAGTCAATTGTTAAAGGACCACAGTAGGTATGAGGTATGTGATAGCCCCATTAAATTCAAAGCCCATAGTGGCATTGGCACACCTGGAATGGCTGAGGGCTTAAAATTCGGCTGTGTTACAGAGCAATTAAATTGAAACATGACGTGAGTTTCGGGCCGTAGACCCAAGCTTATAAACCATTCTTGCACACGTTGCATGTGCGTCCGTGACCATGATAAATTAATCAAACCCGTAGTGACAGGATTAGATGGAGCCAATGGCAAAAGAGATGGTCATCATTACGTCACTGAAAAATGGAGGTTAGATTTCAAAGCCTCACAGGTTTCAATTATGAGTTTTGGACCCGCAGTCCAGAAATAATGCAATATTTATAAATCAGTAAACATGATATTCTAGTCCATGCGAGTTCCATTATATGTATTAACACATTGATTGCCAGGATCGATATAACACGGAAATTAAACATAAAAAATGGATTTTATATTTTAGATTTGCAAGCTTGAGAATGTTGTGCTATAAATTTTCATACCTAACATCAGTTTCCCTTTCTTTATAAATACAATAGTGTGTTGGTATTTGCATTTACAGTGCTACGAATAGGACTTTAACCCCCTTGTGGGTCCTCTCTAGTACCCGTTGGTTTTTTAACTCCATTTGTGGGCTACGGGTTTGAATGCCAGTGGATTCGTAGCAATTTATAAGCAATTTGGGAATGTAAAAGTTACAGGCTTGACAGAACATTTGCGGCCGCGGAGTTCAGGATTTTGTTCGCCCTTAACCCGCAAGTCATTAGCAGGTAACTTTGAGAGGCCAATTTAATAGCCATAAGTCTTGCGGGCTACGTTACGGGCTGAGATTTTACTTCTCCCTATGTGGCGATCAGCCATTTCATGGTTGATAAGATATGAACTAAGATGTATTTAACTTTACAACCCATATCATCTGGAAACATGTGGATTGTGGAACAATGCAAATTCAGGTGTAAAATCAATGTCACACTTTACAATTATTTTCATACTATCTATACATGAAGACCAAAAACCATGCACAATTTCACATTTCCACCACATGTGTTCAAAAGAACCTGTTTCAGATTCACATCTCCAGCAAAGATCTATATCATTTCCTTTACTAAATTTGGAGATTTGGCTTGGTACTAAGTGCCATCTTTGGATAACTTTAGGTTTTAAGTTAACACATTGGCGGTCACCTCAAAAGCTTTATACCATGAAGTGTGGCTCCATTGCTTTCTCAATTCTTCCTCCCATTTACAAATGTTTAGATTTTTTTTACTTCTTTCATATCTCTTAACATTTTTAGTTTTGTTATTGTGTTTTTCCTTCCTTCCTTTGTAATTTCTATTTGAAATTTAGTAATTGGTCTCATTAGTTGTTTATACTCATTATTAGATAAAACTTTAAATAAAGCTTTATATTTCAGCCATTTTTCTCCTGGGAGACAATTATCTCTTCTCGGTACTTCAAAGGTTTTAATTTTCCCATTTGAGAACAAGTCTGCTAACCTTTAAGGTGCTTCAGGTTATTATAGGCAATAGCAGAGATGGAAACCTTACTAATCCCCATTTAATATTATATTTGAACCAAGTTTTAACCAGAAAATGTCTAACTGGCAAAGTTGTTTTTATGTCCTTTTTATCTTTATCTTTACTACAAATTAAGTAATCTAGTTTTTGATATTCTGTAAGATCTTTTTCAATTATGTTTTATTTTATCATGTCTTTGGTATTACACAAGATAACATTTGGGTCAGTCTTACAGCTTCAGCATATTCAAGAACATTTGGAACTGCTAAACCACCTTTCTTAAAGTTTCTTTGAAGTAAGTCCAGTGTTATCCTTTATTTTTTGTTGTTATTCATAAAATCATTTATTAGAGTTTGGAATTTTGACAATATCTTTTGAGGGATTTTCCAAAGGAATGCTTCTAAGTAGATCATTTTGGGTAGTATTGACATTTTTATTGCAGATATTCTACCAGACCATGACAATTTAATTTTGACCAATCTTTCAGTATATCCCCAATTTGTTTGTATACTTTATCATAATTTTGTCTAAGTAATTTGTAAAAATTGGAGGATATTTCTATACCAGGGTGGTTAACCCAGTTTTGTTGCCAATTAAAAGGATAATTCTCTCTGAGACAAGATCTTGTTTCTAAATCTATATTAATTGATAATACCTCTGTTTTTAATGAGTTTAATTTGTAATAATACATTTTATTGTAATTATTTATACATTCCAATAAGAATTTCAGAGATTTAAGTGGATTAGCAATGGTCACCACAGCACCGTCTGCAAACATGGTTACTTTATTAGTCGTATTTCTGGTCTCTAAACCTTCAATTTGCTCAGTATTTCTTATCCATATTGCTAATGGTTCTATGACCAGCGCAAAAACCAGAGGAGAGAGGGGAAAACCCTGTCTGGTACCATTTTTTATTCTAAAGGTATCTGATTTATAGCCAGAACCTAATACATAAGTCGATCCATTTGTAAACAAGGATTTAATTGCCTGCGTGCCAAAATTCCCAACTCCAAACTCACTCAACACACGATTAATGAAATCCCAGTTTACCCTGTTGAATGCCTTTTCAGCATCCAGAGACAGGGCAAGCATTGGGATTTTCTTATTTTTAGCATATGCTGTTAAGTTCAGCAATTTTCTCACGTTATCCGTGCCTTTCGTAGTTTTAATAAAACCTGTTTTGTCTGCTTCAATTACCGTATTTGTCGGCGTATAACACACACTTTTTCTCCCTGAAAATAGGGGGCAAATCATAGGTGCGTGTTATACGCCGATATTCCCTCCCACCTCCTCATCCTCAACCTCCCTCCTCACTCTAAACCCCCTCCGCATTCTAACCCCCCCTCCTCAACCTAAACCCCCCTCCTCCTCAACCTAAACCCCCCTCCTCAACCTAAACCCCCCTAAATACACCCCCCTCACTTACCTGCTTCTGCTCCGGTCTCCGCTCCTTGACCCGGTGACGTCACATGCGCGCCAGCGCGCCACGTCATTAGCATATACCAGGTCAAGGAGCGGAGCGGAGGCCGGAGCAGAAGCAGGTAAGTGAGGGGGAGGTATTAAGGGGGGTCTAGGTTGAGGAGGAGGGGGGTTTAGGTTGAGGAGAGAGGTGGTTTAGAATGAGGAGGGGGGTTTAGAATGAGGAGGGGGGTTAGAATGAGGAGGGGGTTAGAATGAGGAGGGGGGGTTAGAATGCGGGGGGGGTTAGAATGCGGAGGGGGGTTTAGAATGAGGAGGGAGGTTGAGGAGGGGGGTTGAGGTTGAGGAGGGGGGTTGAGGAATGGGTTGATGATAGGGGAGTTGAGGAGGGAGGATGAGGAGGGGGGTTGAGGGGGTTTGAGGAGGGAGGTTGAGGATAGGGGGGTTGAGGAGGGGGGTTGAGGAGGGAGGATGAGGAGGGAGGTTGAGGAGGGGGTTGAGGATGAGGAGGGAGGTTGAGGATGAGGAGGTTGGTTGAGGAGGGGGTTGAAGAGGAGGAGGGGGGTTGAGGATGAGGAGGGGGGTTGAGGATGAGGAGTTGAGGTTGAGGAGGGGGGTTGAGGTTGAGGAGGGGGGATGAGGATAGGGGGTTGAGGAAGAAGGATGAGGATTGGGGGGATGAGGAGGGGGTTTGAGGAGGGAGGTTGAGGGGGGGTTGAGGAGGGAGGATGAGGAGAAGGTTGAGGAGGGGGTTGAGGAGGGAGGATGAGGAGGGAGGTTGAGGAGGGGGTTGAGGATGAGGAGGGGGGTTGAGGATGAGGAGGGGGGTTGAGGATGAGGAGGGGGGTTGAGAATGAGGAGGGGGGTTGAGGATGAGGAGGGATTTTGAGGTTGAGGAGGATGAGGAGGGAGGTTGAGGTTGAGGAGGGGGGTTGAGGAACGAGGATGAGGATGGGGGGTGGAGGAGGGGGTTGAGGATGGGGGGTTTGAGGAGGGAGGTTGAGGAGGGGGTTGAGGATGAGGAGGGAGGTTGAGGATTTTGCTTCAAAGTTCTTTATTTGAATTTTTTTGTTTTTTCCTGAAATTCCCTTCTTAAAATGAGGTGCCTGTTATACGCCGGTGTGTGTTATATGCCGATAAATACGGTAGTTCTAACAACAGAGGATTCAGTCTTGCTGCCAATACTTTTGCATAAACTTTTATATCTGTATTGAGTAACAAAATTGAGTGGTAGTTTTTATAATTTAATTGTAATGATGGCAGATTCTAGCATTTTTAATGGATTTTTGCCAGAACATTTTATTTCATTAAATGTATCTTTTAAATGATTACTTAAAATAGAAGAGAATATTTTGTAGTTTAGGTTTGGAAAATCATCCGGCCCAGAGGACTTATTGCGTTTAAGTGTGGTTATGTCTTCTTCTTTTGTTGTTATCTCTCTCTCTAATATTTTGCATTGTTCTTCCTTAATTTTCGGGAGTTTTAATTTACCCAAAATGATTTAATTTGTAATTTAGTAGGTTTTATAACTGTTGAATTTTCTTCCACATTATATAACCCTCTATAGAATTTAAAAAATATATCACCAATTTCTTTCAGGTTACCACATTCTCTCCCATCTTGATCTTTTAATTTAGTTATACTTTTATAAACATTTATTTTCTTCATCTTTATTTGCCAATAATTCCCCTACCTTATTTCCCAGGTGATAGTTTTTTTTAATTATATTTATTTCTGAACCACGATCTTTATCTGGGGCTTGCTTTTTCATCCTTTCTAACTCATTTCATTTAATATATAGACTCTTTAATGGTGTTCCTCTCTTCTTCCTCTCATGTATTGCCCAAGAGGTAAGTAATCCTCTTATATACACCTTATTGGAGTTCCATATGATTGGAGTTAAGAATCAATAGAGTTGTTGTTGATATTAAAAATAACTCCACTATTTTATTTTTTAGAGTATCCCTGTTTTGCATATTTTTCAGCAGGGTAATATAAATATTCCTTTTATAATTATAGTCTATTTATTGAGTTTTGTTGATAGGGATATTAATCATGGCATGATCGGACCAATCTATTGGTTCAATTGTTATTTCACTTTTCTACTGTGTATCGATCAACAAGGCAGTAATCTATCCTTGTGTATGTATTGTGTCTGTTTGAGATAAGAGTAAAATCTCTTTCCTCAGGATGTAAAACTAGCCAAGATTCATATATCCCATATTTCATCAGTGTGTTATTGATTTCTTTTTGCTCAACATTGTAGCATCTGGAACTGAGTTTTTATTTGATTTTCTGCCCATACCATAGTTTGTGCACACATGTAAATCCCCATTAATTATTACATAGCCTGTTTTAATCTTCTGGATTTTTTAAAATATTTTATTCAAAAATAGTTTTGTTTTATGTTGGGGGCGTATAGGTTCAGAATTATATAAGATTCATTAATAAATCCTCCTTATCCAAATTATATATCTTCTGTCCAAGTCTAATTCCTTATAATTCTCTATTAATTTCATTTTTTTTATTATAGATAATTGATAAGCCTCTCACTTTTTTCTTGAAACTGGCATCTATTCTACTGCTGTATATTCTATCTGGTAGAAATGGTTCCCTACCTCTAATCCAGTGGGTCTCCTGCAGGCATATTATATAAGGTATATGATCATCTAACAATATTAGCGTAATGTAAGTGACAAGCATTAAACATTTTACAGAAAATCTTAATTTTAAATAATTAACATTTTAGAAAATTTCATCTGAACTGAATAAATCTTATTTGCATCATAGATTCATCTCAGGTTACCAATCCTAATAGGAAAGAAAGCAATGGTTTTCCTCAGGAAAGCATAATTGAAACACCAGTTACAAACTAAAGGATCCCTGAAAAATATTCTGGAAAGTAAAACAAATCAGTCTTCAAATGATTGGAATTACCATTTGATGCATAGCTAGGCTGCAGCAGAAGCCACATTTTTTTCTGCCTGCTTCTGCAAGGGTATAGGAAGCTCTATCGGCTTGCTTGGAAATGAGACAAATCAAAATGCCTGTGGGTCAGTAGAACTAATGGAAATCTCATAACTTAACATGGATGACCATGCTGGGAAATAAGCTGAAAAAAAGTAGCTCGGAAAAAAGTTCAAATCTAAATTAAAAATGTATTCTTTTTTGAAGGTACTGTTTTGTTTACTTAATGACAATGATTGCCCATTATCAAGTTTAGTTATTCAAAAGACCACATAACAAAAATTAGATCACTGGAGTATTTTAAAGAATACATTTATTGTATTTCAATTTATAAGTTAGTCTTGCTCATACCGTTGTGCTCAAAAGTTTGCATACCCTGGCAAATTGTGAAATGTTGTCATTTATTTAGAAAATATGACTGATCATGTAAAAAAAAAAAAAAAAAAATTATTGAAGGATAGTGATCATATGAAGCCATTTATTATCACATAGTTGTTTGGCTCCATTTTAATTCATAATCATAACTATATATAAAATATAAATAAATCATCCAAATGGCCCTGATCAAAAGTTTACATACCCTTGAATGTTTGGCCTTGTTACAGATACACAAGGTGACACACACAGGTTAAAATGACAATTAAATGTTAATTTCCCACACTTATTGGCTTTTTAAATTGCAATTAATTTCTGTGTATAAATAGTCAATGATTTTGTTAACTCTCATGTGGATCCACTCTACAGGCTAGATACTGAGCCATGGGGAGCAGACATTTATGAATGCCTACATTTCACAATTTCTGCCAGGGTATGCAAACTTTTGAGCACAACTGTAAGTATTACACTTCAGTTGTATTTTAATTAGACCAATATTAAGGTATTGAAATAACATTTGCTTAGCAGGGGTTTTCTTAAGACTATGAATATTAATGTTGATTGAGTAAAAACAAATGTGATAACATGAGGGTATAATATGAAAAAACACCACTGGAAGGCGCCAGAGACCATAACATTTCATGAAATCAATATAAGTATTAAATTAGTATATATATATATATATATATATATACAGCAACAGAAAGAAATACTTGCAATCATCACCAAGTAAATTTAAACTCAGGGGCCACATTATTAGGTACACCTTTCTAGAATGGTTTATGACCCCCATTGCCCAAAGAACAGCCTGATTTTTTTTCTTGCAAGTGATTCAACAAGCCTCTGGAATATTTCCTTAGATATTTTGGTTCAGGTTGACATGATAGCATCACACAGTTGCTGCAGATTTGTCAGCTGCACATTCATGCAGCAAATCTGTTCCATTACATCCAAAAGGTGCTGCTATTGGGTTAGGTCTCTGCAGGCCATTGGAGTACACTAAACTAATTGTCATGTTCTTGGAACCAGTAATATGATGTGTTGTCCTGCTAGAATTAGTTTGTAAAAGAGTAGATTGTGGCCATGAAATCATGTTCAATAATACTCAGTTAGTCTATGTCACTTTATCAATGTTCAATTGGTATTAAAGGGCCTAATTTGTGCCAAGCATGCATTCTCAAGAACATTACCCCACCACTAACCAGAACTGTTGGCACAAAGCAGGATGGATCCATGGACTCATGATGTTTTTGCTAAATTCTAACCCTACCATCTGTTTGTCTCGGCAGAAATAGAGATTCATCAGACCAGGCAATATTTTTACAAACTTCAACTGTCCAGTTTTGGGGAGCCTATGCCCGCTGTAACAATAGTTTCCTGTTTCTTGCTGACAGAAGTGGAAACTGGTCTGGTCTTCGGCTACTGTAGCACATCCACGTCAAGGTTCAACATGTTATGCATTCAGAGATGCTCTTTAGCATACCTTTGTTCTTAACACAAAGTTAATTGAGTTACTGTCGACTTTCTCATTTGACCTCTATCATTAACAAAGCATGTTCACCTACAAAACTGCCACTCACTTGATGATTTTTTTTTATCAGCTCTTAAATCAATGGTGTATTTAGGTTCTGTACTGCCCTAGGCCTGATTAGTGAAAGTGTCCCCTCCTTATCATGGCCACTAGAGATGTCGCGAATAGTTCGCCGGCGGACTGTTCCCGGCGAACATAGCATGTTCGCGTTTGCGGCGAACTGCGAACATATGCGATATTCGACCCGCCCCCTATACTTTATCATTGAGCAAACTTTGACCCTGCATGTCACAGTCAGCAGACACATTCCAGCCAATCAGCAGCATACACTCCCTTCCAGAGCCTTCTACCTCATGGACAGCAGCCATTTTGGAATCATAACTAACTTGCAGTCTTACTGAGAGGAGGCTGAGTGTAGGTGATACTGCATCAATAGGAAAAACCATAGCTAGGCTACTGTACACAGTGTGCAATACAGCCCTGAAGGACTCTTTTGATCTCTGCTGCAAGGACACCCCTGTGTCTCTTCCCCCCCCCTTATCATCATCCTCCCCTCACCTTAGCACCCAACCCTAACACCCCTCACACTTATCCATAACACCCATCAACCTAACACCTAACACTAACACCCCTCACACTTATCCCTAAGACCTAACACCCCTCACACTTATTCCTAACATGCCTCACCTTCACACCCCTTACACTTATCCTTAACACCACTCACCCTAACCCTAACACCCCTCACACTTATCCCTAACACCCCTCACACTTATCCCTAACACCCCTCACCTTAACCCTAACACCCCTCACCTTAACCCTAACACCCCTCACCTTAACCCTAACACCCCTCACACTTATCCCTAACACCCCTCACACTTATCTATAACACCCATCAACCTAACACCTAACCCTAACATTCTCACACTTATCCCTAAGACCTAACACCCCACACACTTATCCCTAACACCGCTCACCTTAACCCTAACACCCCTCACACTTATCCATAACACCCATCAACCTAACACCTAACACTAACACCCCTCACACTTATCCCTAAGACCTAACACCCCTCACACTTATTCCTAACATGCCTCACCTTCACACCCCTTACACTTATCCTTAACACCCCTCACCCTAACCCTAACACCCCTCACACTTATCCCTAACACCCCTCACCCTAACACCTAACCCTAACACCCCTCACACTTATCCCTAACACCCCTTACCCTTACCCTAACACCCCTCACACTTATCCATAACACCCATCAACCTAACACCTAACCCTAACATTCTCACACTTATCCCTAAGACCTAACACCCCTCACACTTATCCCTAACACCCCTCACCCTAACCCTAACACCCCTCACACTTATCACTAACACCCCTAACACCTAACCCTAACACCTCTCACTTATCCCTAACACCCCTCACCCTAACCCTAACACCCCTCACACTTATCCCTAACACCCCTCACCCTAATCCTAACACCTCTCACACTTATCCCTAACACCCCTTACCCTAATCCTAACACCCCTCACACTTATCTCTAACACCCCTTACCCCTTACCCTAACACCCCTCACACTTATCCCTAACACCCCTTACCCTAACCCTAACACCCCTCACACTTATCCATAACACCCCTCACCCTCACACTTATCCCTAACACCCCTCACACTTATCCCTAACACCCCTCACCCTAACCCTAACACCCCTCACACTTATCCCTAACACCCCTTACCCTAACCCTAACACCCCTCACACTTATCCATAACACCCATCAACCTAACACCTAACCCTAACATTCTCACACTTATCCCTAAGACCTAACACCCCTCACACTTATCCCTAACACCCCTCACACCATACCCTAACACCCCTCACCCTAGCACCTAACCCTAACACCCCTCACACTTATTCCTAACACCTCTCACCCTAACCCTAACACCCCTCACACTTATCCTAACACCTAACCCTAACACCCCTCACACTTATCCCTAACACCCCTCACCCTAACCCTAACACCCCTCACACTTATCCCTAACACCCCTCACCCTAACACCCCTCACACTTAGCCCTAACAACCCTCACCCTAACACCTAACCCCCTCACCCTTATCCCTAACACCCCTCACACTTATCCCTGTGTCTCTTTCCCCCCCTTATCATCAAGGGAGGGGGGAGGATGATGAGGGAGGGGGGGAAATGACACAGGGGAGGATGATGAGGGAGGGGGAAAGAGACACAGGGGAGGATAATGAGGGAGGGGGGAAAGAGACACAGGGGAGGATGATGAGGGAGGGGGGGATGAGACACAGGGAAAGATGATGAGGGAGGTGGAAAAGAGACACAGGGGAGGATGGAGGGAGGGGGGAAAGAGACACAGGAGAGGATGATGATGGAGGGGGGAAGAGACACAGGGGAGGATGATGAGGGAGGGGTAAAGAGATACAGGGGAGGATGATGAGGGAGGTGGGAGGATGAGGGAGGGGGATGAGACACAGGGGAGGGTGATGAGGAAGGGGGGAAAGAGACACAGGGGAGGATGATGAGGGGGGGGGGAGAGACACAGGGGAAGATGATGAGGGAGTGGGAAAAGAGACACAGGGGAAGATGATGAGGGAGGGGGGAAAGAGATACATGGGAGGATGATGAGGGAGGTGGGAGGATGATGAGGGAGGGGGGATGAGACACAGGGGAGGGTGATGAGGAAGGGAAGAAAGAGACACAGGGGAGGATGATGAGGGAGGGGGGAAAGAGACACAGGAGAGGATGATGATGGAGGGGGGAAGAGACACAGGGGAGGATGATGAGGGAGGGGTAAAGAGATACCGGGGAGGATGATGAGGGAGGTGGGAGGATGAGGGAGGGGGGATGAGACACAGGGGAGGGTGATGAGGAAGGGGGGAAAGAGACACAGGGGAGGATGATGAGGGAGGGGGGGGAAGAGACACAGGGGAAGATGATGATGGAGGGGGATGTTAGGTTATTTATGCCCTCTATGGATTAAAACCAGACTCTGCATCAACTATGTCATTTTCCGTGGGAGTTTTGACATGAATCCCCCTCCGGCATGCCACAGTCCAGGTGTTAGTCCCCTTAAAACAACTGTGGGTTTTAAAATCCGCCTGCCCATTGAAGTCTATGGCGGGTGGCCGGGTTCGCCGGTTCGCGAACATTTGTGGCGGTTCGCGTTTGCGGTTCGCGAACCGAAAATTTTATGTTCGCGACATCACTAATGGCCACTAAGGCTGAATTAATATATCTATTTTTATACATTTGCTCTGTTTTCAACTGTATATACACATAAAGATTTACGATAGATAATTTAGGGACAACATTTGAGCATCAGAAAAACACCATTTGAACATGGGACAGGATGTGGAATGTGTCATAAAACATTGTTGGTAGTGAGACAGAAATCCTAGATCAATATTAAGTCCAGTATCTCTTGTATTAAAAAATGTAATCATTTTCAATGTAAAAGTTTTCTTGGATAGTGGTGTCTTGTATAAAGCTGCTAGTGTTTTTAACTAGTGGCTTAAGGATGTTCTCAACAAGGCCAGATAACTGTTCAGTCAGTTTCTCCATACCTGTAACAATTAGTCTCCCTGGGTTGCCTGGTTTGTGGATCTTTGGCAGCATGTAGAAAGTCCCATTTATAGATGAGTGAGTGTGAGCGGCTCCAATTCTTGTTGTGAATTGTTGAGGAATGTTTGGGTGAGGTTCCTGAGTTGCATAGTATATTCCTCTGTAGGGCCCTAGTTCAATTTCCTTTGTCTGCTTTTATGGTGATATAAGGGTTTGCCTTTAAGCTTTTTGTGGCAGCTCTTTGTAATGGAGAGAGATTGTACAAACCTCTTTTCTGTTGGGGTTTTACCAAGGATGTAGTTCTCAGGCGAAAGCTTTCTATGTAACTTTCCAGTTTAGGGTTGTGTCCAGGAGGTGGAGTAAAATGTGTGTTCTTTTTTCTTGCTGTTGTAATCTAATGATGGTGTGGTGTCCTCTTTGTTGTGGAAGTATTATGTGAGCCTCAGCCTCCAGGTCTGAATACAGAATGATAGCTCCTTTAGAGAGAACAGAGATCTCTGGTTGTGTCCGTTGGTGGTTTGAAATGTTTAAAAGTCCTGTGTTATCTGAGCTGTCTTCAGATAATTCATAGTCAGTCCATCAGATATCACCACATTTGTTCAAACACTGATAAACCATTAAAAACACTGTCTGACTCCTTCAGGCAGAAGTGTTACAGCCTTGTGTTATTACACAGAAATCAACCTCTGCCATTAAAGCACCACAGGAACACCTGTTGCAATACAAAACTTAAGAAACAAGTCCACATACATCACTGGTTACCACATACCACCAGGCCTTAGAAGAAATATGTAAAATATTTAAGGATTTACAGCCACAACCAACAGAGGATGTAGAATTAAAATAGATATTCCCCAAAACTCCCATTCTTGCCTTTAGACAGCCACCAAATCTGAGACAAACATTGGTCAGCAGAAGATTGGCCAAAGAACAGCATAATAGAGAAAATTGCAAAACCTTGCAATAAAATTTGCTGCAAAATATGTCAGCACATCTATAAAGAGGACACAGCCACACATAACAACAAGGGGGTCATATTCATGCACATCATCCAATGCACTTTATGTGAAATGGGCTGTTACATTAGGGAAATCAGACACGAATTACACTTGAGGATGAATCTGCACAGACTTTCCATCAAAAAGCACAATGAAGACACTAAGTTGTGCAAGGTAATTAAATAAGAAAATGATGTACTTTCTCTCCAAGGGGATTTGCATAAATCAGAGAAATGGGCAACTAAATGGCAGATGAGATTTAATACAAATAAATGTGAAGTTATGCATCTGGGAAGAAAATTTATAATCTTAATGGAGCAAATCTAGGGGTATGAGATAATGAAAGGGATTTGGGAGTGCTTGTGGACAACCACCTAGGTAACAGTGCTCAATGCCAAGTAGCATCAGCAAAGGCAAGTTTAAAATTAGCATGCATTAGGAAGGGTATAGAAGCAAGGGAAGCAAATATACAGCCTTATTAAATTGCAATTCGGCAAATTCTAAAGGGCTCTATATAAGCACAGAGCATATTTTTTTTACAGAAGTTTTTAGTTAGTGACCTTCTATCCAAAAGCAAGGTCTTCACAAACTAAACACTTCTGTAAAAATAATATGCTATGTGCTTATATAGAGCCCTTTAGAATTTGCCGAATTGCAATTTAATAAGGCTGATAATTCGGCCACTATACAAATCTCTAGTATGCCCTCATTTTTAATATGGAGTACAATTTTAGGAAACACTTCAAAAAAAGGACATTTTAAGCTGAAATTTTTTTAGCGAAGGGTAACAAAACTAATAAGGGGAATGGAAGTTATGAAGAAAGACTAACTAAATTAAAAGTATTTTCTCTAGTAAAATGTGTCTAAGAGGGTATATGAATACCTTATATAAATATATCCATGGTCAATTCAAGGGTTTGTCAAGTCAACTTTTTGCCAAAGAGGTTTTTAACTGACAAGAGGACATGCCTTGAGGTTAAAAGTAAAAAGATTCCACCTTAAAGAAAGAAAAACCGGGGTTGGACCGCTTAAGGAGCTCTACAGATTGGATGAGGAGCAGGAGACATCTGAGGAATCTAGTACTACCACAAGTGAAGACCTCAGTCATGACAAAGCCCTGGTTGGAGGTTAGGAACAAGAGTTGACCAGGAAGTACCAATAAAGGACTGCATTGCTTAGAGAGGGGCTGACCCCTGACCAACTCCTAATGGAGATGCTGAGGTTAGTGACCACAGAGGTCATTGGAGGGAGAACCCAGCAGACAGGGGCTAGCCAACTCTACAGATTCAGTTGCTGTGTCTCTGCAGTTGATCACTGACCACTCCCCAATAAAAGGTACATTGATGTGTTCCTACAAGATTTAAAATTTCTGTGCTGGCTAGTTCAATTTGCTGGTTGGATGGCTGAGTAGGCGAGCCAGTGTCATCTATGGGGCGATTCCCCAGGACATGGCTGAGGATGATATGGAGGAGAATGCTGGTATGCAAGAGTACGGAGCATTACCAATGCCAGATCAGGGATCTGACCCTAGAGAGCTAGGAGTCTTGAGCTAAGCTAATGCCTGAGGGTTGATGGACGGGTTGCCAAGTAGATGCCAAGTAGATAGTCTAAGGGAGATGCTATCCAGGTTGTTGTGCTGGAGCACCTGCTATAATTGTGCACTTCAGCCATGAGAGGGTGGTCATTTGGCCAGTACATGAAGAATAGGGGGGGGGGCAGGGATGAGTGCCTCCCCCAGCTAGTATCCAGCATCCAGTTGGTTCACCCCCTTTATAATGCTCCCCAGCCCCGTAGTTTGAACCCAACCCTCTGCAACTATTGTCCTCTCAACCTTTGGTCACTAACCCACAAACCATTGGCCACATTAGGAAGGTGGTATTCTTCCTCTCACCCAATGTTGTTTGTAGGCAGATGGGTGACAGAGCCTATGGTCACAGAAGTACAGTATTATGACTGTGTGGATGGTGACATTCGTGAGATGTGTCAAGTCTTTATAGTCTTTGTGCAACTGTCAGATGGGGACAACCATAAGCGACCTATTCATCAGTGGATGGAAAACTGGAGGGTTTCTGGATCCTGCTTGACCCTCATCCACCCAACTTTGAGTTCATCTGCCATTTTCAAGAAGAAAATGGATGATGTGGTTGTTGAGGCCATCAGTTGACCATCCCACTGACTTGTATCCATATTGATTTTGGCACAGAAAAGGACATGAAGGAATTGGAAATCATGTCAGGGCTTCCCACATATTTTTTACAAAGCAATAATTTGGGAACTACGGAGTATCCACATGTGGCCATTGTGTTAAGAAGCAAAGCCAGTAACAGCAAGCTAAGGCAGCCCATCCTGTTTTTTAAGCAAGATCTTGTCAGCAGGAGATTTGTTGTATAAGATGATGGACCCACAAATAGACGAGCAGCATAGGAGGGCTGTATGGCAGCTAGCTAGAAGTCCCTGTTTAGTACTTGGCAGCCCTTCTAGACGTTTCTTGTGACATTTCCTTAGTGGGGCACCAGGGTAATCGACACACTCACCAACACCTGTCTCAGGCTTTTTACTAGCCAGAAGTGCTTTAAAATGTTTCTAATTGTTCTGCCTTTTGTGAAACTTGTCAGCACATTGGTGGCTGTGGGCGACTTCCTCGTGCTCCCCTACATGCCTCTTATAGAGGTTCCCTTCCACAAAGTTGTAGTTGTCATTGGTCCCTTTGCCAAGCTTAGTAAGTTGTGCAAGAGATACATCCACACTGTAATGGACTATGCCAGATGATACACAGAGGCTGTAGCTCTTGGTCACATTACAGCAGCAATGATGGATGATACCTTGGTAGCCATTTTCACCTAGGTTGGATTCCTGAGTTAGATTTTATCAGGAAGTGCAGACATATTGGTCCTTACCCTGATACCACCCTACTAAAATTGATCTACTATAGAGTCCTTGAGAGTGTTAAGGGCAATATTAGAAGGGAACTAAATGACATGTTAGTGTAAGGGTCATTGAGCCATCCTATATTCCTTGAACATCCCCTGTTTTGTTGATCCCTAAGAAGAATGGACCACTTTGTTCTGTGTGGATTATAGGAGTCTGAATGACATACCTATCCCTTGCCCATGGTTTGTGAGTTACCAGATCGGCTAGGACAGGTGACCTATGTGACTACTCTGGACCTGTCTAAGGTCCCCCTTGCTGAATCAAATAGAGAGGTCAGTCTTCACTACTCCATTTAGGCTACACCAGTTCTGTTATGCCCTTTAGGACAAATAATCCCCCTTCTACGTTCCAACGGCTTGCTAACCATTTATTGCATGGTTGTGAGGAGTTTGCCCATGACTATGTGAATGACATAACCATGTTCAGCCATACTTGGAAGGAACATATGTAATATCTAGCCATGGTCCTGGTAGGATTCTGCAAGTGGAAATAACTATAAGCATTGACAAGTGCCAGTTTGCTAGAAGAGAAGTGTAGTACCTGGGCCACAGAGTAGGGAGTCAGAAGGTTCGGCCAGAGCCAGCTAAAGTAGTCTCTATAGACCAGTGGCCCACCGCCTTTAGTACTAGATCGGTGTTGGCATTCTTAGGCACTTCAGGATATTACAGGCACTTTGTTCCAAACTACAATGCCACAGCCAAACGACTCATGGACCGGATTAAGAAGAACATGCACTGACTAGGCCAATAATCCTGAGTGTGAACAAGCCTTCCCAGACCTCAAGGCAACCATTACTTCACAACCTGTGTTGGCTGCCATGGATTACAGCCACCCCATCCTGGTATCAGGGCTGTACTAACCCAAGTGAATGCCCAAAGCAAGGAGAATCCTGTTGCCTACTTGAGCCGCAAAGAGGTCAGCTATATGCAGCCATTGAGAAAGAAGTTGCAGCCCTACTTGTTTGGTGTTCTGGTGACTGACCATAACCCTTTGTGCTGGCTTAATAGAGTGGTATGGGATGACTGCTGCTGTGCAGCTTTTCCCCACAACCCTACAATTTTACCATACACTACAGACAGGGTTGGGATAACCAGAAATCTGATAGGCTATCAAGACAAATGCTACTTCAGAGTAAACAAGTGTGTCAGCTATATTTTCAATGTTGAGTGCCAGGATCTTTCCTGTTTTGTGTCCGCCAGCAGTGGCACAGTGCCTGCACAGATACACAGAATTAAAGCCACAGTCCCTGCACCGGTACTAAATAAAATGTGTCATTGAAAAGAGCTTGGATTACATTAACATTTGAATGATGCACTCAAGCATGAATTATAGAAGGTGTCATGAGTACCATATTCTAACACTATATTATATACTAGTAATTTGCCCGTCAAAATTGACGGGCAAATCTCTCAAATCTCCCTCCTGTGTGTCTATTTTCCCCTCTCCCTCACCTATGTATCTACCCTCCCCCTCTCCTGAATCTCTTTCCCCCCTCCCCTGTGTCTCTTGTCCCCTCCTCCCTCCCCATTTCTATTTCCCCCTTTCCCTCCCCTGTGTCTCTACACATCCCCTCCCTTTGTCTTCCCCCTCCCCTGTGTTTTTCCCCCATCCCTTGTGTCTCTTTCCGCCTCTCCCTCCCCTGTATCTCTTCTCCCCTTCTTCTTCCCCTGTATCTGTTTCCCTCTCTCCCTCCCCTGTGTCTTTCTCCCCTTGTGTGTGTGTGACGGTGCCGCTGGTGTGACGGCGCCGCTGGCTGCTGGCGCTCATTGCAGCCTAAGTGCTGCGCGGCTGCTTTGCCTCGCATGTGTGATGAGCTGTCATGTGCTTTATCTAAAAATCGTATTAATTTTATTCAGCATTAATTTACCATAGCTTTGCAATTGTGAGCAAGACTTAAAAATGAAACTCAAAGTAAATAATATTTTATTAGAAGACAGAAATAAGTTCAAGGTACTAAAGGGAATATTTTTTGTGTGTTGTCAGAGTTCAGCATCCTTTATTGGCTTTCTACTCCCAAATGTTAGCTGGTTTAAAAATGTTTAAGCAAATTTAATGTCTTTAAAAGACTGTATTATAATCAGACTAATCTGTGAAAACAATTCTGTAAAAGAGCATATTAACTGTATTAAAATGCAATAGAATGCCAAATCACATACATATTACCATCAAGTGTTCTTACACTGATTAACAATATCTCTATGAAAAACATGTGAATGAAAAGTGATTAGGCACTTGCAGTAAAGTGCTTTCACATTATTGAAATATAAAAAAGGATTACATTTAACAGGACATTTTTAAGTTAATATGCACTTCATTATTAGTACTGACATATTTAAGATAAAATAATTAAAAGTGGTCCTTAGAGGAAATTATTCTCTTCCAAGTGGAAAGGATATACTTTTTAAACACATTAGTGCTCATTCAAACAAGGAGCCTCTTTACCAAAAAAATAACGTTGATGTTGACAGTATACCATGTATCTCCTTTTTGTTTTGTTGTTACTATTTACAATATCCATTTTTATATTGCTTGTTATTATTATTATTATTGTTTATTTGTAATGTGACAACATATTCCGTAGCTCTATACATGCGTTACAATCAAGTCGTAAAGGATGGAGGGCCCTGTCTTTGAGCTATGAATCCGGTGTCCAAACTGCTTTCGCCAAAGCACCTTGAAAGATTGAAAACTCGCAAACTTACAATCTAGCCTTGTAAGTTTATTGGACTGTTATTGGATGCTTTCTTTCTTTCTTAACCAGTTACCGTTGAAATATTTTTTTTTTTATTGAGCTTATGCTGAAATTTTCATCGGAGGAGACTCTTTATACGTTATTTTTCATCCATTCCACATTTATTGGTGCAACTGTTGAAATTAGAACGTCATAAATGAAGAAAAAGTATAACTTACAGCATTTTACTTACTGAGTAACAACTTCATCACAATAAATAAAGTATTTAAAATATATATAAAAAAATATAATAATGGCAAGTCATATTTATATCATATTTCGATAGTAAAGATTTTTACAATTTTTTTCATATTTAAAAAGTTACTTAACATTTGTATCCATTTTCAAATTAAACAGCTGTATACTCACTTCCTGTTATGCCAAAGCACATTAAAAAGATGGTAAGCCAAAGTGGAATAGGGAAGAAACTAGTAGCATGACAGGGACTGAGTGCAATTGCCAAAATATCAAAAGGCTGAGAAAGAAGAATAGTTGCACAAGATAATTATCAGAAGAGCAGGTCCAGAAAACACGCCAGGGTTCTGGACAGTGGCAGCTGGTGACTTTCCAAGTTGGTGGGGCAGATGGCAAAGACTTGGCCCCTCCCCTTAAATTGACTCCGCCCAAAAGTAGAAACTCCTCTCCTTAACAACATGTTACCTCTATAGGCTCTGCCCACTGACACATACTCCACCCACTTACTTGATTTTTTTTTCCCTGTCATTTTACGTACGTATCTTGATGAGGGTGAGGTGGTGCTGGTTCTGCTCATTATTCTTATGATGGGAAGTGCTTGTATTTTCTTGATAACATGCAATAATTAAATAGAACATATATAAAACATGTTAGATCAGGACGTAGCAGCTCAAAGAAATAGACAAAAATGATCCCATAGATAGAGACAGGGATCGAGAGAGAGGGACGGAGAAAGAGGGGAATAGCAAGAGGGATAGATAAGCAAGCAGTAAAGAACAATTCAGCAGGATTTCCAAGAGAAGAGCCTGATAGTGGAAAAAATGTAAGGCATATGAATAAGGGGACGACAGAGTAGGAGAGTGATTGAGGAGGTTATTGAAGCAATGAATATGAACTTGAGGAAGCTCAGAGGGTAGTGGCAGACAGATGTGCTTGATGTGCTGTGGTCCATAGGTTCACAGAGAGATGGAAATGACTGAACAAAAACAAAAGTAATGGGGGAAAACAACACACATGTCATATACATTATATACAGTATGTGCTTGTGGACATACTTACACACACATATATACACATGCAAAGGGGTGGAGAAAAATATTAAAATATCTAAAACATGGGAACCTGGAAAACATTGGTAGGAGCACAACAAGTTGCAATCTAGAAACCTGGAAGGAAGTCCTTCATAGGGACGTAGATGCCTTATGTCAATATAGAATACAAGCTACATTCTAGGAGCCTTCCTTCCAGCTTGTCTGATATATACAGGGTAGTCAGCTACATACAGAGTACTGGGATGTCTGAGGCTCTGCACCCAGCACACTGAGACAGGAGTTGTTGCTTTTTCAAATAAACTTTATTCAGAAAGAGGAGAGAGAAAGAGAGATTATAGGGAACAAACAAGTGTGTGTGAGGGAGGATTTGTCCTTCAGCACATAGACTGCTTCAATAAATTAAAACTTGTAAAAAAAAAATATATAAACTATATAATCACAAATGTTTTTTGCACTAAATAAAAAATATGTTTTCAATATCAAATTAAAAGCAAACTGTCATGACAAAATTACTAGTCTTCATTATGAAGCTGCCTATATCTATCTACCTAGATGCATGGTGCCTGGGGGAAGAGACAGGCAATATGAGAGAGAGAGGGTACAAGTCACACAGAGAGAATAAGAGTCACAGATATCAAGAAACAGAGAGAGAGAGAATAACAGACAGACTGAGAATACTCACCAAGTCCTGAACAGCTCTATCAGCATGGTAGCTCCTCACTTAACTACATCTCCCAGTATGCACTGCATACTGCAATTTAGCAGTCCTAATTGGCTAGGGCAGTGTCAGTGATTAGCTGAGGTTTGCCCCAATGTGTCTCCACAACTTCAGCTCCTCACAGTCATTCTGATTGGGTGATCCCTGAAAGGTCCCACAGCTTCAGCTCCCTCCCAGTCATTCTGATTGGGTGATGCTGTGTGTGACGGACTGTCTCATTGCTTCAAATCGAGCACATGTGATAACCAGCAGCGGGAGATGTCACCAGCAGGGGGAGATGTGATGAGGGGATAAGTCAGTGTGTTTAACTGCTTTCCAAAGGATTAATCATTTAAAGCGACAACATCAGATATAAAAAAAATAAAAGATTGAACATGATATAATTATTTTTTATATTTATATTATTTATATTAAACAAGTTAGTGATGGGGGACTAAGTCAGTGATTCATTCTGGGAGGGTGGTTGCTCATTTCCCCCTATACACCAGCCGCCCATGGTTCTGGATAGCAGAAATAAGGGAGATACAAAGCCAATTTTATAACCAGAAGACACAATACAGAAGTATAGAGGATTGCAGCAAGCAACAGAGTCCTGGTTCTGGTTGCCTTAACAAGCTTCAGGAGAAAACAGAAGGTGAGGTGAATCAGAACCTAATCCACAGACCAGGTCCAAGTTGAGCAGGTTTCTGAATTGTGTTATTTGGAACAGCACTCGTCTACTGTATATGTAGGTCTAGACAGTGCTCCTTGAGCTCTTTGAGCTGCAAACACACAGTCCTGGGTTTGATTCCAGTTGCAGCCCAAGCAGAAGCAGACAATATGTATCCCAATGTTGAGGAATCTGGACACCCAGACCTGTTTTCCAGGATTCTGACCATAGCCTTTCCATCTAATCAGGTAACTACTGGCCTCTCATACTAGAATCCAATATTTAGTATTATAGTAGTCATTAACACAAACAGGGGGTGGAGCTGGTGTTTGCCTCCCAGGATTTTTGACAGCTGGTTTACGTAAGGACACACGCAAAGTTGGAAGAATTTTGTGAATCATGTGAAGGGGAAGCAGTAAATTTTAGTGCACATCACTCATTTTAGCCTGAATTGGGAAAGGGCCAATTTGCTGCTCATTTTTAGAAGGACAGTTCAGTCTGCGGTTCCAAGTGGACAGAAATACAGGTTCTTCAATCTGTAACCACGGAGCTCATAGACAATTTTCTGTATATTTGTACTGCTCATTGGACTGTATGACAGAAGATAGAGAACTGTATTTTCAACTCTAGAATCCATTATTGGACTTTGAGTACCACGAAGCCTGCTGGGATATCGGGGCCAACATGAGTGTGAAATGCTAAGAGAAAAGCTTGATCTCTCTGATGTAATGATTTCAAAATAATAATCCATGTGATCTTGTCCACTATTATATTAAACTGTAACTGTTAAAATGGACAGCATTGCATACTTTACTTTGTGTATAATCTCTCCCTGGTTGGACGATACCATGAAGGAATGCAATATTTAGCGTATTTGGAGGAGAACTCAAAGTAAAATTAGGGAACCATCTGAAAAATATCATTAGTGGCAAGAGAGGAGAATTTTTGTCCAGAGAAGTAATGGTGGCAAGAAACCAACCAGCTCAGTTATTCTGTATTATCTTAAAACTATGCAAGAGAACCTGTCCACAGCCTAATATAACATTGTCCTAATCACAATGCATTACATTGTTTATTCTATCTCCAGAGCTGTTTGATGTATACATGCTACCTTTGGGAGAGATTATTGCCACTGTTATGCTGACACACAGCTTTATCTGCCTTTTGACCCAGATGCAGAACATCAAAATGGCTAAAAAAAAAGCTCAAAGATTGGATGAGTAAGAACTGGCTGAGGCTGAACCCAAACAAGACAGAGGAACTTCTGATGTGCGCCTGTTGCACGTCAGCTGCTGCCTTGGGCCAAAGAGAAGTAGGCCTTAATGCTAATATTTATGCTTTCATTTAACTTTTAAATAATGTGATCTTATCCTTGGTACTGAATAATGGATATGTACTTTCTCATGAATAGATTTGCAGAGATTTTAAAGAGATCTGGTGACCCTGCTTGTTCTTCTAACAGTCCTTTATCCATAAATCATTTTTTTTATACAATATCTGTGAGCTAATAAAGCTGTCTTACCAATTACAATTCTGGATTATCGTAACTACAGGCTACACCTCTTGCTTTCTCTAAAACTTCTTCTTAAAGCTTCTAATATAAAAACCTATCATTGTACGTCTCTTAATGGCTAAAAAAATCTTTACAAAAAATTATTTATACACAATAAGAATCTAATTTGCTTTTGCCCATGCTTTAATAGATGGGAATGAAAAATATTTAGAATTTTGAATATTGAGAACAAGAACAATTATAACATAGGACAATTTTCTATTTTATCCTTAAAAGTATGTTCAGTCGGTGAAAGGAATGAAGTAATTCATTTTCTTTTCTTTCTTTTTTTATTTCCTGTGTGTAAAGGATGTCTTATTATCAAAATTACCTGCAAGAACTGGGGTCATGGGTTCCTTTCCCTTTTTAATACTATTTTTATTTAAAAAGCTCCATTCTAATCCAATGAGGTGACATAATATCCAGTAACTTTGCACATACAATTTGTTACTATATGGGAGTGAAATAATATCTGTAAAATAACACAAATAAATGATAACAAAAAGTATAAACTAAATGGATTAAATTAATTTCCCAACTATAGAGTATAGCAGTATATATTTACTCTTTCCAACACCATTATTACCTTTGATCTTGGTATATCACAGTATCTAGGCTTGAACTTACAGTTGGCTAGCATTTACCACTGACTTATTTGCATTAATCTTAAAACAGATACTTGTGCAAAATTATTGAGTCTTCAACATAAGATTTATAATAGGGGTGGTATGGTTATTTAAAGTAGAAGGCACATTAACTGCAGAGAACATGCCATAACTCCAGTGGAATTTGCAGCATTCCTGATTTTAGCTGTTGTGGTTTCTATTGCGAGTTCAAAGATAAATGGATAAAGATGGATACCTCTGTCTAGTGCCATTGGAGACTGCAAAAGGTGACAATAGCAAACATTATGACTATCCCTTGTTGTTTCATACTGCAAACATAGTAAGCCTTTCCATAGACAATAGTCCTGCATGAAAACCAATTCAAAGGTCAAATATTATCAGTACTGACTTAAGGCCATACAGCAGTTACAAAGCGATTAAATTGAACAAGCCCGCTGTCATAAATCAGCCAGTGGCCATATTGGATTTGGTGTGAACTATGCTGGGGCCATTTTGTGACTGGCAGCGGTGGCCATTTTGGGCTGGGTGGTCTTCCACATGCTGTTGCCATGGGGAGGAACAAAAGGTTTGGGGCCCACTTGTTATGGATATATTGTGTTGTGGTCTAGGGGATAAAGTATTATAAGTTTACCCCTTAGCATATCCCCATCCCTTCCATGTTTAGGCTCATTGTAATGTCATGTGAGGGAGCTGGTGGGATGTGTTGGTTCTATGTGTGTGAAACATTGTGTGTTGTATTTGTAAATATGAATGTATGGTATTATATTAGTATGTCATTATATTGTAGAGGGTAAGCCAGTGAATACAGGCAAGCCTCCTTTGTTCCCAAAGGCCTGTTAATCCCATTAGCTAAGTATCCAGCATAGAACTAACAATGGGAAGCTCACAGCTGGAGAGCAGACAGGCAGGCACCCAGAAACAATGGGATGCCCTGAGGCTTCTCAGCCTTCATAGCATGGGCAGAGGAGAGTAAAAGACATGCTTTCCCCTAGACATTCAAAGCCCAAATTAATTAGTTGGCCTCGCCTAGTGGGCGGACCTGGGAGGGGACTATTGGTTCACGCACAGTTCCCCTTCATGATTGGCCAGACGTCATTTGGGGCTGGATAACGGTAGCCACTTCCCCCATTCTTGTGTGATGTGGTTAAATATGCTATTCTAAAATAAAACATGGTTCATAATTTTCATCAAAACTTTGTGTGCAGGTGTATTATTGACCCAGGGGCATATGCTGGCAGAGGAGATCGTTTCTGACTCCCTTCCAGGTTTTCCCAGGCACACTACCAAGAGCTGGGACTTATGCTCTTGCATCCGCAAGGAAGGTCCATTGGTCTGAGTCACCCAAATCTTAGGTCTAAAACCTAAAGGAGATAAGAGGACTAGGATCCTCTATACTCCATCATCATTGTAGGTTGTGACACCCGCAACTACACAGACGAAATCCAAAACCGAATATGTAGCATTTCAGGGCATGATCAATTAAGCAAGCCTGTAAATTACAATTTAGACACAGCCAATAGTAAATGACGTCATCATTATGTCAGTAAAACATGGCATTTAAACCACAATCAATTCGTGTTTAGAAGTCTGATTTGCGATCGGACTCACAATCCAGAAATATTGCAATACTAGCGAATTGCCCGTCAAAAAATGACGGCAATGAAATTGTAAGTGAGCTAATGCTGTTTGGTGTATAATAATGAAATAAATAATACATTAATAAATTAATATACTTTACCTATTTTGAAGTAATATATGCAGGAAGCATTCTGTTGAAGAGCTGACAATCTGTTTTGATGTTGCTGCAGCATTAGTGGTGTGGAGCTGCTGTGTAAGCGTGCTGAATGTGTGCAGTGTAATAGTGTGCGCGTGCGAGACCAAACCGTTAGCGTAGCTGTGTCTTTCCGCATTAAAATGGCGGCAAATGTGTGGTATGCGTCTGTAGAAGAATATCCGTGGGTGTTTTGTGGTGTTTTGCGTGTTTAGAGTGCTGTAGCCTCGTTTTCGTTTTGTTCGTCGGCCATTTTTTCTCTTGCTTTTTTTTGTGTTTTTAGAATTTTTTAGTGTCTAAACTCTTTTATTTTGAGTTAAATGAAGGTGTAACTTCATTTTTTGAGGTCCTGGATGCTCCCTCTTCCTGTAGGTAAGCTTTTTATGTATGTGTTGTGTGTATTTATTGTGTTTTTCATTTTCATTTATGTTGTTTGCATTGCGACGTAAAGTTTTTCGAGGGTCGCAGTTGCTGGCAAAGAGCACCTGCGGCGTTCCATGCCAGCAACTGAGGCCCTCGCTTCGCTAGCCCGCAAACGTGAGCAACGGCTCGAGCAGACTCGCATGCTCACAATTATATATGTGATAAAAAAATAAAAAAATCTTCTATCCTAGAACATGCGATTTCAATGATATGTATTAAACCAATGATTGCCGGGATCAATTTAACACAGAAATTACACATAAAAGAAACCCATTTGATTGCAGATTTGCAAGCTTGAGATGGTTGTACAATTAATTCTAATGTCTTTCATTGCTTTCCCCATATTTTAAAGTACAGAAGTCTGTTTATATTTGCTTTTACAGTGCTACGAACAGGTACTCGTATAATTTTTGGCTACATTTTCCATTTACGGCTTTAAAAACATTTGCCGCCTTGAAAGATCAAAGACTTCGATGGGTCAGAGTTACGATTTTGGCAACCGCAGTTGCTTTCCAGCTTGTAACCCGCAAATGCGGGTAGCTAAAACAGACAATTTAATATCAGTAACTTTTGTGAGCTACCTTACGGGCTACAGTAACTACAGTTTGGACAATTTAATGAGACCCATATTATATTATCTGCACTCAAACTCACAAATTTGGGTGTTTTCTTTAATTATAAATGTTTAGATGCATTCTATTGACTCCACCTCGTAAATTCCGACCCCAAGGCTGAACTATTAAACCCTTCTTTTTTAAGTGTGATTTCATCGGGAATGATCTTATGATCTGACAATATTTAAGCAAGCCCTTAATTCACTTCTTAGACACAGCCAATAGTATATGAGTCCCATATCATGACGTCAGTAAAATTGGAGGCTAAGAATTAATTAGTGCCAATAAGTAATAATATCAGAATCACTATCAAGCACTCTAGCAATCTATAAAGTGCATTAGATCATCTGTTTTAGTCCATGTGGGTTTCATAATATGTATTAACCCCTTGAGTCCCGGGGTCGATATTACTCAGAATTAACAGTTTAAAAAATATTAATTGCATATTTGTGGTTTTGATACTTTTGTGCAATTAATTATAATGTTTCCATGCCTTCACATGCTTTTTAAGTACATTATTGTGTGTTTAATTGTATGTTTAATTGTTGCTACAGCTGTAAGTGTTCAAAAAAGCCTTTACGAGCCCTATTTAGTACTAGAAATATTTTTGACAGAAAAGTGACACTTTTTTCAGTTGCGGGGTAGACTTTGTTTGCGAGCTAGAGCTATTGATTTTGTGTAACTTTTATTATTTAGAGTTTGTAATATTCAAGCTGTGCTAAAACCAATAGAGTTCTAAGGCGTTTTTGGCTGGCAGTCAGAGACGCATATTTGGGCTTAGAACTCCACTGAACTCCATTGGAAGAGGAGTAAGATACACAAGTGATGCTCTGAAAGAACCTCACACATATAACAAATGGACAGAAAAACTATAAAATAAATAAAAGAAATGTGAATATGAAAAAGTTAATGAAGCTCTGTTCTTGCAGGCCCCATACTGCAAGAGAAAGCTCTGATTTTCTGGAAAATGCTGAAAAAACATATGGGAAAATGCAAATTCAGAAGCTTATTTCGAAAATTAAAAGAAAAAATCTGAATTTTTATTGACAATGAAGAATTTTCAAGTTAGCAAATTTATAACTGTGATGAAACAGGGTAAAACTATAAAATGTTACCTTAACGAATGCTAGCTTTTTGTGCTGTAGCTTCAGCTCTTGGCTATAAATGAATTAAACAAAGAGTGACTATTCTAGCCTGTAGCAATGCTACCAGTAACTGTCATGTCTGATTTTGGGACTCCCCTGAACTCCACAAGCAACGCTGTTATTTGGAACCCTAAAACATGTGATTGCTAATATCAAAGGCTACCATGATTGACATGAGATGTGTTTTAAAGACTGTGACACTTTGTATTTCCTTTGTGTATCAAATTTAAAGAATTAATGTGTGCATATAGTTACTGTCATGGGACCATAATAAATTCAAAGCCTGCAGCTCGCTTGCAGACAGCCGAATGTCTGCGAGTGAGTTGCGGGCTCCCGTTCGTCTCCGATTGTGATGCTATTCAATTGCTCAGTTATGGGCACCAAGCCAAAAGAAACTTAAACCATGCACTGGTTCAGAGCACTTCAGGGTGGGAATATGATCAATTCAGCAAGCCAGTAACCACCCATTTCGAATCATCCAATAGAAAACAAGACTGTCATTATTACGGCAGTAATAGAGCATAGAGGTTACATGTCAATCAATTAGGGGTCATATATGCTATCAGACTCACAAACCCTCACAATAAAGAATTATTAAAATTAATGCCAATACTGTTCTAGTCCATATGGGTGGCCTGATATGTATTAACTCATTGATACCCGAGATCGATTTAACCCTGACATTAAACATAAAACAAGTATCTCAGATCTTTCCGATTTGCAGGCTTGAGACTGTTGTGCAATTAATTCCAATGTCTGTCATTGCTTTCCCCGTTATTTACAGTGCAGTAATGATTTTTTATTTGCATTTACAGTGCTACGAACAGGTGTTTAACCCCCTTGCGGGTCCTCCCTAGAACTTGCTGGGTTTTCTCCTTCTTTTGCCATTTAACGGTGTGAAAACATTTGCAGGCTTGGGGAAATTCAGCAATTGTATAGCGATTTCGATTTGCGAAAGTGAGATATCAAAGGCTTCTGTAGGCTGTAAGTTACAAGTTTAACCATCTCCATTTTTTCAAGGCCGTGACTCAGAAGCCGATCGGAGCCTCCTAAAAAGGTGCCAATTGAATAGCAAATTAGCTTGCGACCTCACTTACAGGGTACAGGATCTCAATTGAATGAGGGCCATGGTTCCTTAGTTAAAATGTTATTGATGGACGGTGGCAGTATGGTTGATATAATGAACGCAATTAATATGTTGCTCGCAAGCTCTAAGTTATGTATGGACCTGCTAGGCCCTAATTGTGGTCAGTCATGTTACCTATCCGAGTGCTATCTTGTCTGTTTCTTGACTCTGAGCTGCATTAACTTCCTAGATTTTACTCTATGCCCTAGTCTCTCATGCGTGATAAAAGTACAGCCATACAATCTAAAGTAACCTAACAAGATAACCCGAAGCTCTGGTCTATCTGGCAACCAGGGAGGTGGGTTTATTGCCTAGTAACAAGGTGGGGATGTCACAGTAAGAAAGCAGACTCCTCATACAGGAAGAATAATTATGAAGAGGGGTTTGGCTAAAGAAAGTGTGGAGGAGGAGATGTGGGATTATTGTTTGGGATTTTAAATGTGTTTGGAAGAAAGAATAAGTTGGTAGTCTGACATGCTAAGCTGTGTCTTCTTCTGTTTAGTTTATTCTGGGCTATCCTACATAAAGGAATAGGAAAAATTGGTCCTGATGCATGCTGGGCACTGAAAGATTGAACACAAAAGTCAAAACCTGGATATTGTTCCTGTAAGCTAAAGCAGGAGAATTATGTGGACCCCTCGTCTCTGTGTTTTGGTTTTCCAATAAATGTGAGTGGCTAATGTCACAACCCAATCATTTAACAAAATAGCTCATACTACTCTACCGGTTTCATATAAGAGCCAGAAGAATGCATGTATAGATGCAGAATTGTTTAAAGGCTATTTTATTGAAGAATGTGTTCCTTCTGTGGAATTATTTTTACAATTAGAAAGCCTATCAAGGAAAACAATTTGTTATTGATAATTTATCCTGATGAGGATGAATTGAGCAGTGGGAACTTTAGAGTATTATCTCTTCCTGCTAATGTCATCTAATTTTGTCATCCTATGGACCGGGGTGTGCATGAAGCTCTGAAGGAAAAATATCATTGTAAGCTTTCAACTACAGTCTTTGAATTGATAGCTGATGGTAATGGTATGCTTGATAAGATAAATAAAGGGAACCTAAAATATGGAATTTACTAGATAGCACGGGAAGAAATGTAACCAAAACCTCTGATAAGTTCATCAAGAAATTTCAAAAGAATACAATATATGTGTAAAGATTTACCAGAAAGGGTTCAAGAAAATTGTGATGACCCACAACCTTTGTTACAACAAATTCCAGGCTTTGAGAAAATGCCATGCAGGAATGTTTAGGACAAGGGGAGCAACAAGAACTGACAGACCATGACATAATAGCTGTGGTGAATCAGTATGACATTGAAGATCTTGAAGTTAATGGTGCAGGGTCTGGACTGGGACTTGACAAAAAGAGAAAAGTAGTCATACTGAAAGAGTCAAAGCTCTGGAAGAAGTTCTGGATTATGTTGAACAAGAGAAGACATTGCTACTGATCTTGTTACTGCTGGCATGACCTTGCTGGAAACAAGACAAACACATTTCAATCACTAATTTTTCTAGGCAGTAAACTGAAAGAGTAAATATCCCACATATGGAATACTGTACATACAATTTAAAACTATAGGCACAGTAATTACAATCAAAATACCATAGAGTACTTTAAAGGTTGGATGTCAGAAATGCATGTTTCTATAGTACAGTTTCTGATCTACTTACAGAGATTGAAATCTTGTATTAAGGAATGATCATTGCCATCAATTACTGATTATCTTTTGAGGAATTGAATTTGCTTTTGACTCTAGTTACATGTACATTGCGTATGCCCAGCCTCTTTCCGCACAGTTGACTGCAGTCAAAGTGGACCAAATCCCTCAGGGCAGTGGGTGAGCTAGAGAATGGAGGGCCCTGGTGCAAAAAAATAATTTTGGGCCCCCTCTTTAGGGTTGTAAACAATATTTGCTCTTCCTCCCCCCGGACCCAAAATTCACAGTGCTCCTCTCCAGACCCCTTTCCATAACAGTAAACCTTCCCAAGACCCTTTCCCATAGCTGCTCCCCTACTCTTACCTTCTGCCTGTGTGAAGTTCTTCTGCCTGCAGCACATCTACAGAACACGTGCGCTCAACTTTCCAGCTACATCCTCAACTCCTCGCAGCTACCACCTCACATAGCACCCATCCCTATCACTTTTCTTCCTCCCACATAGAATCCATCCCTCTGTACTCTCCTGCCACTTTTCAGCCCTTGCTCTCTTACCTTCTTCCCTGATACACATCTCCAGCATGCTGAACTGCTCCACACTGCCACCCCTTGGAGCAGATTAGAAATGCTCCTATTTAAACAGTCACAAGCCAATTTCAAGCCGGGGGTGTGTACGGCCAAGAAAGTACATACAGTGCCAAGTTTATTAGGTATTGTATTTAAACTGTAGTTACATTTACAGTACATAAGTGCAAGTGCTATTCTTGAGTTTATTGACAGTACATTATGAATGTTATAATTTAATAAAATGTATAGTACAGCATTTAGTTAATTACACCTAATACAGTACTATTCATATCAGTTATCCCTGATTTTATTCTGTACATATATGTGCAGTATAGTATGTACTGTAATGCTGTACATGTCTTGCTCTACTTATAAGATACTGCACAGTAAGTCCTGCACTTTTCCCTTTGGGATATAATTACAGTAGTTACATAGTTACATAGTTACATAGTAATTAAGGTTGAAAAAAGACTTTCAGTCCATCAAGTTCAACCTGTTAAGATCTCCTTTGATCTGTAATATTCAGATTAGTTATTAATTAATTAGTTGTTAAATAATTATTATTAGTATAGTATTTGAGGATGAATAAAGAGTTAGTCCATCAAGTTCAACCTTTTTAGATCTCTATTGATCTTTTTAATATGTGGACTATTTATTATTAATTGTTAATTGATCCAGAGGAAGGCAAAAATAAAAATAAAAAACTTGCACAACTTAGTGTCATCAGCAAAAATGGAGACACTACTTTCGAGTCCTACTTCTACGTCATTGATAAGTATGTTAAAAAGTAGAGGACCTAATACTGAACCTTGAGGAACCCCACTTATCACATTAGACCAATCGGAGCATGTTCCATTTACAACAACCCTTTGCTTCCTGTCTTTTAGCCAGGTCTCGATCCATGAGCAGATATTTACTGCAATTCCTGTATCCCTTAGTTTGCTCACTAGTCTTCCATTGGCACTGTATCAAATGCCTTTGAAAAATCCAAAAAACTACATCCACTCAGTTGCCCTTATCCAAGTTCCTACTAACCTCCTCATAGAAACGAATTAGATTGGTCTGACACAACCTATCCTTCAAAAATCTGTCTTGACTGCTACCCATGATCTTGTTCAAATAGACATATTCTTGTATTCTGTCCCTTATTAACCCTTCTAAAAGCTTCCCAACTACAGATGCGAGGCTCACTGGTCTATAATTCCCCGGATTTGCTCTTGCTCCCTTCTCAAATATAGATATCACCTCTTCTTTTCTCCAGTCATCCGGTAGAGACCATGTAGTGAGTGAGTCTTGAAAAATTAGATACAATGGTTTGGCTATTACAGAACCCAGCTCCCTCTGTACCCTTGGATGTATTCCATCAGAACCTGGGGCTTTAGTAACATTTATTTTCTCCAATCTCTTTTGGATTTCTTCCTGCGTTAACCAATTATTTAGTTATGGTAGTGTAGCCCCATTTTGTTGCGGTGTCCCAACCACTGGTACCTCCCTTTTGTATACCGACGAAAAGAACCTATTTAGCTCATCTGCCTTTTCCTGGTCACTAATTATCAGATGGCCTGTGTCACATTGTAATGTTCCTATAGCTTCCTTCCTCGCCTTCCTCCCATTAATATAGTTAAAACATTATTTAGGGTTAGTCTTACTTTCCTTTGCAACTGACTTCTCATTTTCTATTTTAGCCAGTCTAATAGCACTTTTGCAAGCCTTGTTGATTTCCTTGTACTCCCAGAAAGCAGTCTATGTCCCCTCTTGTTTGTATAATTTAAATGCCTGTTTTTTACTCTGTATCTTGATCTTTAAATCATTGTTAAGCCACATGGGATGTGATTTACTCCTATTCATTTTATTTCCACATGGTACATGCCAATGAGTATGTATATTTAGTAAGGATTTGAATGTTATCCATTTATTTTCAGTATTTTTCCCTGTAAGTTCTTTAACCCAGTCTATATGTAGTATTGCTGCCCTTAGCCCATTCAAGTTAGCCCTTTTAAAATTTTGAGGTTTTTTTGGCCCCTTACAACTCTGTTTTTTGTATTCAATAGCAAATTATACTTTTTTGTGATCACTGTTCCCCAAGGGTTCACCTATTTTAGCATTTGATATGATATCAATATTACTTGTGATGTCTAAATCCAAGATGGCCCCATTTCTAGTAGGTTCTTGTATTACCTGGGCCAGATAATGATCCCCGAGTGTACTCAAGAACCTGCTCCCCTTAGCCGAGCTGCTGGTCTCATTTATCCAGTTTATTTCCGGGTAATTAAAGTCTCCCATTATTAGAACTTGCCCGTGCTTAGCTGCATTTCCAATCTGTAACAATAATTGTATTTCCTCACTTTCAGCTTTATTTGGGGGTTTATAGCATACTCCCACCAATATGCGTTTAGAATTAGCTCCTCCACTATTTAGCTCAACCCAAAAAGATTCAATGATGCCTCTAGTTCCAGCATAAATATCTTCTCTGACTATAGGCTTAAATTCAGGCTTAACATACAGACAGATCCCTCCTCCTCTTTTACCATTTCCCCTATCTTTCCTAAATAGGTTATAACCATCCAGATTAACAGTCCAGTCATGAGATTCATCCCACCATGTTTCAGTAATGCCTATTAAGCCACATTTTTTTTGTACTGCTAATAATTCTAGCTCATCCATTTTCCCAGGCAAACTTCTTGTATTAGCAAGCATACACTTTATGTTGCTATGGCTCTGCCGTTGTGAAGTGCTTGCCACTGTATTTGAGGCCCCTATTAATACCTCCCTACTGTCTATTGTAACCCTCCCCCTTCTCCTCCCCCATGGGTAACTAATTCATGCCTTTCCCTCTCTACCCTTTTTTTTACTCCAATACTTCTATATAGTACCTCCCCCCCACCTAGAAGTTTAAAAACTCCCCCAGCCGTTCTACCATCCTATCCCCTAGCACAAGTGTCTATCTTATCCAACGTTGTGATTATCCAATGCCATGGCGGGCCTGTTTAGGTTGCATAATCGAGACTTCTCTGTAGTTGAGATGTTTAGCTAGAAGGATTTCCTTTTCTGTTACTTCACACACTTTGCTAGAGGGTGATTTGTATTTTTTCTAAAATGTGCCAATTAACACACTACACAGAAGGCACCCGTATAAGTTAAATCTTCTTTACGGGCCTCATTAAATTCCAAGCCAAAGTGTGGAGGCTTGAAATTTACAGCAGTTACAAATCTATTAAATTGAACAAGCCCACAAAAACATTGCCAAAAGCCAAAACCGTAAACCATGCACCCATAAGAAGCATTTCAGGGCATGATCATGATCAATTAAGCAAGCCCTTAACTACCGATTTAGAAAAAGCCAATAGTAAATGAGTTCGATATGACATCAATATGATGTCAGAAAAACATGACATGTAAACTAATTATTAATTTGATGTGATGAGTTTGCAATCTAGGGATTTAAAAATCAATAAAAAATAATAAACAAACTGTTATAGTTCATGTGGGTGGCCTAATATGTATTATCTCCTTGATTCCCGAAATTGATATAACACGCAAATTAAATGTAAAAAAAAATTTTGATTGCAGAATGCCAGCTTGAGACTGTTGTGCAATTAATTCTAATGTCTTACATCGCTTTCCCTGTATTTTAAAGTGCAGTATTGATTTTTTATTTGTTTTTATAGTGTTAAGAAAAGGTGTTTAAGCCCCATGCGAGTCCTCTCTAGTACTCATAGTTTTTTGGCTACATTTGCCATTTACGTTTGAAAGCAATTGCAGGCTTTAGGAATTGTAGCAATTTAATAGCAATTTTAGAGATTGCGGGCTTGACAGATCAAAGGCTTAGCTGGGTCAGAGTTACAATTTTGACAGCCCATAGGGATTTTCAGCCTGTAACCCGCAAATAGCTAAAATAGGCCAATTTAATAGCAGTAAATTTTGCCGGCTACATTACGGCCTACAGTAACTACAATTTGAAAAATTAATAGAACCCTAAATATTCAATCACATATATAGTTGTCAATTCAATGGAGTTGGTCACGTTGCGGGCCGTAAGGCCGCAAATGCGAGCCTTTGACTGTGAATCTCGCAAAGCGAGGCAATCTGTTGAGGCATGCAGGATTAAGGCTTCAATGAGCGCCAAAGGCTCTCATTGCTATGTGTACCTCGCGAAAGCAAGCAGGACTCAGGCTACAAAGGCGCTCATTGAACTGAGAGCCTCGCGAAGCAAGGCGAGAATTCGAGGCATGCAGGACTTAGGCCTCAATGAGCTGACGGCACTCATTGCACTGCGAGCCTCGAAAAGACATCCTGAGACACGCAGGACTCTGTGAGCCTCACGAAGCAGTTAAAGGCATGCGGGGCTTGCAGATTTCCCAGTATATTTATATTAGGTGGTAGTTAGCATTGTGAATTGTTGCTACATGCAATAACTCCTGGGTAAGAGTCAGTAAATGGACCTGCATGGTTCCTAACATTAACCCCTATATCATGGTAGTCTTATGGCACCTAAAATGAATTCCTATACTATGGGGGACTCAACGGGCCCATGTGGTATACTAAGTTATAACCATGGCACCTAAAATTAACCCCTATATCATGGGGATCCTAAAGGACCACAGTGGCACCTCTCCTACCTTCCTACCATTTTTGAACACTGAACCCTAATTCCCCATGGCTGTTTCTCCTAGTCCCTAACATTAAATACAGAAAAAAATCCTACAATCTGTGACTTCAAATTGGCTAGTCAATTAAAGAATTAATAAATGACCAGGGTAACATTTACTACATGATTCTGATTTACTAATATATGATTGACACATTTTCTGAAACTGCCCTATTCAGATAACAAAAAGCCTGGTGGTCACAAAACACCTGCCTGCTGCTGGAGTCCATTTGCTGGGTCTTCCACACATGTCTGTCCATGATATTATTGCTCTTGCTCTTCTGAACATAAACAAAAGTAAAATCAAAGTAACAGTAAAGCAATTAAAAAATAGATAAGAAATGGCAAACAGTTATTATTTTTTGGCTGAATTATAATTTATAAATTATACCAGTGTCCAGTGTTCCAGTGGTGTTTTAGTCAAACATATTCTAAAAATATTAGAACATGTCTGTTTAAAACACAATTTTAATTTTTTTCCCTCTGACATTATTTATTAGATACAAATAAATAATTTGTTCTCCTATACAATTTTCAGTTGCCACTTCACTTTCTTCTTTCTTTTTTCAAAACATTAAGAATACTTAACACAATACCATTATTGACATATGCAGTATGTTGATTGATACAGATTCTCATAAAATTTGAGTCTAAAAACATTATTTTCTTCACAGGCACTCTTTCTCTCAGCCCCCCCACCTCCAATCCTCTCACAGAAGGTATTTTAGTGGTTTTTGGTCTCTGCGCCCCTGAAAAAGCTCCATTTTACCATGGGGGATGCCATTAATAGAGCCATCATTATCATCCTTATTATTAGTGTGAATGTATGTCTGTTATTATATTTGAGCAGATTGACATTTTCTATGTATCCAACAACTGTATTGTGCCTTAAATTCCTTTGCCTTAACTCTCCATTTATTACCTCCTTATCTTTGCTCTGACCACAACCCTTGTTCATTTTTTCCATTCTTTTTCTCTTTCTTTCTCTCTCGCTCTCTGCTGCCTCTCTGCTCTCTCCCATAAAAAAACTATTATCTCCTCTTATAGAAGTCTTTATAACTGTACCTGGCCTCTGCACTCCTGGGAAATTGAAAGTACTCCCCTTTCCCGCCAGCCCCTCTCCCTCCTGCCCCTCTCCCACCTGCCCCTTACTTGTCATATAAATTACCTGCACCTGCTAACTACCCATTATGGCCACTCTGATCAACCTTACACCCCTTCCCACCTCCTCTTTCCTGCACAGCCATGACCGTTATACAATTCTAGCCCATTGCACCAACTTAGCAATATATTTCTTCTAACTTCCCTACTTTAACACAGCTGTACTACAACTAAATGTGCTGTTTTTTTTTAAAATTGTACCCTGTTCTCAAATTCTGTACTTTGAGTAACTGTGCTGTTTTTATAGCGTCTTCTCCTTTATGTCACCCTCCATTAATCTAAACTTTTATTTCTTCTTTGCACAGGTTTCTGCCTGTAGAATTGTGAGTTTTCATTACTGTAATTTGATTTTGGAAAAAGCACTATGCAATTAACAATTTAAGCTTAAAGACTTTAATTATTTTGACATGTGTTACTATTGTATTCTGCTTTGTCATCCACCCCTGTAAAGTTTTACAGAATATGTTAGAATGTAACAAATAAAGCCCCTTTTGGGTAGCTATCTTGTAGTGGTGAAAGGGCTTGTGTACTTCAATGAAGCTGTGAGCTATACCATGTAGGCTCACCCAAGATAGCCTATTTCTTTTATTTAATTAATTGTAGTGTGGTGTGTGGCCGGCCAACTCCCCCCATGACCCACCCGCTGCCTTGGGTCCTAGTCAATGGTACCAGCCCCTCTCATTTTCATATGGGCTTCTTAGGGGGGATTCAAATGGAATATATTGGTGGTTCAGAGGTACTGCTATCCTTTCCTTTTCCTTTCAGCGCTTCTTCCATGAGAGGAAAATCCAAATGACATCACACATGTGACTTCATTCGAGATTCCCTGCACTGGAGAGA
This sequence comes from Discoglossus pictus, assembly GCA_027410445.1. NCBI lineage: Eukaryota > Metazoa > Chordata > Amphibia > Anura > Alytidae > Discoglossus > Discoglossus pictus. The sequence goes on along the minus strand of CM050173.1, from coordinate 38,287,313 downwards.
AGACGCGCTGGTAGGGAAGGGATAACAGTACTGCTAAGCCACCAATGAATTCCACCTGGATTTCCCTAAGAAGCCCATAGTAATGCAGAGGGGGTTGCTGGAGCTGTAGGCGGTTGAGGGAGGCTAAAGGGCCCAGGGGGGCCCGGCCCCTGGCCCACAGGGTAGGGTGCAAGCAATTTTTTTTTGCACAGGGGGCCCTCCATTCACTATTTTCATCACTGCATACTATATTATAGTTTAACCAACATTAAAAATGTATATACTTTAGTATTACGGCATGAAAGCAGGAAATTACAATATAATACTTATTCCTTATAAAAATAAAATAAATTGTGTAAATGGCATTGTGGCTATACTTTGTCCATGAATAGATTAGTACAAGAATAGTGCATAGATTTGTTATTTCAATGTCTACAAGGGAAATATCATCAAACTAATTTAAGCATTGACAAAATAAATGAGCTTTTCTTTTGTTGAATACAGCTCTGTGATTGTTATGGATTATAGCATTCAGACTTAATGACATTGCAGCCCTGTGGTAGGCTCACATCTAAAACCATTTCACGCTGTCAAATGGCTGTTAAAAACATGTGCAGATGTCTGGAAAATGAATCCTATCACATATCCATAAGCTGTACCTGCAGGGCATGGGGTTGTGATGCGGAGCAGATATTTTGGATCAATATACGGCACTTAAAGTATTAAATCTGCTTGCTGCTCTCTCCTTCCTGCTTGGGTTAAAGAGGACACCCATTTTGAATTTTCATCGATTAAATCAAAATAAATCGAAATAAATGCACTTTGCTGTTTTCGATTATTTTCTTTCCTTCAAGGTTCAGACTCAAAGTAAACAAGCAATATTCTTTCATGAACATTGTATGGCACTGTCAAGGTTAATGTTGAGAGCAATGTTATGCTGCACACACAGCTCCAAATTTCAAGACTATTAGATGCCTTCCACATTTCAACAATATAGTTCACTTATATCAGTTTCTATCTGATGAAAATGTAACGATGTAGAAATGATTAAAGAAATTCAACTACCCCTATAAAATACAGAGGGCAAATATGTTAGCAGCATTTTAATTTGCTCCTATTTGAATAAATGTGTAACCTAATTGCTTATTTATTTTTTAAAATGTTACTAAACTAAAGTACAATATCAAAGTTATCAATCACTGCACACTTACAGCCTTATTACTATGCGATTCAGCCAATTGAATAGGGCTCTATTTAAGCACAAAGCATATTTTTTACAGACATTTTTAGTTAGTGAACTTCTATCCATCAGCAAGGTCTTCACCAACTAAAAACTTCTCTAAAAAAAATATGCTATGTGCTTAAATAGAGCCCTATTCAATTGGATGAATCGCAATTTAATAAGGCTGTTAGCTCCTGGATTCAGATACACTTTCTCAAGCAGCCTACAATAAATGCTCCGCAGTAGCAGCATACAAATACCATTATCTGTGGCTAATATCCTTTGAACTCTAAGGGCTCCTTACCCAATTCCTGCTACCTGGTAGTAACATATACTGTTTAAAATATATTAACAAATTGTTTCCTTGCAGTATAAGGATTAGCATTAAAATATAAAAAATACGTAAATTGAGTTCTCGAGTTCAAGTAAGGATGGGCATTAAAAGGAAGTCCTATGAACTTCTTTAATTAATGGAAGACATTCGATCTCTCATCTAATCAGTGCATGTGCTTTTGGATGGAGGATTATTAATACATATTAATGCAGTGGTTCCATGGACTCTGGTTCACAGAGGGAGGGGCTAGAAATGAACCTTATATTCATTTATTTATAGCCCCCCACCATCACTCAACACAAAAAAGCAAAAGTTGCTGGGAATTTTATTGGTTTATTCATATATTTGTTTTATTTTCTGTTGCAACAAGCTGTGTTGCATAGAGAGTGTTATGTAGAGTCCCTCTAGTTATAAAAGATGCTCCATTGGGCCATTGGTGTATAGTACAGTAAAGGCCAGTTCATTTACTATGAGATTTCAGTGGACTCCAGCAGCCAGCCTATTCATATTGTTTATATCTAAACACATTATTGACAATGCACGGAAAGGGTTCAATATTTTTTTTTAAAGGGCATGTAATCATTTCCCAATAGTGTTAATTTATTTTTGACCGGTTCACAAAAGACACTTGTGATCATACTACAAATTAAAAATATACCTGTTGTTATAGTTAACAACATATATATTTGTTGTTATAGTTATGATTGTTGTAGTAAACTACCTCCTCATAAAATCTGTTGTGGTATTTGTATGTAAAAAGATCATATCTATATTGTGCCTACATTATATGACTGTCTGCTGATTGCTGTTACTATTGTATACACTGTCACACTTATGGTGTACTCTTTTAACAGATGAAGGGTTAACCGTTTTCCTTTGTACAAATTACATTTCCGACTCTATTAAATATGTTTTATCAAGTAAGACTTAACCAAGCCAATGCTAGATATGTTAGACGGTTAGCAGAGACCTTGAAAATGTAACATGCAAGATAGAGTAAGCTAGGGTCTACGCATTTAACTTTAATTCCTCATTGTTTCAAGCAAGAGTTTATCAAGCAGGTGTGAGATTAGACACAATAGACTATTCTATAACCCAAAATACTTGGCTGAAATAGTCTGGAACAAATGTCACTTATATTCCATAATAAATTCATTTTAATACATAGAGCTAGATTGCTCCCCAGCGGGCAGAAACAGATTTACACAACATGTTTCTTGACATAATTATACATATGCATACAAACAGGAAGGAGGCTATCAGAAATTGGTGGAAACCAACCCTGTGACGATGATAATGAAAGTGTTTATCTAATAGGCAGAGAGAGGGATAGTGGTCTTTTCTGGTTTCTGTCTGTCATTTCTCTGGGCTAATTTCTGTCTGTCACTCTCTGGCATAAACGTGTGCCCCCTTATATTTTATGTAAGATATTTTACTATATCTGTCTCTATCCAATTTCTATCCTACCTTTCCTACAAAGAAAAGAACCTAAAAGGATTACTTCATATATTTGAAGAAGGGGTCCTATACGAGACAGGGTGTTACTCGGAAAACCTATACCTGGTAACATATAAAATTTGCTTTACTTCATATTTTGTAATGGAGATAAAATAGTCCAATATCTACAATCATTCTGTTACATTTCTGGATTGGTCACAGAACATAGACTAATTATTACCTGCATTCCAGACCATAGGTGTTAATCAATATATTTCTATCTGTTTCCATTTTCCCTAAACATACTGATTGACTTTGTTAAGAAAATTTGAAACCATGGCAATGCTGTTTGCCACACAATGTAAAGCTTTTGCTCCTCGGAGGACCTTCAGCGCTCATTGCAAGCCTCTCCCCTTGTGTACTTTTGCTCCTCTGCGCACCTTTGGCGCTCAATGCGAGCCTCTCCCCTCGTGTGCTTCAAACTGCAGTGTAAAATATGCTATTTAGCGTTTTTAAATTTTTTCTATAAATTGTTTTAATAATAATTAATTAATTAATTACTTAATGAATTAATATACTTTACCTATTTCTAGTTAATATATCCAGCAATCAATATCCTGAAGAGCTAACAATCTCGTTTTATTTTCCTGCAGCATACAATGTACAGTTGAACTGTTGCTGGCCTGAGAAGAAAGTGTTAACAATGTGCCAAGTGTGCAGTATAAATAGGCTGCGTGCGCGAGGCCAAACAGTTTTTTTAAACGGATAAAGAGCCATTTTAGATTTGTAATGTTATTAGTTGCAAGTTAGTGTTGTAAAATGGTGGGGACTGTCTATGTGTTACCCGGCTCGCAAGCATTTTCCGCCCTTTCTAATAGTGTATTTTGTACCTTGTACGTTCCTGGGTAATTTTTCGTGTTTTTCGATTTGTGCGTTCCTCAACTGCTTGCAGCCTAAGGCAATACCGCGTTTCCTAACTGCTTGGAGGCTAAGACCCACATCTTTCAATGCCTGAACGGCTCGCCTCTCTTTGCGAGGCTCGCAGGAGCGCCTTTGACCTAAGTCCCGCGTATTTCAATGCCTCAACTGCTCACCTCGCTCATCGGCTAAGTGCTCTGAGCTCGGAAGACTTCTGTTCTTCAACAGCTCGCTACGCGAGGCTTGCAAGCGTGATGACGAATCGCAGTTTGACAACTATTATATGTGATGTAACCATTTAACTCTGTTACAAAACCAATTATTAAACACACCTATACACAAAACCTTCTTAGCCTTTCTCAACACATATTCCAGAGTTTAGCCACTCGAAAATCCCCTAAGCGAGAGAAAAAATGGCAGCCAAAAAAACCTAAAATGAGGCTACACGACTCCTAAACACGCAAAACTCTGCCACACATGACTTTTACACAGGATCGTACGCAGTATAAAATACACTATTACAGAGGATGCAAAATCATCCGAACCTGCCTAACACATACACATACACAATCGCAGCCATTTTACACCAATAACTTGCACATACTAACATTCACATTACAAAATGCGCAACTACACAGCTACACAAACGCCTTCCCCTCACGCACGCCGCCTATTTACACTACACACTGCACACATTGCTGACACTTACACCTCAGGTCACCAATAGTGAAAATATACATTGTATGCTGCAGGAACATCAAAACAGATTGTTAGCTCTTCAGCATATTGGTAGCTGCATATATTCATTACAAATAGGTAAAGTATATTAATTTATGATTTCATTAATTAATTAATTATCATTACAAAATACATATCCAGAAAACTTAAAAAAAAAAACCACACCACACGTTCACTGCACGCCTCACAAGGAGCACCAACGGTGCTCACAGGAGCAAAACTACACCAGGGGAGACACTCTCAATGAGCGCCAAAAGTCCATCAGCATGGGCCTTGCAATCAGAGCCAAACCGGCTCGGAGAACAAAAAAACAACAACCCAGAGGCTCGCAATCAGCGCCAAAGGTACTCACCCAACCAAAACACTTACTTTGTGTGCCAAACAGCATTCCTTCACTTACTATTCTATTGCTGTCATTTTTTGACGGGCAATTCGCTAGTAATATATATTTTGTTGTTTATTCCTGATTTTACTATTGTCCCAATAAAAACTATTCTGTAATAAAGCGTAAACTTTATCAAATCTTAACATTGTAATATTTATGTCATATCAAATTGCATGACAAATCTACTACACAAGCAATAATCCAGTTCCATGCTGATGAGAGGCATAAACCTTGAAACATGAGAGGGATTCCTAGCTTGTGTACAAATCCATCCCCAACTTTGCACAAAATCTGTGTAATGCAGCAGGCACATTCTTAAAGAAAGCCATGCTTAAAATGGTTATGGTTTGCAAGAGCAAAGCATTTGTGGGTATATTTGCATGTCCCTGCCCAGGTTCCCAGAATGCAGTGTAAATACTGTAAGCACGATTCAACTGCAATTCCGCATCTCGCGGGATACAGGCTGTATGTCTGGGGGCGTGCTGCGGGCTCCCGTTCGTCTCCGATTCCGGTGCTATTCAACTGAAGGAGCCCGCAAGTTATGGCCCAAAAGCTGTCTCCGTAAACCATGCACTTGTCCGTAGCAATTCAGGGCGGGAATATGATCAATTAAGCAAGACCGTAGCCCCCCATTTCAAAACAGCCAATAGACAATGAGACCACCATCATTATGTCAGTAGAACATGGCCCTTACCTGTCAATCAATTAGGTTCGGGGCTCCGATATGCGATGGGACTACTAAACCCTTAAAATACGAAATTATAAAAATTAATGCCAATACTGTTCTAGTCTATATGGATAGTCTGATAAGTATTAACTTATTGATTCCTGAGACAGATATAACCCCGAAATGAAACATAAAAAGAAACGTATTTTACTGGCGATTTGTGAGCTTGAGACTGTTGTGCAATTAATTCTCAGGTCTTTCATCTCTTTCCCCGTTATTTACAGTGCTGTATTAATTTTTTATTTGCAGTTACAGTGCTGAGAACAGGGGTTAAACCTCCTTGCGGGTCCTCTCTTGCACTCGTAATATTTTCTCTTTCATTTGGCGTTAACGGATGTGAAACCATTTGCTGCCTTGTGGAATTGGAGCAATTGAATAGCTATTTGCGATTTTCGCAATTGTAACTCTTGCAGAAGTGAAAGATCAAAGGCTTCAGGAGGCTGTAAGTTCCGTCTTTAACCATAGCGAAGGTTTCAAGCCCGTAACCCGTAAACCGTCCGGTGCCCACAAAAAGACACCAATTGAATAGCAAATTACCGTATTTTATTGAATCTAATGCGCACCTTTTTCGTGAAAAGGTGGGTCCCAAATTTGGAGTGTGCATTAAAATCGATGGCGCACTAGATTCAATATTTTCGGGATTAAAACATTGAATCTAGAGCGCCATTGACAACATTGCAAAACCGGTACAGTATGATGAGGGGAATAATGAAGAAGACAAATAGTGCTGATATTGTTAATTACCAAAATGTTAATTGCATGTTAATTGCTGGTATGTTTTCATTACATTCGCCAGCAAAAACATTTTTGTGATTCATGGGTCCCAAATTTGGAGTGCGTATTAGATTTGATGGCACACTATATTTGCGTAAATACGGTAGCTTATGCCTCACTTATGGGCTCCAGTAACTTATGATTGTTCAATTGAATCAAGCTCTGTATTTCTCGAAATTCTGAGCAGGAAACAAGTTTTTTAACATGTTTTAGACATTCAAATGTGAACACAAATGTACTATTTATATATTGTTATAGTTAAGAATAAACATAAAAACATGAAAATGTGTCTGCAATGCCTATGATTATGAAATAAACCCATAACGTGAAACATGGGCATTAAACATATACAAAGCATAGATGAAAATATTAAATTAAGGCAACTACATAGAAATATGACAATGAAATTACATGGATGGAAAGGGGCATATGCAATAAATACTGAGGCTGGGTGGGGGGGATATTTGAAAGCGCATATACTGGAACACATAAGGAATATATACTGGGGCATAAAATAAAACCATGGTGAAAAAGTGAGGAAAAATAACTGAACAGGGAACAAACAGACAGATAAAGTAATAGCACAGTTGGGTAGGGATTAGCAGGATTTATTGTCCGATGTAAACAGCTTCCTAGTAAGACATGTAATGAGATGTTGCCTGCCTTCAGAGGAAGACATCTACTACTGACAGAATACTTCAACTTCAATACTATATCAACTTGATTGCCATTGCTGCTAGTCACCATTATTTTTAATGGGCATCTAAGGATCACTGATACCAATAATGCAATTATCAATAGTAATGTAAAGATACAGCTGTGGATAATGCTTCTATTGGTTTGTTATATCTGTCTCAGATTTATCAACTGCAATCTGATCTAGTCCCAAGTAATCCATAAAATGTAATGTATGCACAGACAATATGGGCATATGTTTCTAAATCAAAAACATTAATATCTCATAAGAGACAATACATGTAAGCCTATTCAGGATTGTATTGTATGAAAAAGCTATTTAATATATGCTTAAATAATATACTCACAAAACAGTGGTATCAGCAACAAGTAACTAGACAGGCTCCTATGTGTTTCACCCAGACAGGACTTCTTCAGGTCTATAAAAGGTCTAGAAATACCCTTCTCAATTAGAAATATCAATCAAAATCACTTATTTAATTTAATTAAAACCATTCAAGTGGAAATAGTAATAATAATAATAATAATAATAATAATAAAATAACAGCCTGGAGTCCTCTAATGTTTATATTAACACTTGGTATATAGTCATTAAACCTTGTTTTAATAATATGTATAAATCAGTAATTGAATATTCTGCTAAACAATTTCTCACGCTATCTGTCAATAACAATTTGACATCACAAGCAAATAGTTCTAGAAAAGAGTAACCATTTTAGCTGAATTATTGTCTAATTCTCCCATATGACCCTTTTCTCTCTACAATTTACTGTGGACCAAATGTAATTAACAGTACCCAACCCTTTAACTTTTAGAAAATATAGTAAATATAATTATAATTATTATTATGATTATTATTCTGAGACCAATTCAATTGAGCAAACGTAAGTTACTCCATAAGTTCATTTGCTATTCAATTGGCGTCTTTTTGCGGGCACCGGACGGTTTACGGGTTATGGGTTTGAAAACTTCGCTATGGTTAAAGCCGGAACTTACAGCCTACCGAAGCCTTTGATCTTTCACTTCCGCCAGAGTTACGATCGCTAAAATTGCAAATCAATATTCAATTGCTCCAATTCCACAAGGCCGCAAATGGTTTCACACCATAAACGGCAAATGTAGGAGAAAATCCTATAAGTGCTAGAGAGGACCCGCAAGGGGGTTGGGACCCCTGTCCGCAGCACTGTAAATGCAAATAAAAAATCAATACTGCAGTGTAAAACACAGGGAAAGCGATTAAAGACATTAGAAATAATTGCACCACAGTCTCAAGCTCGCAAATCGGCAGTAAAATACATTTATTTCTATGTTTCATTTCAGGGTTATATTGATCTCTGGAGTTAATACATATCAGGCCACCCATATGGACTAGAACAGTATTGGCATTCATTTTTATACTTTCGCATTTTTTTTTTGTACATAATCAACATCAAAAATACACATGTTACACATGTTTGATCTAAATGTGATGCATATTCATGTGTATATTTTGCTTGTTGTTAATTCATATATGCATTTTGTTAGAGGTAATTAACCTTCTGCATGCTGACTCTGTCTTGGTCATATAGCATTGCATGTTTGCTTTTAAATATAATGCATATACATGTACATATCTTGCTGGTCGTTAATTCATACTAAATGTTACTATTTGTAATCAGAGGACAATTATAAAGTAGTGTTGGTGGTTATTGGTTAACTTACCAATTAATAACTTTACAACTCACTACATAGGTGGTCATACTATACTTATTTTAACAATTCCCCAGGATTTATTTTAATAGTATAAATAAAAGTTACATTTTATAGTTATAGGGTCTATGTTCAGTGGTCCTATTTTTAAATTCTAATCTTTGAAAGACATTTAAATCCAAAAGTTTTTGAGTCTTCAATTGAGGCATTAATATCTACAATTGAACAATACAATGCCCTATCTGGACTATGACTGAATCATGACAAAACAGAAGCTCTCAGCTTAGGTCTTTCCACAAACCACATAAAACAAAAATATAACTTCATATGGCCAACTACACATATAAAATATTTAGGTATTAATTTAGCTAACACAATATCTGATCTTTATAAAGCAAACTACCCTCCCCTATATAAAATGTTAAACTCAGACAGGACGTATAACCTCTATTAAAATGAATATTTTACCAAGATTACTTTATTTATTTAGAATCTTGTCAATTCAAATAAACACTCAAGATAATAATAATTTAAAAATTTATCTGGAGAAATAGACCTCCCAGAATAGCAAAGAATATCATATTTAAACATAAATCAAAAAGGGGTTTATCATGCCCCAATTTTTATAATTATTTTAAAGCAGCACATCTAACATTCATTCCCCTAGCTCACTCCACTCAACACCAACCTAACTGGATATTTATAGAGAATTTCCAAAAGACCCCTCTATCTTAGGAGACCATTTTATGGTCCCCTTATCCTATTCCACTCAAATCCATTTCCCTAAACCTGATGATTAATCTTACCCTAACAACATGGAAATGGGCCAAATATAAATATCAATTAGCTCTACCCTTTTCTCCCCTCACTTCACTTTTTTCATCCTTTACCAAAACGATCTACTTTCTCAATAGAAACAAAAACTTTCTGGACTTCACTTAAACTAGATAAGGTGGGAACATGTTTTTTGAATGACAACATTATTCCTTCAGAGCAATAAAGACACATTTTTAACATTCCAAACAAAGAACTATTGAACTATACTAAATTCAGATATTGGATATATACAATGTATAATAAATATGGAGCACCCAAAGCTTCATGGCTATCAACAATCTGTAAAAATCTACCCTTATCTAAAAGGAATTATAGGTTCCCTATATAACATTGTTAATAGCTCATCTGGCAATCAAAAGCCTTCATTCGTTTTGAAATGGGAATTGGACCTAAACCAAACATGGGATAATAATAAATGATCTGAAGCTTATTTAAACTTTTCCATAGGCTAATTTAGCTATAGTTTACTTGAGAATTTCGTAAAAATCTTGCATAGGGCATATTTCACCCCTTTGAAAATATATAAAATGTATTCAAAAAGCAATGACAAATGCTATAGAGGATGTCAAAAACAAGGTGATTTTATACATTCATGGTGGCAATGTTCCATAATCCAAGAAATATGGTCTAAAACTACTAAATTAATAACAACATTACTCAAAACCATATTAAAACCCACCATAGATAACTGCTTGTTAGGTATACACCATACTAATTTATCTATACAAGGTAATAAATTAGCCCAATATTTTTTTTTAGCAACTAAAAACTTTATAGCTAGTTTCTGGAAAAATAGTTTTATTAGATTCCAAGATATAATCAATAAAATCAACCACAAATTTATAAATGAGAGGATAACACACATATTATTAGATAATTACCCTACTTTTCTTTGGGAACCTTGGATATCTTCTCCAGAATGTGTTTCTGAAAGACATTCAAATTAATAAACCTTTTGAAGCTTTGTACCCAATTATAAAAGAGAATGAGGTTAAAAGAAAACTAAAATAAATGACATTGAAATAAAACTGAGATTCTTGGGCAAATATCAACTTATTTCACCATATAAAAGACCAAATGGATGATGATGTAGGAAGGAGAATTCACCACCACGGAACTTCCCCACTTTACCCCCCCACCCTTATTTTGTTTATTATTTAAACAACTATTTATATTATATTATCTTTTTTCTTTAGATTCCCTGATTTGGTTGCTTCTTTAAGTCATTAGATTTGAACAAATAATACTTGATCAATATATTTCTTTAAACTTATGGCTATCAACGAATAGAGAAATGTATTATCTTATTAAAATACATTATCTTTAATTTAAAACCATTACAACTTAAATATTACAAAAATGTTAAACAAATAAATAAACCATACTATGAGGGTTTGCGAGTCCCATCCCATATTGGAGCCCCGAACCTAATTGATTGACATGTAACCTCCATGTTTTACTGACGTAATGATGGTGGTCTCATTGTCTGTTGGCTGTTACTAAATGGGTGGTTACGATCTAGTTTAGTTCATCATATTCCCGCCCTGAACAGCTACGGATGAGTGCATGGTTTACGGTTTTTAACTGAATAGCACCAGAATCGGAGATGAACGTGAGCCTGCAGCACTCCAGCAGACATACAGCCAGTATCCCACGAGATGCGGGCTTGCAATTGAATCAGGATCTGCATTTATAAAGCACCATCAATTTTTGTAGCGCTGTTTACAAAGAGGAATAAAATACAGTGGGTACAATTTACAAGTCTCAAAGATATAGACAACTTCTAATGCAGGCAGAAAATACAAGTACAGATACAACACAATACAAAGACAATACAAAATGGGTAAGCAGACCGTTTGTTGCAATAGAGTAGATGTCCCTACTCCAAAGATATTGCAATCTTTAAGGTAGTGGTGGGCTATGAGACAGTATTGTGACAGATGGAAGATGGCAGTGATTAAACCAGTAGACTAATACAAGTGTAGGTGGTCTTAGTACACTGAGTATGTATATTCATTCCAGCATACTCCTCTAGATACACATTTTCATTTACTTACCAAATGTACTTTGATATAGTGCCACTTTATACTGTCATATAATGCTCTGCAATATTTCAATTATTTGTTCATACAGTTCATCACATGTTCACACTTATGTGTTCTAGAAGCTTTTTTATTGATAGATTTAATAATTTAAGAATCTAAGTTTTAATGTAACCATAAATATCAAACATTTTTTTTTTTCATGTGGTCCAGCAGGTGTCAGTTGCACACCATCCCCATATTTTTTCTTAGCTATGTAATGCTCACATGATCACCATCAAATGAACTTGCCTGATCAGAAAGTTATTTAAGCCAAAGAGGGGGCCAAGGAAGTAATTTTAAGATCTTCCTTTATGACCTTCAAGGGAGTATTTCTCATGTTAGATTGCAATCTGGATGTAATTATGATTAACCAAGTTGTTTGGTTTTGTTGTATTAACTTTTAGGTATTGTAAATCCAGTGTTTGAATGATATGTAAGCACTTTGTTCTAACCATTTCTAATTGAAATAAGTTTTGTTTGCTTGTTTTACTTATACATTTTATATTTTCAAGGTTCATCAGTATGAAAAAACTGATAGGTCAGTTATTATTTTTACAAAAACATGTTATAAGGTGTTAAAGATTTATTTTAATTAGTAATAAATATATTTATAGAATGTTAATTGAAAGGTGACAAGGCATTTATTACAAGCCAGGTTAAGTTATAATATTTTATTATTATTATTATTATTATTATTGTTATTATTATTATCAATATGTCCACTTGGATGGTTTTAATTTAATCCAATAACGAGGATTGGCTAATTTGGTTTCTAAATTACTTTTAGGACTTCCTTTTTTTTTTTTTTTAAGTATTTTTGTATTTTTAGTTTTAAGTGAAGAATCCCTGAAGATGCCCTTTCTGGACAAATTACATATGCACCTGTTTAGGTTGGTTGTGAGTATTTTTGATTGATATAAAAACAGTGTTTTATGCTACACTACTCCACCATTCAGAAATACAGCGGATATGCTTTTATACTTTCAAAATGGGTAGTGCACCTTCTTGAAACACACAGGGACTTATATACATGGTAAAACAGAAAGTAATTAACAGCCTTATTAAATTGCGATTCAGTAAATGTAAAAGGGCTCTATTTAAGCACATAGCATATTTTATTTACAGAAGTTTTTAGTTAGTGAAGACCTTGCTTTTGGATAGATAGTTCACTAACTAAAAACTTCTGTAAAAAAAATATGCTATGTGCTTAAATAGAGCCCTTTTAAATTTACCGAATCGCAATTTAATAAGGCTGTAAGTTCAAAGATATGCACTATTCTTGCTTCTATTTGCTACACAAGTGCTGTGAATTGCATCACTGGAACAGAGTTTTACTTTAAATTTGTCTATGCAAAAAAATAAGAAAAGAAAACTGCAATGGTCACCATTACATTATTTTATCTTGCCAGGGCAGGCACATCAGAAAACCCTGTACATTGTACCATTTTTGAAAATTGGGGAAAATTAGATTATGAATAAGATAACAAATTTAAACAGGGAAAACTGGTAATTATAGGAGAAGGTGAACATACTGAGAATAAACATTAGGTGTCTTTGGTAGCAGCAACACCCGTACCACTGCATTTCCCCTTTTAAAACAAAGAACTTAGTGTTAACTCATATAAAATATTGTTATGCACAAAAAAAACACAATATCTGTGCACTAACATTCTGACATAAATAATAGGTTTCTTTTTCTTTTCTATCACATATAATTTCAAATAAGCATAATGCACAGGAGTTAAACCTGTAATGGACTTCATGTGTGATTTTTATCTTGGTATACAGAATTTCACATCCTCAGCAAAGTCTCTAAGGTCTAGTCGATAGTGCCATAGCCTTTGGAATTTTACCAGAATACTAAATTGCATCATGAACGGCAGATCATGTCACAAACAGTAGGATGCATTAGTAAAATTCAATATTGGATAGATCATACCTTGTGATTACTTACAAAAGGTCAAGTTCATTTCTGATACTCTAGAGCTATCCATTGGGCTCCTAGTTTGCCTTTTGGGGCATTATCCTACAATAACTATAAAAGTGTGACATCCAGGACTGACATTACCAGTGTCCCATGATTCAGGCATTGGAATCCTGATTGAAAATAGTAATATTGTAGTTAAAAAAAAAAGATTGATATGGAACTAGGAAGAATTTTGCACTTTGTTTTTGTTTTAAGATTATAAATGTGTATTGTTCTACTGAGAAAAATTATAAATATAGGTTATTAAAGTAGATGAATTTTTTGTGCCTGGAATCGAACCCATTGTAATATTAGGATATCATAATTGTATTATAGAACACGGGGATAGAAAAAGAGCTATGGATTTGTATAAATCTTCTAAAATGTAAAAATGAATATGATTTTCGCTTTTAATTTTCATGACGTATGGCATATTTTAAAGTTAAGTTATTGTGAAAAATAAGGGAACAGGAATAGCCTATGGATGGATGGTTACTCTTAAAGAGCTAGTGACAAACAATGTCCCATATCACATTCAATCTTCCCTCATATGGCAAAATTACTTTGCTAATCCTTGGAAACTGAAAACATGTGTTTTTATATTAGCTCAAAAAAGTTTGATTAAAACCAATCTAGAAAAAAGCGCACCCTTAGTACTCTTTTGGTTATAAAAAAGAGTAATAATGTGATTATGTAGGGGGAGTATATGGAAAATACAATGAATAACTTCTGTGAAAGTTGTTCAATACTACACTCCTTATTGCCTTAGACTACTATATGTCATTAAAGCAGACTAGCAATTCAAAGTAGTCAAAAGGAGTAAAAAAAATGTACCAAAGTTTGCCATAATAAATAATCCTCCCTTAATATCACAATAAGCATAACCAGAGTACTTGCGCTTTTGTAGAGATAGTCCCGTTGTACAGTGATACATTGAGTTAATATATTTTAAAGTGGAATGAAACTGGTTTTACTTGGTTGAATATGAAGTCAGAATCTCGAATTGATTTTAATCCCTAATATTGTTTCTGACCATAAAGCTGTTCAAATAGCACTAACATTCATTTTATAGCAGTTAATGTAAGGATAACTCATTCTCTAGCAGATACAATGCGAACATTTCTGGATATTTGGGGTCCCTGGTTTGAATGCACAGGCCTGCGTCTTTCGATTATCTAGCAGTTTTCTTTACTTGTGGTAGATACTTAGGGGCTTGGATGTGGAACCCGGGACCACTGGGGGAAACACACAAAAAAGACAAACTGAACCTAGGACAGTTAAGTAAAAATAAACACTATCAGTCTCATTAAATTGCAGCCCTGTATCTTCAACGTGAGCCTCGCAGAGGCTGCGGGCTTGAAATTTGTCCAAGTTACTTTGCTATTAAATTGGAAGGGGCTGCGAGCTATGATCCAGAGACGCTATTTTGTAAACCAGTTCTCACTGTCGGAGTTGCATGCTCAAATGCAAACAATTAAGCAATCACGTAGTTACTGGTTCAGACGGAGCCAATGGAAAAAGAGATTGTTAGCGTTACGTCACTGAAAAAGGGTAGGGTAGATTTCGAAGTCCTACGTGCTTCACATATAGTTTGTGATGGGACCCACATTCCAGATATAATGCAACATTAATAAAGCAGTAAATATGATATTCTATTACATGTGCGTTACAGTATATGTCTTAACACATTGATTGCAGGGATAAATATAACACAAAATATAAACAGGAAATAAAGTATTTTTCGGGGGTCAATTTGTGGGCTTGGGAATGTTGTGCTATTAATTCTAAGACCTAACATCACTTTCACTTTTAATAAATGTACAGTAGAGTGTTATTTGCATTACAAGTGCTACATATTGGATTTTAACCATCTTGCGAGTCCTCTCGAGCACACGTTGCCCTTTGGGCTCCATTTGCGTGTTTACGGGCTTGTTCGCGAGTGACGACGTTGAAATTTAATAGCTGAATTGAACAAGTAGCGGTTGCATGACAGATCAAAGGATTTACGTGCGCCAAGTTCAACGTTGCTCAGCATGTAGCTTATTCTTGGCGGTCCTGCAAGTTAACACGCAAGTCCGCTGCGAGCAATGTTACGGGGCTAATTTAATAGCCGTAAATCTCGAGATACGGGCTACATTTTACAATGTAGCCCCAATTTAATGAAGATGTATACATTTAGGACCATATGTTTATAATTGTTTTGTATTGTTTGATTTTATTTAATTATGTTTAATTAGGTTTACTACCTCTCATTAAAGTGAGAAAATAGAACTTATTTTTGTTAGATATTTTCTTATACTCCACTAAAAATTCCGGCTTGGAATTTTTTTATTTTTTGGGGGGATATTTAACGTAAAGCTGGGAGGTAAATACTAGCAAAATAAATTAAAAAAGACAAAAGACAGACCTCATAATCTTTGTAAAACAAAGTAATTAATACAATGTACATCATAACATGTATTAATCTATTACCTCCTGTTTGCTTTAAATGCTTTCACTTAACATGTACTTTTTGATTTTACTAATGGAACTATGATGTATTGTTACACATTTTGCGGATTGTCTCAATAAAAATAAAGTAAAAAATCTAATTCTAAAAAATAAAAATAAAAATATATGTAAAAAAATTACCTACAAAGTACAATACCAAAAAAACTATTGCAAGTTAAATACATGTTTTATGGAAGATAACAATTTTGTTAAAAAATGCCATTATTGATGTTCAGTTGGTGGGAATGGGTAAAAAAGGAGATAATAATATTTTTTATTTTAAAATGGAAAGACAACAAAAAAAGAAAGCAAATGGAGTCATAACAGAATGTTAATAATAAGTAGCAAAATTTGATTAATTTCAAACAACATGGGTTTTAGGTAACAAAAGATATGTGAAGAGAGAAATGAAGGAATGGCTGCAAGACAGAGGGAAAATAATGAATTTTAACACTAGAGTGAAGGATATGGAAGAAAATGAGAAGCCATTCCATTACTTCAGTAGGAATTGAGTGAAGTTCACTTGTAAATCATTACTGAGCTATTACATCACATACGTACATCTAACCTCCCTAAAAAGCTATAGGAGTGCTGGAAATGTTCCTAATATCCTAAACCCTGTTCTATAACTATTTTAAAAATTGCTAACACATGCCTCCCATAATGATATCCGATTTTGCTGAAGTTTACTCAAAAGTTGTTTTGAGTGCCAGAAATTTTAATAAAGCCTATCGGTACTTTAAATCCCTCATTAAAGTAGAACATGCTTCAGAGAAGCCTGGATGCTTAATAGCCATAGCTATACAAATCTTACACCTTAATTGTTTTGACTTTGAAGCTTGCCTAATTAAATATGACACAATTAAGGGGTTAATACTGCTACCTTCTATGAGCTAAGGGATCCATGGGATTCCCCCTCAATACCTGCTACCCTCTCTGAGTCAAGAAATCACCAGGACGCTTCTTGAATACCCACTCTCTTATATGAGCCCAGCTATCCCCCAGCTAAAGTATAACAATGGGGGTTGCCACACCTAGTATTAACTCTTATAGCATGAGAGTCTCCTTATATCATAGGGTGAGGATATAACTTGACTCTTACTGTTACTCCAGGCTTAGTAATGATATCACTGTAGATCTCATTGGTTCATCCTGGATAGGCTGATAAGCATCACAGTTGAAAAACTTCTCTTTACTGTGGGGGTTACTTGAGATATCGGCAGTTCTTCTGACTGGGTAATAGGGGGGGGGGGGGATACATTCACTTCATTTTCTCCCTCATGCTATGCTTTCAACAAATTTATATGCTATATTTGCTCTGGTTTGTGTCAGTCATGTTGTTTCTATGACTTCATTAGGTCCCTGCCATTATGCCAGAAGTTTACTCTCCACAGTAGGTAAAAGAACCATTACTTTGTCCCCTAAATATCCAGGAGTCAGAGCTTTATGATTATAGTAGGTTTTCTGTTGCTCCTGGGCTCATTCCATATATTCTTTGACTAGAGGGCCGATTGTTTCTGTCTTATACTTTCTACTGGCACATCTTGATCTACCCATGTTTCATGTAGGGTGTCCAGTATTCCCCTTGTATGCGGTCCATATAAGAACTGAAATGGAGAGAAACCGGTTGAGACCTGTGGTACTTCTCAAACTACAAATGGAAGACAATGTAATAACATATCCCTGTTTTTTCCATCACGGCCCACCACTTTCCCTTTAATGTTTGATTAAATATCTCCACCAGTCAATCTGTTTTGGGGATGATATACTGATGTGCTCAACGCTCTGATTCATAATAATTCACAAAGATCTGTCATAAGTTTAGACACAAATGGAGTATCTTGGTCTATGAGTATTAGTCTTGGAATTCCCACTCTAGAGAACAGAAGAACCAGTTTTTAACCACATTCTTAGAGGTTGCTGTCCTCAAAGAAAAAGTTTTGGCATTTTGAGTAGCATAGTTGACTGATAACAGAATATCCCCTGCCCTGAGGTGTCAGGTGTCGACTGCTCATACTAGATAGATTGCTATCTTTTCCAAAGGTTTATCGATGATCGGAAGAGATATCAGTGATCACTTAATTGGGGCAGAGGACTTGGCATTCAGGGCAGGACAGACAAACAATACATACCGTATATACTCGAGTATAAGCCAAGTTTTTCAGCCCATTTTTTAAGGCTAAAAAGGGCCCCCTCGGCTTATACTCGAGTCACTCCCCCCCCCCCCCCCGTGTCTCTCTAACCCCCCTGTGTCTCTCTAACCCCCCTGTGTCTCTCTACCCCCGTGTCTCTCTACCCCCCTGTGTCTCTCTACCCCCGCGTCTCTCTACCCCTCTGTGTCTCTCTAATCCCCCTGTGTCTCTTTCACTCCCCCTCTTCATCCTCCACCCCCCCTCCTCATTTAAAACCCCTTCCTCATTCTCCCTCCTCAACCCCCCTCCTCAACCTAAACCCCCTCCTCATTCTAACCCCCCTAAATACCTCCCCCTCGGCACCCGGTATATGCTAATGGGGGGTTGAGGAGGGGGTTGAGGATAGGGGGGTTGAGGAGGGAGGATGGGGGGTTGAGGGGGAGGTTGAGGAGGGGGGTTGAGGAGGGAGGTTGAGGAGGGGGGTTGAGGACGGGGGGGTTGAGGATGGGGGGGTTGAGGATGGGGCGGTTGAGGATGGGGGGGTTGAGGATGGGGGGGTTGAGGATAGGGGAGTTGAGGAGGGGGTTGAGGATGGGGGGGTTGAGGAGGGGGTTGAGGAGGGAGGTTGAGGAGGGGGGTTGAGGATGGGGGGTTTGAGGACAGGGGGGTTGAGGAGGGGGTTGAGGATGGGGGGGTTGAGGAGGAGTTTGAGGAGGGAAGATGAGGATGTGGGGATGAGGAGGGAGGTTGAGGATGGGGGGATTGAGGATGAGGAGGTTGAGGATGTTTAGTGAGGATGAGGAGTAGGGTTGAGGAGGGAGGTTGAGGATGAGGAGGGAGGTTGAGGATGGGGGGTTGAGGATGGGGGGGTTGAGGATGAGGGGGTTGAGGAGGGAGGTTGAGGATGAGGAGGGAGGATGAGGATGAGGAGTGGGGTTGAGGAGGGAGGTTGAGAATGAGGAGGGGTTTGAGGAGGGGGTTGAGGATGGGGGGGTTGAGGATGAGGGGGTTGAGGAGGGAGGTTGAGGTTGAGGAGGGGGTTGAGGATGGGGGTTGAGGATGGGGGGGTTGAGGAGGGAGGTTGAGGATGAGGAGGGAGGATGAGGATGAGGAGTGGGGTTGAGGAGGGAGGTTGAGGATGAGGAGGGAGGATGAGGATGAAGAGTGGGGTTGAGGAGAGAGGTTGAGAATGAGGAGGGGGTTGAGGATGGGGGGTTGAGGAGGGAGGTTGAGGATGAGGAGGATGAGGATGAGGAGTGTGGTTGAGGAGGGAGGTTGAGGAGGGGGTTGAGGAGGGGATTGAGGATGGGGGGTTGAGGATGAGGGGGTTGAGGAGGGAGGTTGAGGATGAGGGGGGAGGATGAGGATGAGGAGTGGGGTTGAGGAGGGAGGTTGAGAATGAGGAGGGGGTTGAGGAGGGTGATAAGGGAGGGGGAGGAGACACAGGGATGGGAGAGGTTGGAAGAGACACAGGAAAGGGAGAGCGGAGAAGAGACACAGGAGAGAGAGAGGGACAGAAGAGGGGGGCACAAGAGGGACACAGGGTGCAGCACATTTCCCACCCTCGGCTTATACTCGAGTCACTCATTTTACCCAGTATTTTGTGGTAAAATAGGTGCCTCGGCTTATACTCGGGTCGGCTTATACTTGAGTATATACGGTACTTCTGCTTAAATTGCAGGCCAATAGAACATTTTCATAGTTCTATTTAGGGTTTTGTCTATTCCCAGATGGCCTCCAAAGAGATGGCTGTGTGCCAATTCCATCACTTTCTTTCAATGTCTCAGAGGTACTGGCAATTCTTCTATAATCGCTTCATCAATCTTAACCATACATCATCAGTTTTTGAACTCTGATACAAAAGATCTATTTTCAACACAAAATCAGTGTCTCTGGGATTCTCTCTTCCTTGAACAGCTACTCCATTCACCTCAACACTTCCTTTTGTGTATTCTATAGAATAGGGTCATCAACTTGAACTTTCCTAAAATTTTACATATTCACAAGACAGGGTTGATCGTATGCTTCCATGTCTGCACTATCCATAGTGGTTGTCTTCTACTGTGAAATAGATGCTACTGTCTCTGCCGTACCTTCTCGGTTAACCTTGGATGCTGCTAGAGTCTCCTCTCAGTCTTGTTTTTTTTCTTGATTTCTGTTGCTATATTTTTCTCTTTCCACCTCTCTCTTCTTAATGTTTTTACTTTCTCCCGACTAGAAAATAGCTCTGCATCAAAGAAATGAAAAACTTCACTTAATACCCAAGGAGGGTTTAATTTGATGTCCTCTACATAATCATAGTTTTCTTTTTGTTTTTCTTGTATAAGAATTTTAAAAAGTAGAAAATTCCTACCCAATCCTAATGCATGCAGTAGCAGAGGGACCACAGGGCTGTTAATTTGGGCTTGCACACCCTGCAACTCAATCAGAAAGTCTTGGTAGGACGAGTCAAAACTGTACCCTTCATCTCAATCAGGAAGTCTTGGTAGGATGAGTCCATGTACAAAGACTATGCCTATCTTTTTTTTCCAGCTTAGAGTTAGCTGCGGGTACCACCATTCCTAAAAGCCGGGTAACTGTGCCTCCAGAGTCAATCAGTCCTGTGACTGTCTTTCCATTTAATAGTACCTCAGTAGTGAAAGGATATTTTACCTCTGCCAGGCCAACTATACAGTGCCTTGCAAAAGTATTCAACCCCCTTGGCATTTTTTGTGTTTTGTTGCCTCACAACCTGGAATTAACATGGATTATTTCAGTATTTGGATCATTTAATTTACAGAACATGCCCACAACTTTGAAGATTTTTTTTATTATTGTGAAGCAAACAACAAATAGGACAAAGTAACAGAAAAAGTCAATGTGCATAACTATTCACCCCCCTAAAGTCAATACTTTGTAGAGCCACCTTTTGCAGCAATCACTGCTCCAAGTCGCTTTGGATACGTCTCTATGAGCTTGCCACATCTTACCACTGGGATTTTTGCCCATTCCTCCTTGCAAAACTGCTCCAGCTCCTTCAAGTTGGATGGTTTGCCCTTGTGAACAGCAATCTTTAAGTCTGACCACAAATTTTCTATTGCATTGAGGTCTGGGCTTTGTCTGGGCTATTCCAATACATTTACATGTTTACCCTTAAACCACTCAAGTGTTGCTTTAGCAGTGTATTTGGGGTCATTGCCCTGCTGGAAGGTGAACCTACGTCCTAGCCTCAAATCATGCACAGAGTGGTACAGGTTTTGCTCAAGAATATCCCTGTATTTAGCACCATCCATCTTTCCCTCAACTCTGACCAGTTTCCCAGTCCTGGCTGCTGAAAAACATCCCCACAGCATAATGCTGCCACTACCATGTCTTATTGTGGGGATGGTGTTCTTTGGGTGATGTGATGTGTTGGGTTTGCGCCAGACATAGCGTTTTTTTTGATGGCCGAAAAGTTAAATTTTAGTCTCATCAGACCAGAGCACCTTCCTCCATAGATTTTGTGAGTCTCCCACATGCCTTTTTGCAAACTCAAAACGTGCCATTTTGTTTTTTGCTGAAAGTAATGGCTTTTTCTGGCCACTCTGCCATAGAGCATATGGCTTATTGTCGTCCTATGTACAGATACTCCAGTCCCTGATGTGGAACTCTGCAGCTCCTCCAGGGTTACATTAGGTCTGTACTGATTTCAATAGGCCAGTTCTTCTCGCTTCCATGTCCTGGTTCATTCTGCTCTGGGACCATCAGAAAATGGTTTTACAGCCACATACTGCTCAGTCCAATAGACCAGTTTTTTAATGAAATGAGGTCCACATTGACCTACACATTCTCTCATATCATATTGAAGTGTTCTCCAATAATAGTCCTGTAACGGATCTGCTGGCACCCCGACTGGGTACCTCCGTTGATGGCCGCGTCCTAGCTTGCACCGAGGACTACAAGCACCGCACCGGACACCGCAACCACCACAGACTCCACAACCGCCATAGCTTAACTGGAGCCACACCGTCTTCCTTCCACCCTGTATGAATCTCCAGCATCCAGGATCGTGTGGGGAAGACAAGGGTTCAGTAGTTACAGCTCAAGGGAGTATGCAAAGCATAGCAATCCCCAGTATGATATAGCAATCCCCTCCAAGAATGAGACGAGGCTACGTTTTGAAGGGTCAAGTAGAACTCTCTTGCTGGCACACCCAGCCTGGTTTTTATTACAGTCAGGTGCACAGAACACACCCAGGGGGGAGGTAAAGAACAATCAATAACACAGTAGTAACGCCCACAGTTTACCTCCCCTTTGTTTGGGAGATAATTGAGTTTATTACTGTATCTACTCAATTATCTCCCAGCTAAAACCTACACATTTTTATACATTTTTATAACTTTATGATTTTACATACTACATAAATAAATCTTACATTTTTATGAACAACATAAATTGTGGAACAACATATTAAAAAATGGCATGAATCAGACCAGGGGTTCAAACGTTAGTAAAAGTATCTTTTGAACCAGGGTCAAAAAGATATAAACCACTTTAAAAGACATAAATTCACCTTTTACACATAACACACAGATATTTCACATATCCCCCATAGTTGGCCACACAATACACATATAGGGACAATAGGTGGGTCACACCTCCCTGAGGCTACCTGGCAACTTTGATACAATCAGACATGGATTAGATCATCCTTCTTTGTTCTTATGTCTGAGAATGAAAACACTTTATACAATAGACTTCCTTATCTTATGAGGAGTCTCTGTAAAAGGATTATCTCTTATGCCAAGGTCTGCAATAGTCTGGGCTAATATTCTGCAGAGCATAAACCAACATACATACAGTATAATAGTAGGATCATATTTTAACCATAATAATAACCATAAAACAGGGTAAAACAGTGATGGGTTCCGTTACAGGTCCATTACTAGAATTTCCAACATTAGCTCTGGAGAGCTAATTTCAGGATTAATATAGAGAAGGTCAAATATTTGCAACCATGCTGTCTGGTTTCCATGGTATCTCCAATGATGGAACCTTTGGGCACAAACTGCTGGGTACCCCTGAATTGGGAACATTTCAGCTTTTAGGAAAGTATAATCAGAGGATGGTTCTGCTGCAAGGTCATAGTATGCAGGCAGATCTGTTCCACTAATCAATGGTGTGAGTAAATCAGTAATTTCAAAGGCTAGTGACTAAGCCTCCATATCATCTTCATTGGTAACCTTTTGTAGAAAATGACAGGCTCTAATTCCCACCACAGATTCTCTTGTTTGTGAAAGTTTTTACAAGGCACCTTGATTCTAAGCCACTTTGGTGGCCAGCAATGGTTGTTGTTGTTGTTCTCTTATTACTGTCTGTTAATCTCTGGCTAAACAGCTATAGCCTGCATTAAGGCCTTTACTATCTCACCCGTTCTGAGATGTCCTCTCAGTTGTGCTGTTTGTAGACTTTCACACAAACTCCCCCATCAGTTTCACTTGTTTCTCAGCTGAATTTCCTCTGTCTGCATTAGGCCCTTTCTCGTTACTAGATCAATCCAGCAGCTTAAAAGTATATATAATACATTCTATTCCCATCAAAGACAGATGTAAATTATAGGAACAATGACACCTTCTAAACTGAACAACAGAATAAGGAAACAACCTAAACACTGAGGACAATATTGGAGAGATAAGTCAATTCATTTATTTTCTTAAAACTCAAGGACCAGATGACCTAAATGCTAAATAATATAAAGCAAGAGATAATCACATATATAACATTAAAGTTCAATGAGTTACTCCGTTGCACTGTATCCTATTGTGGCTTTACCGATGCCATCATAAAACTATTGCTGAAGCCCATAGAGACCCAAAACATGCCATCTAACATAGACGGATATCCATTTTAAGCATGGATTATAAAATGTTGACTAAAATATTGACAAAACTGTTAACATTTATGCTTCCACATCTAGTTCACCAGGACCAGACAGTATTTGTGTAAGGAAGACATTCAATGGAAATGTATAAAAAGTCCTACTGGCTAATCAGCAGGCCAAGCAAAAGGGTGAAACATAATTTAGTCCTTGATGCCAAAAAGACCTTCAATGTCATAGTCCATGACTCTGACACATCACACTTTAACATACATATTACAGACCCATTTTTAAATTAACCAAAATTATTATATCAAACCACAGCATCAAGAGACGAAATTAATCATTCTCTCCCAGACCCAATTCCATTCCAAAGGAGAACTCGGAAAGGCATCTACCCTGGATTCCCTCCTATCTTATTCTAGAGCCTCTGGCTAAAGTTTTTAATTTGTCAATATCTAAAAATGTCATAAGGTTTAAGTTGGATTCTTTCTTGTAAAGTTTGAAAAGAAATGATATCATTGTCTTGATATAGATCTTTGTATCTTGTGATTCCGGCCATCTCAAAACCTCTAAAAATACCTCTGAAGGCTGGGGGAAATTGTCACAATCTGCTTTCTTCAATTGGGCTTGATAGGAACATAGTTCCATCTACCCAGCAGAATTGTGTAGTTCTTTGTACACCTCTGCTACAGAAGATGAACTCAAAGCAGGGAAAATGCCCAAGAATGCGTCAAGAAACCAGTGGTCAAAGGATATAACCACTCTCCAATACAGGATACCGTCACCCAGTAAGACACTCACACAATTTTGTATGTGAATTCCAACTGCCACCCCTTTATTGAGACTATCAACATAATACAGTTGTCTGGCCACAGGCTGACCAATTACAGTAAGCCCACTCCTTGAGTACATAGAAGAGGACCAGTTGGTAGTGACATGCCCCTGGTTCACAGGGAGACCCTGTACATCTCATGATGTCAGACCCTTCATCTTTCTTGTTGATGCATTAACCCAGTTGTTAAAGAGAATAACCCTATATGATGTTCTGACCTTCTTGTAGTACTTCAACTAAACAAGTGCTGTAAACACTCAAGCTAAAGGCCTTTGTGACCTGCTTATCTTCCTAAGGCCCCTGTTATTTTAAACTTTGTGTTTGTTCATGTAGCGCAGAATGAGTTAGCTCAAGCTAGCAACAGTGTTGCTGTTATGAAGTGTCAGCTCACTGGCCAAGACAAAACCACAATTTGTATATTCCCTTACCCACAGTAATACAGTCTATTGTTTAAAGTAATGTATTACATTATTGTCTCAAACCTTTTGTATAGACTCACACACTTGACCGATCTGTACTTTATATATGATGCCTTTTGTCCCACGTTTGTTATTACTTAGAATTCCTGCTCTGTATATTCCAATACTTAATCAGTAATGTTTCTGATAAAGCGAGGTGCAACTCTCAAAAGCTTGTCACTCTAATTCAGGGGTCTCCAAAGTCCTGGAGGGCCGCCCCCTGGCCTGTATTTGAGGATTTCCTTGCAGCAAGCAGGTGAGACTATTGCTTCTTCAGTCATCCTGATTGACTCACCTGTGCACAGAAAGGAAATTCTCAAATACAGGCCTGGGTGCAGCCCTCCAGGACCCAGTTGGGAGACCCCTGCTCTAATTAAAATGTTTGTCCAATAAAAAAAAGATATCACTATATACTGCTATACTTATACTTATCTGTATATAAATATACACTGTACATATCAATTTCGGAGCTAGTGAATGGGGGGCACTAGTGCAAAGAAAAAAACTTGTTTCCTTCTCAGAATTCCAAGAAATACAGTTATTACTCTGCACTCTGGGAACCTGAGCAGGGACATGCAAATGTGCCCACAAAGGCTTCACTCTTGCAATCCATTACTATTTTAAAGATGCCTTCCTTTAAGCATATGCCTAGTATATTACACAGCTTTGAACAAAGCTCAGAATGGATTATACACAAGCTAGGAATCCTACCCACATACAGCTGTTTTTAAGGTTTATGCATCTCATCAGCTTGTGTAGTAGATTTTTTGAGAAGATAATTTACCACAACAATCGTTTAAATTATGGTGGGCAAACGAGCGATAGAAGCCCTCCACTGTACAGTAGTACAGTAAATAAATAGTACATTTGTGTTCACGTTTAAACGTCTTAAACAAGTTCAAAACGTGTTTCCTTCTTAGAATTCACAAAATACAGTTATTACGTGGGTGTGGTTCTTCTTAACAGCGCAAAATATTTTTCCTACTTTACACTTATCTTTAAAAAAAACATAGGTTTTTGACATTTTACTGGTTTCAAATATATTTCCTTAGTAACAAGCTTTAAAGTTTGCAATAGTATACATAGTATTTATATGTATTGCCAAAACTAAAATATACATGGGTGTAGGAGCCAAAGAAAATCTGGGGGGAGGGGGGGGTAATGCATATAATATAAAGATACCACACAACTGCTTCTCTACACATAAACACACACATTGAAAAATTTGGTATGGATTTTTCCTCCCACCACCAATACCTACACCCATGCATAACCACCAGGAAAACACAACATGTGTGTGTGTCATTTGTGGCTGTATTCTCCTAAATTTCCATTGTTTGGTCATGTTCTTTGCACACTCTTAATCAGTCATTTAGTTTACACAAGTCATATATTTTATTGCAACTGCACTAAAGAGATTTTGTATATTGTGCACTAAAAGCTTTAGTAATTAGTATATAAATTAGTGTACAT
The DNA here is from genome assembly GCA_027410445.1 of Discoglossus pictus. Lineage (NCBI taxonomy): Eukaryota > Metazoa > Chordata > Amphibia > Anura > Alytidae > Discoglossus > Discoglossus pictus. Next base: position 38,260,303 of record CM050173.1, on the reverse strand, counting down.
ATTAGAATAGGGAAATAGTTCCAGTTTCAACATCTTTCCAAGCAAGACTGAAGTAAGAATTAAGCCTTTCACCGAACATCATGTGAATATTAATACACAAAATTCATCTAGTCCCAAGATCCCTGATGCAATTATTCTGCATTCACATTAATTGTTCCTAACAGATGACATTAATGACTTTGAGATATGATGTGTGCCATGGAGAAATGCAAAGGATCAGTTCTACAGAGAAGTAGGGTCAGTAATAATCATCCACTTGACTCTTTGCTCAGTATAAACCGATTAACACTTACTTCGCTTTCTAATTATGAGTTGTACACACACTCACATATTTCAGCACTGAAATCTAGGTGAACTAGAAACTTGGTCAATGTTTAAAGCTGAAATTTTGTTTCAAGCATGGCTGCAGACATTTGCAAAAGGTGTAACCCTTTTTTATATCAGCCCCTCTCCCCAAAATAAAATTCATATGTCTTTTGTTTAAAGACAACTGTAGTCATTTATTTACTATATGCCTTTTCAAAAACTATACTCAAGTTACTTTTAGTTACATAGTTACATAGTAATTTAGGTTGAAAAAATACTTTAGTCCATCAAGTTCCACCTTTTTAGATCTTCTCTGATCTGCAATACACTGATTTATTGTTATTTGATCCAGGCAAACAAAAAAACACAGTGAATCTTGCCAATTGTCTCAACAGGGAAAAAAAATATAAAATTCCTTCCTGACCCCTGATACTGGCGATCGGATTCATCGCTGGATCAATACTCCCTCTCTATATATCCAGGATAGACCTTAATGCCCCTTTTAGTTAAAAATATATCCAATCCCTTTTTAAAGTTATCTATCGAATCCGCTGTCACCACCTCCTTTTGAGAATTCCACAGATTAACCACCCTTAGTGTGCAGAACCCTTTTCTTTCTTTAAGGCAAAATCTTTTTACTTCTAATCTCAAAGGATGTCCCCTTGGCAGTTGAAAACCTCACAAAAAGTTCCCTTGACAAAGCCTTGTATTGACCCTGGATATATTTATATAAGGTACCTTTTTAGGCATATTTATTACTGTCTGTTAAGAATGCCTTTTTGAGCTGCTTTCTCAGCAATGTGTATTATTCTTGCTGAAAGTATCTACATCTTGAGTTGCCATATTTCCACTGTAAAAATAACAAATTAATCTGCATTCATGATTTCATCCCACCCGGGGAAGTGTGTGGGCAGAAGCAAAATCTGTGGCTTCTACAGCTTCATAATTGCATATATTAGACAATAACTATTGGGCCTCATTAAATTCCAACCTTGCAGTAGCCTTCATACAGCTCGTAAGTCTGCAGGCTTGAAAATTGCAACAGTTACAGATCAATTAAATTGACTCAAGCTCATAAGTACATGGCAGAAAGCCAAAATCATAAATCATGCTTCTATATGTATAATTTCAGGGGATAATCATAATCAACAGCCTCATTAAATTGGGACTAGGTTTTAAAATGTAACCAGTAACTCCAAATTTACGGGTTGCGCATATTAAATTAGCCCAGTAACGTTGCTCACAGCGGACTTGCATGTTAAAACGCAGCAAGGCTGAGAAAAGCCTACGTGTTGAGCAACATTGAACTTTCTGCCCATAAATCCTTTGATCTGTCAAGCCCGTAACCGCTACTTGTTCAATTCAGCTATTAAATTGCTAAGAAGTCACACGTGAGCAATCCCGTAACACGCAAATGGAGCCAAAAGCCCAACGTGGGCTCAACAGCACCCGCAAGGGGGGTAATGTCCAATATGTAGCACTTGTAAATCAAATAAAATCATTCTACTGTATTAATATTGAAAGGGAAAGTGATGTTAGGTCTTAGAATTAAAAGCACAACATTCTCAAGCTCACAATTCACCCCCCCAAAAAAAATTGATTTCATGTATACAGTATATTTTGTGTTATATCAATCCCAGCAATCAATTTGTTAATACATATACTGTAACTCGCATGTGATAGAATATTATATTTGCGACTTTATTAATATTGCGTTATTACTGGAATGTGGGTTTGCTCGTAGATCTTATTTGAACCCTGTAAGACTTTGAAATCCATCCTGCATTTTCTTGTGATGCAACGATGATGATCTCTGTTGCCATTGGCTCCATCTGAACCAGTGTTTGCTTAATTGTTTGCTTTCTAACTCGCAACTCCGACAGCCAAGAACTGGTTTATGTAACTCTCAAGCACTTCAAATTTATTAGCGACATAAAACAGCCAAATTTCAAGCACGCAGCGCTTACAAGCTACACGTTGGTCTTAGGAGGCTCCAATTTAATGAGGCCCCAAGTAAGCAAGACCCGTAACTTACTGCATAGACAGAGCCAAACCCTTAACTTGCAGCTTGGACAGAGCCAATAGTAAATGAGACCGTCATCATGACGTCAACAAAACATTGAGTTTAAACCACGAATCATTAGTGCTTAGAAGTCATTTTTTTCTGAGGATTTGCGAGCTTGAGACTATTGTGCAATTAGTTCTAATGCCCTAGATTGCTTCCACTGTATTTTTTTTTTTCAAACATCTTTTTATTAAATGGAGTTTGCGTCAGAACAGAAGTGGATTAATACATTTCAACCATTGGTGAGCAAATATATGCAATGTTCATAGTAGCCATACTTATTGCATCATATTTATCTAGTACATATAGGAATTCCTTTATAATTTTTGTGCTTGGAATTGTACCACATTGCTTAACATCACCTAGATATCCTTTGGTGTTCTCCAAATGTATTTATTTTTTTTCCTTTTATATTGTCTTCTAACATTTTATTCTTTACACAAGTTAAAACAAAAATACAATCAATTATCAACTGGGGAGAGAGGAGGGGGGGAGAAAGGGTAGGTGGGGAAATAGCACACTCACCGTCTCGAGTAACACTGGTCGCAAGTAGGCTCTGGGGCCCCATTCGTCGCCCCCGCGGCCCTCCGGCCCATCCCCACCCCGAGGCTGGGGTCTGAGCTAAACTGTGGCACTATGTGGGGAGTCCAGCCAGGGAGACCAGATATCCAGAAAGCTGGGATAGCTGTGTTGCATGTAATGTGTCAATTTTTCATTAATCATTATAAAGTTTATCCTGTTAATGACATCATTTAGATTTAGTGTAGGGGTTCTCCAGTGTCTGGCAATAGTATGCTTAGTGGCTAAAGTAAAATACTGTAAGAGTGCATTACACTTGGGGGATATGTTCTCTGCCTTCCCTCCTAACAGGCAAAACTCTATTGTGGGTGTTAGTGGGCTATGTATTAGTTGTGAAAATAGTTGGAACACGTTCCCCCAGAGAGCTTGTGCCTTTGTGCAGTGCCACCAAATGTGGCTAAAATCTCCTGTAGCTTGGCAGCCCCTAAAGCAAAGTCTATTTATCGTCGGGTTAATTTGGTGCATTCTGGATGGGGTGAGATAAGTTCTGTGGAGGACTTTGATTGAGACCTCTAGTAGGCTATGGGTAAGTGAGCCCTTGGTCAGATTTCGGCTAATCCTATGCCAAGTTTCTATAGTCAGTTCCCTGCCTAGGTCTTGTTCCCAGTTTGCCATACAGGCGGGTTTCTGTTTTTGTTTGGTATTGTTAAAGCTGGAATACAAGAGACCCAGGGTGCCTCTAGAGTTGGGAATATTCTTACAAATTGTTGATAGCCAGCACTGTTTCGGTGGGCCCCAGTCTTTTGTCAGGGATTCTAACCAATGTCTGATTTTCCTATAATTCCATAGTTCCCCTGTTGGTATGTTAAAGTTAGTTACCAGTTGTTCGTGATTTACCACTCTATCGTCGTGATACCACGCCCCTATTCTGTTAAGGTCACTAGAGAGCCACCACCTTTTTGAGATTGAGCTCAAGGTCGTCTCAAAGTCTGGGAAAGATTTTATAGAAGTCATAGGGGTGATTGGTGGCGCTAGTTGGTGTTTGGTACAAGCCCAGGTCCACACCGATGCCGTGAGTTTGATCATCGGGTTGGTGAGGTACTTTTTGTTTTTGATTTTATGAATCCCCGGGTCCCAGATCAGCGTGTCCCAGGAGTGGGGTCTAAGTTCCCAGTTCTCCATAAAGACCCATATGGGTGTATGTGTCTTTGTGTGGGTTAGTGGCAGGAAGGCCAACTGGGCTGCTTTGTAGTAAAGCCTGAGGTTTGGGCAGGATAATCCCCCTTGGTTTTTGTGCTTATACATCATCTGCCTAGCAATCCACGGGGCTTTATTGCTCCAAATAAATTTAAATATTATATTCTGCAATCTGTCTAGATCTTTGAGATCTAGCGGTAGGGGAAAGGGGAAGGGTCCTGAAAAGGTACAATATTTTGGGCAGAATATTCATCTTGATGGCCGTGATGCGGCCCGTCCATGATATGTTTAGCTTTGACCAGCTTTGTATATTCTTTGTTAATTTCTGAAGCAATGGGGCGTAGTTTGCTTTGTATATTCCCGCTACCCTCCTTGTAATATGAACCCCTAGATATTTGATTGATGTTTTTGGCCAGGAAAAGTTATAAGTCCTTTGCAATTCTGTAAGATCTGTCAATGGTATTCCTACATCTAAGGCCTCGGTTTTCTCCAGGTAAATTTTTAGCCCTGATATCTCCCCAAAGTCACGTAATACCGTCAGCAAGGCCGGGATCGAGCTCTTGGGGTATGTCAGAGTGCATAGGAGGTCATCCGCAAACAGGGAGCATTTGAGGTCTTGGAGGCCGATTCTCAGGCCCCTTATGTTTGCGGTGCATCTGATTTTTTGGGCCAAAGGTTCCATGGCCAGCGCAAAGAGTAATGGAGACAGGGGGTACCCCTGTCTTGTTCCTCTCCGTATGTCTATAGTCTCCCTGTTTGGCCCTGGTAGTTTTAGAGCCGCCTGGGGCAGATGATAATAAGAGCGTAGCAGATTTATGAAGCGTCCTTTGAAGCCAAATTTGGCCAGTGTCGCGTGTAAGTAGGGCCACTCTACCGTGTCAAAGGCCTTTTCAGTGTCAAGGGCCAAGACACAGAGCGGGATACCATCCCTTTGCGCTAGATGTAGTACATTTAAAGTTCGTCTAAGATTGTCTGCTGCTTGTCTGAATGGGATAAAGTCTGTCTGGTCTTTATGTACTAGTTCCGGTAGGAACTGGGAGATCCTGTCCGCCATTATCTTTGCCAGCATCTTAACATCGCCGTTTAGGAGGGATATTGGGAGGTAGTTTTTGGCCTCCTGGGGGTTCCTGCCCTCCTTAGGGAACACCACCAAGTCAGCCCTATTGAGTTCAGGTGGCATGGCTTCTCCATTCAGAATGGAGTTGAAAAGCCTGCATAGATAGGGGGCTAGAAGCCCAGCATATGTTTTATAGTAGGAGTTTGGGAACCCAACTGGGACCGGGGCTTTACCTAATTTGAGATTTTCAATAGCTCTGAGTACCTCCTCTATTGATATGTCAGAGTTAAGCATGCTTATGTCCTGTTCCGTGGCCTTGGGTAGATCTAAAGATGTCAGATAGGATTGGGTCGCATCTGGGCCTTGTAGGATAGTCGCAGCATAGATTTTTTGATAGAAAGCCGCAAAGGTCTGTTTAATTTCTGTTTGGCTTACTGAGGGATACCCGTTTGCGGTGTTAAGCTTTAAAACTTTTTGCTGAAGGGGTCTAGGGTTCAGTCTCCTAGCTAGAAGGGAGCTCGGTTTGTTCGCCTTCGTATAGTATAGGTGGGTGGTGCGCCTCAGTGCTTTGTCTGTCCGTATTGAGAGAGCATTGTCGAATTCCAGTCTACATCTATCTATTTGATGTCTTGTTTGAGGAGAGGGGTTAGTCTGGTTATGTCTCTCTAGTCTTTGAAGTTCTTTTCTGATCTCTGTTTCCCTCTGCAGGCATTGCTTCTTAAAGGCCGAAGCAAGCTTAATATAGGTGCCACGTATATACGTCTTATGGGCAGTCCAGATCCAGCCCATCCCTACGTCTGTAGTGTCATTGATGTCAAAGTATAGTCGTAGGTCTTTCTCTACTTGGCTATTGAATGTGGGGTTGTGTAGTAAAATTTCATTTAGCCTCCAGATAAAAGGGCTTTTCTGGGTCTCGCCAAATTCTATTGTCAGGGTCACCGCTGAATGATCCGACCATGGGCATACATTAATTTCGGCTGATCTAGTCCTATCAAAAATTGGCGCGCTTACTAGTATTGAATCGATTCGGGAATAAGATCCATGTACATGCGAGTAGTGAGTATATTCCCGTCTGGTTGGGTGATGCCCTCTCCAGGCGTCCACTAAGCCTATAGCGTTTAATAATCTCTTAATTTGTTGCATTTTATTTGTGTACCGACCACAGTCTAGGCCCCTAGATCGGTCTAAGAGAGAATCTAATGTCAGATTGAGGTCTCCCCCTATTATCAGTTTTTCATGGGCGTTAGATTCAAGTACTCTCAGGATTTTTGAAAGAGTTTTGTGTGGAGATGTCGTCGGGGCATAAATGGATACTAGCGTCAGCTCTGAACCTAGAATTGTGCCGGATAGAATAATGTAGTGTCCCGCTTTGTCAATTATTTTAGAGGTGATCTGGAATGGAAAATTGCGGTGTATTAGTATTGATGTCCCCGCTTTTCTGGTGGGTTGCGCAGCTGAGTAATAGTTTGGGTATTCTTTATCCAAGAATGAGGGGATTTTGTGTTGGGCAAAATGTGTTTCCTGCAAGAACAGGACAGAAGGCTTTATATGCTTGTAATAAAGGAAAGCTTTTCTCCTTTTGTACTGTGAATTGAACCCTTTTACATTGTGTGTGGTAAAAGCGTATTCTATACTGGCCATCGAGTAAGTCTGAGTATGTGTTGTTGAGAGCCTGTCAACTCACCCCATGTCCCGGATTGTGCAGGAGGGACCAGAGAGCCAGGAAGCACCAGAAGGAGCCTCCAGGCCCCGTTGCGGGCCAATGTCTTCTCATGCCGGATAGAGCGTGCTGGGGTGGGAGGGGAAGGGAAAAAAGAAAGTTCATAAACAACATTAACCGTAATACATATACACTTACTCCTACTCCAGTCAAAAATTCTGGCATCTGTCGGGGGTAGGACTATGGGAGGCAATCGTCCTATAATCCCCTGTTGGAGGGGTATATATAAGGAACCCATTACATAAAAGTAGTTCCTTGTAGCCACTGAGCGGCAACTCATTTAGATCTAACTATAGAGTCTAATAGTCTGGTAAGAGATGAAGGGAAAGTGTCATGGTCTTATCTATAAAAGCTAGTTGGCCTTCTACACTCAGATTGTCTCTTGGATTATGATAAGGTTTTGGAAGGTTCTTTTTTTGTTTATGTCACCCTACGTTTCTGATTTGAGTGGTAACGTGCCTCAAATTTTAGGTTTTAAGTGGGCCTCTATTTCCCCTAGTGTCGTCTTCTTTTGGTTTGGGTGGTTCCCTGCTAGTTCATCAATGGGGGCTTCAGTATGGTAGTAAAAAGAGCTCTTGTGAGGCCTGCCTTTATGTTATGTCCTCTGTAGGGGGGGTAATAGGTCTCTAATTTTCAAGTGGGTAGCCATCTTTCCCTGTTTACTTCGTCTCTTGTTAAAAAAAAAAAAAGGCTTCCCATCCACTCTTGCCTTGTCTTCCTTTCAAGTCTAGTTATGGGAAGTTTTGTAGCTATATTCTCAGGCTAAGACATTTGTAAGGAACAGTAACAACCAGCAATGACTTTTGAACTGTGCTTAAAATGACAAAAGATAAATCTGATACAAATTAGCCTTAAATTCAACAACAAATCATGAATGATTAAACCCTTTGTAAATTAGTCCGATTGGTATGGTACTTCAGGTAGCTCTAAGGGCGCCTTCAGTTATCTGCCCAGTTCTAGTAGTGGACTTGTGGCTCGTAGGCGTTTCCCCCGGATTTGGGGAAGAGCTCTGATTGCCTTTATTCTGTACTTTAGTCCACTGTTTGGTGGGCGCAGTAGTATTGTTTCGTCTGTGATCCCTGCGTTGTTCGGTGGATTAGGTGCAAGTCCGATAGTAGTGAGGTGAGAGCGGCATTCCTCCAGGGAGCGGGCTGAGTACATCTTGCCCTTATGTTGAAAAGATACCACAAATGGAAATCCCCATCTATATGGGATTTTATGTGTGTTCAGAATCTCTAGGGCTGGCTTCATTTCCCTGCGCCTCGTCAGTGTGATCGGAGAAAGATCTGCGAACAGCAGTATTGTTGCATTGTCTGGGCCCCTGATGTTTTGCTTTTTTTCTGGCTGCCGCCAGGATCAGGTCCCTGGCTTGTTGTCTCAGGAATCTAGTGATCACATCTTTCGGTACGTCTGGGTTTCTGGGTGCCCCTAGAGCTCTGTGGGCCCTCTCTATCTCCCATACTGACTCTGGTATTTCCGGAATAATGCCCTTGATGGTGTCTTTCAGGTAAGGCTTCAAGTCTTGTACTGCCTTCAGAATCCCTCTCAGTCTTAAATTATGGCGGCGCGACCTGTTTTCTAGGTCCTCAAATTTATCTTCGAGGGTTTCCACTCTGGAGTAGGTCTGCGAGTGTAGCGCTCTGTCCCTCTCCTGGGATAGCAAGTGCGGCTTTGGGGAATTGTGGCAATTTAATAGGGATTTGCGATTTTAGCACTTATAACATTTGTGGGCTTGAAAGATCAAAGGCTTTGCTGGGTCAGAGTTACGATGTTGGTAGCCTGTAGGAATTTTCAGCCTGTAACCTGCAAATAGATTGCGAGTAGCTAAAAAATGGCCAATTTAATATCAGTAAATTTTGCTTGCTACATTAACTACAATTTGGACAATTTAATGAGGCCCATAGACTGCAGAGATTCTGTTCCAATGTTTGAGTTGGTGGACTATAGATCCTCAACTTACATTTTGAGATAGGATACTACTTGGGGGCAGGGCTACCACCAGTGCAGGCGGTGCATTACACCAGGGCCCTTGTTTTGTGAGGGGCCCCTCAGCAGCATCATTCACCCTCTCAAAACCCCCAGGGCACCTTGTCACATAATTCACCCCCATCAAGCAGGGGAAGGATACCCATCCTGCAAGCAATGGGATCTGGACAGGGACTGCAAGGCACAAGTAAGAGGAGGGGGTGATGGGGTGAATAGTGTGACAAGGAGCCCCTGGGGGTTTTGAGGGATTGAATAATTCTCCTGCTGCTGAGTAGGCCCTGGGGTGAATGTTGCTGCTGAGGGGCTTGCAGAGATGAATGATGCGACAAGGGGGCCCTGGGTTTTGGGTGTGAGTGAATGATGCTGCTGAGGAGGCCCTGGTGGTTTTGGGAGGTGAATGGTGCTCCTGAGGGGGGCCTGACTTTTTTTGGGGAGGTTAGTGAATGGTGCTGCTGAGGGGCCCTGGGGTGAATATGGCTGTTGAGAGGGCCCTGGGGGGTGAATATGGCTGCTAAGGGGCTCAGGGGGATGAATGGTACGCTAAGGGGGCCCAGGATTTTTTTGGGGGAATGAATGATGCTGCTGAGGGGGCCCCTTTGAGTTTTTTTTATGGGGGGGTGAGTGGTGCTCCTGATGGGGACCTGGGTGGTTGGGGAGTGAATATTGCTGCTGAGGGGGCCCTGGGGGTTTGCAGGGTGAATATCGCAACTGCAGGGTTTGGGGGTGAATGGTGCTGCTGATGGGGGCCTGCGGGTGTTGGGGGGGGATATGGCTGCTTAGGGGGTGAATGGTGCAACAAGGCGGGCTGTTGTTTTTTGAGGGGGGTGAATTATCATGCGAACGGGGCCCTGGGGTTTTCTTTGGGGGGGGGGTGGATTTTGCTCCTGAAGGGCCCTGGGGGGTTGGGTAGTGAATATTGCTGCTAAGGTGGCACTGGGGTGTGAATATGGCTGCTGATGGGGTTGGGGGTGCTGCTAAGGAGGGTGTTGGGGGTGTTGGGGTTGAATGGTGCTGCTGAGAGGGTTGGGGTGTGAATGGTGCTACTGAGGGGGCCTGGAGGGTCCCCTGGGAGGGGGGTGGGCAAAATGTTTATTTTCACCGGGCCCCTCCGTTCACTAGCTTTGCCACTAATACTACTATATGTATGCAGCAACCATTCATTTTAATATAAAAAGGAAGGAATTGGTGTGAAGTTCAGTGTAAAGTTTAGGAGAGAAATAGCTAGAAGCAGATGTAATAATAAACCGCAAGAGCAGATCTTCTCATTTTCTTTTTAATTAAGAGGAAGACATTTTCAGGGTTCTTGTCCCTGATTTTTCTTTCTCTATCTCTGGAATTTTTATATATCTTTAATTAATAACCTCTTGGTCTAGTACCTATGACCTTCCTGATTTCTGAAAAAATACTGAAAATAGGGCAGCCAGATCATGATAAACCTGGTTGTCACTATTCACTTATGCTCTATTTCAGCCTTTAAGATACATGATTAACTGGCTTTATCAAGTTGTATTGACTCTGTTTATCTGAAATGTCAAAAGACAGGAAAGCAAAAGTATAAATGGCAAGGTAACTATTATTATTATTCCTTTATTTATAAAGCGCCAACATATTCCAATGCGCTATACAGGGGTAAGTTCAAGTCAAAAACAATAACAATATTAACACAAAGCAAAATAATGCATGGCCCTGTCTTTGAGCTTAAAATCAAATGTACACTGTGCTTTCACTAAGGCACTTAGCAAGACTGAAAACGTACAAACTAAACTACATTTTATTGTGCATGGATAATTTTACCTGAATAAGGAATAATAAAGGGATCAGTGATGTTCCAGGAGAATAAGTCAAAAAATGATACTTACAATTTAAAACAATGGAGAATAGCTATATCAAGAATGAAGCAAAACGGGTCAAATCAAATAATTCTAAAAAAGTTTACAAAGAAAAGTGACATAAGTGTCTAAAAATAAGTTTAATCATATCACATATATAGTTGTGAGCGTACGGGCCGTTGCTCACGTTTGCGGGCTCGCATAGCGAGCCCGCAAGAAATGCGTCCCTTGAGAAGCCAGGGACGCAGTTCCCCACAAATGCGGGTCCTCGCGAAGCGAGGGCCCGCATTTGCGGTGGTGGGAGCATCCCAACGTCCCCGCAAATGCGGATCCTCGCGAAGCGAGGGTCCGCATTTGCGGAGTTGGAGGCTCAACGTTGGCTGTGTTAACACACACATACACACACACGACTTTTTAACAAAATAAACCCAACCTCCCAGCCAACAAAAACCCAACAACGTCCCCGCAAATGCGGATCCTCGCGAAGCGAGGGTCCGCATTTGCGGTGGTGGGAGCATCCCAACGTTGGCTGTGTTCACACACATACACATACACGACTTTATAACAAAAAAAAACCTCAAAGGCCCCTCACACCCGCTTACACCCAGACACACACAAGCAAGACTTAACAAAAAAACAGCAAAAAAGGCCCTTCACACGCTCTTAACACACATACGCACGACTTAGAAACAGATACACTGCGTCGTACACGTAAAAGCTAACTGCGTATATCGCAAAAAAATACGGCAACATCGCAACAAAATACGGCCGCATCAGAAAAAAATACAGCCGCGAAAGACCCATTACAAACGCCGCGCATCAAAACATCACAAACACAAGAAATAAACACAACGAACACATAAAAAGCTTACTTACAGCAAGGGGGGGGCATCAGGCACCTCGAAAAGTTCATTTACACGTCCATTTAAGTTAAAAAAAATTAGTTTAAACGGCCGAAAATCGGCTAAGCGAGAGAAAAAATGGCAGACAAACAAAACGAAAACGAGGCTTCAGACGTAACTACACTGCAGTAACTCGGAAAAATGAAACACATACTATGCGGAACGTACCACAGTCACAGTTAAACACCATTTTGAACACTACGCACAAAATGGCGGATGGAACGCAAATTGTAAGCTGGAACGCAAATAGCGCATGCGTATTGCGTTATAACGTTCTGAGGCACTTGAAAGTTTAAAAAAATACTGCCTACTTTCCAGAAATTTCTACAAGGTTATAAATACTGCCTACTTTCCAGAAATTTCTACATTTCTACTCAGGTGATGAACAGAGTGACTTCAGAGTTAACTGCTGCTCTTACTTCAGAAGAGAATTGTTTTCTAATTTACTACTTTACATTGTGCAAATTACAACTGAGAGGTAAGCTATAATATATTACATTTTATTATAAAGACACCACAAAAAAAAAAAAAATACTATGAAAATTTGATTTATGTAGTGACATGTCACACGCACATTTATGTCTATCATGTATAGTCAAATGTCACACACACATTTATGTGTGTAGGCCCACAAAAAAAATAATGTTCATTTAACAAAAAAAAAAATTGATTTATGTAGTGACATGTGACACGCACATTTATGTGTATTGCCCCTGCAACAAAATGATCTTAAAACAAACTAATTAAACAACTACATTGAAATGACATTACAAAAAAAAAAATTGTAATATTAAAATATGAGTCATGTATACTGTTATGTGACACGCACATATATGTGTATCATCTATAGTCACATGTCACACACACATTTATGTGTGTTGGCAAAAACAAAAAATAAGGTTCATTTAACAATTAAAATATGATTCATGTATAGTGATATGTCACACGCACAGAAAAAATTTACATTGAACTCTGAAAATGTGCTTCATGTATGTGACATATGTGTGTAGCCCCCCCCAAAAAATAATGTTAATTGAAAATAATTACAGAAGTATATTTAAATGACATTAATTTAGTGCAATTCAATATATCACCTAAAACTCAATCTTTCTACTTCTTTTAATATTCAAATAGACTCTGCATCAACAGCGTCACTCAACAATTTGCACCGTGCATTGTGAAGCACAATCCCTTTTAAAGAACACCAACAAAGAAGAACAGGTACGATAGAACAAGACATTACATGCTGAAAAGGCCATGCTTTGATAAATAAAAAATAAGAAATATACAATTAACCATTTCACTTTCTTTTTCAAACAGACACTACAAGAAGACCGGCGGATTAAGATTGGCAGGAGGGGACCCCCTGTCATTCGACACTTCAATCAAGGTAAAGTATTAAGTATAAAAAAAGAAACAAACTATGAGCCTCATTCAATTGTGAGTTGGCCAATTGAATAGGGCTCTATATAAGCACATAACATATTTTTTTTAAAGAAGTTTTTAGTTAGTGAAAACCTTGATTTTGGATAGATGTTTACGAACTAAAAACTTATTTAAAAAAAAAAATATGTTATGTGCTTAATTAGGCCCCTAAAGCCTCATTCAATTCCGAGTTGCCCAATTGAATAGGGCTCTAAATAAGCACATACAAAAAAATTTAACTTTTTAGTTACTGAACCTCTATCCAAAAACAAACTTTTCACTAACTACAAACTTCTGTAAAAAAAAAAATGTTATGTGCTTATATAGAAACCGATTCAATTGACAAACTTTTAATTGAATGAGGACCCTATTGAATTGGCCAAACTGCAATTGAATGAGGCCCAAAGTATGCAACATATGGTACACACAAAGTGGTACACACAAAACAGGATTGTAACAAACTCAGACAAACACATAGCAAACTAAATTAACTTTCTTATTCAATGTTTAACAACCTATAAGCCTCAGAAAGAAGCCTAAATAAGCATAGAAAAAGTGGTGTGTATTAAACAGGATTGTCGAAAAACTCACACAAACACATAGGGAACTAAATTAAGATTCTTATTTAATGTTTAAGAACGTATAAGCCTTAGAAAGAAGCATAAATAAGCATACCACTTTTGGTGCGCACCAAACAGGATTTAAAAAAAAACTCACACAAACACATAGCAAACTAAATTAATATTCTTCTTTAATATTTAAGAATCTTTAACAACCTATAAGCCTTACAAAGAAGCCTAAATAAGTATACCAAATTGAATAGTGCTGTAAATAAAACCATAACATTTTTTTTCTAAAAACTTTTTTGTTAGTGAAAACCTTGCTTTTGGATACATGTTTACTAAATAAAAAATTCTTTAAAAAATTATATGATGACCTTATTTAGATCTCTATTCAATTGACCAAATTGAAATTGATTAAGTATAAAATGTAAACACACTGTTGATAACAATTTTTGATGAAAACAAACTTAACATCTCAAAATAAACTAAAGATACATTATTTTATTTTTACAGATTAACATGGCTGATAACGAGAGTAAACAAGAAAAGAAAAAACGCCAAGCTAGAGAACGACGACAGAGAGCAGACAGCCAGCAGACACCGGAGCAGAAGGAAATTCGACGAGAAAAAGAACGTAAAAGAATTGCAAGCAAAAGACTGTCACCTGCAGAAATTAAAGATATGACAAAAAAAACAACAAGCAAATAAAGCATTTACAACCTGTTGCTGAAACATCAGATGACATTTTAGCTGAAAAAATAAAAGGAATAAAAAAAAAACAACGAAAAAAACAAAGCATTTAGAACCGGTTCATGAAACATTACATGACATTTTACCTCAAACAATACAACATATACCAAGAAAAGCCATGAAAAAAACTAAACATTTAGAACCTGTTGAAACATTATATGACATTTCACCTGATGAATATGAAAGTCAAAATCCAATATGCTTTGAAAATTGTCCTTTACTCAAGTCTTTAGCAGTAGAGGTTCATAGTTGTGGGGACATGACTACTCAATGTCAGTTTTGTGAGGCTTATTATTTTAAACAAGAGAGACCCAGAGATGGCCAATTTATTAGTTGCTGTCAAAAAGGCAAGTTCAAACTTCCAGAAAGGAAAGAATTTCCTATCTATTTACAAAACATTATGACTGAACCTACTTTTCCAAACTACAAACATTTTAAAACAAACATAAGATCCTACAATAGTGCCATATCCTTTGCATCTATGGGGGCAACATTAGCTGCTAATGTACCAGGACATGGTCCTTACTGTTTTAAAGTCCAAGGACAAATTTATCATCGCACTTCCCATTTACACCTAGAGGAAGGAGATCAAAGAAAGTTTGCTCAACTATATGTCCTAGATACAATGGAAGCTGTTGACCAACGTATGCAGATGGAAGAAAATAAAAAATGCTTACACAGTGTTTTTATAGAGCTAAATAACATTATGGACAACAATCCCTACAGTAAAGCTTATAAAAAATTTGCAGAAGTAGAAAATGAACAACTACTTCATGCATAAAGACATCAATTACCAATGCCCAAGGTTAATATGGTGCTTAAAAGAGACAGACATACTGATAAACGTCGTTATAACTTGCCAACATCAAATGAGGTTGCAATGGTGTTTCAGAATGATGAAGGAGAACCACCATTTAAAAGAGACATTAGAATATATCCCAGAAATGAGGAGCAACCGTTCATTAATATGAGTATCTTAAGTCCAAATTTAGATCCAATGACATATCCCATCTTTTTCCCACACGGAGAAGCAGGTTGGCAACCAAAATTAACACTTCCCAGTTACCCAAATGCTAAAGCCAGAATCCGAAATAATGTTTCTATGCTTGAATTTAAAGTAGCTCAAATTGCCATTCGACATGGATTTAATCCAATTGTATGTGGTGGAAAACTAACCCAACAATGGATTATTGATTCTTATTTGCAAGTTGAGGCAAATAATTTAAAGTTCATCAAATATCAACAAGATAAACTCCATGTAGAACAATATTTTGGACTCACGGACTATGTTGCTGACGTGGCTACAAGCAGAGACATGACAGCTGGCAAAGCCATCATTTTACCATCTTCCTTTCAAGGATCTCCTCGAAATATGAGAGAAAGATACAGTGATGCTATGGCTATTGTCACCAAATTTGGCAAACCCGATTTATTTGTGACATTTACATGTAATCCACAATGGCCAGAAATTACACAAAATCTACTTCTTGGACAAAGTGCTTCTGATCGACCAGATTTAGTAGCCAGAGTTTTTAAGATTAAATTAAATGAATTAATACATGACTTCACTATAAATCAGTTATTTGGCAAATGTCTTGCTTATGTATATACCATTGAATTTCAAAAAAGAGGCCTTTCACATGCACATCTTCTAATAATACTTCAAGAAAAAGATAAATTAGATACTTCGGACAAAGTGGATGCAGTCATTGTTGCTGAACTACCAGATCCAGAACTATATGGTAGACTTTATGAGATTGTTACTCATCGCATGATTCATGGACCCTGTGGTGACCTTAATCCACAATCACCATGTATGGAAAATCATAAATGTTCCAAACAATTTCCAAAAGATTATAGAGACAAAACCTATGCCAATTGTGATGGATATCCACTTTATAAAAGAAGAGAAGGAGATAGTGCCATTATTTGTGGAACAAAAGTGGACAATAGATATGTAATACCCTACAATCCACATTTACTCATGAAGTACAATGCCCACATCAATGTAGAAGCCTGCACTTCCATCAAATCCATTAAATATGTCTACAAATATATTTACAAAGGCTACGACTCAGCTACTGTAGTCGTCAAAAGTGCAGACAACCCTGAATGTAGTGAGTTAGTACATGATGAACTTGCATCTCATGTAGATGCTCGCTATGTCAGTGCGCCAGAAGCTATGTGGCGGCTTTTAAAATTTGAAATGCATGATAGATCACATGCAGTATATAGGTTAGCAGTACATTTGCCACAACGACATTTAGTCTATTTCCATGCTGGAAATGAAATGAATGCATTGGCCCAAAGTGAAGATCGTCACACTACACTAACTGCATGGTTTGAATTAAATTCCACTGATTCTGAAGCAACACAATACTTATATATTGAAATTCCATCTCGCTATGTTTTTGTGAATGGATTATGGAGAACAAGAAAAAGCAGAGGCAATAAAATAATTCCAAGAATTTACACAGTCAGTCCAATAGATGTTGAACGTTTTTGCTTACGGATATTACTTTTAAATGTTCCTGGAGCACAAAGTTTTGAACACTTAAGAACTGTTAATGACATTGTATATGAATCCTTCCATTTAGCTGCAAGACATAGAAATTTACTAGCGGATGATACAGAATGGGAAAGATGTTTAGAAGAAGCAGCACAATGTCAAATGCCACGACAGATGAGAGAACAATTTGCTTTTATTTGTATCTTCTCAAATGCTCCAAATGCATTAGCTTTGTGGGAGACTTTTAAAAGTAATATGGCTGAAGACTTTATGCGACGATACAATGAACCCATTGCACACTTAAAAGCGTTAATGGAAATCCAAGAAGTATTTTTAACTCATGGATTAAGTTGTGCAAGTTTTAATTTGCCTGATCCAGGTCTTATAGATGACATAAACTTTGAAGACTATGACATTCAACTACAAGCAGAAAGAACACAAGAAAGACTTGCAACTTTAAATACATTACAATTGCAAGCATTTAATGCCATTAAAAATGCAATAGATGATGACATGGTGACAGAGCGTTATTTCTATCTTGATGGACCTGGCGGATCAGGAAAAACCTATCTGTATAATTTATTAATGAGTTCAGTACGAGCACAAGGTCAAATAGCAATGGCGTTTGCCACTACTGGAATTGCTGCACTTTTGTTAGAAGGTGGAAGAACTGTTCATAGTGGATTTAAACTGCCAGTGCCTATTTTAGAAACTTCTGTGTCAGATATTCGCATGACATCATTACAAGCAAAGAAATTGAACAAATGTAAATTAATTATAATAGATGAGGCCACAATGATGTCATGCTATGCCCTCCAATGTATTGACCTTTTGCTTCGTGAAGTCATGGATAATACTTTTCCATTTGGTGGAAAGGAAATGTTGTTAGGTGGAGATTTTAGACAAACATTACCTGTCGTTGTACATGGAAATCGAACTGACATTATTGAAACATGTATAAAGTCAAGTACACTATGGAAACATTTTACCCATCTTCAACTGAAACAAAATATGAGATCAGAAGGCCAAACTGATTTCAATGATTGGCTTATTAAAATTGGACAAGGCAGAACAGAAAAAATACCACATTTACCTGACGACACTGTAAAGATCCCACCTCATATGATTTGTCAACAAGATATTATATCCGCTATATTTGAAGGGAGCATAAATAACCAGGAATATTCCGAGCTTGCCAACCAAGTCATACTAACGTGTAAAAATAAGGTTGCATTAATCCTCAATAATGAAATCTTTAAAAAAATTAATGCACCACAAAGAAAATATCACAGTGCTGATTCTGTACTTGCTGATGACAATGAAAGTCAGGCCAACTTTTCGACTGAATTCATAAACTCACTAACTCCTTCTGGAATGCCACCACATATTTTGCAGCTAAAGAAAGGTGCAATTATTATGTTACTGCGAAATATGAACCCCAAAAAAGGCCTATGTAATGGGACAAGATTAATTGTTCAACAATTAAAGGACCATTTTATAGATGCTGAAATTTTAACTGGGACCCATAAAGGAGAGAGAGTTTTCATACCAAGAATAGATTTAGCACCAAGTGAAAGTAGTCTCCCTTTTATACTTCAAAGAAGACAATTTCCCATTATTATGGCATTTGCCATGACCATCAATAAATCACAAGGTCAAACTTTCAAATCTGTGGGTATTTTCCTGGAAGAAACAGTATTTGCACATGGTCAATTGTACGTTGCGTTGTCACGGTGCAAAAATCTACAGGCTATTAAACTTTACATTGAAAAGAATGAAAGTCAAGGTGATTTATTACAAGATGGACGTATTTTTACTAAAAACATTGTCTACTATGAAGTACTATAACTTTTCAGTAAAGAAAGAAAACACAAGGAAAACAAATTAAATAACATTCAAAAATAATAAACAAGAAACAATTTCAGTCATAATTTATGGAAAGACTCTTTATGGATGATTCACCTCACAAAACACTTGCCTTGCAACTACATATGTGATAATTATGTTAAAATGTTAATTAACTATGTTACTGTTTCTAATGTTACAAGTTGGGAAAACAATATTTTAACGGTCTTTACTTCAACATATTACAAAGTTCATGTTAACAGCTCAACCACGTTTTAAGACACAATGTTAATATTGTCTGTTATGTTAAGATTACTCCCTGTATTAATGTTTATCGACAGTTCATGTGGTCAGGAAGGAATTTATTTCATTGGGTACATTTTAAAGAGAGTTTTCACTGTTTGCCTTCCTCTGCATTCAATGTATATTGAAGTTAACAATTATTCGGATAGAAATTGCATGTTAAAAAAACATTGCCTCTAGTTTAAAATATTGATTACTTTAAAGTTAAAATGTTTTTACATTCAAATGTTAATACTTTTAATACAAAATTATGTTACAAAATGTATTCACTATGTTACTGTTTATAATGTTCAAAGTTATACAAATGTTTTGTCAAGTTCCAAAGTTACACAAATAATAAAGTTAAAGTTTAAAAAATTTTTTTTTCAAGTTTCTTACTTACATATATTACAAAGTTCAGGTTCAAATTATGTACATTTCAACAAGGGTTTTTACTGTTTGCTTTCCTCCGCATTTTCATGTATATTGAAGTTAACAATTCTTCATATACAAATTGCATGTTAACAAACCATTGCCTAAAGTTTACAATAATGATTAATTTCAAGTTCCACTATTATTACATTCAAATGTTAATACAAAATGCTTTACAAATTATTGTTCACCAAGAGAACATTTTACAAAACTGAACATCTTTTAATATCACAATAAAACGGTCACATGTATATATTAATAACTAAACAAATTTCCTAACATACACATCTCATTGCCGTCATTTTTTCATGGGCAAGTCGCTAGTAGTATATAATAGAGATAATGGAACGTTAATAACTCTCAGTATATAATTATTAAAAATAAAGATAAATGCCCTAACTGGACAATTCTAGCAGTCAATCAAAATGTCCAAACTTATTTAAATTGTAAATACATTTGCTGTCATCATTCAGTTTTGTATTTGGACCTCAACTACAGCCTTTTCCTGCTCTATGTCCCTTTTTTGGGGGGAGATTACATTACATTACTTCTAAAGTTGTTGACATCCGAGGTTTCAGAAACATTACTATTAGATGTAGTAACTCTATTATATGTTCTGTTGAGCATATCATGAATAAGGTCAGAGAAGATGTTTTATATTCTCTAAATAACAACTTCTTACAAAACCTTAATCAGTCTTGGAACAGAATGATATGAGATATTCTCATGTACATGGACCGCGTGTATGTCTAGCAGAACAATGTTGAAAATGTCTACAACTTGGGCTTGGTAATATTTCATGACCAGGTTATACTCTACTGCTGTATAAGAGACCATCTGCAACAGACCCTGCTAGACATGACTGAACAAGAGACGAAAGAAGAGGTTGTGGACAGACGTCCCCAAAAGAATGCTTGTCAGGCTTTGACCATTCTTGGACTGTGAAGAAGATCAGTCGATGAAGATGATTTTGAAGCCCTCTGTGTGGTGTATCACCAAATTAATATTACACAAGGTTCGTCTACATTAAAAGGTATTTATTAAAAGGCAGATAACACAATACTATAAATGTATTACAAACACAACAGCCCAGACCCACGGAGCAAAACCCCCTTTTAAATCTATCTACCTATATATATATATAGTAATTCCCTTCCCCAAACGCTTGATCTTACCCACGGTCAGACCATTGACATGATCACCACGATCAACCATCACCAACACCACCCAGCAAGCAAACAGGAGAAAGCACCAGTTTCCTGCCTGGATATATCCTTAGTTGAGATGATGTAATTTACATCACATCCTGTCCATGACTTCCTTTAGCAATTGTGGGAGGGAAGTAAAGATTCTCAGCCCTCCTACAAAGGCCTGTTTAAATTACCATTCAAGGAAGACAAGTTACCACATTCCCTCACTTTTTCTTCTTCTATGTTGCTCAGTTTTCTAGTTATCCCTCTAGTACAGGAGAACCTAGTGGGAGCAAAAACCTGATATACAGGAGAAATTCAACCCACCGTCCCTCCGGAATAGTTCCCTCAGCGACATAAGTTCTCCTGTACTTTCCTATGGCTGTCAATCCACATATTACACAAAAAAACAGAATTTATAGAATTTAGGTGAGAGTGTGTGATAAATGTTTATGTATGTGCAATGTAAAACTTTATTGAAGAATGTATGAGAGAGAGAAAGAAGAGGAAAAAGACACATTATTATATATCCTCCTTGCAAGTTTCATTGCCACACAAAAGTATATTATTATAATTGTCGTTAATACTTGAATGAACATGAGTACCAGCGACAGTGTTCGTAGGACTGGATGTGTCTCTGACTCATGAAGTTCCAAGGTAAAAAGCTTCATTGTCAAATTTGTCCAATCTGCATTTGCAGTAAAATTGATCATTTCAGTGGTAAGGTTTCTTGATGGAAATACCATGATACAAGACCCTTCTTCCACCAAACATATTTCATCAACTGTCCTATATTCAGAGTGGCCGATAAAGCATGCAATGTCCCCTATGCGGATCACCTCTTGCACCAGGTTTTCTTTTATCAACTGCACCCAGCCATCCTCCTCAGCTCCTTTCTCCCAAACACAACTGCACAGCCAATGGTGTTGAGATTTCCTGCAACAGCTTTCATCCATCTCCAATCCTGTAATAGTGGCCAGTCTTTTTGATGGGAAGTGTTGCCTGTAGATTCCATCACTTAACGTGCCAATGCTATGTATGAAGTTCAGTTGCTCTGCCTGCCCCTCCCAGCGGGGAATTGCCAGGATTAGTCCTATTGTCCCAGATTGTAGTCCATGTGGCATCCATTGATCTGGGCCTTCAATATAGCTGTATTTAAGATTGTCCTCAGTGATGTCCACTCCTTTTCTTTTCAATGACGTGATAATCCTTGCCTGGATGTCTTTAATAGTTTCCTTTAAATCTGCCAACAGCTTTCCTCCAATCATAGAACAGAAAATGGCAGTTCCCACTATTTCATTCTTAATGCTGTTAGCAATGGAAGCAATATTTTCCTCAACTAGATGCAGGTTGTTGGCAATGGTGTGTATGTCATCAACATTGTCTGTCAGTCTACTCACTATAAGGGAGTCAGCTACTCCACCTGTTTTCATAGCATGTCCCATGCCATCAGTAAGGGAGTTTATCCGGCTGTTCACTCCAATGATGTCTGCTGAATTCCATACTCCCAATCCAGTTCTGACTCCTCCTAAAAGGGCTGCAAGTGTGTCCCGTTTTTCTCGACTCCCTGCTCCGGTCCACCCAATGATGGTCTCTTGTATACTTTGCTTAAACCACTGCCGCTGTGATTCCGGGCACTTTGGAGGAATAGAAAAATCATTAAAATTTAGAATTATTGGGTAGTAAGTCCACCCAACCCCTTGCACAACTGTTTCATGTGTTGGTACCACCACCAATCCGCCTATTGGCCATGGTACCTTCTTCTGATCTTTACAACGTTGCAGCTCCTTTACAGAGACAAATACTTCATCTATTGTTAGAACACACCCCTTTCCAGTATCAAAATTGCAGAATTCCTCTAGGTCAGGCTGGGCAGCTATAACTGCAGCGTCCCATTCTCCACCTTCTTCTAATGTTAAGTTACTCACTACTACTGTAATATTTGTAAACCTCTCTTGTATTGGAGCTCTAAGAGCTAATCCCCTGGTACTATTATGTGGCAAAATAATGTTTACTTGTAACCCTCCACCCTCTTTTACTTCCAATTCCCTGGGCCAAATAAATCTATCTGCTTGAACATAATGTAACTCCAATCTTTTCAAACTCTCTCCCTTATTTGCAGTATCTTCTGGCCTTATTGCCTGTCTCCCCATTCCTACTGTGATACAGCTTATACTTATCCATCCTGGAACAAGAATCCACCACAATCTTCTGTTGACACGCATCTTCATTCTTATACAGCCTTGCTCTGTGGGAACACTAGATTCCATCATTAGAAACATATACATAACAAAAACAACAGGGGCCATTCTTTTTGCAAGTTTGTTCACGGCCCTGTAATCAATGGTAAGTCTCCATGATGAGGCTGCTTTTTCATCTCTATTCCCTTTTAACACAGCTTTTCTCACAGGCCAACATGGTGAGTTACATGCATACCCATTTCCAGATTTAATTATTCCACTTCTCTCCAGTATTTCTATCATCTTGGTGATTGATGCCACTGATTCTCTTGGGACTGGATATTGCTTTTGCCATTGTGGGTCTCCTCCTTCCAAAAAGACCATTCCTTTCATTCTTGCACAGTCTAATTTATCTGTAGCCCAAACAGGTATGTCTTGGATTAGCTTCTGCAGCCATTCTGGTTGTCCGTCTAGTTTCAGTTTGTTTTTTTTCAGACTTTTTATCGGAGAGACAATATATGCCATTGGGAGCACAACCCCTTTCGTCAACTCTGTACTTACCTGATTCACCTTTTCTGTCTTCCACAAACAAAAATTGGCAAGATCTACAATGAAATTTCCTTTTTTTAAAGCTTCTATTCCCAATATTTCCTCTGGCCAACCCACTATTGCTTCTACTTCTATTGTTTTTTCTCCAACTGCTACATCAATTGGACCTGCTCTAACCTCCTGTGGATTCCCAGTAACTCCCATACTACTTACTGAAGAATCCCCATTTTTGACCCTGTTGGTCATTGTAACTGCTGCTCCTGTATCTACCAACATATTTTTCCCTACCCCTGCGATGACTGTATAACTGGTAGGCCGACCTGCCTCATCCATGGTTAAATTAGCTGAGTGAATGAGATGCTGAGGCGCAGGGGTTGGGATTTGTCATTGTGACTCACTTCTACTCTGTCCCTCTTTTATCATCTTTGCCTCATTTTCCTTCAATTTCCTCTCTGACTCAGCTACCTTGTTTTTAAGTATGTGATTTTCCTCTTCTATCCTATCCTTCTGTCTCCTGAGTTCCCAATAGCCCATGTTACCGTTTCTCTCTCCCTCCTGATTAGCCCTCCAGTTGCTGCCATCCCTATTACTATAGTCCCTAGGTGGATCTCTCCATCTTTTGTCAAGTTCTGTTTTGGTCTCCAGTTTTGATCATCCTTCTTGTTCTGGGGTACATCCCACGTCTGGTTTCTCCAATTACCATCTATATCTCTACCAGACTCGACCTTAAATGTTCTTACAGCTGAAACAGAGCAGGCCTGTTCTGTGAAAGGATGCTTGATCCACCACTTATCAGCTCTAGTTAGTACCATTTCCAAGTCTGTTGGTGTTGGATCAAAAAGCCTGATAAATTCTTGACACTCCCGGGGAAGGGCTTCCATTACTTTTGCTATATGTTCTGGTGAGCCCAGCACTAGAGGCTGTTGAGGTTGTCGTAGAGTATACCAAAAAAATATCCTTTGAGCTACCTCTCTAGGACCATCTATTGGCCTCATGGTAATATTTGCTATTTCTTTCTCTATGCTAAGTAGATAGAAATTAGTTGCAGCAATTCTTCCTGCCTGATCAGACACACTGTTATTAAATCCCAATAGTCTACTAGCCAAAGGACCCATAGCGTATTCTAACAGTTCTGTCCATTCCTCTAAGTTAAGACCTCCTTTTTTAGCTCTATCTGCTCCCCTCATAAACCAATGTGTAAATGTATTAAAGTTGTTAGTTGGCATACTTCCCCACCATTTCTGGCATAGACATCGGTCGAGTCTGCATAGAAAATCCTGTAGGTGTTTGCCTTGCATTAAATAATTCTGAAACAATAACTGGTGCTTGTGGTATGGTATCTACTTGTGGAACAGAATAACATAAGAAATCTTTTCTATCTTGGTTCATTTTCGGCACTGGTTCTTTATTTTGTGCCACGAACATATCCAGATCTGGATATATTTTGGCAATGTCTCTGACTCCTTTTATCCCTTCTAACTTTGTTTTATTTTTATAGTCCATTATTATGTTTTGAAGTTCTGTTATTTTTACTCCATAAGCATCCCTCTGTTCCTCTATTTCCCCTAACTCCCTTTCTAGTTCCCCCACAATTGTAGTTGTTCTCAAAGCTGCAATTTTTAAACAATCCCTTTTGTCCATTGCTTCCTCCATTTTATTTGTTGTTTCCAAATTATGCTGCCGTAATTCTACAACTAAGTCTATTAGGCCTCCTATTGTGGCTACAACAGCTTGTGTGACCAAACTTTTTCTCTTCTTTGTTCTATACTTTTTGTTATTTACAATTTGTTTTAGAACATCCATTAATCTCTTCTCTTTTCCACTGTCTGGGTTTGCTGGCTCTGGAAGCTCATATGGACCATCATGTTTTTGAATATGTTTCCTAAAGTACTCACGCACTTCTGTGGGAAAGTATTTGGCCCCTTGAATAGACATTTCTACTCTTTTACTCACCCAAGTAAGAATCCAAATCAATTTGCGACTAAAGTAGCATGCTTCTGAGTAGCCAACAATAGTTGATGACTATTCAGTAGGCCAGGTGTAATATGTAGAAAAATAGATTAGTACCCACAATGCAAATTATACTTACCTTAGTATGGTGAAGGTAATACTTGCTAATTAACTTAAAATATAATAGCAAGGCCTGCAGGGTAGGAGATAAACCCGAACGAGGATATCCAAAATGTATAAGGTATGGAAGCCTATAGTGTATTAAAATGCACGCCTGAAATAATATATATATATATATATATATATATATATATATATATATATATATAATATTTAAAATGGTTTATTTATTATTTTTCTCCAGGCCTGTACTATGATAAAGGACTAGAGAAAGAAAAAGAAAAAAGAGAAAAAAAAAAACCAAAAACAAAACAAAATAATAGTATTAACAAACTCAGGTATTTGAAACACACAACAAACTAATTGTGGCCTGGTGCCCAAGCTTGTATAATAAAATGGAGACCCAAACTAGGATACAAAGGAAATCAGCATTCAAATACAACAAAAAGCCACATGGAGCCTACCATATTGTATTCAAATGCAGGGCTAGGCCTGTACTCTGATATTCAACTCACTCAGATATTTGAAACCCACAAAAACAAACTGTATGATATATTTGTTTTATGTAGCAAAATAAGCTAATACGATATAAAGGATTAAAAATAATAATAATTGAGGCCTATGCTGGTAGTCTATTACAATAAAATAAAAATGAAGGCCTGAAAAACTACTAGGCCTGCTAATATATTCAAAATTGAGGCCTGATGCCCAAACTTGTATATTAAAATGTAGGCCCAAACTAGGATACAAAGGAAATCAGCATTCAAATACAACAAAAAGCCGCATGGAGCCTACCATATTGTATTCAAATGCAGGGCTAGGCCTGTACTCTGATATTCAACTCACTCAGATATTTGAAACCCACAAAAACAAACTGTATGATATCTTTGTTTTATGTAGCAAAATAAGCTAATACGATATAAAGGATTAAAAATAATAATAATTGAGGCCTATGCTGGTAGTCTATTACAATAAAATAAAAATGAAGGCCTGAAAAACTACTAGGCCTGCTAATATATTCAAAATTGAGGCCTGATGCCCAAACTTGTATATTAAAATGTAGGCCCAAACTAGGATACAAAGGAAATCAGCATTCAAATACAACAAAAAGCCGCATGGAGCCTACCATATTGTATTCAAATGCAGGGCTAGGCCTGTACTCTGATATTCAACTCACTCAGATATTTGAAACCCACAAAAACAAACTGTATGATATCTTTGTTTTATGTAGCAAAATAGGCTAATACGATATAAAGGATTAAAAATAATAATAATTGAGGCCTATGCTGGTAGTCTATTACAATAAAATAAAAATGAAGGCCTGAAAAACTACTAGGCCTGCTAATATATTCAAAATTGAGGCCTGATGCCCAAACTTGTATATTAAAATGTAGGCCCAAACTAGACTCCACACACAATCAGCACTTGATTTCCCATGCAGAGGATAATTAGACAAAGTATTTTTTCTTCCCCCAAAAAATAAATCTGACTATCTATTAATGTGATATTACCTCATAAATAACCTTTGTAGAAGTCTAAAATTTGTGGTCGCCAAATGTGGTGTATCACCAAATTAATATTACACAAGGTTCGTCTACATTAAAAAGTATTTATTAAAAGGCAGATAACACAATACTATAAATGTATTACAAACACAACAGCCCAGACCCACGGAGCAACACCCCCTTTTAAATCTATCTACCTATATATATATATAGTAATTCCCTTCCCCAAACGCTTGATCTTACCCACGGTCAGACCATTGACATCATCACCACGATCAACCATCACCAACACCACCCAGCAAGCAAACAGGAGAAAGCACCAGTTTCCTGCCTGGATATATCCTTAGTTGAGATGATGTAATTTACATCACATCCTGTCCATGACTTCCTTTAGCAATTGTGGGAGGGAAGTAAAGATTCTCAGCCCTCCTACAAAGGCCTGTTTAAATTACCATTCAAGGAAGACAAGTTACCACACTCTGTACAGCTTTTTTTTCAGGTGGAAAGGCAGAGTTTTTTAGCTAAAAACAGATGGTGATGCACTGTTAGATAAATCCACAGAAGAGACTATTGTAAAAGTTGTGCAGAGGTAGCTAATCTCCAAGCACAATAAGCTTTATAGCAGAGTGGCCAGAAGAAAGCCATTACTTTCATCAAAACACAAAATTGCATGTTTTGAGTTTGCGAAAAGGCATGTGGGAGACTCCCAAAATGTATGGAAGAAGGTGCTCTGGTCTGATGAGACTAAAATTTAACTTTTTGGCAATCAAAGAAAACGCTCTATCTGGCGCAAATCCAACACATCACATCACCCAAAGAACACCATCCCCACATTGAAACATGGTGGTGGCAGTATCATGCTGTGGGGATGTTTTTCAGCAGCAGGGACCTGGAAACTGGTCAGCGTTGAGGGAAAGATGGATGGTGCTAAATAGAGGGATATTCTTGAGCAAAACCTGTACCACTCTGTGCATGATTTGAGGCTAGGACAGAGGTTCACCTTCCAGCAGGACAATGACCCCAAACACACTGCTAAAGTAACACTTGAGTGGTTTAAGGGGAAACATCTAAGTGTGTTGGAATCACCTAGTCAAAGCCCAGACCTAAGTCCAAAAGAAAATCTGTGGTCAGACTTAAAGATTGCTGTTCACAAGCTCAAACCATCCAACTTGAAGGAGCTGGAGCAGTTTTTCAAGGAGGAATAGGAAACAATCCCAGTGGTAAGATGTGGCAAGCTCATAGAGACTTATCCAAAGCGACTTGGAGCTACGATTGCCGCAAAAGGTGGATCTACAAAGGGGGGTGAATAGTTATGCACATTGACTTTTTCTATTATTTTGTCCTATTTGTTGTTTGCTTCACAATAATAATAAAAAAACATCTTCAAAGTTGTGGCCATGTTCTGTAAATTAAGGGATGCAAATCCTCAAACAATCCATGTTAATTCCAGGTTGTGAGGCAAGAAAACACGAAAAATACCAAGGGGGGTGAATACATTTGCAAGGCACTGTATATTAATGCTTCAATAACAAAGAAAAATGCACAATTGAGGAAATACAGCAGGAGACTTATATCCCAGAATAAGAGCCAGCCAGGGCACTGCAGCTTCTTGCATGTGGACAGCCCACTCAACGACTTCTCACAAAGGAGCCCAAAACAAAAGAAAAGGAGAGGCCACATGTTGACTGTCAATGACCAATTCCAAACTGCACAGAGTTAAGATATAGACAGTGGCTAACAAACAAGAGGATTCTGACCCTGAGCGAAAAGAGATAAGACAGTAGGTTGATGATGACAGAAAGCTTGAGATAGAAGCTGTCATAGTTCAAATGATAAATTCTAAAAAGAAAATGCAGCAGAATATCATTGTAGCAGAGATAACACAGCAGCCTGGGGCTGATTCCTTGTTTGTTAAAGAGCTATTGAACTTATTGACTTAGTGAAT
Organism: Discoglossus pictus; assembly: GCA_027410445.1. Lineage (NCBI taxonomy): Eukaryota > Metazoa > Chordata > Amphibia > Anura > Alytidae > Discoglossus > Discoglossus pictus. The sequence goes on along the minus strand of CM050173.1, from coordinate 38,231,477 downwards.
GAAAATGTTTAGCATGAACACCCAAAGATCGGAAAGTTTACAATGCATACTGCAAGTCAGTTCACTCTTGAACTTTATACCGCTTTGCATGAAATGCAAAGTTCTTTTAAATTACTACGTATCTCCTATTAAATTACAGTATATGCTCTAGAACATGCACAACAAGCCTAAAATAATTTTCAACATCAAAATCGCTTGTAGATATCATTACTACTATTGTACATGTGCATGTTGTTTTTTCAATACTGTAAGGAAAGAACCAGAACCCCCCCCCCCCCCCAAAAAAAAAACATTTTAAATTAAAAGTCAAGTTAAGAAAGTTATTGGAATTTTATCGCCCCCCCAAAAAAACAAAAACAAAAGAGATTGTGAGACTACATGAGGAGTAACTCACAATATGAAAGTGCAGCAGGGTAGCTGATGCAGATAAAATCACTGAGAAACACAAAAGGTGAGCTTACTATAACTGCTGAAGAGTGCAGCAGTGAGTATTTCTCAATCCCCATGCAAGACTTTTGATTAAAGCCATTATACCATTAGTGTTGTCTACAATGATAGCGAAACGTCTCCAACTGTAGCCCACCAAACCCTAGAAGCAATTTCTCTGCATGGTCTTCTAGTTTTGTATATAAATACTAACTATTCAGATTGTGCTCAGTAGACAATAGACTATTCATTTCCTGATTTCATAACATTACTGAGAGACAAACTTGAATGGTGAGTTTCTGATTTAAACACAAATGCATATGACGGGGTAAGAAATCCTTAAAGATTCACCAGATGTTAGCGGCTCTTTCTTGTAGAAGAAGAGTAATTAACAGAGCTAAAATATAATAAAAGCTTGAAATTAAAATACAAAGAAAAGGATCCAGACACCTTTTGGATATCACCTCAAGAAGACTTTCCTAATTTGGCTAAACTAGCTCTCATAAGTTGTTTCAGTTTTTAACCACCTATTCTTGTGAAGCTGACTTTTCTGTTATCACCAATAAGAATGAAACTGACTCACGTTAGTCCTAACACAAAATAAATTTGAAAGACTCCCCAAGCAAACATCAGCCACTATACTTATAATAACATTCCATTAAACATTTCTTTGTAAATGTAAATGTGTGTATTTGTATTCTGCTATAAAGGTTCATAAATACTAAATTTGTATATTACACCTTTAAAAAAATTGTGGTGAGGTGTGGTGCCACTCAGAATTTGGGGTGTCCTTGGGGTGTCACCAAGGAATATGTTTGAAAAGCACTGAAATACTGTATATTTATATATTTTTTTTACATTCTCATATTTATATTGGTCACGTGGGTTCAATATTTGACTGAAAACTATTTCTACACCTATCAGATTAATTTATATTTTGGACCCCCAAGGGGCCAGACAGAAAATGCCCATGGGGATCGATATTGACCTGCATGTACCTAATGATCATCTTCTACCTGCCCCTATGGGGGCCCCTATGGAGTCCTATGGCACCTTTATCCCTACCATGAGGGTCTCTATGGGGACCCCATGCACTCTATTCCCACATAAGGGCTAAAACTAGCTTTCCAAGTCTAATCTATAAGTACAAAAAAAAACAAATAATCATTACTTTAAATGAAATAAAAAATGTAAGGCCCCTTACGGGACACTAATTAACCCCCTCAGTCCCATAAGGGTCTACACAGACCCTTATGGGGCAATAATTCCAATTTAATAGAAAAATAAGTATGCCAAATTTTGAGCCCGTAGTCGCTGCTGGCCTCACATTGGAATTACTGGGCTTGAATTTAATAGGGCTGTAAGTAGTCCAATGTTTGCATAAGTGATAGCTGGATACAACAGTACAAATTCCCACAGTTCACAGTTGAATAGTATTTGAAAGGTTAAGTGGGCATGATACTGCAGATCTGTTGTATAAGTTATATATAAAGAAAAGAAGAAAAAAAATGACGTGTTTTATTTGTAATTTTAAGAGAGAGTGAATATAGGACTTAGAGAATGCAGACAACTCATCTTGCACATGTTTGATATCTTTACACAGTATCGAAAGTGACAATGAGGTGCTGCCATTGTGTTTGAGAGAAGTCTGAGAGTATTCTATGTACACAAAATACTACCTCTATTACAATCTCTGATTTACTGATGCATTATCCTATCTGAGAAAGACACCATTGTGAGCACACTGATATCAATTAAGGGGGCATAGTCTTGTCTGGTTGGTTAATATTGATGTTTCAATTTTCCCAAATTTAATTTCTATTACGAATTTCATTAACCCCTGTAATAACACTATAAGTGCCATGAGGGTCCTTCAAGACCCTGATGACACCAAGTCTAAACACTACACTATTAACCCCCCCCTCTACCCTTTTAACCCCCCTCTGCAATATTAACCCCCCTCTACACTATTAACCCATCTCTACCCTATTAACCCACCTCTACTCTATTGACCTCCCTCTACACAATTAACCCCCCTCTACACTATTAACCTCCCTCTACCCTATGAATCCCTACACTACCTACCTATCACCCTAATAAAATCCCTATTACCCCACTAATTAACATTACATTGAACAAAATGACATTACAAAAAATAATAAACAATACACAGGGTGTATCCCACTATTAACCCCCCCTCTACCCTTTTAACCCCCCTCTACACTATTAACCCATCTCTACCCTATTAACCCACCTCTACTCTATTGACCTCCCTCTACACAATTAACCCCCCTCTACACTATTAACCTCCCTCTACCCTATGAATCCCTACACTACCTACCTATCACCCTAATAAAATCCCTATTACAAAAAATAATAAACAATACACAGGGTGTATCCCATTGTGATTGGCTCCAAGCATCTGCATCTTCTGATTGGTTGCAATCTGATTTACAGTTAAATCAGCCAATCAGACGCTTGGAGTCAAACACAATGGTATACACCCTGTGGGGTGTATACCATTCTCATTGGCTGAAGGCAATAGCGCATTTTCAGCCAATCAGAAGGCCCCATTTCAAAATGTTAGCGGAGCCCCAAGAGAACCCTAATTTGCGGCGGGAAGCTCCTCCAGGGAAGGACTCCGTTATTGTTTTTTAATATTTTTAGACCGGTGGATTTTTTTTGAGGGGCCCTGCCAGCAAAGACTACAAGGAGGACGGGGTATCACGGAAAGGTAAGTGTACTATCTAGAATGTTTTTAAATAGATGTTGTGTTTATTTCTTTATTAACTTTAATGTTTCTTTTTTTCCTAGGGGTGCCGGACCTGTGGAAATTTAGGAAAGGCCTTTGGCTAAGGACGAAGCACAGAAGACCATCGTCACTGGAGAGGCATTTAAGCAAGGTAAGTGGTCTTATTTACCCTATTCTAGTTTTAGTGGGGGGTTTTAGGTGTAATAATAGGGTTTTTATTATATGTAATTATAGGCTTTCTTATTGTATGTAATGTTATTTTATTTTATTTAATTATAGGTTTTCTTATTTTATGTAAATATAGTTTTTTTTATTTTATGTAATTATAGTTTTTTTTATGTAATATTAATTCTTTAATTTTGTGTAATGTATGTTTTTTTATTTTGTGTAATGTAGTTTTTTTCAGTAATTTACTTTTTTATTTTGGGTAATTCGTGGGGTAATAGGGGTTTTATTAGGGTGTTAGGTAGGTAGTGTAGGGGTTAATAGTGTAGAGGGGGGTTAATAGTGTAGAGGGGATTAATAGGGTAGAGGGGGTTAATAGTCTAGAGGGGGGATAATCGGGTAGAGGGGGGTTAATAGTGTAGTGTTTATACTTAGTGTCATGAGGGTCCTGGAGGACCCTCATGACACTTATAGTGTTATTATAGGGGTTAATAGTGTATAGTCTATATAGACCCCTATTGGACTGATGGGGTTAATTAGTGTCCCATAAAGGTCTGTATAGACCCTTATGGGGCTGAGGGGGTTAAGTATTGTCCCATAAGGGTCTGTATAGACCCTTATGCGACTGAGGGGGTTAATTAGTGTCCAATAAGGGTCTGTATAGACCATTATGGGACTGAGGGGGTTAATTAGAGGCTCATGGGGGTCTGTATAGACTCCCCCATGAGTGATGGGGCTAATTTTAGATGGCTTGGGGGGGTACTTACCCTTGCGGCAGTGGTTAATCTTTAGTTATCGAGGGACCTTTACAGATTTTTAAGGACCCGTGCTGCAAGTGGTAATATGGGGACACTGCAAGTGGTAATATGGGGACACTGCGGGGGTCCGGATGGGGACCCCCAGCATAGGGGGTTAGTTTTAAGAGCAGGGGGGTACTTGAAATAGCGCTGCGGCCGCGGTTAACAGTTTAACTGACACGGGGTGTATTTGAAGAGCAGGAAGATGCTTTCGGGGGCCGTAGCGGTGGTCTCTTCTGCTGCTCACGCAGCAAAGTAAGGGCTTTTACAGCCTTTGCGAGTCCTCTCCAGCACTCGTTGGGCTTTTGGCTCCATTTGCATGTAACGGGCTAGCTCACGGGGGACTTTGTGGCAATTTAATAGAATAATGGGAACATATCTGGACTGATCAACGTGTTGCGTGCTGCGATGTTCCACGTTCCACAAAATGTAGGCATTTTTCGTCCCTCCTGCATTTTAACACGCAGGTTGACAACGTAGAGGTTTACAAGGCTAATTTAATAGCCTTCAGCCCTACGTTTTTCACTACGGGCTACTTTTTCAAATATAGCCCCAATTTAATGCGGCTGTACATGTAGTTTTGACAAACTATACATCCATGCTATGAAGTAATATATTTACTTTTATTGCACAAGTTCAGCTTGTTTTCACTTAATAACCCAGCCAGGAAGGTTTGTTGCTTTTTTGCTGACTATTAGCCACATTCAATTCGAAGCTCGTATGTGCAACGTGAGACCCGCAATGGCTGCGAGCTTGAAAAGTTGCAAGTTACGTGCTTGAGAGGAAAACCTGTAAACCATTTTTCGCTTGTCGGATGTGCGGCCGTGAATGTGATCAATTAGTCAAACTCGTAGTTAAGAGTTTTGATGGAGCCAATGGAAACAGAAATCGTCATAATTATGTCCCTGAAGAATGGAGGTGGAATTTCAGTCTTACGGGGTTCAATTACGAGTTACGATTGGACCCACATTCCAGATGTAATGCAATATTGATAAAGCTGTAAATATGATATTTTATTACTTGTTTGTTCCATGTATATGTATTAACACATTGATTGCCATGATCAATATAACACGGAAAATAAACATGAAATAAAGTATTTTATTTGGCCAATTTGCAAGCTTGAGAAAGTTGTGCTATTAATTCTAAGACCTAACATCACTTTCCCTTTCAATGAAAGTACAGTAGTGTGTGTATATTTGCATTTACAGTGCTACGCACTGGACTTTACCCCCCTTATGGGGCCTCTCTAGCACTCGTTGGCTTTTTGGCTTCATTTGAGAGTTACAGGGTTGAACGCCAGTGATTTTGATGCAATTTAATAGCGCAATTGTAATGTAGCAGTTACAGGATTAACAGATCAAAGGATTTGCAAGCTCGCAAATCGAATTCTCAGGTCCTGTAGGGTTTTCTCTCTCCTACCCCGCAGGTCGTCGGTGGGCTGGTTTAAGAGGCCAATTTATTAGATGTAAGTCTTGCAAGCTACGTTGCTGTGTGGCTGTCAGTTTGTGATCCTGAGACCTAGATTCCTGCTTTTGAAATCTAAATACATCTAGAAAAAATAGAAGGAGGATACAAAAAGTCAGAAGCCCAGGCTAAGAAGAGTCTCATAGGCACTTCTGGTTATGTAAATATCAGACATTACTACTGCAAGCATTCTCCTTAAGGTCTGATATGCTGTGGGGTTTGGAAACAGCCAGGAGATAGAACCACAATGCTGGGCAGAATATTGAAGACTGATGTGCCTTGGATTCAGCTCAAGACTGAACTTGTCAGTACCAAACTTGTCAGTACATAACCAATGATCAGAACTGGTTTAGAACATGGTTAGTCAAGGTCCATAGCTTGAGCTAAGAGCTGGCAGCAGAAAGGCAAAATCAAGGAATAGGCAAAAGTTGAAAGCCAAGTATAAGACAGGAACAAATAGAGTTGATCTTTGTAACCACTGCAGCAGGTGTCTGATCAAGGCACAATGAAAAACAGATTCCTTAATATACTAAACACACAGCAGCAGTTTTCACAAAAATTAAGGAGGAAGAGTGGAGTTACAACTTAGTAACAGCCATGATAACAGGTTTGCTGAGGTCTGTGACCTAAGGTGAAACAAAGGAGATAGTGACCTCTTTAACTACTGAGAAACCAAAAGATTCATTCAAACCTATCACTGTGAACAATGGAGGAGAACATGTTGTCCATACTTTGATAACTAGGACCTCACTTGCTTATTCCTAAGTATCTGCCCTAATTGATGCACTGTACCATCTATTCCGACCCACTTTTCTTTTGCAATAGAACTGGATGGTGGAATGTCCTAAATCTCAAAGAGGTGACAATATTTTATCTAAAATATGCAAAGAAACTAGAGATAGAGACAAATATGCAAAGAAACTAGAGATCCAGACAACTCTTAATTACACTTTTCTTTGCCCTGGGCACTCAGACAACATCTCTCTTACTGTATATATCTGATTATGTGCACACACACAATATATGTGTGCTTCCTATACTTGGGGGGGATCTGGGGGGAGTTCATTGGTGAATCAGTGCTAAACTGTTTTCCCTCCCCTTCTGGCACATCCATCAGGGGAAGAGACTCCTGAATGATATCATGTGTGTGTGATGTCATTTGGGATTCTCTACCCCAGCAAGACGACGCGCTGGCATAGTTTAGTTTATCACTATATCACCAATGACACCTCCCCCTCCCCGATCCTTCCTAGGAAGCCAGCATGCAGGCGGGCTGCTGCAGCCAAGGGGGCCCGGGGGTGGCCAAGGTTGAGTAAAGCAAAGTGGCCCCCCAGGGGGAAATACAAAAATAGACAGAACTGGGGCCAGTTCAGTAACTCCGCCCCTGCCCATAGTTCACTTCTTGTGGTTGTCTTGGCATCACATATATCTTTTTTCATGACACTGTAATACTTTGCTTAATATTTCAGAATAACAAAGGTGAGGTTAAAGGAGCATGTAAGGTCTCTGGATTTTCCTATGTTTTCTTCAACTGGCTCTCAGAACCCTGAATGAGGTGGCTGTTCAGTTGGATTCCTTCCTCAGTGAATTTGTATTTTGAGAATTGTCTTGTTCTGTTCTGATTGGAGCACCAATATTTTCATTTTTTCGCTTTTTATTGATTTTTCTTTTGTTTTCAACAGAGATCACAGCATGCAATATCCATTAAATCATTCAAGTGTTATACTATATTGTGTCTCTCAGAATTTTGTCATCTGTCAGCTGCAAAAACCTCTGGAATATCTCACTCATATAGTTGTGGATTTTCTAAAAAATATGAATGAATTTGCAATATCATTTTCATTGTCAGTTTGGTTTGCATAGCAAAACATTTTTCTAAAATGCTGTAAACATTCTGAATGTTCACACAAACATACTGTACATGAGTGGGTGATTCCTTTGAGCACAGCCTCTCAGAAAAAAAAATGTTAATTTTGTTTACTTTGTGATGCTTTGAAACAAAGCTATAGTGTGTTTAAAAGGTTGTATCACATAAACTTAAATGTTTCAGATCTAACAGGCACTGATTAACAGAAAAGTAGATTATAAATATTAGTTTGAAAAGTTCATTATACTCACAGATTTATTTGGAGCAAACTGAAATCTTGATATCCACACCTACAGACATGTCTATGTCAGCAACATGTCCTAGCCTATAGCAGCACAAGATGCCTTTCTGCTAGTTTAATACATGTTTTTTCTAATGGTAATCTGTATATAAGGCATTGATGTTCTTGTAGCCTCATTTAAGAAATTGTCAGCTGCAGAAAGCAATAAATGTCCAGTGAAGAGTATGCAGACATAGACTATGTTGGACAGGGTGTTTAGTGTAGGGTTCTAGCCTATCAGGCATGTTGCAGAATTTGGCTGAGAGATGGTCACTGATTGGTTAGCATGAGTTATTATTACAGAGTCTGCAGAGGGAAGACTCAACCCTGTAATGCTTGTCCTAATTTAGGTAGTAAAAACAAACATCCCCATTCATTTGCTATGATTTTAGAAATTGGTGCTGGTAAAGGAGCCCACACGAGTTACAGCTATTAAATTGGCCTCTTTCAGCTACTTGCAAACAATCTGCAGTTTACAGGATGAAAAACCCTACGTGCCATCAAAATCTGAACTCCGTCCCAGCTAAGCCTTTGATCTGTCAAGCCTGTAAATGTTACTATCGTAAATCACTATTACATTGCTATGAATCCCCAAGGACTCACGGGTGTTCAAACCCATAAACGGCAAATAGAGCCAAAAATATTACGGACTCCAAATAGGACCCACAAAGGGTTTACAGACAAGTTCTTATCACTGTAAAAGACAATATAAACACACCAGTGCGCTTTAAAATATGGGGAAAGCAATGAAAGGCATTGCAAGTACTTGCACAATAATACACAAATAAAAAAATAGGCATTTAAAACATGTTTTATTTTATCATATGTTGTAATGGCCATGCATATCCCAATATGAAAAGCCATGCTGCATCATTCAGAAAGCAATTAAATACACATTATCTGATTAAATTGCAACTCAAAAAAATGAAACTGCCTTCCATATAAACCCTCTCTTACTCACAGAGGCTCTAATTTGGACCCAGAAATATAAATATAATTGCATATACATCTCACTCATCACATCTACATTGGGAAAAGAAATAGTGGTCAAATTACACCGCCACATCACATATATCAGGTACCAGGGGAACATTTTATAATTTGTTGTTTAGTCTTTCAATCGTGTCCGACTCTCTGTGACCCTATGAACTGCAGCACATTTAGCTAGGTCTCTGCCTGTGCTGTTCCACAAGGTTTGCATGCCAAAGAAACTGGAGTTGGTTGACAGGTCCTTCTCCAGTGTACTGCCATTTGTCTGACCTCTCTACTATCACATGGCCACCTAGGGTGACCCTACATGGTATAGCTCACAGCTTTATTGAAGTACAAAAGTCCCTTCACCACCACAAGGCAGCGATCCAGAAGGGGAACAAGTGAACATAAACTGCACTAATCTACTCTAACCCATCAGAAAGGGCCACAAACAAACATGGAGGCTGTGCTGAGGCACATGAAGCAACAGCCAACTCACCTCCATCAGGGATAATCTCTGCTATGCCCATCCTGGAAAGTCCCACACCATTGCAGGTGGCCTTGTGCCAAGATGTATACCCATTATCATCTGGTGACATCCCATTAAGTGTTTTGCTATCAATCAATTCACATTATCACCTGTCATATTCTTATCAGGCGTTCAGGGGAATGTTGATACTCCACACTATCACAAATTGGTCTTTGCATGTGTATTAACCCTTTATTATTATTTATGATATATATTATTATATGATATCTTATGATATTATTACTATTATTATTATTATTGTTACCAAATGTATTAACCTATTGCATAGGAACTAGTGCTTATTAGATTACTGATATAGGAATGTGACACATATGTGATGTATGTGGATGTCTCAAAAACCCAACCATTGACAATACACTGACATGGTGAGAACGGTATAACAATCTTTATTTCACACACAGAGCACAATCAGAAATGGACAAGAGTTTGTTTGTTAGTGGTATGAATCAGAGTATGTTTGGATCTCCCAAAAATAATAGTAGGTTGAAAAGAAAATGGATACGAAGGAAGAATACATAGGGAGAAAACCCCAATGTTTAAAAATATTATCTATAATAAAGCGATAATCAGATATAGAACAAAAAATAAAATCAAGAGAAGTAGAAAGAAGGAAAATGGAAGCCTAAATGATTAAGATACTATCCCATAATGTACACGGATTAAATTCCCCCTCTAAAAGGAACACGGCATTTAAAGAATATAGAAAAATGAAAGCAGACATACTACTTTTACAGGAAACACATTGGAATAAAGAGGTATTGGAATATATGGGTAATAAAAAATATAATTTTAGAGTAGATTCCACATTTAATAAAAAATCTAGAGGTGTATCCATACTATTTAGTCATGAGTTAAAATTAATAGAGGAGACCAGAAGTATAGACCCTTTAGGGAGATACATAATCTGGGGTGGCCAGATTAATGAAGAGTCTATGACTATAGTTAATTTATATTTTCCAAACACCAAATAAATTAGCTTTTTAAAAAAAATCCTCAAAGAAATAACAAAATTTAGAAAAGGGAAGATAATTATAGATGGGGATTTCAATATGATAATGGATCCTATTAATGATAGAGTAGGAAAGTCTAACAAAAAAACAATAAACCAAATTAGTAAGACATCGAAAGAATTTAGTAAAGAGATGGGTGAACATGATTTACTAGATTGCTGGAGAATACTCCATCCATATGAAAAAGACTATTCTCACTTTTCTAACCGCCATAGATCATATTCAAGATTGGATTACTTTTTTCTAGATATAAAGACTCTAAGATCAATAAAGAATATTGACCTAATAGTAACCACATGGTCGGACCATTCTATTCTACCATTAGGTATAGAAGATATAAAAGACAACTTTCAAAAAAAAATGTTATGGAGGATTGATCCAATAATTTTTAAGAATGATGTAATATTAGAATCCTTAAAGAAAGAAACGAGAGAATTCTTTACAACCAATACAAATACGGTTAAGTCAAATGTTACTTTATGGTGTGCTTACAAATCTGTAATAAGAGGTCAAATAATCTCTAAAATGGCCAATATTAGAATATTAGAAAAGAAGAGTTATACATAGAGCTGAATAATCAACAAAAAATATATAAATTAAGTCCGAACAAGGAAGGAACAATTATAATTACTAAACTAAAGAATCAAATAAACAAGGCTTTGCAAAGTCAGGCAGATTCTATGTTGTGGAGATTCCAACAGACCAACTTTTTATTGGTGAACAAAATAAGTAAATACGCAAAAACTTAAGAAGCAAACTAATCAAAGAAAGATATTAAGCTTCAAGGGACCAAATAATAAAATCTATACGCATCCAGATAAAATAGGAGAAATTATTACAGAATTTTATAACTCACTATACAATATAGAAAACAAGTCAAACTCAATTAGAGACGAAATAAATACATTTTTGGATAAAACAATTCTTCCTACTATTGATAATGAAGACTGCAATTATCTAGACAAAGACATAACCCCTGAGGAAATAGACGAAGTAATAAAAAAGGCTAATTCTAATAAAGCCCCAGGACCCGATGGGTTTGATCATTTATTTTATAAGTTCCTTGGGAAGGAAATTTGAACAGGTCTTTTCGAAATTAAAATTAAAAACTCATGGGAAATAGAAGAGGAAATGGTTGAGGCAAAAATCATAAACATATTAAAACCAGGGAAAAATCCACAAGAAATTACAAGCTGCAGACCAATTTCTCTTATAAATATAGATTTAAAAATATATGCAAAAATAATAGCCAATAGGCTTAATAAAATACTGCCTAAATTAATACATATGGACCAATCTGGTTTCGTCCAAAGACGTCAGGCATCAGATAACACCAGAAGGTTAGTAGACCTGATATTTCAAGCGAAAAAAACTGGAGTTCCCACGTTGATCCTGTCTATAGATGCAGAAAAAGCTTTTGACAGGGTCAGCTGGGAATTCCCAGAAGCAGTGTTAAAGAAGGTCGGACTGACCAACTTTGTATCTAAAACAATTAAAGCCCTATATGAAAAATCATCGGTATATATAACAGGCCCAAATTTTCAATCAGAGAAATTTAGAATTTCTAACGGGACTCGCCAAGGATGTCCTCTTTCTCCATTACTATTTCTACTCTTTTTAGAACCATTGGCCTCAAGAATCAGATGCCACAATAAAATCAGAGGCTTAAAAATAGGACTAATAGAATATAAAGTTATGCTATTTGCCGACGATATTATAGTTACTATAACAGATCCAGTTGAATTTTGCAATAATCTGATGGAATTACTGACTGAATTTGGGAAAGTGTCATATTTTAAAATAAATCAATTAAAGTCTGATATAATTCATAGTGGTTTACATTTTGACGATATAAATAAATTAAAGAATAGCTATACCTTCAATTGGTATCAAAGAAGTATAACACATCTGGGTATAATATTTAAGTTTCATAATGATAAAATAATAGAAGATAATATACCAGATTTAATAAAAGAAATCAGGCTATTACTCTATGAGTGGCGAAATATAAGACTTTCATGGTCAGGTCGAATATCTATTGTTAAAATGAGTATGATTCCTAAATTAACATACTTATTCAGATGTATTCCGGAAAGAGTACCAACTTATATTATTAAAAACATTCAGAAAATAATAGATAGTTTTATTTATTTAAATAAAAAAGTGAGAGTAAAAAGGACAATAGCCAATAAAAACTTTGAACTTGGCGGAATTGGAACACCAGACATCAAAGATATCTGTGAAAATATCGCTATATCCCATATAATCAATATGAATATTAAAAATAGGAACACATGCTGGATGAATATAGAAGAAGATCTTGTGGGCTCTTCCTCAATTAGATCATTATTAGGAAAATATAAAAATGTAAAAGATAAATGGGGTAATCTACCTAAAGGAATAAGATCATTACTAAAATTCTGGGGTAAAAACAAAGACAAATTAGGACTATTCCATTTTCCGTCCTTATCAGCTCCAATTGACATCCTGGAGAACGGATGTAATAATAAAGTTATAAAACATCTAAAGAAAGCCGGACTTAAAAATGTTACAGACCTATATGGTGAAGGCTCCCTATTAAAATATATAGAATTCCAGAAGAAATACTCCATGGATAAGATATCCTGGTTAAATTATAAAGGTATGGCAGAAGTACTAAAAAGCAAGGGCTATACGCTGATAAATGTAGACAAACCTTATGAATTAGAGATACTTCTAAGTAAGGGTCATGTGACCCATCTCATCTCTAAGATTAATAAAATAAGGAAAAAAGGTCTGAATTATATAAAATCTGAGAAGGTAAAGGAATGGGAAAATGAATTTAAGCTAAATTGTGAAGACCATGATTGGATAAGAGCCTTAAGATTAATTAAAAAATCCTCGATAAATAGCTCCCTTAAAGAAATATATTTTAAGATAACTCAAAAGTGGTATTTAGTTCCGGCCACAATTAATAAATTTAATAATTTGTCCTCCCCACTTTGTTGGAAAGGCTGTGGCCAAATTGGCACATCAGCCCATATGTGGTGGGAATGTATAAAAATACAAAAGTTCTGGAAAGATTGTTGTAGTCATCTAACATCAATGTTAAATACCGATTGTCCGTGCTCCCCAGAAGTAATTCTATTCCATTTACAGATAGATAAAACTTTTCCTAAGGATAACCTATTGATATCACATATTTTATTAATTATTAAATATTTATTAGTGAAATATTGGAAAAAGCCTATAATCCCATCTTGGAGTGAAGTCTTGAATAAAATTAATCATAACAAAGAATTGATGAAGTCTAATTATACTCATGGTTCCAAAGATAAAAATAAAATTAATTGGAATACCTGGGAGAAATATATGCAGTAACGAAGAAAAGCTAAAAGAAAGGATATACCTATAAGGGATAATGGGTAAAGGAGAATGTAGAATCCTTTTGTATCCTTCAATTTTCTCACTTTCTCATACCTTTCCTTTCTCTCATTCTCATTGTTGATTGATAATGATGATGAGAGAGACGAGGATAAAAGTTTGTATATGCGGTATATGTAATTGTTAATGTATGTTTTATCCTGTATGAAAATAAGGAGAATGATAGAAAAATATAAGGAGAAAAAGGGAGAGAACTTTTATTACAATTATATAACGATACAATTCAAAAAAGAAGGAAAAAATTCTTAGTTGGTATGGTTTTTTATTAATATGTTTGCTATATCTCCTATTTTTCTTGATATTGAATATGAATTGATTTTGTATGTATTTTGTAACGTTTAATAAAAAAATAAAAAAAATAAAAAAAAAAGAAATGGACAAGACTGTGCATTAATATCATGGGTGTGGTGTGGGTGGATCCCGGGAAGGCAAGAGGCTATTGGAGAAAGAGGGGATACCTACAGGGGCTAATGTCATAGAATAAGCATGATGCATAGCACCTACCATGGTCACATGTGGTCACTACACCACAGCAACCGGAATCTGATAAAGAAAAGAAGCATCAGAAATCCCTCTATTTAATTAAAGAAACCGTTAATGTGCAAAGCACTTACAACTTGTCTATATCTGCTCAATGAAACAGATGCTTAAACCTCTGGGCTGTGTAATCCAGTCCAGTTTGACAAAACAAAAATATGAAAAAAATGGTTAAAAAAAAAGGCGGAGGAGGATAAAAAAATGAAAAAACATGCATGAATCGTACAGTGCTAAATATTGTAACTGTAACAATATACCAACTCACCTGATTTCCATATGTAAGCATTACTAACCATTAGCTAGTTCTCAGGAGAACTCACTGGCCATAACCATTAATAATGATGTGTCATCTCACAATAAATGCTTAGCTGTGACCATCATCAGTGGTCAAGGTGTACTATCACCTTCTCCATAAAAAACTGTAAATTAACATTGATATCACATCCATCAGCTATACAGCTGTTAGCACATGTTAAAGTATACTCATGATATCAGCAATAAGAGGAAATGCCACTAATACGGAGAGGACACAAAGGTCAGCAGCAGGATGCAATGTTACTTACATCAGACCAAAGGATCTGTTCTCAGACTGATATTGAGATCAGGATTACATGCTTCACTAGTGCATATATTAATGCTGGCTGTCATGAACATGCCATTGTGAGATTCTGCAAGTCCGAAGCCATAGTGGTATTAGTCTACATTTATGCTAACAACAATCATGTCTTAGATATGTGGCTATATGATAGCTTTAAAATTGTGGGAGCTACATGTTAGGGAGGGCAGCTTTAATTAAATGAATGTCTACATGAGAGGTACTGTGAAAAGCTTAAACCTCATACATTTCCTTCACAATGCTTGCAAATTTAGAAAATGCCTAAAACAAAACACAAGAAAACATAAGAATAAGACCTACAAAATGAGGCCTTAACAAATATAGCGACTGCAGAATCTCTTCTCAACAGCATTCCTCAGTGACCATCAATTGGTGAAATGTTAAATAGGACCCTACATGTCCACAGAGAAGGGGATCATGGACCATGTGATGGGAGGTAGCCATCTGCTTACCAAACATCAAAATTACAAAGGCCAAGATCCAAGACTCTGTCGCCAGGCTAGATTAGGTTAACATTGGGACCAATAGATTGTCACTGAGGAGAGCTGTTGAGAAGGCATAAAAATATGCGCAGCCCCTACATCCTCCTCCACCTAGTATCAGGGCCCCAATCCCACGTGGGCGGTCGCCATCTCACAGGTGCTGGTGGTGGGGGGCAGGGGGAGGCATCCCCCCGTGAGGCAGCGGCACAAGCAGTGGCGGTTCTGGTGACGGTGGTGGAGGCATGGGGGGAGGAGAGGAGGGGCAGGCATTCTGGTGCGCGGGGGGAGCCTCCGGGTTGGATGAGGCAGGGCTGGGGACCAGAGCACGGAGAACTACATCCGTCTGGCCCGCCACCACCTGAGCAGACCGGCCAGGTAGAACTCAGTCATGAGATGGTGCCTCCTCTCCTCCCTATTGCGCCTGGCCAGGCTGCTCATAAGCTCCCGGTGATTGGAGGAGATACTGGCATGGATCCCCTGCAGACAGTCCAGGATTTGTCTTCACATGGCCAGCATTTCCTCCTGAGCAGCCTGGCTTGGTGGTGGTGGGGATGGAGGTCTGGTTACAGGGCCCATTGGTGGTTGTGGAAGAAGTGGTGGCCCAGTGGGGGGGAGCTATTGCCTGGCCAGTGTCTGGCGCCAATATGGTGGTGGTGGATCTCCTGGTGGGAGCTAAGCAAATGAACCACAGGGGGAGGAGAAGGTGGGGGCATGCCCATATCACCCCTCCAATATGTGTGCCCTGGTGATGGCTGCAGCTGCAAGAGGAGGGGAGCAGTGGGGTTGAAGGCCACAGGGATGGCATACGGTCCTGCCAGTGGCCCCACTGCTCAGGTGAAGTCCTCCTCCTCCTCCCTTTACTAGGGAGCAGGGCGTGTGCTGGTTCCTCCTCCCCCTGCACCGAATCCTGCTGGGCTTGCTCTCACCAGTGGACCCGTAAAGCTGAGAAGGAGAAACATAGAAAAAAATTGATATGTGTTAGTGATGTTGAAGAAAACATTTTATTAAGTTCATTCATAACTATCTGACATTTAGGCTACAGGGCCATTGACCTCATAATCAGTGCACTTCATTGTGCGACAGAACAGAAGATTCCATGTTAATTGAGCGTTTAACTGCTGGACGATTACATTCTAGTAAGCAGTTACACCATAATATGTGAAACATTTGCTAAGGCAGTTACTGGTAATCAGCACTGTGTCTGTAGACAATCCTTAGATTGCATATGTTTAACTGTTCTTATTTAAATTACAATAAGGCAATAGATCACTTTAACATATAATCTTGTGCTCTTTCACAAAATGAATCTCTCCTAGAGTGAGGTAACTGTCCCTTTGAGTGCAACTCTGAGTATCTATCATTTGCTGTGATCTTTGTTGGGTTCTTGATCTTTATAGTTCTTGGCTCCTAACACTTTCTTTATTCTAGCTGCGGTCTGTGACTGCATACGCGCAGTGGGCACACCCATACATGGACTGGCTATTGGTTGATTACTGTTGTTGTGCCCACTGAAGACAAGGATTTGTCAGCCTCATGGATTTAATGACTCATGACTGATACATCTATCCCTTGTACATTCCATGAAGCTGACATGTCAGTGACCTTGTTGGTCATTCTGTACATGTGTAGTGTATGAGATATACATGTGGTGGCATGTTGGTGTATGTGATATTCACCTGACATGGTGGCTGGATCCTGCTGGGCCACCAGGCCTGAAGCTCCAGCATCAAGCACCATGCTCAGTAGGTCCTTGAGGTCCCTCTCCTACTCAATGGAGGTGACAGTCACTCAGGGGCCACCACTTGTTGCAGCGAAAATATCCTTTGCCACCTGAAGTCATTGAACCTGTGCTTCACAAACCTCACATCCCTTTCTGCCCACTGCTGTTATCGCTGCCGCTACCTCCTTCCATTCCTGGACCCTAGGCCTAAGCCTAGCTTGCCTACCCCTTGACAGGATAGCGGGCCACTCAAGGATGGCACGCAGGAGTACCACTGTCTGCTGGGGGGAGCGGCAAGTCATTTCGGGCCCTGTGCCTGCCCACATCCTCTTACCCTCCTGACTGTGGGTGGGGATCCTGTCCTCTCTCAACTGTCCCTGGGGCCTGTCCCTCATCCTTGCTACCATCCCCCTTGGGATCAGGCTCCTCCCCCTCTGATTCTAAGGACTATGTGCCTATCAATATGGGCACCGGCCCACCCACCTCCCCCCTACACTTTCTCCCATCTCCTCCTCTCCTCCTCCACTCACCACCTCCTCTACCTCCTCCTTCTCAACCTCCTCAACCTCCTCCTCAGCCTCCTCCTCCTCAGCCTCCTCCTTCATCTCCTCCTCCACCGCCTCCTCAACCTTCTCCTCCACCCCTCCTCAACCTCCTCCACCGCCTCCTCCTCCACAACATCCTCCACCGCCTCCTCCTCCTCGAACAGCTCAATCTCCTCCTCCACCATCTCTATCTCCTCTTCAACCTCCTCAACCTCCTCCTCAACCTCCTCCTCCTCTCCTCCACTCTCCTCCCCTATCCTCCTCTTCTCCTCCCATCCTCTCCAATTATCTCCCCTTTTCTCTCTTTCCTCCCTTTCAATCCCATAAATAAAATAAGGATGACAGCAAATAAGTATTTGTGTATATATTTGTGATGTTAAAAAAAAATATGTTCTATGTGTAATTGCTAATTGTCAGGGTATAGCGTGGGGGGTATAGGGTGGTTGTGTGTGTGTGGATGGGGGGGGGGGGTATGTGTTGACCTGGCTCTAAGTGTATCTATGTGTGTTATTTACTCTATGTTTATTTGTATTATGTGTAATCAGTATATATGTGTAATTAATGTGTAATTAATGTGTAAAATCGTTCTGATGATAATAGAAAAGAATATAACTGTAAGAACCTGCTCTACAATATCACCTACTCTCTGTCTATCTATCCAACCTCCAACTCTGGGACCTGCATGCTAATTCGGAAGAATCTACAACACAGTCAATGCATGGGCGTGTGGAACGCAACTTTATTACCTCCCCCTGTCAATCATTTTCCTGGATCCCGCTTTTCATTGGCTCTGAAGTCTGCGTCGCACTCCGTAATTATGCATCTATTCCAGCCCACTACGAGCTTGCGGCTCCAGCCCTTTGGTTGCGGCCTTGTCCAATAAGGTTGCTCTGTAATGGGGCTCATACCTTTTTAAACACTACTTAATAAAATAAAGTACATAAAAGTAAATAGATATACAGGTATATAATATACCTATTAAATCCAGAAAACTTCCATATTCCTTTAAGGTTTTTTTTTAACAGGTTTTTTAACAGGTACTATTGACTAAGATATACAATTAATTTTAATATATATATATATATATATATATATATATACATATATATATATATATATATATATATATATATATACAGTATATATTTATATATATATATATATATATATATATATATATATATATATATATATATACACATAAAGTGCCTTGCAAAAGTATTCACCCCCTTGGCATTTTTCGTGTTTTGTTGCCTCACAACCTGGAATTAACATGGTTTGTTTGAAGATTTACATCATTTAAATTACAGAACATGCTCACAACTTTGAAGATGTTTTTTTTTTTTTTTTTTTTATTGTGAAGCAAACAACAAATATGACAAAATAACAGAAAAAAATCAATGTGCATAATTATTTACCTCCCAAAAGTCAATACCTTGTAGAGCCACCTTTTGTGTTAATCACTGCTCCAAGTCGCTTTGGATAAGTCTCTATGAGTTTGCCACATCTTACCACTGGGATTTTTGCCCATTCCTCCTTGCAAAAATGCTCCAGCTCCTTCAAGTTGGATGGTTTGCGCTTGTGAACAGCAATCTTTAAGTCTGACCACAGATTTTCTATTGGATTGAGGCCTGGGCTTTGACTAGGCCATTCCAAAACATTTACATGTTATAAATAATAAATCTTGCTTAGGTGTTGCAGCCTCTGGGTCCTTTCAAAAATGGTGTGTATATGTAATGACAGATTCTGTAACACTTAGATTAACACAGGTGGACATGATTTCACTAATTATGTGACTTCTGAAGGTAATTGGTTGCACCAGAGCTTTGTATGGGCTTCATAACAAAGAAGGTGAATACAAACGTACATGACAATTTTCTGTTTTCTATTTCTAAAAAATAGTTTTATGTATATATTTTTCTCATTTCACTTAACCAACTCAGACTATTGTGTTCTGATCCCTCACATAAAATTCAGATTAACAAAACAACTTAAGGCAGTAATGTAACAAAATAGGTAAAAAGTCAAGGGGGTGAATACTTTTGCAAGACACTGTATATATAAAGTTGAGACTTTCTTCCATAAATTATGAAATTATGAAATAATTTATAAATTATGTAAAAAGCTGGATGTATTTTTGTGATGCTAATGCATTTTGTTCTTGATTGATTTAATTTATAATGTAGTAGTGCCCAATGGGAAGGTGTAAATGTAACAGTACTTCTTGGGGTGACAACCAAGAGCAACATGTTCAATCAAACTTACTCCTGTCTGGCCCTCCTCTTTCTCGACTTTTACCAATCCCTCTCTCTCCACTGGTCATTACCTACTCTCACGCTCGTCTTAAAGATTTTTTGTGTGCTGCCCCTACCTTGTGGAATTCTCTACCCCACTTTATCAGACTCTCTCATACTCTTCACAGTTGCAAATACTCCCTGAAAACTCATCTATTCAGAGAACTCTATCAACCTGTTCCCTAATAGCAGCTATTTAAACACGATTAACTCTTCCCTTGTTGGGATTCTGGTGCCACATTGGGCAATCCCGTCCCATTTGTCTTTACATACTGCTCTCAAAAAAGCTTACAATCTAAGCAGGTAAGCATGTTAAACATTTGCCATGTTTATACACAAGGATGTTTTATGTATTGACTGCATCATCTGTATTTAGCACCATGGAATAGGCTGGCACTTTATAAATACTGTAAAGGATAATAAAAATAATAATAAATCTCAGAGATATGAAAGAATAGCAACCCTTATGCTTGTTGAGCTCTTAGTGAATGTGTGAGAGAGAATGGGATGCTTACATATGTTGTTGAACTTAGGGTGGGATAAATAGGATATAATAAAATATGAGAAAAAATGCAACTCTTAAATTAGTGTTAATCCCTCAATTAAATCCTTCTTTATTTGATGATAACAGGAAGAATTATTTGTACTTTGCCCTCCATGAAGCATACAGAGGGATTAGCACTAATTTAACAGTTGTCTTTTTCTCTTTTTTTTATTATATGTAACTGATTTGCAATACCTAGGCCCCTATTCAATTGAGCAATTGTAAGTTACTGGAGCCCGTAATGGAGCCCGTAAACTAATTTGCTATTCAATTGGCATCTTTTTGCTACCCACAAATGATATGCGGGTTCAAAGCTCAAAATCCCTGCGATTCTTAAAATCGTAACTTTGATCTAGCTCAGCCTTTGATCTTTCAAGCCCGTAAATATTACAATCGCAAATCGCTATTCAATTGCTACAATTCCTCAGGCTTGCAAATCTTTTCACACCCGTAAATGGCAAATGTAGGAGAAAATCCTATGAGTACCAGATAGGACTTGCAAGGGGGTTAAACACATGTTCGTAGCACTGTAAATGTGAATAAAAAATAAATACTGCACTTAAAAATAAGGGGAAAGTGATGAAAGACATTAGAATTAATTGCACAACAGTCTCAAGCTCGCAAATTTGCAATAACATTTTTTTTTTATGTTTCATTTCCGTGTGATATTAATCTCGGGAATCAATTAGTTCATACATATCAGGCGACCCACATGGACTAAAGCAGTGTCACCATTCATTTTTATTATTTTGTACATTGCCGTATTGCCAGTCTGATCGCATATCGGAACTCTAAACGCTAATTGATTGACGTTTAACTTCCATATTTTACTGGTGTCATGATGACGGTTTCATTTACTATTGGCTGTTTCTAAATCGGTAGTTACAGCCTTGCGTAATTGATCATGATCACGCTCTAAAATGCTATTTACGATTGCATGGTTTATGGTTTCTGCTTTCAGCCTGTAAATTGCAGGCTTGTTCTATTGAATCGTTCTGTAAATGTAGTAAATTTCAAGCCCGTATAACTTCAACTGTGGGCTTGCAATTGATTAGGGGCCCTAGTGTTTTCCTCTGCATAATAACTTTGTTTTGGTGATATTGAGATGGATTATTCACATGTACCCGGTAAGAGGGTTATCACTGTGAACATAATTTTTATAATTGCTTGAGCTATCTTATTGATCAGTTATCTTCTGTTTTAATTTGGTAAATATTTATAAGATGTCTAAAGCTAAGCGTCACTAGCCTGATAGTTTTGGGTATGGAGATTGGTTCAGTTTTCTGATCTAATGAATGTAGCACTAACGCTTGTGATATTTTTGGATGGTGCTTAAGTTATCCTGGAGCTTGATCTTCATGTAGCCCTCTAAGAAGTCTACTTAACCAGACTGCAACATTTTAAATTAAAGAGACAAATTCAATCAACCTTCAGACCGAGTCAGTATCTGAGACAATTTGCATAACTGAAATGATATAACTTTATGAACCATTGAAATGTGTTTTTGTTGTATCAGAAAGTTGGCATTTGTTTTGTTTTTTTACAATTTAACATAACAGAGCATAACACAGTGCTATCACATCTGTTGTTGGCAGCCTCCTTTGCCATCTTTGTCTTCAAGATGGCCTGGCTCTTGCACTCTCTCTGATATACTCCCTCAGTGCTATCCTCCTGAGCAACCTCTCTCCAAAAACATGGCCTCTGTCCAACTCTCCTTTATGGTTTATTTGGGAATCACATGCTTCTTTCTTGCCCATCTCTGAGTCCCCACAAAATAACTTTGAAATTCATGGTATCTCCTTAAAATACAAACATGAAAAACACTTCAATCATGAAATGCATAAGATAAGGCACATTTGAAGACTATAGGTTGTAAGCCATCTGACCCAAAATATATTTGATTCTAATAATACACCCATGTGTAAACATATATTTTATATACAGGCACATTGTTTGACATTTTTTTTTCAACTGCAGCCCCCTACATCACTTCTGAAACTCTTCAAATTAATCACACCTCAATCTACCTTCACATACCCATCTTGGTGTTACTCATTAGAGCCTAATGAACCTTTCTCTTCTTTATTAACTCTACAACCCTAATACACCACTCACTATTCTTGATCAGAAAAATGTGCTACTTCACTAATGTTTTGCCATCCTGATCTATTGTCTAGTGTTTTAAATATTTGCTTGTGAGTCTTCAGTCTTGCAAATTCCTTAGTATAAAAGCATTATTTACTAGAAATTGCTGAAGCAAGGGCAGGGACCTTGTCTCCTTTTGTATCAAAAATGTATAACCGTATTGTGATAGTGTAATTTATCTACTGTATTACTGTAATCTGTTCTACAGAATATGTTGGTGATGATAATAATACAAACATTGCTTAATTGACTGATTCATGTTAAGCACATTTAAATGTTGCAATGGCATGAACTTGTTAACTCCTAGATTATTATTATTAACTTTTATTTGTAAGGCACCAACACCCTGGCGTAGAAAGGGAGGATCTCAGGGGGCGCACTGCCCCAGGTGTAACCCCCTTCGGGGCTGCACAAACTGCTGCGAGAACGCTCAGTTGCTGCTGATGCTGCCCCCGCGTGCGAGCATGTGTGTGTCTGTGTGAGTGAGCGTGTCTATGTGAGTGCATGTGTCTGTGTCAGTGTGTGCCTCTCTGTGTGTAAGTGTGTGTAAGTCTATGAGTGTGTGTCTGTGAGTGAGTGTGTCTGTGATTGTGTGTGTGTGTCTATGAGTGTGTTTTTGTGAGTGTGTCTGTGAGTGTGTGTATATGTCAGTGAGTGTGTGTCTGTGAGTGACTGTGAGTGAGTGTGTTTCTGTGGGAGTGAGTGCCTGTGTGAGTGAGTGAGTGTGTGTAAGTCTGTGTGTGTCTGTGTGTGTGAGTGAGTGTGTGTCTGTGAGTGAGTGTCTGTAAGTGTGTGAATGAGTGTGAGTGTCTGTGTGAGTGAGTTTCTGTGTCAGTGTGTGTCTCTGTGTGTGTGAGTGTGTGTAAGTCTGTAAGTTTGTGTCTGTGAGTGAGTGTGTGTGAGCGTGCCTGTGATTGTGTGTCTATGAGTCTATGAGTGTGTCTGTGTGAGTGTGTCTGTGAGTGTGTGTCTGTGAGCATGTGTGTGAGTGTGTATCTGTGTGAGTGAGTGTCTTGGTAAGTGAGTGTGTGTAAGTATATGTGTGTCTGTGAGTGTGTGTCTGTGTATCAAGAGGCTCAAACTAATTCATAATTACCATTAGGATAGTGGCAATAATAAAATATAGTAACTGGATTAGTGGTAATTGTTTACTGCAAGTGCTCTTCTTAAGAGTGTCATCCAAATGCATCATTTTCATTTGTCCAAAGTGAGACCACATATTAGTAATGCGTATTTTAAAATGCAAATTGGTTTGTTAGATTATACAGCATTGATAACACTGCTTGTAGATCAGCAACAGTTCATAATGCTTACCTGAAATTATAAATATATATTTACTACACTTTATATCTTTATCTACAGGGTTGAGTCACATTATTATGACCTGACAAGGGTTCATTGGCAGAAACGGCTTCAATTTGCGCGTCAATACCGAAACTGGACCTCTTCTGATTGGCAAAGGGGCTCTGTTCTCTGATGAGTCATATATTCTGCTCCATCGACTGTACGGACGTTAGCGTGTCAGGAGTGAAAACTCTAGAAATAAACACTCTACAACCATTGTTGGAAGAACATAAGCTGGTGGCGGCAGCGTTCTAGTCTGGCTAATGTTTTCTTGGTATTGTCTGGATCCGCTTATACATTTGGAAGGCACTTTTAACCGATTGAGTTATCTATCCATCCTTGCAGATCAAGTACACCCATACATGTTTACTGTGCTTGCCTTATGTCAACACATTTGGAAAATTCAACAGTGGCCAGTAAACTAGAAAAGGTCAGTCTACATCTCAATCCCCAAAAAAGACAGTTATCGAACAATTGCCAGCAAAATAATGCTTAAGATCCTACAAGCTTGGCTCCAGCAGCATATGGACCGGGTACTACCAGATGTGCAAGCCGGGTTCCGCAAAGGAAGAGGCACAAGAGATTAAATTGCAATGTCTGATGGATAATAGAGAAAGCAAGGGAATTCCAGAAAAAAAAATCTGCTCCATAGACAATTCTAAAGCCTTTGAAAAGGTGGCAAGTTCTTAAAGAAATGGGAGTACCAGATCATCTAATCCACTTCCTGAGCTATCTGTATGTAGACCGAGAAGCCATGGACAGAACCAAACATGGTACATCAAAAAGGTTGTATTTTGTCACCTTATTTATTCAACTTATTTGCAAAGTACATCATGTGTAAGGCCGGGCTGGATGAATCTAAAGGCAGAATCAATATTGCTGAAAGAAATAACAACCTCAGATACGCAGATGATACTACTCTGATGGCTGAAAGTGAGGAGGAACTAAAGGACCTATTGATGAGGGTAAAAGAAGAGAGTGCAAAAGCTGGCCTGCTGCTCAACCTTAAAAAGCCAAAGATCATGTCAAACTGCAGGCTCGGTTCCTGGCAAATATATGAGGAGGAAGTGGAGACAGTGACAGATTTTATTTTCCTAGGATCCAAGATCTCTTCAGATGGTGACTGTGGCCATGAAATTAAAAGATGTTTGCTTCTGTGGAGGAAAATTATGGTAAGCTTGGACAAGCTTGTAAAATGTAAAGACATTGTACCATCAACAAATTCCATTTAGTTAGAACTATAGTTTCCCAGTAGTAACTGAGAGCTGGACCATTAAGAAGGCTGAGCGCCATAGAATTTACGCCTTTGAATTGTAGTGTTGGAGAAGACTGCTTAGAATCCCTTGAGCTGCAAGAAAATCCAATAAATCAGTACTTCAGGAAATCAAGACAAACTTTTCACTGGACGGTATGACAATTTTGTTCATATCTTGAGAAGACAAGAATCCCTAGAAAAAACTCTGATGCTGGGAAAGATTGAAGGCACATGAAGAAGGGAGCGACAGAGGCAGAGATGGATAGATGAATATGAACTTAATTGAGCTCAGAGGGCAGTGAGTGACAGATGTACCTAGCGTGCTGCTGTCCATAGGGTCACAGAAAGTCAGACATGACTGACCAAATAAACAACGTATATGTGTGCAATGCTACAACGACTATCCAAACTATCTTTGGTGCTGAGAATGATAGATTCTAATTTTTTATCTTATTTTTTTAATATTATCTTATTGTGCACTTACTGAAAGACTCAGTGGTCTCATGTACTCCTTTATGCCACACTGCTCGGGCTATACTACCCTTAAAGTGTAGGCATTTACAGGGAGAAGGGTTCCTACCAGAATCCTGTTTTGAGGCTTAGTATCTTTTTGTGTTGTGTGCAGTATACTGCGCTAGAGAGAGGAATCTATGAGAATCGGGCTGAGCCTTTGTGGATCTCATAAATAACATGCCTTCTTACCTCATTGTGAATGAGGGTCCCACATGTGAGTGCAGCAGTCTACTATTTTTGTCATTTGGATGTGTATTGCTTGTCATTCCCAATAAATATCAACTATACTGCACCATTGGGAGATTTGAGCACTTCTTTTTTTCCTCTACTTCTCTTTGTTTTACATGTTGAGAAACACAGGTGAACAGTGTTTTTACTGAAGAAGCAGCAAATACGTTACGGGATATATGGAAGAGACACATAGAATCTGCATCCTTTACTGATTATTCACCACATTAAATTCCCTCTACTTTGAATACCGAAGCCCGTAACGTAGCCCGCAAGACTTACAACTATTAAATTGCCCTCATAAGCAGCCCGCCGAAGACTTGTGGGGCATGAGATTTCGACTTGCAAGCGCGCAAATCCTTTGTTCTTTCAAGCCTGTAACTGTTACATTCCAATCACGCTAGTAAATTGCATCAAAATCACTGACGTTCAAGCCGTAACCTGCAAATGGAGTCAAGAAGCCTATGTGTGCTAGAGAAGACCGCAAGGGGCTAAAAGTCCAATCAGTAGCACTGTAAATGCAAATATACACACACACTACTGTACTCATAATAAAAGGGAAAGTGATGTTAGGTATTAGAATTAATAGCACAACAAATCGGCAATATAAAATACTTTATCAATATTGCATTATACCTGGAATGTGGGTCCGATCGTAACTCGTAATTGAAATCTGTAAGACTATGAAATCCAAACTCCATTTTTCAATGACGTAAATCTGATGATGTCTATTGCCATTGGCTCCATCTAAACTCGTAACTACAGGTTTGACTAATTGCGTTCACGGCCGCATATCCAACGTTCAACAAATAGTTTATAGGATTTTTTTATTAGAGTGATTATACAAGTGCTACAGATCAGGCTACATACCTCCTCAGAAAGGAAGTGATCACTACTGAGATTGTCTTTGGTGATAGGCACCAGAAAGCAAAGTAAACTAGTATATGCTGAAAGAGCCAGTTGTGCACGAGTTGCAGCACAATGGTAAACAGGAGAAGTGAGATCTCCTCACTAATCATGTATTTCAGAGAGAAGAAGAGATCGCCAATCCCACCACAGATACAAGGAATAGAAGAATCCCTGAAGCAGAGGGAAGCAGAGTTATGATAGAGAAGGAGCTACTGTTACATACTCCACAAGCACAGAGGATAGCTGATATCTCAGAAATGGAGGCACAGTTGACTCAGAGGGATACTGCTCCAGAAGAGACTGACACTGACCTCCTGGACCTGTGTACTTAAGATGCTGCATTGAATGAAACTGTGATGCCTGCAGAAAGCTCCTATGAGAAGCATAGTGAGGGAGCTTGTACAGGAGAGACAGAAGGAGGAAGAAAGTATGGCTGAGCAACCAAAGGTATTCAGGTAGGACCTGATGGAAAAGACAGAGGAGATTATTCAGCTGAATAAGCAGAATGAGCTGGATTTGCAACAAATTAACGAGGAGAAGATGCAGCTAAAGGAAGCAAAGAAAAATGAGAGCTGGAAGCCTTGGAGGCAAAAAAAGATGAAGAGAAGCAGTTAAAAGAGGAAGAAAATAGGTGAAAGCTAAAAATGGCTGCTAAGTTGGGTGTTAGCCTATATGTTTAAGCCTGAGGGAGATATTTCATAAAAAAACAAAATTTTTGAAAAACCCTTCCTAGCAGATATAAAGAGACTGCAGGATTGGAAGCACAGTTTTACAGAGGATGTCTGCTGTGAACAATGAGACAGATATGGTACAGATCCAAAAACTATAAATAGCCTGGGAGAGGTCATGCCTGTGGAGCCTATGAAGAATAATGTTGCAGAACAGAAGCAGAAAGGGCTGAAGAAGCAAGCCTGACAAGCTCACAAAGTTTGACCAAGAGTCATTCAAATTGGTGGCAGAGAGTCAGCTGCTACCAGAGCCAGAATCAGAGAGTTAAATACCGGAGCAGTTATCAAGAGTTTCATTGAAGCTACAGGTGTTTACAGCCTTTAAAAGGAGCACCAAAATAAATGGGTGTTGCCCATATTTACACACTCTGTGAGAGGCTGCTATTTTTTTGACTACACTCTGTGTGGCTGGAAGGCCTACAGTATTGAGAAGCTGTTTCCTGTATTTGGAATGAGGTTAAAAACATTATAAAAATATACATTCCATGATGACAGATAAATACCACCACTTATTTAACTTATTTTGGGCAATAAATTGTCAATTTAAGAAGCATGTGTCATTCTGCTTTTTTTTAGATATTTCACCCCCCTTTTTGTTAAGTATGAAAGGTATTGATGGACCTATTTGGAATCACTACATATGTGTTCTCACATATGTAGTGATTCCAGTGCTTGAGGTTGCCACACTTTACAACAAAAAGCTGAAAACTGTGTATTTTATATTTTCTGTTATTACTGACTGGTATATATATCAACTAATCATGGGATATAGATACAACAGTATTGAATCCAACTGCATTTATTTTTTGCTATTTTATATGCTGGTACTAATATATATATTGAGATCTTTAGCTTATTTAACTTGTGACCCATCTTTGAGTCACTACCTTTACCATCTTTTCTTTGGCCTCTAAATAATCTACATTAAAAGGTATAGAATACTGTATTAGAAGAATCAGATCGTTGTTGGAAACTATGTGGCTCACGAGGGACCGACTACCATATCTGGTGGGAATGCATTAAATTACAGAAGTGGTGGCTAGATATTTCCCAATTAATATCCAAGTTGTTTGATAAACAAATTATTTGGTCTCCCCAAGTAGCCATTCTCCACATGAATTTAGAGAAACTACCTCTCATAGAGAGATACTTGACATGTCACATTCTTTTGGTGGCTAAGTACCTTATAGCAAAATATTGGAAGCAACCCACGATTCCAACAATTAGTGAACTGTGTAATCATGTTCATATAAATAGAGAATTGATGAATAATCGTAATGACATCTTATCGGAGTGTTATGCCTGTCATTTTAGTTGGTTGAAATGGGACTATTATATGGAGTCTCTATAATGATTTCAAGTATCCTCCTCTGTATGTAAGATGACCCCATATGAGTCACTTCAATATCACTATGTCTAGCGCAAAATAACAAGTAAAAAAAAACAAATAAATAAATATAAAAAAATATATATATATATCTATATATATAAATAAATAAATACATAATTAAATATAGTCTGGACAGGGAGCTTTGGCAGCCTTAGTATCTTTTGGCCCCTCTCCTTTACTAACGGATCTATTGGATCCAAGAGTCGGTTGAGTATCTTTTTTTTTTCTTTCTTTTTTTCCAATTCTATTCCTTTTTGGTAAACATGTATCGTGTGTCAAGATATTAAACGGTTTTGTAATGTTCCCACACTGAGGTTCAAACAGTTGAGTGTGTATTCAGTGCCTTAACTATCTATTAAGGTACTTATTGTTTTTGCATGTGAATGTCTTAATTTGTTTCTGTATGTTTTCTAAAAACTCAATAAAAAAAAAAAAAAAAAGAATACTGTATACCTTGTGTCACACGTTGGGATCACTACAAATATCCCTAATTGTAAATTTTCAACTTCTTTAAAGTGAGTATTACTAGTCTAACTGCCAGCACATTCAGAGTGGTAATCTCTGCTTGCAGGGCGCTGGACAGTTTATAAGTGGGTGATCGTACCATAGGATAACACCCCGACACACGTTTCGTCTGGATTAGTCTACCAGACTCATCAGGGGTTGATGTTTCATTATAAACTACTGGCTATTTAAAGGTATGCTTTGTTGGAGTTGTTAAGGAACTTAGCCATTTGTGTGTGGTTGACATTATAATAATGCTCATCATAGTTCTTACTTCCATACTGGCTGTATACTTTAAGAAAGTGTATTAATTAATTAATTAAATACGCTTTCATTTTACCTATACAGGGAGTGCAGAATTATTAGGCAAGTTGTATTTTTGAGGATTAATTTTATTATTGAACAACAACCATGTTCTCAATGAACCCAAAAAACTCATTAATATCAAAGATGAATATTTTTGGAAGTAGTTTTTAGTTTGTTTTTAGTTTTAGCTATTTTAGGGGGATATCTGTGTGTGCAGGTGACTATTACTGTGCATAATTATTAGGCAACTTAACAAAAAACAAATATATACCCATTTCAATTATTTATTTTTACCATTGAAACCAATATAACATCTCAACATTCACAAATATACATTTCTGACATTCAAAAACAAAACAAGAACAAATCAGTGACCAATATAGCCACCTTTCTTTGCAAGGACACTCAAAAGCCTGCCATCCATGGATTCTGTCAGTGTTTTGATCTGTTCACCATCAACATTGAGTGCAGCAGCAACCACAGCCTCCCAGACACTGTTCAGAGAGGTGTACTGTTTTTCCTCCTTGTAAATCTCACATTTGATGATGGACCACAGGTTCTCAATGGGGTTCAGATCAGGTGAACAAGGAGGCCATGTCATTAGATTTTCTTATTTTATACCCTTTCTTGCCAGCCACGCTGTGGAGTACTTGGACGCGTGTGATGGAGCATTGTCCTGCATGAAAATCATGTTTTTCTTGAAGGATGCAGACTTCTTCCTGTACCACTGCTTGAAGAAGGTGTCTTCCAGGAACTGGCAGTAGGACTGGGAGTTGAGCTTGACTCCATCCTCAACCCGAAAAGGCCCCACAAGCTCATCTTTGATGATACCAGCCCAAACCAGTACTCCACCTCCACCTTGCTGGCGTCTGAGTCGGACTGGAGCTCTCTGCCCTTTACCAATCCAGCCACGGGCCCATCCATCTGGCCCATCAAGACTCACTCTCATTTCATCAGTCCATAAAACCTTAGAAAAATCAGTCTTGAGATATTTCTTGGCCCAGTCTTGACGTTTCAGCTTGTGTGTCTTGTTCAGTGGTGGTCGTCTTTCAGCCTTTCTTACCTTGGCCATGTCTCTGACTATTGTACACCTTGTGCTTTTGGGCACTCCAGTGATGTTGCAGCTCTGAAATATGGCCAAACTGGTGGCAAGTGGCATCGTGGCAGCTGCACGCTTGACTTTTCTCAGTTCATGGGCAGTTATTTTGCGCCTTGGTTTTTCCACACGCTTCTTGCGATCCTGTTGACTATTTTGAATGAAACGCTTGATTGTTCGATGATCACGCTTCAGAAGCTTTGCAATTTTAAGAGTGCTGCATCCCTCTGCAAGATATCTCACTATTTTTGACTTTTCTGAGCCTGTCAAGTCCTTCTTTTGACCCATTTTGCCAAAGGAAAGGAAGTTGCCTAATAATTATGCACACCTGATATAGGGTGTTGATGTCATTAGACCACACCCCTTCTCATTACAGAGATGCACATCACCTAATATGCTTAATTGGTAGTAGGCTTTCGAGCCTATACAGCTTGGAGTAAGACAACATGCATAAAGAGGATGATGTGGTCAAAATACTCATTTGCCTAATAATTCTGCACTCCCTGTACAGTTCCATGGGTACTAATACTTAGAATGATGGTATTCCATCCCTTTTAATACAAAACTATAACAAATAACAAGCATTAATTTAAAAAAATGAAAAATAAATAAAAAATAAAGTACATTTAAAATTTAAAATAAAAAGAACATACATTGATGAAATGTAATACATTTAAATAACGATAATAACATCGACAATTATATAAAAGTGAAGTGAATTAATAGTGCCTTATAACTACTATGTGTATATGTATGTAGATAAATAATACACTCTGGAGGTATACTTTTATGTGTGACACTTTCATGTGTAAAACAAACAAATATTATGATATAATAAATATATAAATTGCCATTCTATAAATTACCAAAATTATATTATAATATACCCCTAGTGATGGGAAGTTACCTAACTTCATCGTCTTTTTATTCTCATGTCAAAACTTAACCAAGGATTTAATGCCTATTTCTTTCATCTCAGGAGACCATGTTATCATTTGTAAGGGGATAGAAGAGAAAAACTCTTGTTCGATCCTATACCACACCATTTCAGAATCAATTATATTCCATCTTGCCAGATGGGCTAGAATTATTGCAAAAGGTTAAGTTCCTTCACCACTCCCACAAAGCATACCTTTAATTAGCTGTCAGTTTACAGTGACATGTCAACCCTGATGAGAGTGGTAGACTAATCCAGATGAAACGTGCATTAGGTGTTATAGTGATGCTGCGACTGCCTATACTGAAAGTTGCAAATGTAACAAGAGCATAAAGATAGGGTATTTATCAGTTACAACAAAAAATGTCCAACAGCACCTTCTATACTAAATAAAAAAATTATCTCAATTTTTAAAATAATATCTAAACATTTTTTTTTTTTTAAATATCTAAAACAAAAAAAAAAGGGGGAATGACTAAGTTAACCTATGCTTCTTAAATGTATTCAAAATAAGTGAAATAAGTGCTGGTATTTATCTGTCATCAGGGCAAATATATTTTCATTATGTTATTAACTGATCGTATTTTATAAATTAAAGAAGAAAATTATATGTAAATTGTATTATTGCTTTCTGGGTAATCCTTAAATGTACAATTCTTTTTGACTGAGGCTGTTTTTGGATTTATGCAAGCTAAGAGAGCCATCTGAAGAAAGTTTTGCAAAATCTTGTTTGGGGCCTAAGCCTCAGTGTTTATGCACTGTTGCAAACAGTTGCTAACAGACAAGACACAAATGGAAGCTGTTAAGCATAAACTTTAAAGAAAATTGGTAGTCTGGACTTAAAGATTACAGAGGTAATTACTGGGTAGTCTATGTTTGTCTCTCGTATGCTAGCTGGGGATGAACCTTGTTGGTAAAGGAGTTTTTTGATAGATTAGATTGTTTTGTAAAACTGGCTACCATTTTAAGTAAAATTGAAAAGCATGTTGAAGCCTCCTATGTATTGTGTATTGTTTGTATATATTTATATATATATATATATATATATATATAGTATCTCACACAAGTGAGTACACCCCTCACATTTTTGTAAATATTTTATTATATCTTTTCATGTGACAACACTGAAGAGATGACACTCTGCTACAATGTAAAGTAGTAAGAGTAGAGCCTGTATAACATTGTAAATTTGCTGTCCCCTCAAAAAAACTCAACACCCAGCCATTAATGTCTAAACCGTTGGCAACAAAGTGAGTACACCCCTAAGCTGAAATGTCCAAATTAGGCCCAAAGTGTCAATATTTTGTGTTGCCACTATTTTCCAGCACTGCCTTAACCCTCATGGGCATGGTGTTCACCAGAGCTTCACAGGTTGTCACTGGAGTCCTCTCCCACTCCTCCATGAGGGCATCACAGAGATGGTGGATGTTAGAAACCTTGCATTCCCCGACCTTCTGTTTGAGGATGCCCCACAGATGCTCAATAGGGTTTAGGTTTGGAGACATGCTTGGCCAGTCCATCACCTTTACCGTCAGCTTCTTTAGCAAGGCAGTGGTCTTCTTGGGGGTGTGTTTGGGGTCGTTGTCATGTTTGAACATTGCCCTGAGGTCCAGTCTCCGAAGGGAAGGTATCATGCTCTGCTTCAGTATGTCACAGTACATGTTGGCATTCATGGTTTCCTTAATGAACTGTAGCTCCCCAGTGCCGGCAGCACTCATGCAGGCCCAGACCATGACACTCCCACCACCAAAAGTATACATCTATACTGAGGAAAGGTAGTTAAAATAATCCCTAAAAGACAGATAAAAGGATAAGACACAAAGAGCACAAAAACACTGATATGAGATGAAAAGTGTTGCACAGAGAGTGGAGGCAGCATCTGACATCATCAGGTAGGGGTGTACTCACTTTTGTTGCTTCGGTGTGTTGAGTTATTTTGAGGGGACAGCAAATTTACATTGGTATACAGGCTGTACACTTACTACCTTACATTGTAGCTGAGTGTCATTTCTCCAGTGTTGTGACATGAAAAGATATAATAAAATATTTACAAACATTTAAGGGGTGTACTCACTTTTGTGAGATACTGTATATATATATATATACATTATATATATACTAGCGTATTGCCCGTCAAAAAATGACGGCAATCAGATGTGTATGTTTTAAAAGTTGTTTAGTTATTAATATACATATGGAATTGTAAGGTAGCTAATGTTTTCTGTGTACTACTGAAATATAGAATTCAAATTAATAAATTAATTTACATATTTTTATGCATTGTGTTGAAGAGCTGACAATCTGTGTTGATGTTGCAGCAGCATTAGTGGTGTGGAGGTGCTGTGTAAGCGTGATGAACGTGTGCAGTGTAATAGTGTGCGTGCGCAACGCGAAACTGTTAACGTAGCTGTGTACTTCCGCATTATCCTAAAATGTCGGATAATGTGTGGTATGCGTCTTAGCGGATTATTGGTACGTGTTTTCCGTGGTTATAGTGCTGTAGCCTGGTTTTCTTTTTGTTCGTCCGGCATTTTTTGTGCGGCGCTCATTGCCAAAGTACTACGGTTTAAAGGCTCGCCTCGCTGTGCGAGGCTCGCCGGGCGATGATCGCCTGCGGCGCTCATTGCTAAGCCCACTAAAGTACTACGGTTTAACAGTAAATTTGTTTGCCACACAACATGACGCTATATTTGTCCCTTTTTTTTTTTCTTAAAATAAATAAAAAACATTTTTAATAAAATTTATATTTTTGTAATTTGCAACTTATATTTAATCAAATGCGTTGGTTTAGGCGGGAAATCCGATGTTGCGCGAGACAAAGTCGTTAAATCTGTAATTGCGTTTCGTAAAATGTACTCTCTACTGTCTTTTTACTCATTGCGCGGTTAATCCGCATCCTTTATCTCGTTGTTGTCAAACACATACGTCTGTGGCTGTGTTTTACGCATTTCGTAGTAGTATAGCCTCGTTTTCATTTTTTCCGGCGGCCATTTTTTTCTCGCTTAGCCGATGTTCGATCTTTGTAACTCGGCTAAATCGCTGTAAATTGGAGTTCCAACTCACTTCCAGACGTCCTGCCTAGTTCCCCATGCTGTAAGTTACCTTTGTTTTATTTTTTAGTGTGTATTTAGTGTTTTTTTTACTGTTTTGGCTCCGCCGCTTATGTCGTAATTTTTTTCAGCTCGTATTTTTTTTCTAAGTGCTACGGTTTAACGGCTCGCCTTGCTATGCGAGGCTCGCCTGCAATAAGCGCCTGCGGCGCTCATTGCCAAAGTGCTACGATTTAACATCGCTAAGTCGTACGCACTACGCAACGCAGCGTGGCGACGGATCGTAGTTAGACAATTATAATATGTGATATACATATCTTATGGGCAATGTGTTGAATGAGGGCATTGTGTACAATGCCAGAGCAATGTGTAGAATAATGACAACAAGGTTTTTCAATTATTAGTCCAAATGAATCATAGTTAATCATAATGATCATTTATTAGAGCATCATTTATTAGAGCAAGGCAAAGAACTGGGGCACTTTGAATGACAGAGCTGACGGGTAGCTCTGCACGTGCACTTTTTCTAAACACATTTGTTCAATGCATGATTTTAATGTCATATAATTTTTAATGAATAAAACAGTTAACATAAACCAATATTCTTTGTCTGTGTTTTAGTTACCAAAACAACTCAATATATATAAGGCACGCCGACAGAAGGGACCTTGAGCTATGAGAGGTGCGCCCGAGGAGCTGGGGGCCAAGAGTGCCCACGACGAACATAGCGATGGCCCCACTGTCGACTAAGCGCCATTGAGTTAGGCCACTTCGCAGGATGATTATATTAATTGCCTTCCCTTAAATCCAACGTTAATGTGATAATGACAAAATATTCTTAAATTGGATCCATACTGTTTTCAGTATAATGTAGGTTCTGGCCTCTGGAGATGGTTCATGCCAAATTTTTAGACCATAATGTAATACATTCTTCCGTTATTCACAGTCTAGCCAATATTGTCTTGTGCTCATGGCACCTACTACTATAAAAATATTTGGGGTTTAGGGTTCTTGAATCAGAGAATCAGCTCTGCAATATACAAAACAACGCTTTCAATATATTGCCCGGTCATTCTACAGAATGACCACGTTAAAAGATTCAAATATTCTACACATTGCCCGGGCACTGTACAAAATGCCCGCATTCAACACATTGCCTGTAACATATATATATATATATATATACATCACATATAATAGTTGTCAAACTATGAATCATCGCAAGAACTCACAAGGGATGCAGTTTGGTCCGCAAATGCATTTGGGAAGGTGTAGGCTCCAACGTTGGCTGTGTTTGTCCGCAATGCGGAACCTCGCTTCACGAGGGTCCGCATTTGCGGAGGTGGAGGCTCAAAGGCGCCTCACACGCGGTTACAAACACCCACACGCACGACTTAGAACCCACCTTAACGGCACAAACAGCCACACACATAACTTAACGGCCAAACTGCGCGCACCTAAAAACAGTCAAAACACAATACATACCCACAAAAAATAAATAAAAAGCTTACCCATAGCAAGGGGGGGGGGGGGCACCCAGTACCTCTGAAAGGGAAGTTACACCTCCATTTAGGTCCAAATTCCCGAGTTCAGACACACGAAAATCCCTTAAGCGAGAGAAAAAATGGCAGCCGAAAAAAACGAAAAAGAGGCTCAAAGCCCAGGACTGCCCAGCCACGTACAACTTAGCCAAGATGGGATCCGAGATATGCTCAGAGACCTGCATTAACCCCACATTAACCATCGCAGTGGGGGTCCCGATCGTACGCGATCGCGGACCGCGGCCGCAATGAAAATTCTAAATTCCTGCGATACGGGTCCTTAAAGGACCTTAAAGGACCCGTTATAAAAAAAATATATATATACAATATCACGCATTGGGCTCTATACAGAGCCCCATCAACCATTAATTAACCCTGTCACTCATGGGGGTCAATATAGACCCCCATAAGTCCTTCATTAACCCTGTCACTCATGGGGGTCAATACAGACCTTCCTAAGCACTTAATTAACCCCCTCCCTCATGGGGGTCAATACAGACCCCCATAAACCCCTAATAAACCCTGTCACTCAAAGGGGTCAATATAGACCCCCATAAGCCCTTCATTAACCCTGTCACTCATGGGGGTCACTACAGATCCCCCATAAGCCCTTCATTAACCCTGTCACTCATGGGGGTCAATACAGGCCCCCATAAGCACTTCATTAACCCCCTCACTCATGGGAGTCAATATAGACCCCCATAAGCCCTTCATTAACCCTGTCACTCATGGGGGTCAATAAAGACCGCCATAAACCCCTAATTAACACTGTCATTCATGGGGGTCAATACAGACCCCCATAAGCACTTCATTAACCCCTCACTCATGGGGGTCAATATAGACCCCCATAAGCCCTTCATTAACCCTGTCACTCATGGGGGTCAATACAGACACCCATAAGCACTTAATTAACCGGAGATGTCTTCAGCTAATCACCGCGTGGGGGTGTATCCCATTGTGATTCACTGATGGCAATAAAGCCTTCGTATTGGTTCAAATAAAGATTGACAGGTGGGTTATCCAATCAGCGTGGGATTTTGGGGTGTATCCCTTTCTCATTGGTTCACAATTGGCGTCTTCTCATTGGCTGAATTTGATAGACAGAGTTTTCAGCCAATCAGAAGACGCCATTGCCAATTTTATTCTGGAACACTCCGTAGGAAGCTCATTAGCGTCGGGGACATCCGCAAATGTGGATGTGTGTTGTTTGAAAAAAAAAAAAATTAAAGAGCGCGGATGCTTCCGGGGCAGAAGACGAGGAGGCCTGAGACATCGCGGGGAGGTAAGTACAATGTAGATTGTGTTGATTTTACTTGGTTTTATGTTTATGTAGGCACCGGAGAAGAAGAAAAGAAGGACGGGACATGCTGGAAAGGTGAGTAGAATATTTAAAATGTTTATAATGTTTATTTATTTTATGTAAACGTGTTGTAGTAATTTTTTTATTTTTTTTTACCCTAGGTTGGTGATCTGAAGAAACATCTCAAAGGTAAGTGGTCTTTATTATTTTATTTTAGCTTAGAATTATGGTTGCTATATAGAGATAGCATGTATTGTATATTAGATAGATTGGGAGATGTATTGTACATAGATAGTATTTATTGTATATTAGATAGATAGGGGGATGTATATTAGGTAGGGTGATGTATATTATATAGGGGTATGTATATTAGATAGGGGTGTATTGTATTGTATTTAATTGTATTGTATTTAATTGTATTTAATTGTATTGCATTTAATTGTATTGTATTGTATTTAATTGTATTATATTGTATGTATTGTATTGTATGTATTATATATATTTCCTTTTCAGGTGTGTAATTTGTTTTCTGTAGTGGGGGGGGGGGGGTGTAATGTATTTTTTTATTTTCTGTAATGTCCCTTTTTTTTGTGACTTGGTTTTTTTTTTTTCTGTAATGTACATTTTTTATTTTTGGGGATTTGTGTTTTTTATTTTATGTAATGTAGATTTTTGATGATTTTAGTTTTTTAGATTTCTGTAATTACAGTGGTGGGGAGGGGGTTATTAGGGGGTTGGCAGGTAGGTAGTGTAGATGTTAATAGGTTAGTGTAGAGGGTGTTTAGTTGATATTTAATGTTTTATTGGGGGGTATAGTGCAGTGTAGTGTTTATACTTAGTGTCATGATGGTCCTTGAGGACCGTCATGGCACTTATGTGGTTGATGTTGGGTTGTAACAGGCCCGTAATGGTCATAATATACCCTTATGGGACTGATGGGGTTAAATAGAGGCTTATCAGGGTCTGGATAGACCCCCATAAGTGACCGGGTTAAAATGGTGTAGTGCTTACACTTTGGGTCATGAGGGTCCTGGATGACCCTAATGGCACTTATAGTGTTATTACATGCGTTCATTAGTATGTTAGAGGGGTCTTTATAGTTGATTCACACAGTACACTCACATTTTGTGACAAACAGCATTTCTACACTTTCTTTTATTGACCGTCATTTTTTGACGGGCAAGTCGCTATTATATATATACAGTATATACACATTTGCAGTTACATTTTTTCATTCTCTTTTCCCCTCCTGATCCTTTTGCACCACAACCATGTTTATTGTTGACTGAATAGTTTTCAGTAGAGCTTTTAAACTGGTTTCTTTATTTCTAATTGGTCAATGATATATGAACATACAAATGATCTGTGGTTGTCAGTTTGGTCACAGGAAGGTTGCCAACAGTCCAGGACTGCAATATCTGTTTGCTTGTGTATTCCGGTTTTCTCTGATTGTGCCCAGGTGCATAAACAGACTTGATCAAATGATTTACCTGGGCTGCTAAATAAACAGTCAGATAATGCAATCATGGATTGTTGGCTGTCCTCATTGGACTGAGTTGACCACTACTGCACTAGTCATTAGGTGACATGTAAAGGTCTTAAGAATCACACATATGTTCGCAACAAAATCAGGGTATACCTTAGCATTTCAATGCAGACTAGGCACATCACATTGACATTACTTAAAAAATATATTAGATAATGTTATATCCCAGGGAATACACATTGCATGCTTATATAGTTAATAGTTTTGAGGGATATTGTTTGTAGATCAGGTAGGCTCATGAGGTTGTTTATTGAATCTGTTTAGTTTAGCATTAGTTGTGTGGCACTGTTTAATGCTAAATTTATTTTTTAATAGCTATTTTGACAAAACTGCACATAGAGTAGTAAGCAAGATATATGTAAGATCACTAGCAAAGGGTTCCATGTTAGGGGTTTCTATGAGAAGAATATAAAATCAAAACAAATGTTATGTGTACTTTTCATACATAAAACGATAGTCACTGCCATGTAATCGAGGCCCGAGACAGGTAAGAAGAGTTGTTGTTTTAAGCCTGTTTTAAGTCTTCAGGTTTCTTCTATTATGTGTGAGATATCATATTTGGGCTTAGTTGGCAATTATTTTATTTTTTTATTTAATTTGTAAGCCTGCATCATCTGCAGCAATAAAAAGAATGTTTCACTCTCCAAGCATATCTCATACATCTTGGCAGTATCCACATGATACTGTGTTGAGTATCGATTGCATCTTAAGTACTCTGAGAAATGGTCAAGAACCTTTTTATTTAAGCTTGTGTACCATATTATTCATCCTACTTTTATGATATATTATGTATGAACCTTTAAAAATTCATGTACTCTGCAGTTTTTTTCACATCAGAATACCTTTATGCTTGTTTTGCAGAACATACAGAGCATGGCTTTTAAGTCAAACTGGAAAAAGTCTGAAATATGTTAAATAAAAGCTAGAAAAGTAGCATTTTACTATGCAGTCACTAGTCTGATGTAAAGGTCGATCTTGCTTAAACATGCAGTTATTTTGCTGATTCTTCTTTTTGTGTTAACTGTTCAGTTTCTGGTTTCTATACCTTGCTTTTTGTTGCACATACTAAGTGGAAAAATATTGTGATTCATTCTAACTGGATGCATCCGATGATGCACAGATCGGACTACAATGTTGAACCATTCAGGCTAATCAATAACTGTTTGTTGAATGTGATGGTTAGGCAATGCTTGTGGTTACTGATCATGTATTGCTGCGTAGTAGCTCTTTGTATGGGCAGGATATTGTGTTCCTTTTTTAAATACTTTATTATTAAGCATGCAAGTACAAACATCATTAATTTTGATAAGGAATAATTAATTTACAAACAGTAAAATGTTTGACCCAACAAACTTACTGTATATTTTCCTTTTTTGGATAAATTGGTAGGACGGTAGGGTGGTGGTTGTGTGAAATTACAAAGTACAAAGTGAAATTACAAA
The DNA here is from genome assembly GCA_027410445.1 of Discoglossus pictus. Classification (NCBI taxonomy): domain Eukaryota; kingdom Metazoa; phylum Chordata; class Amphibia; order Anura; family Alytidae; genus Discoglossus; species Discoglossus pictus. The sequence continues at coordinate 38,190,796 of CM050173.1, read as the reverse complement.
GTATATTGAATTACTAAAATATTATGTGAAATTCAAACAGAACATAGTTAGATATGGATGTGCATAAGATGTTGAGAGCATAAGAAGAGCTTTGACAGACAAGTACATCAAATTCCATATATTAACAGCAACTAATCATTTAACTGGTATAATAAAACATGGAATTAAAATTGCTAAGTAGAAAGATGGGTATGATTTAAAGGTACCTGCAGTGGCAGAAAATGTATACTATCCTACTTCTCTCAACAGCTCCCCTTAGTGGAAGCAACCTCTGCTGTGACTGCACCTAGCATCAAGATTGCGGAGATGTTTTGATGGAATTTCCATTAGCCAGTGATATGAGTAAGTCAATGAATAACTCTTTCTCAGTGTATTCATATGTGAAGATATTCCTCTCTGATTACTTAATGTCTCAGTGAGGAGAAATGTGCATAGAATCTATTGTTACCTAGGGGTAGCGAGGGTAAGTATATAATATTTAATCGTCCAAGAACCACTTGGTCTTTTTTTTCAATGGCTGCAAGGCACTATAATTATTCATCATTTATTGTACTGAAAAATAGTGACTTTGGGGGCTTTAAGGAGGCCTAGGCATACAAGAGAGTGTTTGGTAGGTCCAAATGTTCAGCTGGGTCTGATTTAGTAGAAATGTTTTAGTTACCAAAGACACAGGGGAGGTAGTCTAGGTCTACTTGCAGTAGTTTGTGCAATCCATGTTAAGACAATAAGCCAATAGCATCTTATGGGTGTGAAAAGTGGGAGGCAATGAATGAGGATGAGTTTGGCATTTTGGGCAATGAGCAAAGAATTTGGAGAAGCCTGGTTGACAATTTCTGGCGAAAACAGTAATCAATATCTATTGTGCGTTTGACTTTGTATTGAAGGAGATATAAGTCTGCACTAAGTGTATGTAATAAGCCATGGATTAGAGGAAAATGGCTAGGTAAACTTGTATGTTCATGTTGCCAACTGGTAAAGCCTGGTTTTCAGGCTTTGACTGCACAGTTTTCTTTTTCAGGTGGTGTAATGGAATGTTTAAACTAGTGAAGGTTTAATCATAATGGTATACCTATAGATAGTGTTGGATCTCAGTTCATCAATATGGGATTCAGGTTACCAACGAAAAAAAATACTATAAAATATTCCAAAATATCTCAGTCTTTAGCAGGTGTTTATTGGTTATAAGTACAAAATCTTTTAGCAATTTCAGACATTCATTGTGTGAGTGAAATGTCTAAATGATTCAAGAATGAACTAAGTTACAAAATACCAATTTCTAATAGACCAGGGGTGGGCAAGTTCGGTCTTGGAGAGCCCCACACAGGCCAGGATTTGGTGATATCTCTGTTTCGCTGAGGTGAGACTATCACTTCTTCAGTCATCCTGATTGTCTCGCCTGTGCACAGAAAGGAAATTCTCAAATCCTGGTCTGTCTGGGGCTCTCCAGGACTGAACTTGCCCATCCCTGTTATAGACTTACAAAGGAATGTGATGACATCACACAAACTAAACATCCAAACTTAACACCCATCACACATTCATTCAATCTTAATTAGCAACTCTTCAGTATTTCCATTAATTCTTGTCCTCCTTGGGTTCAATTTATTTAGTCTATATAACAAACTTTAAATTTCTCCGGTCCGTCCAAGGCATTGTTCAGGGTATTTTTATTTACTATACATTCATTTGCAGAGACTTTCATTGTTCATTAGTCTTTGGTATGCTCTCTCAGCATGTGAATAATTCCTTCCACATGTATCCAATTTAACAAGTGTTATCCATTTTTGTAGGTATATGTACATAAGACCAAAGAAATTCCATTTCAGCTCATGGTGGCATTCTCTGTAACCCCTTGCGTGTCAAGTTTCCTCATGTGAGAGTTTTGCTATTTGACCATTTGTACACTTGTAGAATACTTTTTTTGTAATGAATATTGTGTATGTGTGATTAACAAAAAAAGTCAGAGGTGCTCATCAGAGAACGAACTAACCTTAACAGGTTAGTTCTATGGACATGATAATCCACTCTGAGAGCAACCGCTTTTAGCTCACTTGTGCCCTTCACAGGGAAAAATATCCTGTAGTATATCAGTCTGTCCTCACTCATTTGTTCTGTAAGTTTTTTGTATAATTAACAATATGGGGTCATAAATTTTCAACCTCCTTGACGATGTTCCAACTTTTATTATTTTATAATACTTGATGGTTCTTCATTACATTGTGCATGAAACACCATAGTTAGTAATATATTCCTTATTTTTATGGTTATTAGTTTTAATCAGATCTTCAATTAGAACTATTAGATAGAGTAGCTCTGTATGAATGGTTAGAGACCAATCACAATGATTAACTGTTCATGGCTAGTGGCACAGCAACTCTAGGGACGACTGCCTATATGTAAACATGTTTAGTGAGATTATTGACTCCATAACAATTCTGTACAACATTCATACATTTACTAGATCCATTTTGTTAGACTTTCTCACTAAGTTTTAATTCTGCTATTTTCATTTTAAAGATTTGCATAACCTTAACTTGAAGTATCCTGACAAGACTTTTGCTGTTAGAGTATTTTGTCCAAAATATTGAAGTGGAATTAAATCACTGTAAAACTTCAATTAAGAATTCAAACTATATGCATAGGTTTCGCTAGAAAATGTAGGTTTGTGATATTATGATATTTGTAGTTTGATAATTTTGCAAGAATATGCTTACTTTGCAAGACCTACAGCCCAGAAAATAACATATTGAAATGTTATAAGGAATCATTTTTGAATGCATTACCAAATATGTTCCATATCATGACATAGTTATAACATATTTTACACAATAAAATTGCTCCAAACCTATCATATCTGTGTGCTTCTTTTCCACACCCAAATGTGTGATACATTAAGTTCTACAAAGCAGTTTATAAACAGATGATACTTATTCTAATCGGTTAATGTAAACCATAATAAAAAGTCATAATTAATATTTGCAATCTAAACCGGATGTGATTCATAACTTTAACTTGTTTTTAACTTATAACTTGTGTTACTTGGTTTATAGGAAACATTTTCACATTTTATAGCAGAAGATTGCACTATGTTGCCTTAGAATGCAGTGAACAATATATTAAAGGCAACCTGTGTCCATCTGTTGTACTATCTGCTCTTCAATACTCTCCTCTAAATCTAGCATTTTGTCACAGTCATCAGAAATTACATTTGGAAAGAGAAGATAACTACAGAAGTACTCAAGGCAGCCACGAACAGCCAATAAATTGCCTAAAAAGGAGTCTGTAGTTGCCTGAAAGTGACATGAAGATGGATAGCAAGACAGCCGAGGGTTTCTTAGACTGCGCTTCGGACTAGATAACAAACCAAAATTAGCCTATAATAGAGAGATTCATTCTCAGTGGACATTCTGCTTGGGACACAAAATTAATTTACCTTGTTCAGTTCAGGGAGCCTCATCTGTTACACAGTGACAATAAAATGTAGTTATCAGACTGTCCTTGTATTCTGCTGTTTTTTGGTGTAGCAGCTCCCCAAAGACCAGTGTGAATGAGACAATTAGGTCTGTTATTATATCATGATTTGCTTTCTTCATTTTCATGTATCACTTTATCTTGCTCAACCACATTAATCACACTTGTTCCTTGAAAAACATCAGGGAGGCAGACTATGTTCATATAATTTGTTCCATTAAATGCATCAAAAGGAGTCAAAATGCAAAGGCTTCTACTAAAATAATACATTTCTGCCATTTATTGTCTGCAGAATGAGGAATTGAGAACATGAGCCATGAAATGCCAGAGTCAGTTACATGTGACAGAACCCAGCCAGCCATGCAGCGACGAAGAGGCTGAATTAAAAACTGCAAACTGAGTTCAGCACCTGCATGTGGAGTGATATAAGTCCAAGAGAGAGTGAAAATAAGCAGTTCAAATCCAAGACTTGCAAAGAGTAGAGTCCCTCACTCTAGGCTGCAAGACGTCTAGTAAAGCTTAGGATGATGGGAGGATCAGCAAAGAAGAGATAACCAAAGGACACCGCACATTTAAGATAAAATAATAATAGAGCTTACCAAAATAATAATAGACAAAGAGATAAGATCTTCAAAAACAAATATTACAAATCTCAGAGCAACACAAGTGATCTAAGAGCTCCTTCCTAGGACCAGGCTTAGATCTGGGGGTGCCTCTTGGTTGAAGATTACTGTAGGTTCTCATGGGAGGTGCAGGAAAGAATCGCCCAATTATCTAAGTATACTATTTCTTGGAATATATGACATTACATTAAAAATACATCATTATGAGTTGGGAAGATACAGGTGGTAAATTGTTGTTGACACTCATTCATGTAACAACAAAAAATTAAGCAAGATTCAGCTTCTGGATGGTGATTAAAAACTTTTACTGCTTCATCTTAACACACAAAGTGAGATACAAAACTGCACCATCTTACGGATAAAACACCTTCTATGTAGTCTCTCCTTTTGTGGCACCTCCTCTGCTCCTCTACCACTGCCAGTTGGTGTAGCAAAGAGAGACATGGAATACAAATCTTATTTTCAAAAATATAGAAGATTGTTCAAACTTATTTGGGACTAACAGGAAATGCTCTGAGCATACATATATCTGTAGATTTCATTGATAGACATGTATGACTCATACAGCTATATTAATGTTCATTGTTTGACAATGATAAGCCCCAGAACAGTTGAACATTTGAATAATTTTTTATCTGTTTTGAGAGCTTCAGTTGAAAAAAATAAATCTCTCAGTGGGACATTATCAAATACCCACCATTCAAATGCAACAAGAAACAATGCTTTACATTTATGATTTTCTGTTTGCTACTCTCAACCGATACTTTCTCTCTTGGTAAAAATATGAGCATTTTTGGGTTTCAGTACCATTTTCATGCTGACGACAACCAAATCTGTTTCTCCTCTAGAGAAGACAGAATGACTTACTGGTATTCCCTCATGGCTATCCATCTTGGAAATTTCACATTTTGTAGACAACTCCACCATCACCCCAACACCTCAAATCCATTGTCTCTGTGTCAGACTTCTCCTTCATCTTCACATCTCATCACTCATCAAATCCTGCTGTTTTCACCCCTGAGAATTATCCAAAACTCAGCTCTTCCTCAAGCACAACACTATGAAGATCCTCATACATATTCTCATCATGTCCTGGTTTGACTACTGCAACTCCCGAAGTGGCCTTCACTCAGTTTCCTATCCCCACTCTAGTCTCTCCTGAATGCTTCTGGCATACTATTCCACTTCACCTAAAGATTCTCCAACATCATTCTTTGGACTCTCTCCTACTCTTCAGATATTTAGAAGTTCATGAAAAACCACATGTTAAGATAAGTCTCCTTTACCCATGGCTGTGGGAGCCAAAGAAAATCCTGAGGGGGGGGCAAAGGGTACCGCATATAGCATAAAAATACCACACAACTGCTTCTCTACACATAAATATACACATTGAAAAATCTGGGGGGGGGATTTGTCGCCCTTCCTCCCTAGTTCCTACACCCATGTGTTTACCCCCCTAATAACTAATAACTTCAAACAGGAGTGTCTCAGATTATCAGACCTTTTTCTCACTACAAAGTAGATCCATGAAGCAGTCCCCTCACCTCACGTCTCGCACAAGAGAAGAGCCCTCACATTCTCCTATACCAATGTATATGTACAAATGTACTATAAAATTCTAGTGTCCGCATACAGGTCTTTTCAGTAAAGTTTTGGACCCTCTTCCTGGTTTCCTTGCATCATGGTTTGCCTCACTCTGCTGGGCATTCTGACAGAACTTAGTTAGTACTAATAGATTTTCTCTTGGGGGTTACTTCACCATCTGGATCTTTTCATTTAATGGTTCTAAATGTCATTTTTATATGGGTTTGACCACTGCTGAGTGCCTGCTGCCTCAGTTCAAAACCCAGTTTCAAACTATATAATCAGTCAGTAATTGCTGTGTGGACATTCACAGCCCATTTCTATTGGTACTTAGGGTACAGTAGACTCCAAGCTACACCATTTGTTTATTGTTTGGCGTTGATACACTAAACAGTGGTCCACCATAACCTTCACTGAGGCTAATACTATCACCTTCAACTGCCAGTTTCCAGAGTATGATTTCTCTTTCACAGTACAATATAAAAAAGCTAAAATGATGCACAAAACCCATATGTAGAAGATATACTGGTATTTTCATGACCGTTACAGTGATGTAAAAATAGATAAACAATGCAATAAAGTAGGGTGTAAGACATATTAGCAGCAGAAAATAAGAGGTAGTAAGTTACTCTATAGATCTTTAGTTAGATATCATCAACATCAGTGCTCAACCTAAATATCTCTGCCCTCATCTCGAAATACTCCACCAACCGCTCTGCTGATGACCTAGATTGTAAGCTCTTTGGAGTAGCACCAAGTTGCCTGTGGACCCATTTTGTTAATGTAATTTGTAATGTACTGTATCTGTACTTGTATTTCTACCCACCTTAGAATTTGTATATACGTTTGTAACTTGTTAATTGTACTTACTCTACTCTAAATGTCCGAACAGATATTAGTGTCCAAACCCTATTGTTGCACATAAGGCAAGAAATACCATTAAAGCAATGACAAATTGTTTACTCTTTCATCACATTTCACAATCCCTAAAGCTATAAATACAATTATGTAAGGGAATTACATTATGTATTCAATTATCTAATACACAAACTGTTTTAAGGTATGGTTCCAGTTAATAGCTCAGTTTTTCCAGATACATTATAAGCATTGCATGAGAGGACACTATTGGATTAGTTACACCTCCAATGGAGATTTGCATAATTGCAGCTGCTATAAGCTCAGTTTCCATATTTTTCAGAAAATATGACAGCAAATATTTATTTTTGCTCATAGGCACATACCATATATACTCAAGTATAAGCCGAGTTTTTCAGCCCTTTTTTTAAGGCTAAAAAACGCCCCCTCGGCTTATACTCGAGTCACTCTCTCCCCCCCCCCATGTCTCTCTAACCCCCCGTGTCTCTCTACCCCCCCTGTGTCTCTCTAACCCCCCGTGTCTCTTTCCCTCCCCCCTCCTCATCCTCAACCCCCCCTCCTCATTATAAACCCCCTCCTCATTATAACCCCCCCTAAATACCTCCCCCTCTCTCCTCACTTACCTGCTTCTGCTCCGGCCTCCGCTCCTTCTTTACCTGCGCCATTTGCATATGCGCGCCGGGTCAGGGAGCGGAGGCCGGAGCAGAAGCAGGTAAGTGAGGGGAGAGGGGGAGGTATTTAGGGGGGTTTAGGTTGAGGAGGGGGGTTGAGGGGGGTTTAGGTTGAGGAGGGGGGTTGGGGTTGAGGGGAGTTGAGGTTGAGGAGGGGGGTTGAGGTTGAGGAGGGGGGTTGAGGATGGGGGGTTGAGGAGAGAGGATGAGGATGGGGGGTCGAGGAGGGGGGTTGAGGATGGGGGGTTGAGGAGGGAGGATGAGGAGGGGGTTGAGGAGGGGGGTTGAGGAGGGAGGTTGAGGGGGGTTGAGGTTGAGGGGGGTTGAGGTTGAGGAGGGGGGTTGAGGAGGGAGGATGAGGATGGGGGGTTGAGGAGGGGGGTTGAGGAGGGTGGTTGAGGAGAGGGTTGAGGATGGGGGGGTTGAGGAGGGAGTTTGAGGAGGGGGTTGAGGATGGGGGGTTGAAGAGGGAGGATGAGGAGGGAGCTTGAGGAGGGGGTTGAGGATGAGGAGGGAGGTTGAGGATGAGGAGGGAGGTTGAGGAGGGAGGTTGAGGAGGGGGTTGAGGATGAGGAGGGGGTTGAGGATGAGGAGGGAGGATGAGGAGGGAGGTTGAGGAGGGGGTTGAGGATGAGGAGGGAGGTTGAGGATGAGAAGGGAGGATGAGGAGGGAGGTTGAGGATGAGGAGGGAAGTTGAGGATGAGGAGGGAGGATTAGAAGTGGGGTTGAGGAGGGTGATAAGGGTGGGGGGAAGAGACGCAGGGAAGGGAGAGGTTGGAAGAGACACAGGGAAGGGAGAGGTTGGAAGAGACACAGGGAAGGGAGAGGGGAGAAGAGACACAGGGAAGGGAGAGGGGAGAAGAGACACGGGAGAGAGAGGGGGACACAGAGGGCACAAGAGGGACACAGGGGGCTGCACATTTCCCACCCTCGGCTTATACTCGAGTCACTCAATTTACCCAGTATTTTGTGGTAAAATAGGTGCCTCAGCTTATACTCGGGTCGGCTTATACTCAAGTATATACAGTAGATCCAAATTCATTGGACAAAACTGAAAGAAGACATTGTTTAAATATGTGTGTGTAGATTGCAAAAAATCTAAATGCTCAGGACCATAACTAGATGTTATTGTGGAGAGGTCATGCAATTTTATACAAGAGACAGGCTTAATTCAAAAATATGAATTTCAAGCACCACTTTAATGGTCTGTAATGGATGGACACTTGCTGTGTTAAAGCAGCTCCTGTGACAACAAGATTTTTTGTGGGTGCAGTCTATTAATTCTGGTTTGAATTCTTATCTAATCAGATTGTTCTAAATGGTCTTTCAACCTGTCTTTCATCAATTTCCATTTTCCCTTGATGACCTCATCAGGGTGGAGACAGCCAGCTCAACTGGAATCTGTAACATTAACATTTTGACAATTAATTTAATATTGCTTTATTAAATTATTGAATATGAGTTTTACTAATGATCAAGGAATAATCCTAATTAAAACAACTAGATCTTTATTGTGACAGCATTAGAGAGATCCTTTAAAACTCCACTTCGAAAATAAGTTTACCTTAGAATCAACTTGCAAGAAAACTTTTAAGATATAATGCTCAATGCAAGATTTAGTGTATACACCCCAAAATGACGTGTCAAAAACACACACAAAATGTGAAGATGTATACAACTTATCAAATACATCAAGTCAATAATCCAAAACCTAAGCAAGATGTTATGTATTGCTCATTATATCACCAATAGTACAATGTACAAACTACTAACAAATATTAATCCTGGCCTGGATACATAACCGTCTGCTATCTAGAGAAACCTTTTTTACTTCACAAACAAAATGAATGAAATGTCAGCTTTGCAGTATAAGTTTAACCTATAGAATTCAGCACAACTTGATGAGAGTTAAGGTCAATCTGTAGATCAAGCAGGATCCTGAAAACAGGAGCAAAGGTGCCATAAAAATGATTAAGCCTATTGATAAAGCTTATAACCTGGAGCTGGGATTAAAGAATTCCTTCAACCTTCAACCATAACTGAAACTGATCATTACTGACTTAACAGGTCACGTTTATGAGCAGAGGACACTGTGACAAACACATTATTCAATTTCAAAATAAGGTTTCAGGAAAACCCAAGTCAGGGCTAAAATTTAGGACATCAATAACGAGATTCATCACAAGGCCAATCAGAGGAGGATCATCTTCATCTTCCTCATACTATGTACCACAGTCCCAGAAAGAGTGATAGGCCTTTGCTCAAGTGTCTCCTGAAAACTCACAACAACATCACCATACAGATGTATATAACCTCTATGACACAACAACAAAAAAACACATAATTTAACCCTGTAATGCCTTCAAAACACATTCCAAGTTACTTGTACCTCCACAGAGCAATATGAAAGGGACATTGAAGTCACCATATGTGCTCTGCAATATCAGATAGAGGGTGGAAACTCATGTGGAAAAGTTGTTTACATTTTTTATTTGATCAATAATTGACTTATATATTGTATTTTTTCATTTTTGCCTATGTACGGTAGCTCCTAAAATCCTTTCCTACTTCACAAATAGATGTGTGATACAGTCAAACCTGATTTGTCTGAGTTTCCCAGACAGAGGCCAGTCAGATAGCTGCCTTCTTGAACATTCCAGGATTGTCTGCTTGATAGTAGGGGGGGATTCATATCGAAACAATTCTCCTCTCTCATTGGCTGAGCAGCCTCGATTGCCTCCCTAGCAGCCAGTGGAGAGGTGGAGCTGGGGAAATAAAGCAACAGCCACTCCTGCGGCCGCCAGCCCCTTAAGAGCACGGAACCAAGCCCTCAGGATGACAATGGACACCAGACCAGGAGCCGTCTGGTTCCAGGGCTACCTATCATCGTGTTTGAACCTTTATTGCCTTTACTTAGAGAAGAGCTATCCTTCACCTATGTGGAGAACTGTTCTGGCCCTAGGCATGAGATACTGTGGGGTTAGGCCGTCTAAAAGTGGCTTAGGTCAGCGGGACTAATCTGCCCATAATTCATGAGTTATTTTGCCTCACTATGTGATCGATTGATCTACCCCCAGCAATAGCATGGAATAAGAAGAACTGCTTCCTCAATGCTATATACTGTGGATGGTTTGTATTGGAATTTGAAGTTGCTTAATCCCCAGCCATGTATAATACTTACCTAAAGACATTAAGCCTGATGCAATTGCAAACCCGCATCTCGCAGGATACAGGCCGTATGTCCGCAGGCTTGCTGCGGGCTTCCGTTAGTCTCCAATTCTTTCGCTATTCAATTGAGCAAGGGCTAAAGTTACATCCCGAGGCCTCAAGCCCATGAACCCCTCCCCCAGCCCCAAACTGTTAATGGGCTGGCAGAGATGCAGTTCGCTGTTAGGGTCCAATCGCGGTATAACGAAGTGCAACACAGGCCTCTCGGCCAATAGAAAGTGGTCTAGCCGCAGATGAATGTAAGAGGGAGATTATAAAGTCGCGTTACACCCGCCCATGCATTGACTGTGTTGTATTTTCTTCCGAAGTAGCACGCTGGTCCTGGAGTTGGTGGTTTTTGGCATAGAGTGAGACAGTAGGCAAGTTGTGAGAGCAGTATATTGCGGTTTTGTTTATTTCCATTCATCTAATTATGAATTTACACTTAATCCATCTACACATTATATAGTAATAATAATAATAATAATAATAATAATAATAATACTACTACACAAGAGCATGCCCAGCCGGTACATCTACACATTATATAGTAATAATAATAATAATGTAGAAGAGCATGCCCAGCCGGTACATGTACACATTATATACTAATAATAATAATAACAATAATAATAATAATGCTCAAGAGCATGCCCAGCCGGTACATCTACACATTATATAGTAGTAATAATAATAATAATAATAATAATAATAATAATAATAATATAGAAGAGCATGCCCAGCCGGTACATCTACACATTATATAGTAATAATAATAATAATAATAATAATGCACAAGAGCATGCCCAGCCGGTACATCTACACATTATATAGTAATAATAATAAGAATAATAATAAAGCAGAAGACCTCCCCTGTGTCTCCCCCCCCACTCCCTCCCATGTGTCTCTCTCCCACCCTCTCCCCTGTGTCTCCCCCCCACTCCCTCCCATGGGTCTCTCTCCCCTCCCTCTCCCCTGTGTCTCTCCCACCCTTGCCTGTGTCTCTACCCCCTCTCCCTTCCCCAGTGTTTCTTTCCCCCCTCTCCTGTGTCTTTTCCCCCTTCCCTCTTCCCTGTGTCACTCCCCCCTCCCCTGTGTCTCTACTCCCTCTCCTTTCCCGTGTTTCTCTCCCCCCTCCCCTGTGTCTTTCCCCCCTTCCCTCTCCCCTGTGTCTCTCCCCCCTCATTTGTGTCTCTTCCCCCTTCTCCCGTGTGTCTCTACCCCCTCTCCCTTCCCCTGTGTTTCTTCCCCCCCTCCTCTGTGTCTTTACCCCCTTTCCTCTCACCGGTGTCTCCTCACCACTCCCTCCCATTAGTCTCTCCCCCCCTCTCCCCTGTGTCTCTCCCCCCTCCCATGTGTCTCTTCCCCTCACCTCTCCCTTACCCTGTTTCTCTTCCCCCCTCTGCCCTGTGTCTTCCTCCCCCTCTCCACTGTGTCTTCCTCCCCCTCTCCCCTCTCCTGTGTCTTCCTCTCCCTCTCCCCTGTGTTTCCTCCCCCTCTCTTCTCCCCTGTTAGCTTCTATACGCATACATACATACGATAAGAAATCTGGGGGGGGGGTTACCCCTTACCCCCTCCACCCCAGTTCCAACACCCATGTGTACTGTATAATATTGTATTGCATTATGTTATATTATATCACTAGCGACTTGCCTGGCACAAATGATGGGGCAATAAAGTTTGAAGCCATGGCAATGCTGGTTGCCACACAATGTGATGCTTTTTGTACTCTGAGGACCTTCGGCGCTCATTGTGAGTCTTTTCCCTCGTGTCCTTCATGTTTCGTGCTTTGCAACGATCAATCTTCGGCGCTCATCGCAAAGACAGATATATAAGTACAGTGTTAAATATATAATTTTTTTTGTGCAGTGTAAATAAAAAAATGTATTCAGGTCTCAGAGCATAATAAAGTGATTTAGATTTGTAACTGCTTTGAGAGTGCTATCGCTGGCAGCCAATGAGCAGTAATCCAGATATATAACTGCAGAGTAAAAAGTAAAACATTTTAGTGTAGTGTAAAGTCTACATTTTTTTTTTCCATTACTAATTAATACTTATTAAATGAATGCACGATAATAACTATTGTGAATTAACAAATGTATTAGGAAGTGCGAAGCGTTAATGTATGTAAAGTAACCGCAGTGTAAAATATGCTATTAAGCGTATTTTTTTATATATATTTTTTTTAATAATAATTAATTAATTAATTACTAAAATACTAAAATACCCCCTCCTCTGTGTCTTTACCCCCTTTTCTCTCCCTGGTGTCTCCTCACCACTCCCTCCCATTAGTCTCTTCCCCCCTCTCCCCTGTGTCTCTACCCCCCACTCTCTCCTGTGTCTCTCCCCCCTCCCATGTGTCTCTTCCCCTCACCTCTCCCTTACCCTGTTTCTCTTCCCCCCTCTGCCCTGTGTCTTCCTCCCCCTCTCCACTGTGTCTTCCTCCCCCTCTCCCCTCTCCTGTGTCTTCCTCTCCCTCTCCCCTGTGTTTCCTCCCCCTCTCTCCTCCCCTGTTAGCTTCTATACGCATACATACATACGATAAGAAATCTGGGGGGGGGTTACCCCTTACCCCCCCCCAGTTCCAACACCCATGTGTACTGTATAATATTGTATTGCATTATGTTATATTATATCACTAGCGACTTGCCTGGCACAAATGACGGGGCAATAATAATAAATAAAAAAGTTTGAAGCCATGGCAATGCTGTTTGCCACACAATGTGATGCTTTTTGTACTCTGAGGACCTTCGGCGCTCATTGTGAGCCTCTTCCCTCGTGTCCTTCATGTTTCGTGCTTTGCAACGATCAATCTTCGGCGCTCATCGCAAAGACAGATATATAAGTACAGTGTTAAATATATAATTTTTTTTGTGCATTGTAAATTAAAAAATTTATTCAGGTCTCAGAGCATAATAAAGTGATTTAGATTTGTAACTGCTTTGAGAGTGCTATCGCTGGCAGCCAATGAGCAGTAATCCAGATATATAACTGCAGAGTAAAAAGTAAAACATTTTAGTGTAGTGTAAAGTCTACATTTTTATTTTCCATTACTAATTAATACTTATTAAATGAATGCACGATAATAACTATTGAGAATGAACAAATGTATTAGGAAGTGCGAAGCGTTAATGTATGTAAAGTAACCGCAGTGTAAAATATGCTATTAAGCGTATTTTTTTTATATATTATTTTTTTTATAATAATGAATTAATTAATTACTAAAATACTTTACCTATTTGTAATTAATATATCCAGTGATCAATAACCTGAAGAGCTAACAATCAGTTTTGATTTTCCTGCAGCTTACAGTGTACATTTGGACTGTTGGTGACCCGAGGTGTAAGTGTCAGCAATGTGCGCAGTGCACGAGGGGAAACCGCTTGTATAGTCGTGTAACGCGCCATTTTAGATTTGTAATGTTATTAGTTGCAAGTTAGTGTTGTAAAATGGCGGCGATTGTGTATGTGTTACGCGGCTCGCCAGCAGTTTCCATTATTTATAATAGTGTATTTTGTACCTCGTCCGTTCCTAGGTAAAAGTAGTACATGGCTGGCGATGTTTTGACCGGTTTGGGGTCGTGTAGCCTCGTTTTCATTTTTTACGAACGCAATTTTTTTTGTCGCTTAGCCGATTTACAAGTGCCAACTGGGGAAGACGTTACAGATATCACATATATAGTTGTGAGCAGGCGGGTTGTTGCTAACGCTGCGGGCTTGCGAAGCGAGGGCCAGAGTTGCTGGCAAGGAGCGCCGAAGGCTCCCACGTCGGCTGCAATGAGCCGCAGGCGGGACATACACCATCAAATTTACGGACTTACCATCCAAAAATACGGGACTTAGAAAAAAAAACATTACGAGCTCACAAAAATATGACCTTAACGCCCGAACCGCACGCACTTAAAAACATTAAAAACACAATAAATACACACAACAAACACATAAAAAGCTTACCCACAGCAAGGCGGGCACCGAGGACCTCTGCAAGTGAAGTTACACCTCCATTTAAGTCCAAATTCATGAGTTTAGACACCCGAAAATCACCTAAGTGAGAGAAAAAATGGCCCTTGAAAAAAAGAAAACGAGGCTACAGGACCCTAAACACGCAAAACACATACAGATTTTCCTAAAAAGCCGTACAAGGTAAAGATACACTATTAACAAGGACGCTAAATCATCCACACTCGCGTACCACATACACATTCCCCGCCATTTTACAACACTAACTTACACAATGCGGAAGTACCCAGCTACCCTAACGGCTTCCCCTTGCGCACGCAGCCTATTTACACTACACACTGCACACATTGCTGACACTTACAAAGCAGCTCCACAGCACTGAAAACCTACATTGTATGCTGCAGGAACATGAAAACAGATTGTCAGCTCTTCAGCACAATGCTTCCTGCATATATTACTTACAAATAGGTAAAGTATATTCATTTAGTAATTATTTCATTAGCATACAAAAATACATATACACAAAAAAAACATTATCACATTAAACATAAAAGCCATTCACTGCGCGCCTCACAACGAGCGCCAACGCTGCTCATAGCATACAAAGCCTTGCAATAAGCGCAAAAAACACATCACCGCCGACCAAAGAATAACAGCAAAAGCGCCTATCAGAAAAAAAATGCAACCAACAGCCTCGCAATGAGCGCCGAAGGATCTCCGACCGCCAACAAAATGAATGTCTCGTCCAAACCATTACCTGCCTTACAATCTTATTGCCGCCATTTTTTGATGGGCAAGTCGCTAGTAAATATATAAAGATCAAGATAATAAAAGTATCAGGAAATGTAACACAAAGATGCACGCGCGTCTGAATAATACGACAAATACGGATTTTTGTCATAAGTGATATGATCGCAGTATTGGGTCATAAACCCTAAACACTGGAATCTGTTACATACAATTTACTGATGATGTCATTAATGGGCTTCAAGGGGGGGGGGGGTCTCTTTTCATACTTTTTGAGCGGTGCAAATCCAACATACGCAGAGCGGAAACGCCACATCTGTGGGACACACACAAAGGGGTTCACTTTGGGAGAGAAAAACAAACAAATATGAAATATTTAATAATCATATTTTGATGTTACCAACAGATAAGGAAACGAAACTGAGGTTATTATATCTAATAATACCAAGCCTGGGAGTACTGGGTGTAATAATACTGCAGCAGGAGGTCAGGACTAATGTCACTCTATAGACACCCACTCAGATAAAGGTCAGTACTAATGTCCCTCTATATACCCCCAGTCATATAAAGGTCATTACTAATGTCCCTCTATAGACACCCAGTCAGATAAAGGTCAGTACTAATGTCACCTATAGACCCCCAGTCATATAAAGGTCAGTACTAATGTCACTCTATAGACACCCAGTCAGATAAAGGTCAGTACTAATGTCCCTCTATAGACACCCAGTCAGCTAAAGGTCAGTACTAATGTCCCTCTATAGACACCCAGTCATATAAAGGTCATTACTAATGTCCCTCTATAGACACCCAGTCAGATAAAGGTCAGTACTAATGTCACCTATAGACCCCCAGTCATATAAAGGTCAGTACTAATGTCACCTATAGACCAGAGTCATATAAAGGTCAGTACTAATGTCCCTCTATAGGCACCCAGTCAGATAAAGGTCATTACTAATGTCCCTCTATAGACACCCAGTCAGATAAAGGTCAGTACTAATGTCCCTCTATAGACCCCCAGTCATATAAAGGTCATTACTAATGTCCCTCTATAGACACCCAGTCAGATAAAGGTCAGTACTAATGTCACCTATAGACCCCCAGTCATGTAAGGTGTAACCCTTACACTACCTGATCGATACAACATCATACCTGATGTTTTAAAGCACGTTATTCCAAACAATTTAGGAATGTTAGGTAATTTATGCCCTTTATGGCTTAAAACCAGACTCTGTATCAACTATGTAATTTTCCGTGGGAGTTTTGCCATGGATCCCCCTCCTGCATGCCACAGTCCAGTTGTTAGACCCCTTGAAACAACTTTCCCATCACTATTGTGGCCAGAAAGAGTCCCTGTGGGTTTTAAAATTCGCCTGCCCATTGAAGTCTATGGCGGTTCGGCGATGTTTGCCAGTTCGCGAACATTTGCGGAGGTTCGCGTTCGCGGTTTGCGAACCAAAAATTTTAGGTTTGCGACATCACTAGTGTTATGTTTTCGTTTTGTTTTCGGTACAATTCAGGTCTATGAAGGCATCTTCTGCATCTGCAAGCATTGTGAAGGAAATGTATGAAGTGTAAGGTTTTCACAGTGCCTCTCAGGTAGACATTCCTTCAATGACCCCTTAACATGTAGCTCCCACAATTTTAAAAGTATCATATAGCCAGATATCTAAGACATGATTGTTGTTAGCTTAAATGTACACTAATACCATTATGGCGGTGGACTTGCAGAGTCTTACAATGGCATGTTAATGAAAGCCATGATTAAAATATGCTCTACTGAAGCATGTAATCCTGACTTCAATATCAGTCTGAGAACAGATCTTGGGTCTGATGTAAGTAACATTGAATCTGGCTGCTGACCTTTGTGTCCTCTCCGTATTAGTGATATTTTCTCTTATTGCTGATATCATGAGTATCCTTTAAAGTGTGCTAACAGCTGTATAGCTGATTGATGTGATATTAATATTGCTGAACAACATCATATGGAGAAGGTGATAGTATACCTTGATCACAGTTAAGCATTTATTGTGAAATGACACATCATTATTATGGTCATGGTCACTGAGTTATCCTGAGAACTAGCAAATGGTTAGTCATGCTTGCAGATAGGAATCCAGTGGCTTGGTATGTTGTTACAGTTACAGTATTTAGTACTGTACTGTACATGCATGTTTTTTTTATTTTGTATCCTCCCCCGCCATTTTTTTTTTGGAACACATTTTATTAGATGTTTGTATGTGTGAAACTGGATTGGATTACTCAATCCAGAGGTTTCAAGTATTTGTTTATAGACAAGTTGTAGGTGCTATGCATATTAATGGTTTCTTCAAATTAATGGAGTGATTTCTGATGATCCTTTTTTTCATCAGATTCCTGTTGCAGTGGTGCAGTATTCTGGAAAATATCTAATACTCACCCCATTCGCAGGCATGACACCAAGAAAAAACATAATCCTTTCGTTATTTCTCATTATTAGTCACTAATTCACTCACTGGACTGCAACTACTGGGAAAATGTATCCAGATACAGCCTTTTATAATGTTTATATAAGACAATGAAAAAAATCCATTACATAGCCGATTACATGTTATTTATATATTATATCCAATAAGCTATAACACACATGATCAAGACTTATCAAAAATGTTATGTTATGTCCCGCTAGAATATAATTTGCACATTATATGCTTTTAAACATTTTTTTATTGTAATAAAAACCCTAAAAATCTCTTCTTTTTATTTTAACCCAGTATTTTACCAATTACTCTTTTTACTTGCAACTAATGTTCTCAAATATCAACCTTAAAAAATGTAACACAATTAATGAACCATCATTTAATAAAACCTTTACTTTGATTATCCAAAATGGCTGACGATATATATTTAAAAAATACTTTATTATACTGCCGGTCAATGAATAGAGCAAATAAAAGTGGAGAGGTTTGCTTTACCCAGAAAAAGTGAGAGTTATACTTACCTACAAAAGTGATAGGTTTACCTTAGTAATAGAAAAGGAGTGAAAGGTTTACCTTACCAAATAAAAGGTGGATATGTCTAGTTATAGGATGATGGAAGTTTCTTGTATGTTTGTATTCCTGTCACACTTGTCTACCCCAGAAGAAGATGACAGCGAGTGCATGCTTGTAAAGACAGAAACATGATAAGAGTTGGATTAAAATATGATTTAAGAAAAGATTTTAGAGCTTTATTAGTAAATATATATTGACAGTAATAAAATTAGCAATTTCCTTTTAAATATTCCATTTCACTGCACTACATAAAAAAATTAAATGTAGAAGCAGGGGGGCAGAACAAGGTGGTCTGGCCATGTCAGTACCCCTGAGTGTACCTCTTTAAAACTTGAGGTTACTGAACAACCAAATGGGAAATGTTCCCCAGGTATTTGATTTCTGCCATGTGGTGGTGTAATTTGTCCACTATTTGTTTTCCCAATGTAGATATGATAAGTGAGATGTATATAAGATTGGCTTTGTATTTTTAGGGTCCACATTAGAGCCTCTGTGAGTGAGAAATGGTTAATATGTCAGCCATTTCCCTGTATTTGTGTTTCAGTTTAATCAGGGAGTGTGTCTTTAATAGCTTTCAGCATCTTGCAGCATTTTAAAGTCCAATGGTGTGTTTTTATTGTGTTTTGCAGTGTTCCAAACTAGTCTTTAAACCCTTTGTGGATCCTTTTTGGAACCATAAACTTTTCGATGACATTTTTCATTTGCATGCTTGACTACGGGTGCAGTCTTGAGCTAATTTTTTTGTAATTGAATAGCGATTTGTGATTTTAGCCATCAGAACTCTTGCGGCCATGAAAGATCAAAGGCTTTGGGATGCTGTAAGTACCGTGTTTCACAACTTCAAGGATTTCAAACTCATAACCCGTAACCCATTCCAAGCCCGCAAAATAGCACCAATTGAATAGCAAATTAACTTACGGCCTCACTTACAGGTTACAATAACTTATGATTGCTCAATTCAATGAGGTCATTGTTTTGTACTCTATATGTATATATATCTTGTGAAATCCTGAAAAAGTGTTCTTTTTCAGGGAACATTTTGAAGATGTTCTCTCCTTTACTTAGAGGTCATAACCCATGTTTGTTATTTTGGTCCTGTGTTCCTGATTCTTCTACCTCTATGATCCTGACTGCTGGGCACCAAGAAGGCCATCCATCACAGGGTCCAACCGAGGTGACCTGTGAGTAAGGCAGGAGAGTTCCAGGACCCATCTGGACCACTATCTCTTGAATTATGTCAACAAACTAAAATAAGTGACCTATTTTACATACTCCGCTCAAATATTAAGCAGCTATGTAACTTGCAACTTTTGTGAACCTTGGCCCATGGACTGGTACATCCAACCCCAATCACCAAACAATGTAAATACCAGATAACGTATACAAAATATCTTTAGATTAATTCCCTACCAGTGCCCAAAGATAAATGAGCCAAGTCATTTGCAATTTAATGTAAGGGACTAATGCTTACTTGATGTACCTATATAATGGACTGGATCACGGAAAGACTAGTATGCTTTTACATTTTTGTTTCATTAAACACTACTACACAATGTTTTTCTATCCTGTGATCTTCTGGGGTTTGTAGCCAAGCCTTCTGTATAAATTTAATATGATGTATCTCTAAAAATTGTTACAGTTTGAGGTATATCTCAGCTATGCCCTTTTCTGCTACCTATCTATGGATCCCTTAAATATAAATAGCATCTTTAAAAAGTTGGATCAAAGTATCTGAGAGGTTATCTGGACTTCACTATAGGAGTCTGATGGCTAGTAGGGAGTTCTCCAATATATGACTGCAAGGAGTTTTTAGTGATGCTTCTCCACTTTGGTTCTCTTATACAATGTTTTTACAGCAGCAATCACTGTGTACAACAGTTCAGCATATATTAATTTATTGGTTTGTATTGGCTGATCAGATCTTATGTATTGTGTATATCCTGCTTGTTTGTGTTCACCACAGCTATCTACAAATATTAGAGAGGTATAAACAATGACAGTAACAATGGCAGAAACAAACAATTGCCAGTATAAAACTCAGCAGTTGTTTTGTTTTTTTCAGAAAGAGAATATATTACTGACCCAAATATAATGGTTTGTGGGATTATAAAAATGAGAATTGAGAGTCCTGAATCTGCTTCAGAAAAATAATAGATAAATGTTGAAAAAAGTAGCAATATCTTGTTACAGAATGATGTGGTGAAATTATGGCTTCAGTAAGAAAAGAGAAGATGAGAGAACAGAAATCTCATGGAAAGGAGGGAAAAAGCATACACATTCAGAGGGTTGCACATACTCCATCAGAACAAAGCAAGGAGCAGCCATCACAGTACATTACTACAGGGAAAAAAATCAGTTCCATGAAAGCCATCTTTATCAGGTACTTAGTTTCAAAATAACATGAAATATCCCTACTTACTGTAGATACAATTTTCCTCATTTAAGTGCATCTCCTGATAAAAGGAGAAGCAAAAATACTCTCCTAAAAGTTCACTTTATATCTACCTATCTGGACAACATATTACTAACCGTAAAATAGTGATCCGTGAACAGATTAATAAGTGAAATGAAAAGCTTCACCTGGTAAATGATTATTAAAAAATCAAAATGGTACTATAGCTATTTTTTTTATTATATATTTTAACAAGGATAATGTAATTGGTATTATCTATAGATTTTTTTTTATCAATTAGTAATTGGGGTTGAAAAAAGACTTTTAGCCCATCAAGTTCAACATTTTAAGATCTCCTCTGATCGGCAATATGGGGATTAATTGTTAATTAATAATCATACTATAATTAGAGGGATTATAATTTTCACACTTTTTTAACTTCATTGCAACAAATTATATAAGTTTTGAGGTCAAATGAATAATTGGAAATAGGATATAAAATAAACAAGCTTTGCAACAGATCGGTTTCTGATAAATTGTCGCCACTATTGGGTAATTCACACTGGTTATATACATTAACTATATATACAGTGCCTCTTTTTACAGCCCTATTAAATTCCTCCTACTGAAGAATTTGTAGCCAGTAAAAGGAGATCACTAGACTTACAGCTATTAAATTGGCCTCTTTCAGCTACCCACAAACGATCTGCAGGTTTAGGGCGGAAAAACCCTATGGGCTGTCAAAATCGGAACTCCGTCTCTGCTAAGCCTTTGATCTGTCAAGCCCGTAAATGTTATGAATGCAGATTTCTATTAAATTGCTACGGCGTTCAAACCCATAAATATCAAATGGAGCCAAAAAGCCTACGGGCACTAGAGCCGACCCGCAAGTGGGTTAAAGTCCTGTCCGTAGCACTGTAAATGCAAATATACATACACTACTGCATTTTAAATTAAGGGGAAAGTGATGTTAGGCATTAAAGTTAATAGCACAACATTCTCAAGCTCGCAAATCTGCAATATAAAATAGTTTATTTTATGTTTAATTTCTGTGTTAATATCAATCCCAGCAATCAATGAGTTAATACATATAATGGAACTTGCATGGACTATGATATCATATTTATTGATTTATTAATATAACATTATTTCTGGAATGCGGGTCTGATCGTAACTCGTATTTCAAACCTGTAAGAGATTGAAATCTAACCTCAATTTTTCAGTGATGTAATGATGATCTCTTTTACCATTGGCTCCGTCTAAACATGTAACCACGGATTTCCATGTTGGCAAGGTCTGTTGCGGGCTTGGCTAATTTTATCGCTCTGTAACTCCACCGAATTTCGAGCCTGCAGCCTTTGCGGGTGTACCAGGGCCGATGAAATTTAATAGGACCCTAAGTAGATGTTACTGCCTTTGAATGGGTAACAGTGGCACAAAATAAGATACAAAGGTGGAACCAATAAGTTGAACTGAGATTATAAAGTAATATACGCTGCTTGATTAGAAAAGCCTCTTTCAAGAATTACATTAATTTGTCATTCTTGCTAGTGGGAAATCCCCATATGTGCATTTTAATCAATGTATCAGCCTTGAATTTGTCAGATACAATGGATACATTCGTGTCAAACACAGATATATATATTGTCTGAACATTGCCAATATGCAAAAGGTATTCTTTTCTTACCCTTTACACTCATATTACCTTGTGTGAAAGGGCCTCAGTAATCTTTTTGAGTTCTTATTTTTAGGGTTTCATACCTGTTTAATGGATATTACATTGGTTATTTAATTTAGACGTTTATAAGTATCATAAAATAGAGTATGTCCCTATCTCTCCTAATAAATATAGAGAGGAGAAACAAAAAATAATGCATAATTTCTGAGAATGATGTTAAACTAACTCAGTAATAGTTGCAGTTTGAAATCTAAAAATATAATTTCATATCACATGAGTGAGTTATTCTTGTAATACTGATTTGCCTAGAGGCATAGCAACTTATACTTTTTATTATTTTAACTATCACATTTTAAATTATTATTGGTCTAGTAATTGTTTTTAAATGTATATTAATAAAAGTTAAATCTTAAATTCCTTTTCTGGTCTTACAATACAAAATTAATGTTTCTTACTTTGTAATTTATATGGTATGAGTTAGTATCCTTATCAAGCATTATTTTCTTTAGTTGTCTCAGTTTAAGTTGTATATACTTTATTTTACTAACACTGGGCACTGGGCAAGCTCGCAATTGCCTCCAAACTGAACTTTTGTCTGTGAGTCACATTTTTTTCTAAACATTTAGATGTATTCAATTGTCTCTAACTTGCAACTGCCCTCTCACAGCCTCCACACGGAAACCATGCACTCCTAAGTAGGATTTCAGGAGCCGTAAGCATATGATCTGAAAATATTTAAGCTTGTCCGTAATTTACGTCTTAGACACAGCCAATAGTAATTGAGTCCATCATGATATCGGTAAAACAAGGCGTTTATACTTAAACTTCACTCAGAGACTACAAATTAATTAGTGTTAAAAAGTCAATTAAAAATCATTAAAGCAACTGTTTTAGTTCATACGGGTTCCATTTTATGTATTAACCCCTTAAGTCCTGGGATCCATTTCAAACAAAACAAAAAAAACATAAAAAAAATCCAGACATTGTATCATTTATTACACTGGAAATCTCTCTTGTATTTGTATGGATTATACTTTTTGTATCTCTGAAAATATATATTCAGTGTGAAATTTATAGAAAACATTGCTTTTATAAATAAATGTATAGGATAAAATGGTTTCCTGACTTAAAAAGTCTGTCTGTTAGAATCATTTATCACTCAACGATCTTCAGGCTTAAAGGTAAAAAAAGGTTACGCAGAGAATTAAAAGAATAGAAAAAAGTGACTGGTTGAGAAAGAACCATGACATTAATCAAGAGCCACTTAGTTCCTGCAGAGCTGATAAGAGCCCAGGACTGCAGACAGAAACTGATCCGGCTTCCTCTAGGACTGAGTCAAAGGGCAGCTCCCATAGCTCCGCTCTTCTAGCAACTATATTAACTCAATGAAAGCTGATCTGAAAATGTGAGTTCTGTAACAAAAACATTAAAGATTCAAAATGTGTTTAATAAATAATTTAAAAAACATATAGAGAAAATGGTAGATATGTCAAATAAGCCTTGAAATTTTTCTACTATACAGTATATATATATATATATATATATATATATATATACTAGCAACTTGCTCGTCAAAAAATTACAGTCAATAAAATTGTAAGACTGGGAATGGTGTTTGGCACACAATGTAAGGCTTTTAGTCCTCTGAGTACCTTCGGTGGTCATTGCTAACATAAACATTGCTAAACTAACCCCCCTCTACACTAACCGATTAATACCTACACTACCTACCTAGACTACCTACCTACCCCCTAATAAACCCCACCACACTAATTACAGAAAATAATAAAACCTAACTCACAAAAAATAATAAAAGCTAAGTCACATAAAATAAAGAAGGCTAATTCACCGAAAATAAAAAAGCTACATTACAGAAAAGAAAAACATGTACATTACAAAAAAAAACCTAAGTCACAAAAATAAAAAAGGTACATTACAGAAAATAAAAAAAATACATTGCAAACCCCCACTACAGAAAAAAAAGAATTACACACCTGAAAAGGAAATACATAAAAGAATATGTACATTACATTACAATACAGTACAAATCAAATAAAATACATACCGCACTATGTAAAATACATTACATCCTATCTAAAATATACACATACCACACTATCTAAAATACATTACATCCTATCCAAACTATACACATACCACACTATCTAAAATACATTACATCCTATCTAAACTATACACATACCACACTATCTAAAATACATTAATTACTATCTAACATACATACATACCCCACTATCTAAACCACAATAAATCCTATCTAAAATACACACATACCCCACTATCTAAAATACAATAGATCCTACCTAAAATACACACATACCTCCCTATGTATCTAAAATACATCCCCACTTACCTTTGCAGATGTCCCTTCAGATCACCAAACTAGGGGGAAAAAAAATCATACAACACATTTACATACAATAAATAAACATTCTAAATATTCTACTCACCTTTCCAGCATGTCCTCCCCATCCTTCTTATTTTCTTCTCAGCTGCGGCCCCTGTTAAAAATAAACATTACATTACTACAATATACACACACATAAAATAAAGTAAAACAAATATAATATACATTGAACCTACCTCCCTGCGATGTCCCTGGCCTCCTCCTCTTCTACCCCAGCACTCGCGGACCTCTCCGACGCTAATGAGCCTCCTAGAGACTTTTTCCTGCTGAACATGCTGTCAATCAAATTTCAGCCAATCAGAAGGCACCAAGGTAGAAGCCAATCAGAATGGGATACACCACCATATCCTATTCTGATTAGCTAATGCACCTGTCAATCTTTTTTAAACCAATAAGAAGGCTTTATTGCCTTCATCCAAACACATTGGGATACACTTCCTAAGGAGTGATTGGCTGGAGGCATCAGCACATTCTGAATGGCTGCAGTGAAACAGCCAATCAGAAGGTGCTATTCCCTTCTGATTGGCTGTTGTCACTGTCAATTAGACTGCAGCCAATGAGAATGCACCGATGCCTCCAGCCAATCACCCTGTGGGGGTGTATCTCATTTTAATTGGCTGAAGGCAATACAGCCTTCAGATTGATTTAAAAAAGATTGACAGGTGCATTGCCCAATCAGAATAGGATATGGTGGTTTATTCCATTCTGATTGGCTTACACCTTGGCGCCTTCTGACTGACTGAAATTTGAATGACAGCGTTTTCATCCAAACAGAAGGCGCAATTGCCAATTTTCTTCCAGAAAAGTCTCTAGAAGGCTGATTAGCATTGGGGAGTTCCGCAAGTGCGGAAATCCATTCGTTTTTTATGTGTTTTTTTGGAGGGCAGATTTTTCTAGTGCCCAGTTGGGACAGAAGAGGAGGAGGCCAGGGACATCGCGGGGAGGTAAGTTCAATGTTTATTATTTTTATTTTACTTTATTTTGTGTGTGTATATTGTATTAATGTAATTTTTTTACTTTAACAGGTGCCGCGCCGGAGAAGAAAATAAGAAGGACGGGGAGGACTGGAAAGATGAGTAGAATATTTAGAATATTTAGAATGTTTATTTATTGTATGTAAGTGTTTTGTACGAATCCCCCCCCCCCCCCCCCAGGTTGGTGATCTGAAGGGACATCTTCAAAGGTAAGTGGTCTTAATTATTTTATTTTAGGTTAGAATTAGGGTTTGTATATGGAGATAGGATTTATTGTATATTAAATAGGGGGTATGTATTTTAGATAGATAGGGGGTTATGTGTGTATTTTAGATAGGATTTATTGTATTTTAGATAGTGGGGTATGTATGTATGTTAGATACGATTTAATGTCTTTTAGATAGTGGGGTATATGTGTATTTTAGATAGGATTTATGTATTTTAGATAGTGGGGTATGTGTGTATTTGAGATAGTATAGTTAATATATTTTAGATAGTAGGGTATTGTATTTTATTTTATTTGTACTGTAATGTAATCTTCTGTATGTATTGTGTATGTATTTCCTTTTCAGGTGTGTATTTTTTTTTCTGTAGTGGGGGGGGTTGTAATGTATTTTTTTTTTTTTCTGTAATTTTTTTTTCTGTAAGTTTTTTATTTTTGTGACAGGTTTTTTATTTTGTGTAATGTAGATTTTTTTTTTTCTGTGACTTAGGTTTTATTTTTTTTTGTGAGTTAGCTTTTATTATTTTGTGTAGTTAGTGTGGTGGTGGGGTTTATTAGGGGGTAGGTAGGTAGTATAGGTAGGTAGTGTAGGTGTTAATAGATTAGTGTAGATGGGGTTAGTTTAGATTTAATGTTTTATTGGGGATGCAGTGTAGTGTTTGTAGTTAGTGTGATGAGGGTCCTTGAGGACCGTCATAGCACTTATGTGGTTAATGTTAGGCTTGTAACTGCCCCATAATGGTCTTAATATATCCTTATGGGACTGATGGGGTTAAATAGAGGGCTATGAGGTTCTGTATTGACCCCCATGAGTGGCAGGGTTAATTAAGGGCTTATGGGGGGTCTGTACTTACCCCCATGAGTGACAGGGTTAATTAAGGGGTTATGGGGGTCTGTATTGACCCCCATTAGTGACAGGGTAAATTAATGGCTTATGGGGGTCTGTATTGACCCCCATGACTGACAGGGTTAATTAAGGCTTTTGCCGGTCTGTATTGACCCCCAATGAGTGACATGGTTATTTAGGGGCTCATGGGGCTCTGTATAAAGCCCCATGAGTGATAGGGTTAATTTTTAAATTTTGCGGGACCTTTAAGGAGCTTTACAGTCTTTTAAGGACCTACAAGGAGGGAATTTTTCATTTTGATTTCAGCGGGGGTCCCCGATCGCATGCTGCATGGGTAATGTGGGGTTAATGGGGGGACCCTCCGGGAGTCCCAATGGGGACCCCCATCACTGGGGGGTTAATGTTAGGTGCCGGTGGGGGTAGTTACAGTACCCCTGCTGCCAGCCCTAAGTGTTTTATTGTGTGCCGCGGGCCCTTTAAGGAGCCGCAACAGGGAATTTAGAGGTTTTAAATGCAGGGGGGGGGGGACACTCGTACATGTTTAGCAGTGTTTTTCTGGGTCCTGGGTCATGGATCCTCGTTTTCATTCTTTTCGGCCGCCATTTTTTTTCTCGCTTAGGCGATTTTCGAGTTGCGTAACTGGGAAAAAAGGGGTTAAATTGGTCGTAATTTTTGTCAGAGGCAGCAGGCAATGAGGGAGAGGAGAAGGGGAAGAGAGACACAGGGGAAGAGAGACACAGGGTAAGGACAGGAGGAGGAGGGGAAGAGAGACACAGGGGAAGGAGAGGAAAAGAGACACATAGTAAGGAGAGGAGGAGGGGAAGAAAGACACAGGGGAAGGAGAGGAGGAGGGGAAGAGGTCCTGCGGGTCGTAGGTAAGAGCGCCTATGGTGCTCATCTCCACCAGCGCAGTGAGCTCCCTCTGCACTCCCTGCCTAAGTCGTACAGGGTTGTAGGGAAGAGCGCCTACGCCGCTCATCTCCACCAGCGCAAGGAGCGCCCTTGATGCTCCTTGCCAGCAACTGCGGCCCTCGCTTCGCGTTAGCAACAACCCGTATTGCTCACAACTATATACATACTAGCGACTTGCCAGTCAAAAAATGACGGGGCAATAAAAGAAAGTGTTGAAATGCTGTTTGTCACACAATGTGAGTGTTCTGTGTGCCTCATCTATATAGACCCCTCTAACAGAGTAATGAACGCATGTATTATAAGTGCCATGAGGGTCATCCAGGACCCTCATGACCCAAAGTGTAAGCACTACACCATTTTAAGCCGGTCACTTATGGGGGTCTATCCAGACCCTCATAAGCCTCTATTTAACCCCATCAGTCCCATAAGGGTATATTATGACCATTATGGGCCTGTTACAACCCAACATTAACCACATAAGTGCCATGACGGTCTTCAAGGACCATCATGCCACTAAGTCTAAACACTCCACTGCACTATATCCCCCCCAATAAAACATTAAATATCAACTAACCCCCCTCTACACTAATCTATTAACACCTACACTATCTACCTACACTACCTGCCTACCCCCTAATAACCAACTCCCCCCAAAAACTAAAGTCACCAAAAATCTACAATACATAAAAGAAAAATCCTAAATCACAAAAAATAAAACATCTACATTACAGAAAATAAAAAAACCTAAATCACAAAAAATAAAAGAAATCTACATTACGGAAAATAAAGAACCTAAATCACAAAAAATTAAAAAGGAACATAACAGAAAATAATAAAATACATTACAACCCCTAAAAACAAAAATTACAAACCTGAAAAGGAAAGACATATAATACATACAATACAATGCATACAATACAAATAAAATTAAATACAATACACCCATATCTAATATACATCCCCCAATCTATGTAATACACAATACATCCTATCTATGTCATATACATCCCCCAATCTATCTAATATACAATACATCCCACAACTTTTTTATCTTGTTCCTCCATACCACTATATAGCATAGACTTCACTTACACTACTGGAGCATTATTTGATCTACTGTGTGAAGATCCGAGAGTAGGGGCTATACAAGCCCAGGGCCACCTGCTATAGACTACAGGTTATCTGTCCAGAAGGACCATTTGGTTCTTTGAAATCTCGGCACCAGCACCCTGATATCTGGTTTCTGTATCAGTCTCTCCATCAGGAATCAGCACTTCCAGTAGTCTTAGTAATCTTCCTGTGGCAATGATCAGGACAGGTTACTTAGAGGGTGGAGATAGGTCCAGTATCACAGCCACCAGGAACATAATCAGAGATACACAATTTTTATATATCTCCAAGTGAACTGTTTTATTTTTGAAATGACAATTAGAGGGGGTGGCAGACAATCACAAGAGATAAACTCCACATGGGTCAAACAGTAGTTTCCTGAGAGTAATAGGCTTAATCTCCAATACACATCCTGCTGTCTCTAGCACATATCAGATGGGATTAACTTTATTTGACAAGCAATGGACTAGAACAGATAACAGTGCAATAGAGGTATCTGATCACTGCAGACTCAGCACACCCTGTTTTAATCCAATCATGATCACTCAGTCACAGTTTAAACATAACACAAATTACACTAATATTAAATGGGGAATTACATACAGTATACAGGATAAGGCAGAGACATATGCCATGAGACCACATGACGCATGGTGGTACTCTATGGCACTATGTCTTGGGGCTATTCACCCCACCACGCACCTGCCCACATTTCCCATGTACCATAATAGTTCTTCTACACATTTTCCAATAGGGCAGTCTGTACTCTATGGTGGCTTAATGCACCAGGATCCAGGCCTGGAAAGTGATCCATGACATTACTCCCCCCTTCCACAAAGCAGTTCTGGAGCTATGATCCTGAATGGATGATAGTCTTGAACTGCAGCCCATAACCTAAGTCCACGTCCCCATCCAAAGTTAAAAAAATGGTGAACCAAGTGGCTACTGCAAGAGTCCCCTTTCATGTTCTTCTCCTGGAGGGGTAAGGAGGTTTGTCCGGTTTGGCAGTGGTTCTCCATCCTTCAGTAAAGTGTAGACCGTCTCTAACCCCAATTTCTGTAGGGTCTTGGGCACATAGTCCATTTCTACAGTCCTTCCAGGGGGTATCTGGACTAGCAGCCACTTCTCAGCCATCCTTCCCCGTTCTCCTGTACAACATCTGAGATCCCAATCCTCAGGATCCCAGGTAGCAACATAGCCCAACACCAGCTCCTATTCCTTCAATAACCCACCCCAAATTGCAGGCATAAATTTTGGGGACACAGCTCGGGTCTCAGAAAGTAGGATATCATCCAGTGGCATCCTGCTACCCCGTTGGCCACAGGTAAAAGGTGGCTCTGATGTATCCTAACTAGGGAGCAGCTCAGGCAGGGGTAAAAAACACTTCCCCACCGGCACAATCTCCTTAGAGTCAGTTGTCAAGGTAGGGTTCAGGAAAAACAGAGCAGGATTTAGGATTACGGTCTCTGGATGGAGACCCTTTCCTGGCTGAGTAGCAGACTTTGCTGGGGACAGTTGCTCCTTAGGTTGAGTATCGTCCCTGTCAACTGTTCAGTCTCCAGCTCCTCGCCCTTGGTTAGCAGCTGGAACTTCTGTGGTTGTTGCCAATCTCCCTGTGGCTCGTGCTGCTTAACACTGTTCCCTGGTCTTGCATTTACCAGGGTCTGGACAGTTCTCCTGGCCTTCCTATCCTTGCGAGTTCCCAGAAATCCCTCTAATCTTGCCTGTTCTGTAGCGGTCAGATCTCCAGTTACCTCCTGGTTTACTTCCTCCCCCTGATAGGGATGTAGCCAACAGTCCATTTTTTCTGACAGTGTATCCTCTGCTAGCTCAGCAGGGGAAGCAAACCTCAACCATACTTGAGCCAGGTCAGACCTGTGCCCACCTCCTCTTCTGTGGCAATCCGTTGCCTTCACCGCTCCAGAATACTGGTGATCAGGCTCATTTTCTCTGTGATCACCTCCACTCTGCAGGTGTCCATGTGGTTCATGACCCCCTCTATCCATGCTGGCCTTCCTTGGATTTGGACCTAGATTTGAAGGTTTGGAAAAATCGCTGATCGGTTTCTGCATCCCTGCCAAGCCACCGAAAGTACTGGTCTTCCAAACTGCTTAGATCACCATTTAGCATCCTTGCTGCTGCTTCTTGCATTGAGATTCCACCACTGCCGAGAGATTCTGATGCCCAGGTATCTCCTTGGAAAAACTTAAACAGAATCAGTTCAACCTGATTATTTTTGTATTTTATGGCATATTTTCAAGAAATTAGCTACCAATGCCTTGTATTATAGAAATATTGAAGGAAGGAATATACAATTTATTGAGAATGATTGTCACACATTGTAAAAGCAAACTATTTATTAAGTACAGTAACAGAATATTGCTGCAAAGTTTCAAATTAGTGCTTTGGAAAGGGATCTATGCACCCAATGGGGCCATGGTGGAATTTACAAAGTTACTTTTGTAATGACCAAAATTACTCTTCAATAATCATCCTTACAAAAGGCACAAAAATAGCCAAATGCATATAGTAATTTTTTTATATACAGTATATGCAATGATTAGAGTATCATCTTTTGCTGTTATTGAGAGGTCTCATAGAATTCTAAGGTTTTTCTATCACATATATAGTTGTGAGCGTACGAGTTGTTGCTAACGCTGCGGGCTCGCGTAGCGAGTCGCGGGCCTCGCGTAGCGAGGGCACTGTGCCAGGTTCTCAGTTGCTGGCATGGAGCGCCGAAGGCGCTCCTTGCCAGCAACTGAGGACCCTCGCGAAGCGAGGGCCTCAGTTGCTGGCATGGAGCGCCGCAGGCGCTCCTTGCCAGCAACTGAGGACCCTCGCGAAGCGAGGGCCTCAGTTGCTGGCTTGGAGCGCCGCAGGCGCTCCATGCCAGCACCTGAGGACCTCGCAAAGCGAGGTCTTCAGTTGCAGCAACTGCGACCCTTGAAAAAAAAAGTTTACGTCCAAACACATTACGACACTCGCAAACAACATACGACACACGTTGAAACACATTACGACACTCGCAAACAACATACGACACACGTTCGGCGCTCCATGCCAGCACCTGAGGACCTCGCAAAGCGAGGTCTTCAGTTGCAGCAACTGCGACCCTTGAAAAAAAAAGTTTACGTCCAAACACATTACGACACTCGCAAACAACATACGACACACGTTGAAACACATTACGACACTCGCAAACAACATACGACACACGTTCACACACATTACGGCCTCGCAACACTCGGACGCAACTCGCGAACATTACAAAATTACAAACACAATACATACACACAGCACATACATAAAAACCTTACCTACACAAACAGGAAGCACCCAGGACCTCAAAAATGCAACTTAGAACTTAATTGCACTCAAAATAAAAGAGTTTCGACACTAAATACTTTGTTAAGCGACAAAAAAAATGGCCGACGAATAAAACGAAAACGAGGCTACACACGCAAACACCATGCTACACACGCAAACACCATACGAGACACGTTACCACACATTACGAGTTCGCAAACATCGGACGCAACACGCCGACATACAAACATTTAAAACTTAACAAAGACACACAACAAACACATAAAAAGCTTACCTACAGCAAGAGGAACCAGCCAGCACCTCAAAAAAACAAGTTACACCTACATTTAAATCAAAATAAACACTTTAGACACTAATACCATCGCTAAGCGAGAGAAAAAATGGCCGACGAACAAAACGAAAACGAGGCTTCAGACGTAACTACACTACACTTACTCGCAATAATGAAACACATACTATGCGGAACGTATCACAATCATATTAAACACCATTTTGAACAGTAATACGCCTAAAATGGCGGATGGAACGCAAATTGTAAGCTGGAACGCAAATAGCGCATGCGTATTGCGTTCTAACGGTCTCACTTTCCAGAACTTTCTACAAGTTTATAAATACTGCCTATTTCCAACTAAAAAATACATTTCTCCTCAGGTGATCAACGGAGTGACTTCTGAGATAACTGCTGCTTTTACTTGAGAAGACAATTCTTTACTAATTTACTACTTTACATTGTGCAAATTACAACTGACAGGTAAGCTATAATATATTACATTTTATTATCAGGTCAGGTCAAACAAATAAAAAAATAAACTAGGATTTATGTAGTCATCATGTATGGCACATTTATGTGTATAGGCTCCCAAACAAAATTAAACAGAGCTTTATGTATAGTGACATCTGACACGCACATATATGTCTATAATGTATAGTTACATGTGACACGCACATATATGTCTATAATGTATAGTGACATTTGACACACACATTTCTGTGTATTGCCCCTTCATAGTGACATGTGACACGCACGTATATGTGTATAATGTATAGTGACATGTGACACGCACATATATGTCTATAATGTATAGTGACATGTGACACGCACATTTCTGTGTATTGCCCCTTCATAGTGACATCTGACACCGACATATATGTCTATAATGTATAGTGACATGTGACACGCACATTTATGTGTATTACCAATGCAACAAAATTAGCTTACAACAAAATCAGTAAACAACTACATTTTAATGACATTATATGTCATGTATACTGATATGTCACACGCACATATATGTGTATCATCTATAGTTACATCTCACACACACACATTTATGTGTGTTGGAAAAAATAAATATAATGTTAATTTAACCATTTAAATTTGACTCATGTATACTGATATGTCACACGTACACAAAATAATTACATTAAACTATGTAATGTGCTTCATGTATGTGAGATATGTGTGTAGCCCCCAACAAAAATTAAGGTTAATTGAATTAATTTACTGCAATTCAATACATCAGATAAAGCTGAATCTTTCTATTTCGTTTCATATTCAAACAGACTCTGCATCAACAGCGTCTCTCAACAATTTGCACCGTGCACTGTCAAGCACAATCCCTTTTAAAGAACACCAACAAATTTGAAGAGGTAAGATACAAGAACACATTACATGCTCAAAAGGACATGCTTTGCTAGATGACAAATTATAAATATACAAATAACTATTTCACTTTCTTTTTCAAACAGACACTAAAAGAAGACCGGCGGATTAAGATTGGCAGGAGGGGACCGTCTGTCATTCAAAACTTCTATCAAGGTAAAGTATTAAGTATAAACAAGAAATAACCATGAGCCTTATTCAATTGCAACTTCCTCATTTGAATAGGGCTCTATATAAGCACATAACATTTTTTTTATACAGAACTTTTTAGTTACTGAAATTCTAACCACAATCAAGGTTTTCAATAACTAAAAACTTTGCTCAATAAATATGTTATGTGATTATATAGAGCCCTCTTCAATTGGCAAAATTGCAATTCAATGAGGACCTATATGTCTTTAATGGCCAAGGGCCTCACTGAAATGTGATTTGCCCATTTCAATAGGGCTCTATATAAGCACATAACATATTTTGGAAACAGAACTTTTTAGTTAATGAACTTCTAACCACAATCAAGGTTTTCAATAACTAAAAACTTTGCTCAATAAATATGTTATGTAATTATATAGAGCCCTCTTCAATTGGCAAAATTGCAATTCAATGAGGACCTATATGTCTTTAATGCCCAAGGGCCTCACTCAAATGTGATTTGCCCATTTCAATAGGGCTCTATATAAGCACAGAGCATATTTTTTAGGAAATTTTTCTTTTGTGAACACGTTCCTTTTGGATACAAGTTCACTAAATACAAAATTCCGTACAAACATATGCTCTGTGATGATATTGAGCTCTATTCCATTGGCCAAAACACAATTGAATAAGTAGCTCACAATATAACAAATGCAGTAACCAAAGGCCCTTATTCAATTGCTATTTTGGAAAATTAAATATGGCTATTTTAACAAATATATGTGATGTGCTTATTTACAACCCTATTCAAATTTCTACATTGCAATTCAATTACGGCCTTACAGTACTATTATATTGTAAAAAATGCAATTGCATGAGGGCCAAACTATGCAACATATGGTACACACAAAGGCCCTCATTCAATTGCAATTTGCCCAATTGAATAGGGCTCTAAATAACAACATAACAATAGCTTAAAACTAAGGTTTTAGTTCATAAAAAAATATCAAAAATACAGTTTTTCAATGACTACAAAATTATTTTAACTAATATGCTAATATGCTATGTGCTCATTTACAGCACAATTCAATTAGCCAAATCGCAATTCAATGACACACAAACTGCTACACACAAAACAGAATTTCTTATTAAGGCCCTCATTCAATTGCAATTTTGCCAATTGAATAGGGGTCTAAATAAGCACATCACATATATTTTTTAAAGAAGTTTTTAGTTATTAAGCATCTATCCAAAAGCACGGTTTTCACTACCTAAAAACTTCTTTAAAAAATATATATTATGTGCTTATTTAGAGCCGTATTCAATTGGCAAAATCGCAATTGAATGAGGGACTATGGGCCTCATTCAATTTCAATTTTGCCAATTGAATAGTGCTCTAAATAAGCACATAGCATTATTTTTTTAAAGAAGTTTTTAGTTACTAAATCCTTGCTTTTGGATAGATGTTTACTAACTAAAAACTTCTTTAAAAAAAATATGTTATGTGCTTATTTAGAGCCCAATTCAATTGGCCAAACTGCAATTGAATGAGGGCCTAAATGTTTAACAACCTATAAGCCTTACAAATAACCAAAAATAAGAATAACAAAAGTGTTGTGCACCTAATAGCATTGTATAAAAAAGCACACAAACTCATAGCAAACTATATTAACATTCTTCTTTAATGTTTAACAAATTATAACCTGTACAATCAAGAAGAAATTAGTTTTGCACAAGTGATGTGCACCAAACAGGATTGTCAATAACTAACACAAACACATAGCAAACTACATTAATTATATTATTTCATGTTTCACTAACTATAACCATCCAAATAAAGGTTAAATAAGTATACCACAAGTGGTGCGCACAAAACAGGATTGTACAAAAACTAACATAAACACATAGCAAAATAAATTCATATTCTTATGTAATATATCACAACCCACAAGCCTTACTAAGAACCTTAAATAAGAATAACAAAAGTCTTGGGATTGTACAGAAAGTTAAAAAAAAATTTTTTTAAAAAAATAAACATAACTGATACAATACAGCAAAATTAATACATTTTTTACTTATTTAAAAGACATTTCACTCAAACAACATTTTCTATTTTACATTACAACAGATACTGCGTGAAGACAATCGGACGAGGACTTTTTCCACAGGACCGGACCGGACCATCGGACGAGGACTCGGACCAGACCAGCAGACGAGGAATTTCAACACAGGACCAGACCAGCAGACGAGGAATTTCAACACAGGACCACACCATCGGACGAGGACTTTCACCAACGGACAACAACATCGGACGAGGAATATCGCCACAGGACCACAATATCGGACAGGGGCTATCGCGACAGGACCACACCATCGGACGAGGACTTCCGACAGAGGACCACACCATTGGACAACGATTTTGAAACGAGGAGCAACAAACATTCGGATTTAAATCACACTTCAACCAAGGTAAACTATAATAACTACTAAAGAATAACACTAAAGAAACTGGTTTCAGTTGCATCCGTCTCAACAGAAAAATAAATTAATTAATTTACTATCTCACTTATTTTATTTAAATTGCTACTATGCAATACATAGCTCAATAACCACATCACTTTTTTTTTCAGCAAAGAAGTTTTGCAGTGGTAAATATCTATCCACAAACAAAGTTTTTAATAAATACAACCATTATTTTAAATAAATATGTTACATGCTTATTTACAGCAGTATTCCATTGGAAAAATTCTGAGCCACTGAAGACAGGAATTATAAATTTAACTAAATATCAATGATACATTCATGATTTGCCTTTTATTTCAACAATTGTGCACAATCATCTTTAACAGGAATTACAAATTTAAATATACACAATTACATTTATTTGTTTCCGTTTACAGATTAATATGGCTGATAACGAGACCAAAGAAGAGAAGAAAAGACGTCAAACTAGAGAAAGACAAGAGAGATGGGCCGCCCAGCAGACACCGGAGGAGAAAGAAATTAGAAGAGAAAAAGAACGCAAAAGACTTGCAAATAAAAGAATATCCGCTGCAAAAATGAAACATACAACCAAAATAAATAAAAAAATAATAAAGCATTTACAAACTGTTCCTAAAACATCAGATGACATTTTACAACATACCAGTCAAGACAGACCAAAAAAAAAAACTACCAAAAAAAAGCATTTACAAACTCTTACTAAAAACTTACAGGAAATTTCAACCGAACAAGTCCAACATATACCAAGAAAATGTACGAAAAAAACTAAACATTTAGAACCTGTTGTTGAAACATTTCATGACTTTTCATCTGATGAATATCAAAGTCAACATCCAATATGCATTGCAAATTGTCCTTTAATGAAGTCTTTAGCAGTAGAGGTTCATAGTTGTGGGGACATGACTACTCAATGTCAATTTTGTGAGGCTTATTATTTTAAACAGGAGAGACCCCGAGATGGACAATTTATTAGTTGTTGTCAAAAAGGAAAGTTCAAACTTCCACAAAGGAAACAATTTCCAACCTATTTACTAAATATTCTGACTGAACCTACTTTTCCAAATTACAAAAATTTTAAGACAAACATAAGATCCTACAATAGTGCCATATCATTTGCATCTATGGGGGCAACATTGGCTGCTAATGTACCAGGACATGGTCCTTACTGTTTTAAAGTCCAAGGACAAATTTATCATCGCACTTCCCATTTACATCCAGAGGAAGGAAATAAAAGAAAATTCGCTCAACTATATGTCCTAGATACAATGGAAGCTGTTGACCAACGTATGCAGATGGAAGAAAATAAAAAATGCTTACCCACTGTTTTCATAGAGCTAAATAACATTATGGACAACAATCCCTACAGTAAAGCTTATAAAAAATTGGCAGAAGTAGAAAATGAACAACTACTTCATTCACAAACACATCAATTACCAATGCCGAAGGTTAATATGGTGCTTAAAAGAGACAGACATACTGATAAACGTCGTTATAACTTGCCAACAACAAATGAGGTTGCAATGGTGTTTCACAATGATGAAGGAGAACCACCATTTCAAAGAGACATACGAATATATCCTAGAAATGAGGACCAACCGTTTATTAATATGAGTATCTTAAGTCCAAATTTAGATCCAATGACATATCCCATCTTTTTCCCACACGGAGAAGCAGGTTGGCAACCAAAATTAACTCTTCCCAGTTACCCAAATGCTAAAGCCAGAATCCGAAATAATGTTTCTATGCTTGAATTTAAAGTAGCTCAAATTGCCATTCGCAATGTATTTAATCCAATTTTATGTGGTGGGAAACTAACACAACAATGGATTATTGATTCATATTTGCAAGTTGAGGCAAATAATTTAAACTTTATCAAATATCAACAAGATAAACTCCGTGTAGAACAATATTCTGGACTCATGGACTATGTTGCTGACGTGGCTACAAGCAGAGACATGACAGCTGGCAAAGCCATCATTTTACCATCTTCCTTTCAAGGATCTCCTCGGAATATGAGAGAAAGATACAATGATGCTATGGCTATTGTGACAAAATTTGGCAAACCCGATTTATTTGTGACATTTACATGTAATCCACAATGGCCAGAAATTACACTAAATCTACTTCTTGGACAAACTGCTTCAGATCGACCAGATTTAGTAGCCAGAGTTTTTAAGATTAAATTAAATGAATTAATACGTGACTTCACTATAAATCAGTTATTTGGCAAATGTCTTGCTTATGTATATACCATTGAATTTCAAAAAAGAGGCCTTCCACATGCACATCTTCTAATAATACTTCAAGAAAAAGATAAATTAGATACTTCAGACAAAGTGGATGCAGTCATTGTTGCTGAACTACCAGATCCAGAACTATATGGTAGACTATATGAGATTGTTACTCATCGCATGATTCATGGACCCTGTGGTGACCTTAATCCACAATCACCATGTATGGAAAATAATAAATGTTCCAAAGAATTTCCCAAAGATTATAGAGACAAAACCTATGCCAATTGTGATGGATATCCACTTTATAAAAGAAGAGAAGGAGATAGTGCCATTATTCGTGGGAAAAAAGTGGACAATAGATATGTAGTACCCTACAATCCACATTTACTCATGAAGTACAACGCCCACATCAACGTAGAAGCCTGCACTTCCATCAAATCAATTAAATATGTCTATAAATATATTTACAAAGGTTACGATGCAGCTACTGTAGTCGTCAAAAGTGCAGACAACCCTGAAAGTAGTGAGTTAGTACATGATGAACTTGCATCTCATGTAGATGCTCGCTATGTCAGTGCGCCAGAAGCTATGTGGCGGCTTTTAAAATTTGAAATGCATGATAGATCACATGCAGTATATAGGTTAGCAGTACATTTGCCACAACGACATTTAGTCTATTTCCATGCTGGAAATGAAATGAATGCATTGGCCCAAAGTGAAGATCGTCACACTACACTAACTGCATGGTTTGCATTAAATTCCACTGATGCTGAAGCAACACAATACTTATATATTGAAATTCCATATCACTATGTTTTTGTGAATGGATTATGGAGACCAAGAAAAACCAGAGGCAATAAAATTATTCCAAGAATTTACACAGTCAGTCCAAGAGATGTTGAACGTTTTTGCTTACGGATATTACTTTTAAATGTTCCTGGAGCACAAAGTTTTGAACACTTAAGAACTGTTAATGACATTGTATATGAATCCTTCCATTTAGCTGCAAGACATAGAAACTTACTCGCTGATGATACAGAGTGGGAAAGATGCTTAGAAGAAGCAGCACAATGTCAAATGCCGCGACAGATGAGAGAACAATTTGCTTTTATTTGTATCTTCTCAAATGCTCCAAATGCATTAGCTTTGTGGGAGACTTTTAAAAGTAATATGGCTGAAGACTTTATGCGACGATACAATGAACCCATTGCACACTTAAAAGCGTTAATGGAAATCCAAGAAGTCTTTTTAACTCATGGATTAAGTTGTGCAAGTTTTAATTTGCCTGATCCAGGTCTTATAGATGACATTAACTTTGAAGACTATGACATTCAACTACAAGCAGAAAGAACAGAAGAAAGACTTGCAACTTTAAATACACTACAATTGCAAGCATTTCATGCCATTAAAAATGCTATAGATGATGACATGGTGACAGAGCGTTATTTCTATCTTGATGGACCTGGCGGATCAGGAAAAACATATTTGTACAATTTATTAATGAGTTCAGTACGAGCACAGGGAAAAATAGCAATGGCGTTTGCCACTACTGGAATTGCTGCACTTTTATTAGAAGGTGGAAGAACTGTTCATAGTGGATTTAAACTGCCAGTGCCTATTTTAGAAAATTCTGTGTCAGATATTCGCATGACATCCTTACAAGCAAAGAAATTGAAGAAATGTAAATTAATTATAATAGATGAGGCCACAATGATGTCATGCTATGCCCTCCAATGTATTGACCGTTTGCTTCGTGAAGTCATGGATAATATTTTTCCATTTGGTGGAAAGGTAATGTTGTTGGGTGGCGATTTTAGACAAACATTACCTGTTGTTGTACATGGCAATCGAACTGACATTATCGAAACATGTATAAAGTCAAGTACAGTATGGAAACATTTTACCCATCTTCAACTGCAACAAAATATGAGATCAGAAGGCCAAACTGATTTCAATGATTGGCTTATTAAAATTGGAGAAGGCAGAACAGAAAAAATACTACATTTACCTGACGACACTGTAGAGATCCCACCTCATATGATTTGTCAACAAGATATTATATCGGCTATATTTGAAGGGAGCATAAATAACGAAGAATATTCCGAGCTTGCCAACCAAGTCATACTGACGTGTAAAAATAAAGATGCATTAATCCTCAATAATAAAATCTTAAAAAAAATTTATGCACCACAAAGAAATTATCACAGTGCTGATTCTGTACTTGCTGATGACAATGAAAGTCAGGCTAACTTTTCGACTGAATTCATAAACTCTTTAACTCCTTCTGGAATGCCACCACATATTTTGCAGCTAAAGAAAGGTGCAATTATCATGTTACTGCGAAATATGAATCCCAAAAAAGGCCTATGCAATGGCACAAGATTAATTGTTCAACAATTAAAGGACCATTTTATAGATGCTGAAATTTTAACTGGGACCCATAGAGGAGAGAGAGTTTTCATACCAAGAATAGATTTAGCACCAAGTGAAAGTAGTCTCCCTTTTATACTTCAAAGAAGACAATTTCCCATTATTATGGCATTTGCCATGACCATTAATAAATCACAAGGTCAAACTTTCAAATCTGTGGGTATTTTCTTGGAAGAACCAGTTTTTGCACATGGTCAATTGTACGTTGCGTTGTCAAGGTGCAAAAATCCACAGGCTATTAAAGTTTACATTGAAAACAATGAAAGTCAAGGTGATTTATTAGAAGATGGACGTATTTTTACTAAAAACATTGTCTACTATGAAGTACTATAACTTTGAAGGATACTAATTAAAGATGCCAAGATTTTTTAAAAGCATTGCAAAATACATAACAATTGGTTGTTTAATTCAGTCATAATTAATGGAAGTCATGTTTATGAATGATTCGCCTCACAAAATACTTGCCTTGCATTGTTAGTAAAAATTATGTTAAAATGTTAAGTCACTATGTTAATGTTTCTAATGTTACAAGTTTAAAAAATATATTTTCAAGTTATTTCATTCAACATATTACAAAGTGGATGTTAAGAGGTCAAGCACCTTTTAAGTCACAATGTAAATATTGTCTGTTATCTTAAGATTACTACCTACATTAATGTTTATCGCCAATTTATGTGCTCAGTAATAAATTAGTTTAATTACGTACGTTTTAAGAAGAGTTTGACTGTATGCCTTCCTCTACATTCAATGTATATTCAAGTTAACAATTATTGTGATAGAAATTGAATTTTAATACTGATTAATTTAAATGTCAATTGTTTTTACATTCAAATGTTAATACTTTTAATAAAAAATTACTTTACAAAATGTATTCACTATGTTCATGTTTATAATGTTCAAAATTATACCAATGTTTTGTCAACTTCTAAACTTACATAAAAAATAAAGTTCAAGTTTAAAAATATATACTTTGATGGTTATTGCTTACATATATTTTAAACTTCATCTTAAAATTTGCAACGTTTAAAAAAGGCTTTTTACTTTTGGCTTTCCTATTCATTCAATGTATATTCAAGTTAACAATTCTTCAGATACTAATTACATTTTAAAAAACCATTACATCAACATTTTACAAAAATACACGTTCATATTAAAATACTTACAAGTGTCAAAAATATATGTTAATAACTAAACAACTTGACAAACATATACATAACATTGCCGTCATTTTTTGACGGGCAAGTCGCTAGTACCTTATAAAAGCTATCAAT
Source organism: Discoglossus pictus (assembly GCA_027410445.1). Lineage (NCBI taxonomy): Eukaryota > Metazoa > Chordata > Amphibia > Anura > Alytidae > Discoglossus > Discoglossus pictus. Next base: position 38,148,508 of record CM050173.1, on the reverse strand, counting down.
GGATTTTTGTTGTGGGCAATAAAATTATAATATACCTGAGAGTTCAACACATTTTAATTTTGAGTACATAAACTACACCATTTAGTAATGTTTTGTAATAATTGAAGTTATAAGATATATATGATAACAAATGCAGAATAAGCTAATAGTTATTAATGCTATTTTGAATCATATATACATTTGCAGTGTATGAACTGGTAGAGAAGCAAATATTCCAGTTTATATTTCCTTCTATATACTGAAGGACATCCTATATTAAAAAAGAAATGAAGAAGTGATAGTGCAACCTCTTTTTCTAGGTTCGCTTCTATACAAAGCAAATTGGTGTTAAATTGTACAGGGCATTTCAGTCTTCTTATGTCAGCTCAGAATGGTGTTTGTTCTTTTTTGCTCTGGGCTTTTAACTTTTAGGCTTTGACAAAAAATAAATCCTTTTGTTTTCGGTGGAAAAACTGCTGATGCAAAACTGGATACATTCGTTTTCAAACTATAATAAAACTCTGACAAATCCTCACACTGTTTGTCATGGGTCATTTATCAGGATAGTAGATATAAAAATTGACTCAATTCATTATATTTTTGTTTTCTGTCTAAGATTTGTCAGTTCTAAAGGAGCTAGCAAATTTGATTTGTGTTTCCTGTGGTAACATTAAATGTGCAAATACATTATTTTAACTGCTTATTTTTGTTAATAAAGGCATTTTACTAACAATGTAAAATTCAGCAATACAAATTGTGAAGTAAATCTTGCATATTTCTACTTTTCTTCCTCGCCACTAACATTTAAATTTTTATTAGTTTCGGGTTCTTGCACCAAACAAGCAGACACAATAAAAAGGGAAAAGAGAATTTGCTTTTGCCTTTTCTGAAGTCACCTTTTCTTTGAGGCTGTAGATGTCTCTTGCATTATAAAACCTTGAATTATAAGCATATCTTAGTCTGACCTTGTAGTGTCAGTGAAAGAAGAGAGAATGGAAGTCTGGAAATGTGCAATATGCAGGAAATTTAATCCAACTGATCTAGAACGTTGATAGCACAGACGAGCCTTATCTGAGTCACTCAATTTAGCTATGTCCTATTTAATATGATGCTGACAGCCAGAGCTACAACTCGATGCTCGGAAACATGAAAATCAAGAATCTTACACTATACCCTCATATTATCCATTGCTAGTACTTTCTTTTTCTTCAATATTGAAATACTTTTGTCGTTTTCTTCATGCATACATATTTTTCTAAAAGGATGTCAGGTTCTATATTTATCAGATCATTTGCACTGCAAGAATTCTTTAAATTGATGTTTAACATTATGTTTTCAGAATAAAGTATGTGTTGAGATGAAAAACAAATAAAGTAAAACAAAAAGGAAAGAGCTGCGCATTTGATTTCAAGCAAAAGAAAATAGATAATGTGAATTAAACATTCAAAGCATCCATTGCATACTCTTTTTATGTGGGCTCCAAACTGTAGAACCACCAACATTTATTCAACTGGTTCTGCAGTTTTTCAGAGTCCCATTATATACTGTAAGGCTGCTCATTTTTTCATTTCAATGTTTCTAGTATCAGCTCAGCCAGTTAGAAAAATGTTTTCTACTTTTGAGGTTTGGTCCAAATTCAATGAGGACCCTCCCTGACTACCCAGACACCAAATGTACAGTACCCAGGGACAAGCATACTATCTTCCCCTCTACAAGGAACTCACTAGTGTGGGATTCAAACATCACCCTGTGCAGTGAGTGAGTTTATACCCCTCAGGTGCAAATACAATACTTAAAAAGTATATTTCAGTTTTTTGGGTTATAAATGCATCTGAAGAGAATCAGTATTGTATGAAAACATTTTTGACATGAAGAAAAATACCAAAATAAACATTAAAAAAACGTACCTTTTGTGCAATAAATACACACAACAAATACATAAAAAGCTTACCTACAGCAAGGGGAGGCAGCCAGGACCTCGAAAACTGAAGTTACACCTCAATTTAACTCCAAATAAAAGAGTTTAGACACCCGAAAATCCCCTAAGCAAGAGAAAAAATGGCTGCCGAAAAAAAACGAAAACGAGAATACAGGACTCTAAAGACGCAAAGCACCACCAAACACCTAGGGATTTTCCGAAAAAGACGTACGAGATCTGAAAACAAGGATGCTACCCGCGCAACCAGAAAAACATTAGAAACACAATAAATACACACAACAAACACATAAAAAGCTTACCAACAGCAAGGGGGGGGGGGCACCCAGGACCTCTGCAAGTGAAGTTACACCTTGACTTAAGTCCAAATTACAGAGTTTAGACCCCCGAAAATCACATAAGCGAGAGAAACAATGGCCGCTGAACAAAACGAAAACGAGGCTAAAGGACCCTAAACACGCAAAAAACCCCAGCAAACACCTAGGGATTTTCCGAAAAAGTCGGACGACATCCGAAAACAAGGACGCAAAATCAGCCACAGCCGCGTACCACACATTAGGAGCCATTTTAGAACACTAACTTACACAATCCGGAAGTACACAGCTACCCTAACGGATTTGGCTCACACTATTTACACTACACACTGCACACATTCATTCCACTTACACAGCAACTCCACGGCACTGATGCAGCAGCAACATGAAAACAGATTGCCAGCTCTTCAACACAATGCTTCCCGCATGTATTACTTCAAAATAGGTAAAGTATATTCATTTCTTATTTTATTAATTATTCATTACCATACCCAAAAAAAAACACAACGCTGCTCATAGCACACAAACATTTAAGAGCCTCGCAATGAGTGCCGAAGGCGCTCATTACGAGCCACGCGATGAGCGCCGAAGGCGCTCAATGCCAGGCTCGCAATGAGCGCCAAAGGATCTTGGAACCCCAACAAAATTAATGTGGCACACAAACAACATTACCTGCCTTAAAATCTTATTGCCGTCATTTTTGGACGGGTAAGTCACTAGTATATATATACATATGAGTGAAGCAGCTGTGAATTTCAAGTGATCTAGTAATTTAGTAATTAGTAATCTATATATATATATATATATATATATATATATAGATTCATAACGAGTATTGCAATATAATTTAATACCTTTTGTATATATATAAATAAATGAATAAATAAAAAACTATTACTTTATATATATATATATATATATATATATATATATATATATATGTATATATATATATATATATATATATATATATATACATATATATATATATATATACTGTATATACAAAAACAGGTAAGTCAGAGGCGCTCATCAGAGAACAAACCAACCTTAATAGATTAGTTCTATGACCATGATAAGCCACTCTGAGAGCAACCTCTTTTAGCTCACTTGTGCCCTTCACAGGGAGAAATACCCTGTAGTATATCAGTCTGGTCCCACTCAGAAGAGTGACAAAGCCCCGAAATACCAGGCAAATCTACCTTGAACAGGAGAAACAGCAAACCCCAGAAGCGTTTTCGGCCTTTATGGGCCTCGTCAGTGAGGTGCAGCTGAACTCGACGAAGGCGCTCAACGCAAGGCTCGCAATGAGCACCAAAGGATCTTGGAATACCAACCAAATCAATGTGGCACACAAACAACATTACCTGCCTTACAATCTTATTGCCGTCATTTTTTGATGGGCAAGTCGCTAGTATATATATATATATATATATATATATATATGAGTGAAGCAGCTGTGAATTTCAAGTGATCTAGGAATTTAGTAATTATTAATCTATATATATATATATATATATATATATATATATATATATATATATATATATATAGATTCATAACGAGTATTGCAATATAATTTGAAACCTTTTGTATATATATAAAAATAAATGAATAAATAAAAAAATATGACTTTATATATATATATATATATATATACACATATATATATATACTGTATATACAAAAACAGGTAAGTCAGAGGCGCTCATCAGAGAACAAACCAACCTTAATAGATTAGTTCTATGACCATGATAAGCCACTCTGAGAGCAACCTCTTTTAGCTCACTTGTGCCCTTCACAGGGAGAAATATCCTGTAGTATATCAGTCTGGTCCCACTCAGAAGAGTGACAAAGCCCCGAAATACCAGGCAAATCTACCTTGAACAGGGGAAACAGCAAACCCCAGAAGCGTTTTCGGCCTTTATGGGCCTCGTCAGTGAGGTGCAGCTGAACTCGATGAAGGCGCTCAACGCAAGGCTCGCAATGAGCACCAAAGGATCTTGAAATACCAACCAAATCAATGTGGCACACAAACAACATTACCTGCCTTACAATCTTATTGCCGTCATTTTTTGATGGGCAAGTCGCTAGTATATATATATATATATATATATATATATATATATATATGAGTGAAGCAGCTGTGAATTTCAAGTGATCTAGGAATTTAGTAATTATTAATCTATATATATATATATATATATATATATATATATATATATATATATATATATATAGATTCATAACGAGTATTGCAATATAATTTGAAACCTTTTGTATATATATAAAAATAAATGAATAAATAAAAAAATATGACTTTATATATATATATATATATATATACACATATATATATATACTGTATATACAAAAACAGGTAAGTCAGAGGCGCTCATCAGAGAACAAACCAACCTTAATAGATTAGTTCTATGACCATGATAAGCCACTCTGAGAGCAACCTCTTTTAGCTCACTTGTGCCCTTCACAGGGAGAAATATCCTGTAGTATATCAGTCTGGTCCCACTCAGAAGAGTGACAAAGCCCCGAAATACTAGGCAAATCTACCTTGAACAGGAGAAACAGCAAACCCCAGAAGCGTTTTCGGCCTTTATGGGCCTCGTCAGTGAGGTGCAGCTGAACTCGATGAAGGCGCTCAACGCAAGGCTCGCAATGAGCACCAAAGGATCTTGAAATACCAACCAAATCAATGTGGCACACAAACAACATTACCTGCCTTACAATCTTATTGCCGTCATTTTTTGATGGGCAAGTCGCTAGTATATATATATATATATATATATATATATATATATATATGAGTGAAGCAGCTGTGAATTTCAAGTGATCTAGGAATTTAGTAATTATTAATCTATATATATATATATATATATAGATTCATAACGAGTATTGCAATATAATTTGAAACCTTTTGTATATATATATAAATAAATAAATAAATAAAAAAATATGACTTTATATATATATATATATATATATATATATATATATATATATATATATATATATACACATATATATATATATACTGTATATACAAAAACAGGTAAGTCAGAGGCACTCATCAGAGAACAAACCGACCTTAGTTCTATGACCATGATAAGCCACTCTGAGAGCAACCTCTTTTAGCTCACTTATGCCCTTCACAGAGAGATATCTCCTGTAGTATATCAGTCTGGTTCCACTCAGAAGGATGACCCAGCCCCGAAAAAACAGGCATTTCTACCCTGAACAGGAGAAACAGCAAACCCCAGATGCATTTCAGCCTTTATGGGCCTCATCAGTGAGGTGCAGCTGAACTCCCTAAGGCACAGTGATCAAGGGGTCCACGTCTGGGATCCCCTATTACCCTTAGGGAGACTCTCTGAATTAGTTTTTTCGTTTATGCAAATCACCTTTAGGGTTTAGTCTCCCTAAGGGTAATAGGGGACTCCAGACATGGACCGTTTGCTCACTGTGCCTTAAGGAGTTCAGCTGCGGCTCACCGATGAGGCCCATAAAGGCCGAAATGCATCTGTGGTTTGCTGTTTCTCCTGTTTACGGTAGACTTGCCTGGTATTTCGGGGCTGGCTCAATCTTTTGAGTGGGATCAGACTGATATACTACAGGATATTTCTCCCTGTGAAAGGCACAAGTGAGCTAAAAGAGGTTGCTCTCAGAGTGGCGTATCATGGCCATAGAACTCACCTATTAAGGTTGGTTCGTTCTCTGATGAGCACCTCTCACTTAGTTTTTCCGTTTATGCAAAATACCCTTAGGGTTTATTCTCCCTAAGGGTAATAGGGGACTCAAGACGTGGACCCCTTGCTCACTGTGCTTTAGGGAGTTCAGCTGCACCTCACTGACGAGGCCCATAAATGCCGAAACGCGTCTGGGGTTTCCTGTTTCTCCTGTTCAGGGTATAATTGCCTGGTATTTCGGGGATGGCTCACTCTTTTGAGTGGGACCAGACTGATATACTACAGAATATTTCTCCCTGTGAAAGGCACATGTGAGCTAAAAGAGGTTGCTCTCAGAGTGGCGTATCATAGCCATAGAACTCACCTATTATGGTTGGTTAGTTCTCTGATGAGCACCTCTTAGTTTTTCCGTTTATGCAAATTACCCTTAGGGTTTAGTCTCCCTAAGGGTAATAGGGGACTCAAGACGTGGACCCCTTGCTCACTGTGCTTTAGGGAGTTCAGCTGCACCTCACTGACGAGGCCCATAAAAGCCGAAAAGCGTCTGGGGTTTGCTGTTTCTCCGGTTCAGGGTAGAATTGCCTGGTATTTCGGGGCTGGCTCACTCTTTAGAGTGGGACCAGACTGATATACTACAGGATAATTCTCCCTGTGAAGGGCACAAGTAAGCTAAAAGAGGTTGCTCTCAGAGTGGCGTATAATGGCCAATAGAACTCACCTATTAAGGTTGGTTCGTTCTCTGATCAGCCCCTCTGAATTAGTTTTTCCGTTTATGCAAATTACCCTTAGGGTTTAGTCTCCCTAACAGTAATAGGGGACTCCAGACGTGGACCCCTTGCTCACTGTGTGTTAGGGAGTTCAGCTGCATCTCACTGACGAGGCCCATAAAGGCTGAAACGCGTCTGGGGTTTGCTGTTTCTCCTGTTCAGGGTAAAATTGCCTTGTATTTCGGGCCTGGCTCACTCTTTTGAGTGGGATCAGACTGATATACTACAGGATATTTCTTCCTGTGAAGGGCACAAGTGAGCTAAAAGAGGTTGCTCTCAGAGTGGCGTATCATGGCCATAGAACTCACCTATTAAGGTTGGTTCGTTCTCTGATGCGCACCTCTGACTTAGTTTTTCCGTTTATGCAAATTACCCTTAGGGTTTAGTCTCCCTAAGTGTAATAGGGGACTCCAGACGTGGACCCCTTGCTCGCTGTGCCTTAGGGAGTTCAGCTGTACCTCACTGACGAGGCCCATAAAGGCTGAAACGCGTCTGTGGTTTGCTGTTTCTCCTGTTCAGGGTAGAATTGTCTGGTATTTTGGGCTGGCTCACTTTTTTGAGTGGGACCAGACTGATATACTACAGGATATTTCTCCCTGTGAAGGGCACAAGTGAGCTAAAAGAGGTTGCTCTCAGAGTGGCGTATCATGGCCATAGAACTCACCTATTAAGGTTGGTTCGTTCTCTGATGAGCACCTCTGACTTAGTTTTTCCGTTTATGCAAATTACCCTTAGGGTTTAGTCTCCCTAAGGGTAATAGGGGACTCCAGACGTTGACCCCTTGCTCACTGTGCGTTAGGGAGTTCAGCTGCACCTCACTGACGAGGCCCATAAAGGCTGAAACGCGTCTGTGGTTTGCTGTTTCTCCTGTTCAGGGTAGAATTAACTGGTATTTCGGGGCTGGCTCACACTTTTGAGTGGGACCAGACTGATATACTACAGGATATTTCTCCCTGTGAACGGCACAAGTGAGCTAAAAGAGGTTGCTCTCAGAGTGGCGTATCATGGCCATAGAACTCACCTATTAAGGTTGGTTCGTTCTCCGATGAGCACCTCTGACTTAGTTTTTCCGTTTATGCAAATTACCCTTAGGGTTTAGTCTCCCTAAGGGTAATAGGGGACTCCAGACGTGGACCCCTTGCTCACTATGCCTTAGGGAGTTCAGCTGCACCTCACTGACGAGGCCCATAAAGGCTGAAACGCGTCTGTGGTTTGCTGTTTCTCCTTTTCACGGTAGAATTGCCTGGGGCACCCTATTACCTCTGACTTAGTTTTTCCATTTATGCAAATTACCCTTAGGGTTTAGTCTCCCTAAGGGTATTAGGGGACTCCAGATGTGGACCCCTTGCTAACTGTGCGTTAGGGAGTTCAGCTGCACCTCACTGACGAGACCCATAAAGGCTGAAACGCGTCTGGGGTTTGCTGTTTCTCCTGTTCAGGTTAGAATTGCCTGGTATTTTGGGCTGGCTCACTTTTTTGAGTGGGACCAGACTGATATACTACAGGATATTTCTCCCTGTGAAAGGCACAAGTGAGCTAAAAGAGGTTGCTCTCAGAGTGGCGTATCATGGCCATAGAACTCACCTATTAAGGTTGGTTCGTTCTCTGATGAGCACCTCTGACTTAGTTTTTCCATTTATGCAAATTACCCTTAGGGTTTAGTCTCCCTAAGGGTAATAGGGGACTCCAGACGTGGACCCCTTGCTCACTTTGCGTTAGGGAGTTCAGCTGCACCTCACTGACGAGACCCATAAAGGCTGAAACGCGTCTGGGGTTTGCTGTTTCTCCTGTTCAGGTTAGAATTGCCTGGTATTTTGGGCTGGCTCACTTTTTTGAGTGGGACCAGACTGATATACTACAGGATATTTCTCCCTGGAAGGGCACAAGTGAGCTAAAAGAGGTTACTCTCAGAGTGGCGTATCATGGCCATAGAACTCACCTATTAAGGTTGGTTCGTTCTCTGATGAGCACCTCTGACTTAGTTTTTCCATTTATGCAAATTACCCTTAGGCTTTAGTCTCCCTAAGGGTAATAGGGGACTCCAGACGTTGACCCCTTGCTCACTGTGCATTAGGGAGTTCAGCTGCACCTCACTGACGAGGCCCATAAAGGCTGAAACGCGTCTGGGGTTTGCTGTTTCTCCTGTTCAGGGTAGAATTGCCTGGTATTTCGGGCTGGCTCACTTTTTTGAGTGGGACCAGACTGATATACTACAGGATATTTATCCCTGTGAAAGGCACATGTGAGCTCAAAGAGGTTGCTCTCAGAGTGGCGTATCATGGCCATAGAACTCACCTATTAAGGTTGGTTCGTTCTCTGATGAGCACCTCTGACTTAGTTTTTCCGTTTATGCAAATTACCCTTAGGGTTTAGTCTCCCTAAGGGTAATAGGGGACTCCAGACGTTGACCCCTTGCTCACTGTGCATTAGGGAGTTCAGCTGCACCTCACTGACGAGGCCCATAAAGGCTGAAACGCGTCTGGGGTTTGCTGTTTCTTCTGTCCAGGGTAGAATTGCCTGGTATTTTGGGCTGGCTCACTTTTTTGAGTGGGACCAGACTGATATACTACAGGATATTTCTCCCTGTGAAAGGCACATGTGAGCTCAAAGAGGTTGCTCTCAGAGTGGCGTATCATGGCCAAAGAACTCACCTATTAAGGTTGGTTCGTTCTCTGATGAGCACCTCTGACTTAGTTTTTCAATTTATGCAAATTACCCTTAGGGTTTAGTCTCCCTAAGGGTAATAGGGGACTCCAGACGTGGACCCCTTGCTCACTGTGCGTTAGGGAGTTCAGCTGCACCTCACTGACGAGGCCCATAAAGGCTGAAACGCGTCTGTGGTTTGATGTTTCTCCTGTTCAGGGTAGAATTGTCTGGTATTTCGGGCTGGCTCACTTTTTTGATTGGGACCAGACTGATATACTACAGGATATTTCTCCCTGTGAAAGGCACAAGTGAGCTAAAAGAGGTTGCTCTCAGAGTGGCGTATCATGGCCATAGAACTCACCTATTATGGTTGGTTCGTTCTCTGATGAGCACCTCTGACTTAGTTTTTCAGTTTATGCAAATTACCCTTAGGGTTTAGTCTCCCTAAGGGTAATAGGGGACTCCAGACTTTGACCCCTTGCTCACTGTGCGTTAGGGAGTTCAGCTGCACCTCACTGACGAGGCCCATAAAGGCTGAAACGCGTCTGTGGTTTGCTGTTTCTCCTGTTCAGTGTAGAATTGCCTGGTATTTCGGGCTGGCTCACTTTTTTGAGTGGTACCAGACTGATATACTACAGGATATTTCTCCCTGTGAAGGGCACAAGTGAGCTAAAAGAGGTTGCTCTCAGAGTGGCGTATCATGGCCATAGAACTCACCTATTAAGGTTGGTTCGTTCTCTGATGAGCACCTCTGACTTAGTTTTTCCATTTATGCAAATTACCCTTAGGGTTTAGTCTCCCTAAGGGTAATAGGGGACTCCAGACGTGGACCCCTTGCTCACTGTGCGTTAGGGAGTTCAGCTGCACCTCACTGACGAGGCCCATAAAGGCTGAAACGCGTCTGGGGTTTGCTGTTTCTCCTGTTCAGGGTAGAATTGCCTGGTATTTCGGGCTGGCTCACTTTTTTGAGTGGGACCCGACTGATATACTACAGGATATTTCTCCCTGTGAAAGGCACATGAGAGCTCAAAGAGGTTGCTCTCAGAGTGGCGTATCATGGCCATAGAACTCACCTATTAAGGTTGGTTCGTTCTCTGATGAGCACCTCTGACTTAGTTTTTCCGTTTATGCAAATTACCCTTAGGGTTTAGTCTCCCTAAGGGTAATAGGGGACTCCAGACGTTGACCCCTTGCTCACTGTGCATTAGGGAGTTCAGCTGCACCTCACTGACGAGGCCCATAAAGGCTGAAACGCGTCTGTGGTTTGATGTTTCTCCTGTTCAGGGTAGAATTGTCTGGTATTTCGGGCTGGCTCACTTTTTTGATTGGGACCAGACTGATATACTACAGGATATTTCTCCCTGTGAAAGGCACAAGTGAGCTAAAAGAGGTTGCTCTCAGAGTGGCGTATCATGGCCATAGAACTCACCTATTATGGTTGGTTCGTTCTCTGATGAGCACCTCTGACTTAGTTTTTCAGTTTATGCAAATTACCCTTAGGGTTTAGTCTCCCTAAGGGTAATAGGGGACTCCAGACTTTGACCCCTTGCTCACTGTGCGTTAGGGAGTTCAGCTGCACCTCACTGATGAGGCCCATAAAGGCTGAAACGCGTCTGTGGTTTGCTGTTTCTCCTGTTCAGTGTAGAATTGCCTGGTATTTCGGGCTGGCTCACTTTTTTGAGTGGTACCAGACTGATATACTACAGGATATTTCTCCCTGTGAAAGGCACATGTGAGCTCAAAGAGGTTGCTCTCAGAGTGGCGTATCATGGCCATAGAACTCACCTATTAAGGTTGGTTCGTTCTCTGATGAGCACCTCTGACTTAGTTTTTCCGTTTATACAAATTACCCTTAGGGAGACATGGAGACCAACTTTAAGTTGGCAACACAAAAATTCAACAAGCACATTAATCTACACTCAAACAAAATTCCTGAAGAGATCATAAAAATGTTGTTGATACCTTACAGTCTGGAAAGTGTTCTAAAGCCATTTCTCTGTATCTGGGACTCTAACAAGCTATAGTGATAGCCATAATCTCCAAACAGAGAACACTTGGAACAGTAGTGTATCTTCCCAGGACTTGAACACCTCCCACAATTTCTCCAAGGACACATTGTAGAATCATCCATTAATACACAAAGGATCCTAAAAAACATCTGAAAAGCTGTATGCTTCTCTTGGCTCAGATAAGGTTATAGTTTATTACTCCACTGTCAAAAAGAGACTGTCAAAAATGAGCTTCACAAAAGAGTAGCAAGGAGAAAATCACTGCTAACCAACATGAATCCATATCTCTCATTTCCCAATAATAATCACCTGGGTGATATCCAAGACTCTTGGAAAACTGTTCAATAGACAGAGGAGTCAAAATGGAACTTTTTTGACAATTGGGGTCCCATTATGTATGGCATAATCAACCACATGGTATGGAGATTCTGCCTAAGGACCTGGACAATCTACCATAATTGATGAAACTTTGAATTCTGCTCTGTATCAAAACATTCTTTACGAGAATGTCTGGTTATCTGTCTGTGCGCTAAAACTGAAGCACATTTAAATTATTTGGATGATGACCCAAAATACAAAAATCAAATCAACATCAGACTGAAAAGAAGCATAATAAAAGTTTTGGAATGGATTTGTCAAAATGCAAAACTAAACCCAATAGAGGCACAATGGCAGGACTTGAAATAAGCGGTTCATCCTACCTAGGTTTCTGAATTAAAACAGTCCTACGACGAAGAAGGAGCTAAACTTTTTCCTCCACACTGGTGAAGTCAAAGACTTTTATTGAATTGTTTGGTTGCGGTGATTGCAGTAACATTGGCACAACCAGGTATTAAGTGTAAGGGGGCAAAATGGGATATGGGGGTGGGATAAGTTATTAATAGATAAATGAAATAAGTAAAACATTGGATTTTGTTCACTCAGGTACCCTTCTCTAGCTAATATTATATTTTATGTAAAGATCTGAAAACACCCAGGGATACAAATGTGCAAAAATAGAGGAAATCAGGATGGGTAAATGAATGTAGGCTTGCTTGCAGCCAGTAACCTATTACAACATCACTCCACATTGCATTACTAGTGAAGTTACCAGTAATAGTTAACCTGTTACTACATTCACATTTTATTAATATCCTTTTAATAAATTGGAAGAAGCCTAGAGATGCTCACACAACATTTTGGTCATTCTTAGTAGATTTCCCCACTATCAGCACTTAAACAGTCAATATCAGTATTGAAATTGGTTTCATTTTTATACAATCACTTTTCACATCTATGTAATTCATGATCCAATCTTTCTCTTCTACATTTCAATTTATTCACATCAGTGAAACATTACATAAGTTTTTTAGTGTACTTTTTGTCATAGATTGTACTCACATTTTTAAATTATTGCAATAATTCCAAATTCCATTTCAGTTTAATCAACTGTTAAATCTTTCAAACATTTACTCTTATCATTTTGCCGCAGTAGTCATTGAACCTAGTATACTTTTCTTTATCATTTATATGAGTTAAACAAATCCTTTTACATGTTTGTATTTGTTATATCTTTCATGTTTGTTACTTTTATCACTTTGCCACCGTATATATGTTCTATTGTCTGGTATTTTTTCCACTTATCTAGAGTTGATACTACATTTTGTTTCTGCTGGCCACATGCCAACAAACATGCAGAGCAAAGTATTGACATCACACCTCTGGGAAAATAATCAGTATCAATTGCAATTACTACAAACTACATTATTCTGTTTCATGGTTTAAATTACTTTGATAATTTATTATCTCATAAATCATCTTCTCTCAACCTCTCAACTGAATGTATTATTGTATTTATTTTTACAACCCATTTTTAAAATGTTTAGAACCTCTTTATTAGCATGGCAAAACAGATCCTTCTTAGAAGTCTTTAGAGTTGCACTAACGTAAGGGGTCACTGAACTCACTATAAGTGCTCTTCATGGTGTGAAACAAGATTGTATATTAAAATTATCAATATTTTTTTAATTACACTAATAACAGCTACAAATGAAATTTCCGCCGTTAAGAATATACTAAGCAAATTACAATGTCTGTTCCCTTCAAACTGGAAATGTGAGCAGTCTGACAAAACCCTTACCATTGACATGAATGGAGGACTCATGCCTGCAACCTGACTGGTTGCAGTACTGAAGTAGACATGGAGCAGACTTTCACACACGTAAACACAGATTTTTTTCATTTCACTTCTCAGTGAAAAATGCATGGATTTTAAAAAATCATAAAGTATTTCAACCTACTTTTAGGAGATAATATATTGAACTAGCGAATTGCGCGTCAAAAAATGACGGCAATGAAATTGTAAATGAGCTAATGCTGTTTGGTGTATAATAATACATTAATAAATTAATATACTTTACCTATTTTTAAGTAATATATGCAGGAAGCATTGTGTTGAAGAGCTGCAATCTGTTTTGATGTTGCTGCAGCATTAGTGGTGTGGAACTGCTGTGTAAGCGTGATGAATGTGTGCAGTGTAATAGTGTGCGTGCGCGAGACCAAACCGTTAGTGTAGTTGTGTACTTCCGCTTTGTTGTAATATGGCGGGTAATGTGTGGTATGCGTCTTTGCGGAATATCCGTAGGTCTTTTGTGGTGTTTTGCGTGTTTCTTGTGGTGTTTTGCGTGTTTACAGTGCTGTAGCCTCGTTTTCGTTTTGTTCGGCGGCCATTTTTTCTCTCGCTTAGAGAATGTTTGTGTGTCTAAACTCTTTTGAGGTGTAACTTCGTTTTTTGAGGTCCTGGATGCCCCCTCTTGCTGTAGGTAAGCTTTTTATGTATGTGTTGTGTGTATTTATTGTGTTTTTCATTTTTTCATGTTCGCGGGTTGCAGACGATTTTTGCGAGGTCGTAATGTGTGGTAACGTGTGTCGTATGTTGTTTGCGTTCCGATATAAAGTTTGCGAGGGTCGCAGTTGGGGGCATGGAGCGCCTTCGGCGCCGTGTGTCGTATGTTGTTTGCGTTCCGACGTAAAGTTTGCGAGGGTCTTCGACACTCCTTGCCAGCAACTGGGGCCCTCGCTATGCGACGGCCGCGGCGTTAGCAACAACTCGTATGCTCACAACTTATATAATAATTTACACATAGCAGGGAAAAAGTGCATGTATGCTTTTAATATATTGTAATCCACCTTAAGTGAACAGAAGAGGAGAGAGGCAGGGGTGGGACTTTGTCTGAATGCTGGTCCCAGAGGATACAGGATCTGTTGGGATACTGAATCTCTTATTACATTAGCACTGCAGGAGATAATTTACACATAGCAGAGAAAAAGTGCATGTATGCTTCAATATATAGAAATCCACCTTAAGTGAACAGCAGAGGAGAGAGGCCCCTGCGTGATGTCATTAACATATGCCGGACACTCACAGGAAGAAGACATGCTGCTAGGGAGAGAAGCAGGAGGTGCTCACATCAGAGTAAGGAGAGAGGGGGGGAGAAGGAGGATAACGGGGAGGGAGGAGGATGATAAGGGGTGAGTAGGAGGATGATGCGGGGAAGGAGGGAGCATGTTGTCAAACTGCGAGTTGTCATCCTGCAAGGTCGCAAGTGTGACGACAACTCGCAGTTAGACAATTATAATATGTGATAGCCAATTCACCACAAGCAAAAAGCGCCTATACTCCAGGGATCCTATAAGTGTCTTAGACACTATGTTACACTAGTGTCTTAGACACTATGCTATAAAGATTAGAATTAATGAAACACTTATAGTCCCTATACTTTATAAGGACCAATAATAGCACATTTTGTTATATGGTTCAACAAAGGCGAGTTAAAACTTAGATTAAAAGCAGTGTAACACAGTACACTACCACTACATCCACCTGCAGGAGAGCGTATTGCAGAAAAACAATCCGTTCAATGGCGATCAATATATGTACCTCCAGGAATTATTTAGTCTTGGCAAATTCACCTTCATAAAGGTATAACCCATTCCAGGTGTTTTTTTTTTTTTTATAGTCTAAGTTGCGTCTTAAATCAGACCCTATCCAATTGTGTTAACTGGTTAATGTGTCGGGGGTTAATTATTATAACTGGAGTCTATTGCTCCTATCTCTCCTGGGTGTTATTGGCCTCTAAATAGGATCGCTCTGGCCCTTACGTGTTGACGAAAATCCTATTTTACATATCTGCTTACTGGGAAACACAACGGAACAATCTGTGAGAGAAACTGTCTATCAGCCACTATTTCCCCCACCATCTGTGGTTTAACAAGCTGTAATCACTAGCCCTTGCCCTGATGCTTCAATAGCTCAGTGGCATATCTTGCTTTGAACAGCAGTGTCTGATGGGTAATGTGGTACAAGGCAGCTTCCTCTCTCCCTTCCCCACCATTCCCCTGAGGTGTGGATGGGGTGTGACGTCACTCAAGCGCAACGCCCACTCCAATGACGGCCATACGCAGCATTTCGCACTCCTTTTTCTACTTTTAGGAGATCTTTACAGTGATGTGATCCAAATTGTGCTGAGCCCTTTAATGCTGATTCTACATTTAGTTTCCCATGTTGCACACGGTCATGACATCAGATCCCTGAGCCCAAATATTCAGTATCCATGGCAAATAATTAAACAAGTCTTGCAGTTAGAGAGTGCCACATTTGACCATTGTCATTAGTACACAATGTATTCGGCCTTATTGAACAATCATTCATTATTATTGTTATTATTTATTTGTTTTTGTTTGTTTAAAGTCACTTTGATTATTTGCTTACCATTCTTTTGATATTTTTAATTTTTTTATATATTAATACAAATGTATTACAGTCTTTTTGAATAATCATTTGTAAGTAAATGAACTCTTCAAATACACATTAGTCATAATCATCTTCTTCTTATTATATTTTATTTATATTCCTATGAGATATCAGACTCCCACATAGCTACACTTTGAGCAGTGGCGGAGCTAGTGCATGGGGGGCCCTTGTGCAAAAATAAAATTTAGACACCCTAACCACAATTCCACCCCATCCCAAGAAGGGGGCGGGTACATTTCTTTTTTAGGGTTCCTGGACCCCTCCAACATCAACTCACACAGTACATATATATATATATATATATATATATATATATATATATATATATAGAAGAGAAAAAAAATATATATATATATATATATGTCTATATGTATATATATATATATATATATATAAATATATATATACTGTATATATATATATATATATATAAATATAGAAAAATGTATATATGCATACAATATCTGCACAACCATACTGACACATACCCTTCACTTCCTGTACTCCTCAATCTTAGTTTTTAATAAAAGTTAGGTCCAAATTTCTGTTAAACATTTTATAACGCTCATGTTTTATTGCCCGACCTATCCACCCCAAATATACCTTTTGGTCACATTGCACTCTGACAATACCAATTAACTTCACTTCACGTCCACCTGCTTGTTATTCACGCTCTTCACTCCCACTCACCCCAATGCACCCGCTCTCCTCACTCGCCCGCCCGCTCACCACTCCTAAGTCACTCCTGCTATCCTCCTGTCTATTATCTCCATTGCACATCATAACTGTCCTTAAATATCTGCCATTCCACATTAAAACAACCCACTCCTCTGCACCTTGGCACAGAGATCACTCAGCCCATGCCTCATGCCACTTCTGAGTACTGCATATGTCCTCATACATCCCCCATAGGGTCCCTGACCTGTTCATTAACCAAAAGCCGACACCAGCCCACTACATTATGCCACATAGAACCACACTTCCCATAGAAGCCTGAATCTCTCCCGACCGTCCTTCCGTTTCTAACAAACCTTTTCCATACTCTCAGGCCTATTGAGACGAAATGGCTGATCAGGACCATTCAGATGCTGAAAGAGTGCCTTCATGGGCAGGGTCATCTCCAGCTAGACCCCCATCTGTGGCCAGCAGCTCTTCCTCCTACCACATCTGGATGGTACCTCATATCATTCAGGAGCTAAACGACAGAGGAATCCCATACCCGGCTTCAGCACACAAAGCGGTACTGTACTGGATCCTGAAGGAAAACTGGTATCCTCAACCTGCTAACCCCCCACAATCCACACCTATCACCCAAATACACTGCAGGTTCACTGAGCAAGGATCGAAAATCTGCTCCCACCAGTGGCGAATCCTCTTGCCATCCAAGCTCCGTCCTCAGCCGGTGAGCCATCCTTGGTTCCTCCTGGCATTCTACCATCTCATTTCATTCCTGCTAATCTGAGACGGGACATCCTGGATTGCAAGGATACATTTAGTTTCCTTACTCATACCATCTAACTCCGTGCTCTACCCCCTCCTCCTCCCTGCACTCAAAAGGACTGCCTTGGATGCCAGGTGAATTTCCTGGGGACCACCCCGATATGCAATAATTTAAACACCAAGGCGTGTACTTACAGCAGATGCAGGCTGCTCCATATCTGCGACTTGTGCCACAAAGCCCATGCTAAAACGGTCTGCCACTGAGCAATGCACCCAGCATAAATAGCCTCTATCAACATGCCACTACTATCCACTTACTTAATTAACCACCCTTCCTCCCACTTCACCACTTTTCTCCTCACAGGTTTTCAATATGGTTTCCACACCAGGGTTGTTGCACTATCCAAGTTTTCCTTCGTTAGCCCCAACTAGGTATCCTCTGCAAAGGAACCTGAGGTGGTGGACCAGCTTATCGCCTCCAAAATCCAGAACCACTACATGTTGGGCCCCTTCACTACCCTGCCATTTCCCGTATGGAGGATCAACCCCATCAGGATTGCGACCCGTAAGTATTCCAACAAGAAAAGGTTAGTCATCGACCTTTCCGCACCTCGAGCCTCCACCACACTCAGTATGAATTCCCTCATTCCCTCTAATGAATTTTCCCTCCAATACGCAAAAATACACCATGCAGCATGTAGCTCACAGTCGACCAGACATCAAGTTAAAAATAATTAAAACTCGAATTTCCACATGCGATCAGTCCAAAAGAATTACCCTTAAGGAGCTGCAATGCCTATTAGGGCATCTCAATTATGCCTCATTCATCTTGCCCTAAGGGTGGCCCTTCGGCAGCAAACTCCTCACAGAACTCTCCAAACACTCCGAAGCCCGTCATCCATTTGTCCATAACAGACTATCACTAGTTGACCTTCACTTGTGGTCCAAATACTTATTGCAATGGAATGGTAGATCCTTGTTCCTCACAACTCCTTTTCCGTACTACCTAAAATCTTTGTTGCAAACCACCCACAATACTACACTGTAGTATTTGAAGCGCAAATAATCTCATCTTCTTGGCCTGCACCCTATCAGACACACATACCAGTTAGAGAAATCAACCCTACGCCCATAGCTACTAGCACTTGAGGGACATCTTTGGCAAGGCCAGTCAATCCGTCTCATAATGAATGATCCTCATACCCACCTCACCCTATCCAAAATGAGAGACAAATATGCCTCCATGATGTCCCTTCTACGAGAACTGATGTACCTTTTTCTGATCAACCAATGCCAACTGTTCCCTTGCCTGCATCAAAATCTTCCACCAATGTCCCATCTCTCCCGTCAGGATATTGGGACCCAATTTCTGGACCTCACAATTCATTCTCCCTGCTTCACCTGCCTCACTACAAAATAAAATGTCCTTTACCACAGTCTGCCATCATTGCATTTGCAGCCCACTGTGACAAAGGTTTACACCTTCCTCCTAATACCATAAAAACCTACATGTCAGCAATCCAATTTTATCTCTCCGCCAATCATTCCATTGACAATTCCCTCCTCTCCACCCCTGCCATGACATCTTTCTTCAGAGGACTGGCTTCCCGTGCTACCCCTTCTAAGCCCCATTTTTAAACAACTCCTCGAACTTTTGTCCTCTAACCCATTCGGTCATACCACTTCCCTAACCTTCTTTGCAGCCATAATGATGGCCTTCTACGGTTTTCTGAGGCCACAACCTCCCAAAGCAATCCCCTGTTACATCACCAAGCAAGACATAATTCTATTCCCTGATCATTTATCTCCATCTAAACCACCAAAACCAGCTAAAAAAAAAAACAATCACTATTACTTTTCACGCCGCACACAATGCTTGGTGCCCGCTATCAGAAATCTAATTGAATCCATAAAGACCAAACCATTTACCCTCTCCTCAGCATCGCCAGCTAGCCTCTCTCCACAACATCTTTTGTTCCTCCTAATCAAAACTGTACTCTTTTTCATGCCATTCATTCTGCATAGACACAGCTACTTCCTCCTCAAGAACTAACACTCCAGCACATATACCATTCATGAAACATCCCATATCCCATTCACGAAAGCAAACAAGCATTCAAAAACCTAACTAATTTATTTCAAGCCCTACACTTTTGTTATTTTTGCCCTCTAAACAGGCTAACAAGAGGCCAGGTAGCACAAGCCAACATGTCAGCTACTGATCCAGATACGAAAGGCTACAACCACAAGTATCCAGGTGATCCTGGGATTTGTAGGAGGAGCCTAGCCCTTAAATACCTCTGCAACCCTCACTTACCAGTCAGCGTTCCAGCATTCAACACACCCTCCACTCCCCATTTCATTTCCCCTTTCTGGATGTCCCTAGGCCTCTAAACAGGGGTAACAAGGGGCCAGAAAAAAAAGATTATTATATTTATGACAATTCAATTATGATGTGCATCAAGATTTTAATCTTCTCTTTTGACTCACTTTCATAGGTTCTCTTAATCACTGGAACACCTGCCAATAAGAAAAATAGTTAATTTAGCTCTGGTCTCTTAATTACTCACCTCATAAATAGCTATGCTGCTTTTCAATCTAGACTGATCCCAGTTGAAGCTAGAAATGTGCATGTCAGATCTGAATCAACGCTGTTAAACAGGGCCACCTGTCATCCCCTGATATTCCCACCTCTGCCTGTATTCATGTATGTTCTGGCATCTGGCACTTTATGTGTACTACGAGCCCTTCATATATACTGTACATATGTGTGTGTATACAAGGATTTTATGAATAACTGGTAATTTTGAATGTATCATATTGATGGACTGATCAGTATTTGAATAATTGCTACTCAAACGAAATCCACAATCTATACTGGTGATACCCTATAACATGAGTTATAATACAAGTCAATGTTTAGCCATACACGTACTCACTGTGCAAGCTCTACATTTACAGCATATTACTAACAGTGTGGGACAGCTGTTCCTTTATCAACAATTGTCTTAAACGTCGTATTTTATAGTATATGTATGACCTGATTTTTTATTCTGACATTTAATAAAAGTTATATTTTATTTACATGTAACCTTGGTTGGTCCTCATTCTGTACTAAGTAAGACTCAATTGGGTTGCCTGTGGTTATAAGCCCTTGATCAGATTTAAAGGTGTCTAGTTTCTTTCTCTTCTTTGGTCTAACAAGGAGCCAGGTAGCAAAAGCCAACACGTCAGCTACCTGATCCCGACGCGAAAGGCTCTGACAACAAATATATATATATATATATATATATATATATATATATATATATATACATATATATATATATATATATATATATATATATATAGATAGATAGATAGATAGATAGATATAAACCCACACACACAGATATCACATATTATAATTGTCAAACTGCGAGACGTCGTCACGCTTTGTGTTGTGCATACGACTTAGGCGTAGCTTACACCTTTGAGCCTCGCACAGCGTGGCGAGCAGTTGAGGCAGTAAAACTTGCAGTACTTAGGCGATAAGCGCCAAAGGCGCTCATCTTCTGCGAGCCTCGCAAAGCGAGGCAAGCAGTGGAGTCACTGAAATTCAAAGCACTTAGGCGATGAGTGCCAAAGGCGAAGCGAGCAGTGAAGGCATTGAAACACATGGGACTTAGGGAGAAAGGAGCGCCAAAGACGCTCCTGGGAGCCTCACAAAGCAAGGCGAGCCATTGAAGCATTGAAAACCGCGGAACTTAGCCTCCAAGCACTTTGGAAACGCGGGATCGCCTTTGGCTGCAAGCAGTTGACAAACGCAGGACTTACGAGGTCGGAAAAATACGAAGTTAACGGCCCAACTGCACAAATCGGAAACACAAAAAATAAAATACAAAAAAAAAACAACACACACAGCACGGCGGTACAGCCAGTACGTCTGGGAGTGAGGTTGCACGTGAATTTTAAGAATTTCAGCACTCAAAAATCGGCTAAGCGAGAAAGAAAATGGTGGCCCAAAAAAATTTAAAAAGAGGCTACCCAACCCCGTACCGCGCAAAACACCGCCAGCCGCATACGACTTTTAGCCAGGAACGTACGAGGTACAAAATACACTATTAGAAAGGACGGAACATGCTCGCGAGCCACTTAACACATACATAAATGATGCTATTTTACAACACTAACTTGCAACTAATAACATTACGAATCAATGGTTTGCCCTTGCGCACGCAGCCTATTTCTTAAGCACAGTTGGGACACGGATGACACTTTTTCCTCAGGGCAGCAACAGTCCAACTGTACATTGTATGCTGCAGGAAAATAAAAAGAGATTGTTAGCTCTTCAGGCTACTGGATATATGAATTTGAAATAGGTCAAGTATATTAATCTATTAAGTAACTAATTAATTGATTATTATTTAAAAAAAATATAGACATATGTATCTGTCTTTGTGATGAGCACCGAAGGTGCTCAGAGGAGCAAAAGTACACCAAAGGAGAGGCTCACAATGAGCGCCAAAGGCTCCGAATGCCGAAAGTCCTCAGAGTAGCAAAAGCTTGACATTGTGTGGCAAACAGCATTTTCTGTCCCCTCAAAATAACTCAAGACACAGCCATTGATGATGAAGTGAGTACACCCCTAAGTGGAAATGTCCAAATTGGGCCCAAAGTGTAAATATTTTGTGTGGCCACCATTATTTTCCAGCACTGCCTTAACCCTCATGGGCATGGAGTTTACCAGAGCTTCACTGGTTGCCCCTGGAGTCCTCTTCCACTCCTCCACCTTTCATTTGAGGATGCCCCACAGATGATCAATATGGTTTAGGTCTAAAGACATGCTTGGCCAGTCCATCACCTTTAACTTCAGCTTCTTTAGCTAGGCAGTAGTGTTGGAATACTGACCTGTGGCCCAGTCTCCGGAGGGAGGAGATCATGCTCTGCTTCAGTATGTCACAGTGCATGTTGGCATTCATGGATCCCTCAAGGAACTGTAACTCCCCAGTGCCGGCAGCACTCATGCAAGCCCAGACCATTACACTCCCACCACCATGCTTTACTGCAGGCAAAACACACTTGTCTTTGTACTCCTCACCTGTTTGCTGCCACACGCTTGACACCATCTCAACTAAATACGTTTATCTTGGTCTCATTGGACCACAGGATATGGTTCCAGTAATCCATGTCCTTAGTCTGCTTGTCTTCATGTGAAGATGCCAGATAGGCTCCAATGTACCTTTAGAAGGTAAGTGGCAAGTGTCTAATCTTGTGGGGTGAAAAAGCACTTTTTACAAGACAAAACAGGGCCCTCCATGTTCTGCTTGTTGTCATTATTGTATATTGTATATTTCCTTGTTCTTCTCCCCTGTACAGCGCTAAGGAATATGTTGGCGTGATACAAATAAAAGATAATAATAATAATAACTCTTCCTGCCTTTTATATACAGAAATAGCCCTTAATATCCTGGCAATCATCCTTGAAGGAATTAGTATCTCGGCGACCAGCAGACATATTAGTCCTTCTTAAAGAAAAACAACATCATCTTTATATTTCAGAAGCATGGTTTAATATGGACCCTCTTACTGCATCTCTAAAACACCAACTGAGCACAGACAAAGGATTTTTCCTTCCCTAGTTACATCAGTGGGCTGAACACATCCAAATCCCCAACCCTTATTAGCATCACCCAATCATACCTTGCCCACCTTGGTGGGAGGGGGGGGGGCACATGGCCTCAGAGCGGCAACATAGAACAAAGGGCCTGTAAGGCCTCAGAGCGGCAACATAGAACAAAGGGCCTGTAATTACCCTAACGTCCTGCAGAGACATCTTGTGGACAAGCATGGGATTATAGTAAAAGCACAACCCACACAACATCAAAGAAAATGCCCTTCTCCCCAGCAACCAACATGGCTGCAACATGGTTTAATCCCCAAGAAGAAAACTGAACTGCACACTTCAGCAAACTGTTTGCAGGCTTCCTTGTGCATCATCTTTAGAAGAGGCTTCCTTCTGAGATGACAGCCATGCAGACCAATTTGATGCAGTGTATGGTCTGAGCACTGACAGGCTGACCCCGCACTCCTTCAACTTTTGCAGCAATGCTGGCAGCACTCATACATCTATTTCCCAAAGACAACCTTTGGATATGAAGCTGAGTATGTGCACTCAACTTCTTTGGTCGACCATGGAGAGGCCTGTTCTAAGTGGAACCTGTCCTGTGAAACCGCTGTATGGTCTTGCCCAGCGTGCTGCAGCTCAATTTCAGAGTCTTGGCAATCTTCTTATAGCCTAGGCCTTCTTTATGTAGAGCAACAAAAAAAAATTCCGATGCTCAGAGAGTTCTTTGCCATGAGGTGCCATGTGGAACTTCCAGTGACCAGTATGAAAGAGTGTGAGAGTGATAACACCAAACTTAACACACCTGCTCCCCATTCATATCTTAGACCTTGTAACACTAACAAGTCACATGACACAGTGGAGGGTAAGTGGCTAATTGGGCCCAATTTGGACATTTCCACTTAAGGGTGTACTCACTTTTGTTGCCAATGTTTTAGACTGGTTTAGAATGGCTGTGTGTTGAGTAATTTTGAGGGGACTGCAAATTTACACAGGCTGTACACGCACTACTTTACATTGTAACAGATTGTAATTTCTTCAGTGTTGCCACATGAAAAGAAATAATAAAATATTTACAAAAAGTTGTAAGTGGTGTACTCACTCTTGTTTGTTGAGATTTGTTTGTGCTTATTTTGAAGGCTTTGGATCGATCTATAAGCACTGTGATGCTTACTTTCACAGGAACAGTAGTATCTATTGCTTTACTTAGAGAAGTCCAAGGGGACGTGTCAATTAGATCTATGGGGAAGTCTACACATTGTGCAATTTAATCCCTTATCAAATGTAATAGGGAAAAATTAACATTGGTATCTCGAGCATGTTTTATGTAAAGGCGTACATTGGTATCTCTCGCTACACGCCCCAAGCCTATTGCTACCCCGTGGGAAAAACCCTACAGATCCTTTGATCTGTCAAGCCCATAACTGTTACGCTAGAAAATAGCTATAAAATTGCTACAAATCCACTGGCGTTCAAACTTGTAACCCGCAAATGGAGCCAAAAAGCCAATGGGTACTAGAGAGGACCCGCTAGGGGGTTACAATCCTATCCGTAGCACTTTAAAGGCAAATATACACACACTACTGTAATTATAATTAAAGGGAAAGCGATGTTAGGTATTAAAATTAATAGCACAACATTCTCAAGTTCGCAAATCTGCAATATAAAAAAAAATAAAAAATGATGTTTAATTTCAGTGTTATATGAATCTCGTCAATCAATGTGTTAATACATATAATGGAACTTGCATGGACTAGAATATCATATTTACTGATTTATTAATATTGCATTATTTCTGGAATGAGGGTCTAAATCAGCCGCTTGATTTGCAAGTAAAAATCCCTTTGCATATTTCTGAGAGAAGCAAACGGCTCAACCTGCTTAATGCAGGAAGGCAAATGCTCGGGTTTGCCTTCCTTTTTAAACATCCAAAAATGATTAGCCAAAGTTAGATAAACACCACAAGGCCAAGTGTACCATCAACACCAAGTGTATCAATGTGGCGCAGTTTTCCAAAACTGCAACCATAATTTTAAAAAAAACTCCCAGTATCCAACTCTGACAAATCAAAAACACAAAATGAATAATATTATAGCAATATTTATTACACTTAGCTTTGGCTCTTAATCACACAAGGCTTAGGGACCCCATTGAATCGATTAGCTCAACAGAATAGCAGGAGAGAGAGGCACAGAGCCTGCAGAGATGTCTCAAGGTTACAATGAGTCCAATCAGGACAGCAAGGTCCACATATTTATAGCAAATCATAAATAGGAAGTTATAGTGATTATTACTGTACATTTTTTGTTAAATAAACAAGCATTTGGTCGCCATGACAGGGATTTGTTGTTAGTTGTAGAGAAAATAGATGAAGTATCCGACTTAGGGCCATATTCTATTAGCTGCCCGCAAATGCTTTAAACTTACAAATTTGGCTGCTTTTTTTTTTTTAAGTCTGATTTCAGGGGGCGTGATCATATGATCTGACAATATTTAAGCAAGCCCGTAATTGACTTGCTAGACACAGCTAATAGTAAATCAGACCGTCATCATGAAATCAGAAAAAACATGGAAGTTTGACGTAGGGAGGCTAAGAATTAATTAGTGCCAGTAAGTAATATTTGCTGATCAGGCTCGCAATCAAGCAATCTAGCAATCTAGCAATCTATAAAATGCATTAGGTCATCTGTTTTAGTCCATGTGGGTTCCATGATATGTATTGACCCCTTGAGTTCCACTATCAATGTTATTCAGAAATAACATTTAAAACATTTTTTTTCATCTGCATATTTGTGGGTTTGAGACTGTTGTGCAATTAATTCTAATGTGTTTCTATGCTTTGCAATGCTTTTAAAGTACAGTATTGTATGTGTGTAATTGCTATTATAGCTTTAATAAGTGTTTAAAAAAAGCCCTTGCAAGTCCTATATAGTACTCATAATATTTTTGACAGAAACTTGCAACTTTTTTCAGTTGTGGGTCAGACTTTATTTGCGAGCTAGAGCTATAGGTCTAATAGAATATAAATTTGATGTAACATAAAAATTAATTAATTATTAAAAACAGTGGAGTTCTAAGGCCGGTTTTGCAGTTTTGGCTTGCTCATAGTGATTGTGAGCAGGGAACTCGTAATTGAATTGCGAGTAGCTAAAAAAACATGTGGCAATATTAAGAGCGATTTTAAGTGTGTATAAACGTATGAATTGGGCAATAGAAAAGGGCCCATACTTATTAGAAAATTGGTTATTACATTATGACAAGAAATGGGCCTCCTGGATCAAGAGTAAGACAATAACAAAACATTAGAACTTTTGAAAAGTGAAAAGCATTATAGTGTATAAGTTGCAAATTAAATTTTATTTTAATTTATTTATTTTTAAACAAAACTATTATACAGCATAAACCTTAAATATATGTTTGTATAATGTATATTTTTTTACTTTATACAAGTTATTTGTTTGTATTATGTTATGTTATTCCAATGGAGAGGAGGAAGAGGCAAAAGAGATCAAATTGCCGCTGGCCGATGCATATTAGAGAAAGTAAGAGAGTTCAAGAAAAACATTTACTTCTGCTTAATTTTGGATCACAAAAACATGTGGCATTGTTCTTAAAGAGATGGGAGTAGAAGATCATCTCATCCTCCTCCTGAAGAATCTGTGTGTAGACCAAGGAGCCACAGTCAGACCGAATATAGGACAATCGATTGGCTTAAGATTGAAAAATGAGTGCAACAAGGTTCTATATTGTCACCTTATTTATACAACTTACTGTATATGCAGAGTACATCATGCGTAAGGCCGGACTGGATAAATCTAAAGAATCAATATTGGTGAAAGAAACATCAACAACCTCAGATATGCTGATGATACAACTTTGATGGCTGAAAGTGAGGAGGAACTAAAGGACCCATTGATGAGGGTAAAAGAAGACAGTGCAAAAGTTGGCCTGCTGCTCAAAGTTAAAAAGATTTTTTGGCTCCAACCTTTCCACGGTACTGAAGCTGTTAATTGTATCAGGAAAGTAAGTCAGATTTACCAGCATTCTGTAAGAGCCTATTATTACTATTCAATTATTATTTTCTAGTCATTTCTAATAATTCTGCTACAGACATTTTACATATACGGTATGGATGTCACAAATATATATATATTTTTCTCATGGTTACAACAAAGTAAATTTAAAGATATAGAGATCTGACTTGTTTGAAAATATCATACAGTATAATTAATGTCTGCCACTTGTAGGGTTTACTGCTTCACTTACATGTTAAGAATAATTTGTTTTCATTTGGACTGTCTGACAGAGAGAAACTGACATCTGTAGGTAAGGATAACAACAACAAAATTGCTCGATCTCAGAACGGACAATACCTGATGTAGGTTTGTCCTATAGGCCTGGTTACCTACTCAGAGAGCAACCTCTTTTAGCTCACTTGTGACCTTCACAGGGAGAAATATCCTAAAATATATCAGTCTGGTCTCATGCAAAAGAGTGACCTAGCCCCGAAATACAAGGCAATTCTACCCTGAACAGGAGAAGCAGCAAACCGCAGATGCGTTTCAGCCTAAATGGGCCTAGTCAGTGAGGTGCAGCTGAACTCCCTAAGACACAGTGAGCAAGGAGTCCGTGTCTGGTTTCCCCTATCACCCTTAGGGTGAGTAAAACTCCTAAGAGTAATTTGCATATACAACAACAAAATTAGAGGTGCTCAATCTGGCATATGAAAGGTTAAGGTTCATATAAACACACATATATATATATATATATATATATATATATATATATATATATATACATATACATATACTGTATATAAGTAATATACTTATATTATACCTTTCAAAAGTATTCACCCCCCTTGGCATTTTTCCTGTTTTGTTGCCTCACAACCTGGAATTAACATGGATTGTTTAAGGATTTGAATCATTTAATTTACAGAACATGCCCACAACTTTGAAGATGTTTTTTTTTTATGGTGAAGCAAATAACAAATAGGACAAAATAACTGAAAAAGTCAATGTGTATAACTATTCACCCCCCTAAAGTCAATATTTTGTATATAGTGAAAGTATAGGGGGAATAAAGAGTTCAATAAAGGGTGTTATAGAGAAAAAGAGTACAGGGAGAGAGAAGAGCATATGGAAGAGAGAATTAATGGTAAGAAGGAGAGTCTTGGGTAAATAGAGAGTAAAGTGGGAGATTAGCCATAGAAAAAGTTCAGATGGAGAGACCTCAGAGGTAGAGAGAGGCTTGGAGAAGTGGAATGACCAAATCCTGAGAAAGAGTTTGTACAAACAACACTACATACACAACAATATCAAGAGAGACTGAACTGAAAAACTGTAACACTGACATAATTTGCATAAATAACTTTTTTATGTCCAAGCATTTTGAGAAATGCTTTGGCAGAAATTATATAAAGAAGAGGTATGGTGTTAGATATGCTAACCAGGGGCAGAACTACCACCTATGCAGGTGGTGCAA
This sequence comes from Discoglossus pictus, assembly GCA_027410445.1. NCBI lineage: Eukaryota > Metazoa > Chordata > Amphibia > Anura > Alytidae > Discoglossus > Discoglossus pictus. Next base: position 38,119,832 of record CM050173.1, on the reverse strand, counting down.
TGCACTGGGGCCCTCCATTCACTAGCTTCGCCACTGATATTAACATGCCTGGAGCAGGTGCAACATCTGACCATGTACCTTCCTTTCTATACATTGTATGGTACTAAGCTGCATGTTGTTCTGCTATTTTGACCAATATTTGGAAACAACAAGATATAAAAGTCACAGATTCAATAGTTTTCATATAAATTCCGTCACTATAATACGAATCAGATTCATTTTAAACACAAAATAAATTAGTATACAGGACTTGTTAACAGAAGGATTGTCAATGACTTGTTCATTGAAGAGAAATGTTAGTTATAGATTGTCTGCCCAGTTATGTGCTCCTGCCGTTACAGACTTGGAGACTCGGTGATTAAATGCTGGCAGAAGAACAAATTGAATAAAACTACAGGCATTAAATTGCCTCAGAGGAGCCGAGGAGAGATGTTTGCTGGCAATGCAAACACTCACTGAGCTCTGTCGTTTTCATCATAATTAAATTGTCATGAAGAAAAGTAAAATGCTGTGTACAGGACGTCAACTCGTTGTACATTGGATGTTTTAATCTGAGCTTCTCACTCTGCCCCTTCCTACAGAGAGAAATCCATTTCTTGTTTTATCACAAAAAGCTCCATCTATTTCTTTGCCTTCTATTACACCCAGAGCAAATTAAGTAAATAAAATCCCTTCACTTTGGATGTACGTGTCCCTGGAGCTTTATTATCTCCCTGTAGATGGGACTCGTGAATGATTTGTTTGCGCTACAGAAAGGGGAGATAAGGAGATTTTTCAAAAGCAATTACTGAGAGAACCTATTTTAATCATCAGTGTTTCAATTTCTTTTAAAGTTTCCGTGGGCACATAAATCAAACCAGATTCTTTGTATTTTTATGTCACTTTTTTCTGTTGGTGAAATACTTTTGTTATATTTCTAGTAGATTCTGCATGTTCTGTTGGGATTTTCAGATTACAGTTTATTTTATACCGTCTGGATTTTAAGAGAACATTCTATAGTCTTAGCGGTTTCATGTCCCATGTGAGCATGTAACTATCGTAGTGAAAATGCTGGGTTCACTTTTCTAAAACCAGTAGTTACAAATGGCTTAAGCTTTTTGTTTAATGTAGACTAGCACAGACAAAGCGCCTTCTACAACAAGATACTTACTTTCACCTCTCTGTGGTTGAATTCATTTGATTTGCCAGCTTGTATTGGGTTTATGTCACAAGTTAATTGAGCTTGTACACTTAAAACATGGGCCATCACATAGTTTTGGTAAGATGATCATTTTTAATGAACTATGTACAAATGGTTTTACTTGGTTAGTAGTCTCTGACATACACTGGTTAAAACTCCATGGGTTTGAATGCATGGCTTCCATAGGAACTCCTGAAAGGTTGATATATAGATATGGGAGTGACTACAAGATAATTTTAGTACCTATTACATGGTTCCTGCAAAGTATTTCACATAAAAACTTACTGTTAAGTAGCCAGGGAGATAGCTAGCGAGCAATGACAAAGGTCTTTACATCTTATATAAGCAGATTATGGACTGGATCTAAGTCAGAGCTAAGGACCTACAGCATTTCCCGTTGCAACCCCAGTAAAGTAATAGAAAGTAATTACACATTGACAGGATTCGGCAAATTGTAAAGGGCTCTATATAAGCACACAGCATATTTTTTTTACAGAAGTTTTTAGTTAGGGAAGACTTTGCTTTTGGATAGACGTTCACTAACTAAAAACTTCTGTGAAAAAATATGCTATGTGCTTATATAGAGCCCTTTTAGCTTTGCTGAATCGCAATTTAATAAGGCTGTGAGTCTATACAACAGCTAAGTATTTCCCTCTCAAATATTGACTATGTAAGCTAATTCATAGATTCCAATGCAGAGGATAGTGGGTTTTTTTTAGAGTGAGAGTATGAGTTTGTTGAGTACATACATATTTTATTATAGGTAAAAATCACAAAGTCTACATACTCCCAGAACCAAGGTTATCGCAGGGAGTTCTGTATCCCTATGCACATTCAGTGGGTTATGAGAATAACAGGACACACATGGTCCTCCTTTAGTCCATGTAGTAGTTTTCTGTCATCTTTAATGTCTTCCATATTTCAGGGATTCCGACCTCACCCATGCTCCCACTTACCTTGTTTCCAGACGACTGGCCTATGGTTCTGGTAGCACTATGCACATGCATGTATGCTGCTGCACAATTTATCATTATCATTAAATACGGAAGCCTAGACATGAGAATTGACAATAAAAAAATTATGATTTATATAATTTTTCAAAGGTGAAAACAATTACTTGACACACTGACTACCCAAACAGTATGATTTGCAAATGAAAAGTTGCTACAGTGGTCCTTTAAGATTATCAGTAAGCTCTTACTGAACCATGTAATTGCACTTAAGGTAAAATCTCCCCGAAGGAGATTTTTTACAGTATCCTTGTAATTGAGCCTATAGTTGTCGCTAAACTTAACATGCAAGCATTTGTTTCTACCAGTCTGTATGCTGACGTTTTTATGGACATTATCAGATTTATTTTATAAATGGGCTCCACAGAGCAACAGCTAGGCATCTGCTGAATTTCTGTACCTATGCAATGAAGCCCTATGTTACAGTTATGAATATGGTGCCATGCTAATATGGAACAGAACTTTTGTATTTTTATGTTAATATAATGGTCACTATTTAAAGGGACGATGAATTCTCCATATGTGATCAGCACCTGTATCGGTTCAGGTTATCATATGTGTAGAAATGTCCTAATAGCGTTCCACAAATCCATTATTTTCTGACGCCTTTTGTTTTGAACTTAAACTAACTGAAATATAAATGATGTTTATTGGAAGTCAAGGCAACAGTGAGTGTACAAATGTCAAAACCTCACTTAATTCTAGAAAATTAAAAAAGGTTTTCTATTAGGAAAAATTGTTAGAATGGAATACTTTGAGAAATATAAGTGAAAAGAACTTGTACATATGTACCAACTGCCAGTACAAACACAGTAGATTTAATCTAGTAATATCTAAATTGTCAGAGTGTTTTGTCAAGGATAGTTCTATTTACAATAAAACACTGTTGAATATTGATGTAAATCCATGGACAGAGCTCTGATTTAGTACTTTAGTCTTATTAGTTGTTCTGTTGATGCTGTTTATCAAACCAAGTTTAAAGGACATGGACCTGCAAACACTCCTACTTTCCCAGGTAGTGTTCCCCATTGAACATGTGCTGCAACCTTAAAACATAAATAATATATATGTATAAATGGGATATTTTTTCTTATCTGCTTTATAATGTATGTACATGTCTATCCATTGTTTATTGTACTCCTACCATTACAGAATCTGCTTTCTAAACATAAAATATAATAATATTATTAATAATATAATAAAAAATATATAAGGGCAAATTTTAATGGTCTAAGGGCAACAATACAACATATTCAGCCCTATAAAATTCCGCCAACGTTGAAATCCATAGCCTAGGCCGCAAGCCTTGCAGCTATTAAATAGGCAACCAATCAGCGACTTGGAGGGTAAGGGTGAGACAAGGCTACAGGATGTGGAAATTTGAACTGCGCGCCCGCAATTAATTGGATCTTTCAAGCTTGTAACTGTTACTTTTCCAGTCAGGCTATTAAATTGCAACAAATTCACTGGCGTTCAAGAGCGTAACCCACATTGGAGCCAAAATCCAATGGTTACTAGAGAGGACCTGCTAGGGGAGTAAAGTCCAATCCGTAGCTCTGTAAATGCAAATATACACACACTACTGTACATATAATAAAAGGGAAAGTGATGTTACAGTGGATATAAAAAGTCTACACACCCCTGTTAAAATATCAGGTTTCTGTGCTGTAAAAAATAGGACAAAGATAAATCATTTCAGAACTTTTTCCACCTTTAATGTGACCTAGAAACTGTACAACTCAATTGAAAAACAAACTGAAATCTTTTAGGTGGAGGGAAGAAAAAGAAAAAAGAAAAATAACGTGGTTGCATAAGTCTGCACACCCTCTTATAACTGGGGATGTAGCTGTGTTCAGAATTAAGCAATTACATTCCAAATCGTGTTAAATAGGAGTCAGCATACATTTGCCATCATTTAAAATGCCCTGATTAACCGTAAATAGAGTTCAGCTGCTCTAGTTGGTCTTTCCTGAAATTTTCTTAGTCGCATCCCACAGAAAAAGCCATGGTCCACAGAGAGTTTCCTAAGCATCCGAGGGATCTCATTGTTAAAAGGTATCAGTCAGGAGAAGGGTACAAAAACATTTCCAAGGCATTAGATATACCATGGAACACAGTGAAGACAGTCATCATCAAGTGGAGAAAATATGGCACAACAGTGACATTACCAAGAACTGGAGCTCCCTCCAAAATTGATGAAAAGACGAGAAGAAAACTGGTTTGGGAGGCTACCAAGAGGCATACAGCAACATTAAAGAAGCTGCAGGAATATCTGGCAAGTACTGGCTGTGTGATACATGTGACAATAATCTCCCGTATTCTTCATATGTCTGGGCTATGGGGTAGAGTGGCAAGACGAAAGCCTTTTCTTACGAAGAAAAACATCCAAGCAAGGCTACGTTTTGCAAAAACACATCTGAAGTCTCCCAAAAGCATGTGGGAAAAGGTGTTATGGTCTGATGAAAGCAAGGTTGAACTTTTTGGCCATAATTCCAAAAGATATGTTTGGTGCAAAACCAACACTGCACATCACCAAAAGAACACCATACCCACAGTGAAGCATGGTGGTGGCAGCATCATGTTTTGGGTCTGTTTTTCTTCAGCTGGAACTGGGGCCTTAGTTAAGATAGAGGGAATTATGAACAGTTCCAAATACCAGTCAATATTGGCACAAAACCTTAAGGCTTCTGCTAGAAAGCTAAACATGAAGAGGAACTTCATCTTTCAGCATGACAACGACCCAAAGCATACATCCAAATCAACAAAGGAATAGCTTCACCAGAAGAAGATTAAAGTTTTTGAATGGCCCACCTAGAGCCCAGACCTGAATCCAATTGAAAATCTGTTGGGTGATCTGAAGAGGGCTGTGCACAGGAGATGCCCTCGCAATCTGACATATTTTGAGTGTTTTTGCAAAGAAGAGTGGGCAAATCTTGCCAAGTCAAAATGTGCCATGCTGATAGACTCATACCCAAAAAGACTGAGTACTGTAATAAAATCAAAAGGTTTGCCCACTCTTCTTTGCAAAAACACTCAAAATATGTCAGATTGCGAGGGCAGTATTAGTTTAAGGGTGTGCATACTTATGCTGCCATATTATTTAATTTTATATTTTTTCTTCCCTCTACCTAAAAGATTTCAGTTTGTTTTTCAATTGAGTTGTACAGTTTATAGGGCACATTAAAGGTGGAAAAAGTTCTGAAATTATTTATCTTTGTCTCATTTTTTTACAGCACAGAAACAGGGGTTTAAACATTTTTACAGGGGTGTGTAAACTTTTTATATCCACTGTAGGTATTAAAATTAATAGCACAACATTCTCAAGCTCGCAAATCGGCAATATCAAATGCTTTATTTCATGTGTAATTTCCATGTTATATCGATCCCGGCAATCAATCTGTTAATACATGTAATGGAACTTGAATGGACTAGAATATCATATTTATGGCTTTATCAATATTGCATTATTTCTAGAATGTGGGTCCGACCGAAACTTGTAATCTAACCTCCACTTTTCAATATTGACGAACCCTGGTGCCATTAGCTCCAAGTAAACCCGTAATTATGGGTTTGACTAATTGATCATGTTCACGGCCGCGCATCCAATGTTCGAGAAATGGTTTACGGGTTTGCGTCTCAAGCCCGTACCTTGTAGAATGTTCTAATTTAATAGCTATGTAACGCAGCCAAATTTCAAGCCAGCAGCCCTTGCACAAATAACTAATAGGTAAAAATACTGAACATAAATGTAAAACATTCAGATCCTTACTAAATATACATTTACCACGAGGAAATAAAAGTAAAAGGAGTAATTGTCCTCCCATGGGCCTTAACAATGATTTAAAGATGAACATACACAGTAAAAAAACAGGCATTTAAATTATACAAAAAAGAGGGAACAAAGACTTCTTTGTTTGAGTACAAGGAAATCAACAAGGCTTGCAAAAGGGCTATTAGACTGGCTAAAATAGAAAGTTAAAAGTTATGTGTGCGCCGATAAAGGTGCGCTCCCACACCAGCGTGGACCGAGGGTGAGTACTGGGGGAGAGAGACCTGGGGTTAGAGGTGGGAACCAGGGGGGGAGACAGAGTGAGTAGTGGGGAGAGAGAGAGCTGTCGAGAGAGGGAGAGTACCGAGGGAAGGAGGGAGAGCTGGGGAGAGAGGGTGAGTACCGGAGGGACAGAGGTTGAGCTGGAGAAGGAGGGGGAGGAGAGGGAGAGTGCATATTGCTTTAAGGGAACACTGGTGTGGGTGTGCGCATTTGTCAGCCTGTGTGGGCTTGCACAAGACGTTGCGCACGTCTCGTGTGCCCAAAGGTTGTGCTGCCATGGGAGACTATTGTGCAAAATAAGGGATACAGGATACTAGGGATACTAAGGGATACTATTGCAGTGAATATCTGCTCATGGATTGAGAGCTGGATAAAAGACAGGAAGCAAGGATTGTTTTGGGAGTGCTTGTGGACAACCACCTAGGTAACAATGCTCAATGCCAAGCAGCATTTGCATAGGAATAAAATAAAATATTAGCATTTATTAAGAAGGGTATAACAGCAAGAGAATCAAATATAATGCTTCCACTATACAAATACCCAGTACATGGAATATGGAGTACAATTTTGGGCACCACTTCAAAAAGTACAGAGAACAACAGAACTAAGAGGAATAAAGGGGCTAAGCTATGAAGAACGACTAACCAAATTGAACTTACCGTATTTTCCAAAGAAAAATAAATCTAAGAGGGGATATGATTACATCCAGGGTTAAAATATGGCTGTCAACTGAAAAGAGGACATCCCTTGGGGTTAGATAAAAAAGATTCAACCTTAAACAAAGAAAAAGGTTTAGGGTGGTAAAACTGTGGAATTCTCTACCAAACGAGGTGGTGACAGGAGATTTGATAGATAGCTTTAAAAAGGGATTGCATATACTTTTGAGTAAAGAGAGCATTAGGGTAATCCTGAATAAATAGAGAAGGAGTATTGATCTAGAGAGGAATCTGAATAACAGTATCTGCATTTAGGAAGAAATGTAATTTTTTCCCATTTTGACACAATTGGAAATGTTCAATGTTTTTTTTTCTGGTTGCCTTCCTCTAGATTTAACAATTCATTTTCATATTGCAAAGATCAGAGGAGATCTAAAACGGTTTCACTTGATGGACTAAAAGTCTTTTTTCAACCTCAGTTACTATGTGATAATTAAAATAATAATATTGCTGGGATCTTTGGATCCCGAAGGAGACCCACTGTCATCTTTGATAGCTGGTGGGAGGTTAAAAATCAGGAAAAATATGTTTAATATTTTTTCTACAAAATGCATGTTCTGGGATTTGAGACCTGTTTGTCTATGCCACCCCTTTGCCTCGAGCTTCCATCAATTAAACAAATAAGCATAGGCTATATACAATCAGGTGGGCTACATAAGACCCCCTTATCTCCCATTACTAGGTGTATTGAAGTGAGAGGAGTCCCTTCTCCTAAGTATATTTATTATGGTGTACTGACCAGGAGACTAACTGCCTTGAGCTTCCATCAATTAAACAAATAAGCATAGGCCATATACAATCAGGTGGGCTACATCCCTTTTCCTAAGTATATTTAATACTAGGAAATTGTCCGTCAAAAATCACGGCAATAAAATTGTAAGGCTGGCAATGCTTTTTGCCACACAATGTGAGCCTTTTGCTCCTCTGAGCACCACTTACGTGGCACGCGCTGACTGCCATTGGTTTTATTTTAAAAGTCCTGCGTACCTGTCGTTGTTCGTATAAGTGTTACTGTCTTCATCATCGTGTATTTTCTAAGTCCTGCGTGCCTGGTGTTGTTCATCTGTGTTACTGTCTTTTGCGTTGTGTATTTTCTAAGTTCTGCATGCCTGACCTTGCTGAGCCTCGTTTTCATCCTGTTTCAGAATTTTTACGTTTTTTACGTCAGCCATTTTTTTCTTCGCTTCGATTTTTGATCATTAAAAAAGATAAAATATGCCTCAAATTAACTTGCAACCTCACTCACAGGCTCCCCAGCTCTCCCCCTGTGCTGTATATGAGTTTATAAGTTAATTAGAGGCATATTTGTGTGTTTGTGCAGGCATTTCCAGTTCGGTGGTTCGGCCATTAAAGTCATATTTTTGGGAGCCCTGCAGTCCGTCTACATGCGTCGGGTCCTAAGCCATACGTAATTTTGCGTCCGTCGCAAAGTCCAGGGGCCTCTCGATGAGACCTTATTGCAGCTAAGTCTTGTGTCTCAGGATGAGCGCCAGCTAAGTTACGCGTGTCCACCCCTGCAATGAGCGCCAAAGGCCTAAGTCTCACGTGCTTAAAGTGCTCACCTTGCGAGGCTCGCGGTGCAATGAATCATTGCAGCCTGAGAGCCGCGTGACTCAACTGCTCGCATTGCTTCGCAAGGCCCGCAGTACACAACTATAAAGGGGATAGTGTGCTGACCAGATATGATTGACATGTAAGTGCTATGTATTTTTTTACAGTGTCAGGGAATAGTAAGGTTTGATGTTTTGTGTAAATCTTTTGTAATCAATTTGCAGCGCACTAATTATATTTATATATGGTCTTGTTATTTTGCACATCCGGTTTTTGTTTGTAAATTGATACTTTTTAAAGGCATATCTAAGTTTCATGGATTAGGAATGTATCTGATAGAGGAGAATCAGTAGTGTATTCCAACATTGTTTTTGCATGTAAAACATACCAACATTAACATTAGATTGGTAGATAGATAGATAGATAGATAGATAGATAGATAGATGGATAAATAGATAGATAGATAGATAGATACATAACTCTAGGGATTTTAATAAAGAAAATATTTATGTCAGATACTATATAAGGCTAGAAACAGGAAAAATCATTAATGATGTATAAATCCATAGCAATTCTCTTTAAAACAGTATTTATTCCATCCTATTTCCAGTCAACATCTATATTTTCCATTCCCACCAGAGTCAGAAGTGCAGTGTCAAAAACCTTTGAATTTGCATATTAAGGATATTCTGCTTGCGCTTTCTGAACTTATCTTTAGTGGTTCTGGTTGTATGAATGCGCATAGCAAATGCACAAAAGTAAGACAATGACAGAGGAGGTGAAACATATAACCCATTGCTTGGTATTATATATAGTTCCTAATGTCTTAGAAGTACATTTTTTTTCTGAAAAATGACAGGTGATATGTAACAAAAACTGTAAAAATATCTTTAAGATTACGGCCACATATACGGAAACTATTTTCTAATAAAAACAATTAAAACGTTTAAATTTGTGAGCAGGGATCACTATCTATCAAGCAATCTTTTGAGTGACTTAGCATACATTTAGGATATCAATTGTCACTGCCAGAGTAGAATATCTGAGACAAGAAGTACATAGTAGAATTGATGACCAGTTATATGAGAGGTACAGTAGGTCTCTAGGTTATGTCTAAATAGGAAAAGGATTCTTTAACAATTATTCTTGCTAGAGTTATTGATATGTAAGTAATCCATATATCGATAAGATAAAAGCTATGGTGTTGACTGCTGTTTGCAAGTCAGGCCAGATCAATAAACAATAGCATTTACAGACAGTGTGTAACAAAAACATGTATGTGCCTGTCAGCTATAGCCATTTCATTAATTAATATAAAATATTATATATGGGAAACTGTAGGTTTATTAGCTAGATGTGGGGTAAGTAAAATATGGGCTGTTGTTGCACTAAACCCCCCCCCCCCCCCCCCCCCCCCACATTTGGCTCTGCAAAAGCATGGGTATCCAAAGAAAACATACAGTCTCTGCTCCCACTCCATATGAATGTTCTGTCAACTGATGACAATGCCAGTTCTCCTGCTGCTATGTCTGGGCTTTGTGTGCCTATGCTTTGTGTGCTGTTGATGGGCAGTGGAGGTGGTATGCATATACCCAGACTGTAGCCAACCAAAATACCTAGTTTTCTCTCGATCCCAGGGCTGGACTATGGTCCTAGTTGGATTCAAACTTGTGGTAAGCGGTAGATTAGGCTCCATAGAGCTCAAAGGAAGTTCCACCAGTTGATTCATTTATCAAGTATTCTTAACAAGGCTGTCAAAACAGCAAATGAAACACTTTGTTTCAAGTAAAGTGGTTTTGGGTGTTCTGCAAGTGATTCTTTGTCTTGTGGTTAACCACAAATTAAGAAATACTTGACCTTAGTTATTGTTCATGACCCCCATTAGTTCTAACAAGAAGCCCAAATTGCTAAAATTACACTAAGGTTGGACCTCAAAAGTGAATACACTCAGGAGTTGCTCCAAACCCTTAGGGGTGGTTGGCTAGGGGGCAGATAAACTCACCACGCAAACTTCCCCAAAGCTTACCCTGCCTTACCACTTTTCCTTCCCTGCTCAGTAGGTACCCCAAGCCTGCTAACAAGCCCCACTACCCTTCACTGGGTTCTCCACAATATAATAAAGCAAGAACTTGCAAAACGAACTCTTGCACCCTCAAGGTGCTTGCTTCCCCCAAGGATTAGACCAAGACCCATCACACAGACAATCTGTCTTGAGCAGCCCCACTAATTAATCAACCTCTGTTATGTCCATATCATGCTGGAGTTAGCTTATAGCTGAGGCCATATGCCTCTCAGCACCTAGTAAGGGAAGGAGACAGGTTTGCACCAGATTCTTGGATACAGACGTGGCCCATGTGTGGTAGTTCAAAGGTGTCAAACTTGTGTTTAACAAGGCAAGTGGTATCAATAACAAACATTTGACACAACTTAACCTCAGTGTTTTAATTGCTATGTTTACAGGCTTATTACATAGTTACATAGTAATTGAGGTTAAAAAAAAGAATTTTAGCCCATTAAGTTCAACTTTTTAAGATCTCCTCTGATCTTCAATATGCAGATTAATTGCAAATTGACCCAGATGAAGACAAACAGAAAAGAAAACAAGTGGAACTTTGCCAATTGTCTCAAAAGGGGGGAAAAAAAGTTCCTTCCTGACCCCAGATACTAAAGATCGGATTCCTCCCTAGATCAATGCTCCCTTTCTAATTAACCAGGATAATAGTGATGTCCCGAACAGTTCGCCCGCTGACTATTCGCGGTGATTTTGGCATGTTCGCGTTCGCATCGGACGGCGAACACATGCGCTTTTGGGTTCACCCCCTATTCTTTATCATTGAGGAAACTTTGACCCTGCACCTCACAGTCAGCAGACACATTCCAGCCAAACAGCAGCATACACTCCCTTCCAGAGCCTTCCATCTGAAGGACAGCAACCCAAAAAAGCCCTTTTTAGGGCTAGAACATCATTTATTTTATTTTATAATTTTTTTCTGTGTAATCTAATTGCATATGCCTGCGTGCCAGCGTGTGTGTGTGACAGGCTAACACCTAAAAGCTTATATTGTGCTCAGTGAAATAAAACAACACTTTTATGACTGTAATAGATTGAATAGCAATTGCCTGCCTACAGGCGTGTGTGTGAAGCCTATTGCATCTACTCTGCCAACTTTTGCCAATGCACAGTGATACGTCATATCTGGTGCAACCGTAGTGTACAGTGACATAAAACAACACTTTTTTGACTGTAATAGATTGAATAGCAATTGCCTGCCTACAGGTGTGTGTGTGAAGCCTATTGCATCTACTCTGCCAACTTTTGCCAGTGCACAGTGACACTCATATCTGGTGGCACCTTAGATTGCACGCGCAGTGCCCCAAATTTGAAGTGGACGGACCGACCAAGCATCTTTTTCCATCTCCCGCTTCCAAAAATCCATGCCATATACATGTCCCCTGATAGTGAACGTAACAGGGATTAAACCGATAGGAATAGTACTACTTAACAGTACACACCTTATAATAACGCAGACAGAGGCAATACGTAAAATCTTCCATGCTGTGCAGTGGAAGCCCCCAGACTCTGACCTGTGTATAATCTTCAATCCTGGGCAGTGGAAGCCCCCAGACTCTGACCTGTGTATAATCTTCCATGCTGGGCAGTGGAAGCCCCCAGACTCTGACCTGTGTATAATCTTCCATGCTGGGCAGTGGAAGCCCCCAGACTCTGACCTGTGTATAATCTTCCATGCTGGACAGTGGAAGCCCCCAGACTCTGACCTGTGTATAATCTTCCATGCTGGGCAGTGGAAGCCCCCAGACCCCGACCTGTGTATAATATTCCATGCTGGGCAGTGGAAGCCCCCAGACTCTGGGAGTCTGAAGAAGAGGAGTCAGAGGAGGAAGGTGGCTTTGAGGAGGTGGAAGACCAAACACAGCAGGCGTCCCAGGGGGCTTGTTGTCACCTTTCGGGGACCCTTGGTGGCTGGGTGGATGAAGAGACCTTCAATGACATCAGTGAGGACAAGGAACGGGACATGGCTAGCTTGGTATCCAACCTTGTGCAAATGTGGAGTTTGCGGTTGTGCAAAGGGACTGTTTGCGTTTTTTTGCGGTGCATTAAACGGGGAGATTGGTCTGTTACTATGAAGCGGGTGTAACCCTTACACTACCTGATCGATACAACATCATACCTGATGTTTTAAAGCATGTTATTCCAAACAATTTAGGAATGTTAGGTGATTTATGCCCTTTATGGCTTAAAACCAGACTCTGCATCAACTATGTAATTTTCCGTGGGAGTTTTGTCATGGATCCCCCTCCGGCATGCCACAGTCCAGGTGTTAGTCCCCTTGAAACAACTTTCCCATCACTATTGTGGCCAGAAAGAGTCCCTGTGGGTTTTGAAATTCGCCTGCCCATTGAAGTCTATGGCGGTTCGCCGATGTTCGCCCGTTCGCGAACATTTGATGTTCGCGACATCACTACAGGATAACCCTCAATGCCCTTTTTATTTAAATATCTATCCAATCTCTTTTTAAAGTTATCTATTGTATCCACTGTCACCACCACCCTTGGTAGAGAATTCCACAGATTAACCAACCTTACTGTGAAGAACCCTTTTCTTTCTTAAGGTGCAATCTTTGCAATCAAATGAGGGCGTACTAGGAATTTGTATAGTGACAGAATTATATTTGCTTCCCTGGCTTCTATACCCTTCTTAACACATGCTAATATTTTATTTGCCTTTGCAGATGCTGCTTGGCTTTGAAACTGTTACGTAGGTGGTTGTCCACAAGCACTCTCAAATCCCTTTCAATATCTGATACCCCTAGATTTGTTTCATTAAGTTTATAAATTGCATGGTTATTTTTACTTCCCAGATGCATAACATTACATTTATTCGTATTAAATCTCATCTGCCATTTAATTGCCCATTTCATTAGTTTATGCAGACCCCTGTGGAGGGAAAGTACACTATTTTCTGATTTAATTACCTTGCACAACGTAGTGTCATTAGCAAAAATGGAGACAATACTTTCCAGTCCTACTTCTAAGGGGTTAATAAATATGTTAAAAAGGAAATTACCTAATACTGAACCCTGTGGAACACCACTTACCACATTAGTCCAATTTGAGTATGTTCCATTTCCCACAACCCTTTGCTTTCTGTCTTCTAGCCAGCTCTCAATCCATGTGCATATATTTACTGCAATTCTTGTATCCCTTAGTTTGTACAATAGTCTCCCATGTGGCACTGTATCAAAAGCCTTTGCAAAATCTAAAAAGACTACATTCACTGAGTTGTCTTGATCATAGTTCCTACTAACCTCCTCATAGAAACGAATTAGATTTTTTTGACATTACCTATCCCTCATAAATCCATGTTAGCTCCTGTTTGAATAGACATATTCTTGTATATTATCCCTTATTAACCCTTCTAAAAGCTTTCCCACTACAGGATTGAGGCTTACAGGTCTATAATTCCCCGGATTTGATCTTGCTCCCTTAAATAAAGATATCATCTCTGCTTTTCTCCATTCATCTGGTAGCGACCCAGTGTTGAGTGAATCTTGAAAAATTAGATATAATGGTTTGGCTATTACAGAACCCAGCTCCCTCAGTACCCTTGGGTGTATTCCATCAGGACTTGGGGCTTTATTAACATTTATTTTTCCCAACCTCTTTTGGATTTCTTTCTGCGTTAACCAATTATTTAGTGATGGTCGTGTAGCCCCATTATGTTGTACCCAACCACTGGTACCTGTTATACAGAAGAAAATAACCTATTTAGCTCATCTGCCTTTTCCTGGTCATTAATTATCAGACGGCCTGTGTCACATTGTAATGTTCCTATAGCTTTCTTCCTGGCCTTCTTCCCATTAATATACTTAAAAAAAATATTTTAGTGTTAGTCTTACTCTCCTTTGCAACTCATTTTTTAATTTTCTATTATAGCCCTTTTGCAAGTTTTATTCGTTGCCTTGTACAAACGTAAAGCAGTCTCTGTCCCCTCTTTTTTTGTATAATTGAAATGCCTGTTTTTTACTCTGTATCTTGATCTTTAAATCATTGTTAAGCCACATTGAATGGGATTTACTCCTTTTACCTCCTACATGGTATATGGTGATAAATATGTATATTTAGTAAGGATTTAAATGTTGTCCATTTAGGTTCAATATTTTTACCTGCCAGTTCTCTGTCCCAGTCTATACTTTGTATTGCTGCCCTTAAACCGTTAAAATCTGCCCTTTTAAAATTAAGAGTTTTTGTTAGCCCCTTACAGTTTTTTTTTTTTTATTCAATCTCAAATGAGACTGCGTTGTGATCACTGTTTCCCAAAGGTTGTCATATTTCAACATTTGATACCATATCAATATTATTTGTGATGACTGAATACAAGATAGCTTCATTTCTAGTAGGCTCTTGTATAACCTGGGCCAGATAATAATCCCTGAGTGTACTCAAGAACCTACTCCTGTACTTAATATCTTAATTCATGCTCACGAGTTCCTTATTGAAGTCTATGGAACCACTATTTTCTGTAATCTCGCATTCAATCCCCGGCCAGTGCCTTGCCCAGCATTTGCATTTCACAGCTGCTTGTTAGAAGGCCTTCCTGGTTACCCTTAAAGTAGTACTAAACCCCAAAATATTTGTATGCCTCCTTTGTTATGATTTTGATCCAAAACATCATTCTTACTTTTAATACATACCAACTAGAGCCTGTAGCACTGATAACTTAATGGTCTTGGCTTTGCGGCCTGGTAGTACCAGATCAAGGCATGCAGGCCCATTTTACTGTATACATTACAACAAACACATTTCCAGCAATAAATAATAATAGCAAATAAATTCAAAAATGTCCACCTGTTCAGGGAGTTGTGACATTTGGTCCTTTGAAAGACAGCTCCACCAGATCCCTGCGGAGCTGATGAGCCGGATGAGACATGCCTGTGAAAACTGGTGGAAGGGCTGGAATTTCCACACCATAGAGGAAGTATCTCATGTTGTGCTGCTAGAGCAGTTCAGGCCAACTTGAGAGAATTAATTGAGGACCAGAAGTCCACCAGCCGCTAGCCGATCACTACCTGGAGGCCAGGGGAGAGCCAAGGACAGTGCACTCTAGCAGCCCTGTGCCTCTGGGGAGGACCATTCTATCCCCAACAGCTCAAGGTTCAACTGCTGACTTCAAGGCAAATTGTTTCTGTGTCTACAGGGAAGTCAGGCCCTGAGCCTGGCCCGAAGTACCAACTAGATCACGGGTACTTGCGGGTCCTCGCTTGCTACCTGGGCACCGCAATTAGAGCCCCAGTGCTGTGGATTTCACCAGTGGAGCAATCTGAGAAGGGATTGTCTCAACCATCCCAAGAAAAATTAGTCAGCACTAACTCAACCCTTTTTTTGGGCAACTCGGCTCCAGCCCAGAAACAGGAAGGGGCGCAGTTCCATGACTGCCCCAAAGAGTGGGAGATGTACCAGACGATTAATGCCGTACAACGTTAAGTACCTCCATGGCAAGGGTTTAATAGTTAGGTGCAAAGGGGGTCTCAAAAAGAATCCCTTCGGGTTCCCTTTAGCACGTGGGAGGAGGGAATCCCGAGGGCTCATAGGGCTGATTAGCATTAGGGTCTTACATCCCCTGCTGATCTCTTATTATATTTAACCCCTTCCTTTCCATTGGAAGGGATTTGTAAAGATAGATGGGAGGAGGGAGGTGAGTGTAGTGTGTTAGTATGCAGCACAGCTCAGTGTCTTCTGAAGCAGGGATTCACAACTAAACAAACGTTTTCCCCTCGCATACACAGTCTATTTACACTACACACTGCACACATCGCTGACACACCTCAGCTCACCAAGCGTGCAAATCTACAATGTATGCTGCAGCAACATCAAAACAGATTGTTAGCTCTTCAGCATATTGCTTCCTGCATATATTACTTCCAAATAGGTAAAGTATATTAATTTATAACTTTACAAATGAATTAATTAAAATTAAAAAATACATACACAGAAAAAAAACAACAAGAAAAAAACGCTAAAAGCGATCAGTGCGAGCCTCACAAGGAGCGCCAACAGTGTTTAGAGGAGCACAACTACACCAGGGGAGTGGCTCACAATGTGCGCCAAAAGGCCTTCAGCGCAAACCATGTAATGAGTGCCATACCAACAGGCTCGCAACCAACAGGCTCGCAATGGGTGCCGAAGGTACTCACATAGCCAAAATACTTACTTTGTGTACCAAACAGAATTACCTGCCTTACAATTCTATTGCTGTCATTTTTTGACGGGCAAGTCGCTAGTTGGGTATATAATATTCAGTGGAATAGATTGATATTGTGACCAATATAGGGTACGCTGGTTGATGGATGTATTATTTTATTTTTTAATCATCGTTGTTTACAAGTTATTTTAAATTGTATATTAATAAATATTGTATTAATTTATATATATATATATATATATATATATATATGTATATATGTATATATATATATAAAAGGGTTGCAGATTTAAGGCTATAAAGATAAATAAATACATAAATAAAAATAGATATATAAAAATAATAAATTAGGACCCTTAAACAAATTGAATATCCACCAACCAGTTACCTCTGTAAAGGAGGGAGGATAGAAAACCTAAAATAATGTAATACTGTAAATATATCTTCCAGGCAATACATTTATCCAGATACTCACTGAGAAATAGAGCTGGAACACACTGAGGAGAGATTGGTGGGACTTATTTTACAGAGATCACGGGTTGGAGATTCCTTGTTTGGAGAAAATTGCTGCAGAGGTAATTAATTCCAGTTCAAGACACAAGTGATATTTGGAATTATATTTTTACTTACAGTATATCATTTACTGTTTTTGGCCCTGTATTTTGTGCTTTTTTTTTAAAAAATTATCAGTATTTGCAAGATACAGTTAGGCAGAGAAAATAGACTTCAGAAAGATTTGAAAATGATATGGAGATGAGGGCAAATATATCAGGGTACACACTGTTGAACAGATTTTATGTTAAGGTACAGGTTTTTAATTTCATTCTGCAGGATACAGAGAACCGAAAGAGTGTAATGAGAAGAGAGAGTGTAGGAGCGATTGTGAGAAAGGACACAAGTCTTGCAGGGGTTTAATGAGGACAGTAGGCCAATGAGGAGTGTGTTACAGTTGTCAAGGTAGGACGTGATGAATGAGAGTATTGAATTTGGTGTCTTGTCTAAGAAGATTTTCTTGCAGGATAGTTCCTGTCACAGAGTTGAAGTTAAGACTCCTTTTTTAATAATCTTTTTAGAGAAAGAGACAGACCCAAATACAACAGTGCAAAAGTACACATGTGTTCTCCAAGTAATATAATGCCATGATATATAATGCTATTGTTACATAGTACTTAGTATGGAGAACAGTAAGTGATTACTATTAGTAGTCATATCTGCTATATTCCCTTTCATTTGTATTAATGTATAATGTAAAACACCTATATATATATATATTATAAAGCAGTCCACTGTTGTTTACAAACATCTGGAATAGCACTCACTTTAGACACTACAGTTCCACAATGGAGTTAGATACAAACATAACAATAATCAGCCGGCAGACCTATAGATTAGTAAGGATTAAAGCAAGTGTACAGTAGTGGGTAAATTTATTTAAACTCAAAATATAACAGTCTGTACCAGCTAGTAGGAGCCATTAGGGAGGGAGTACAGTAATATGGCACTTCAACCAACTCCAGACCCGATTGATCTAGGTGTCAAAGAAAAAAGAATATTGAGGCATCTTTATGCAGAAGATTTCCCAGTTCTCTGGCATTGGCATTAAGCAGCTTTGAGTTTTAATGAGCAAATATAAGTGAACAGACTTCTTAAGTATAGTAGGAGAGTGGGTGATTTATCATTTTGCAGTCTTTTGATTTTACTTTGAATGAGTGTGGGTCTGCAAATAGTTTGTTTGAAGGAGATTTATTTTCTTGCTTGTTATGTGGTATGTCCAAATCATAGAAGCTGTTGTTTAGAGTTTTTGCCACAGTTTGCATCTTCTCTTGTTTATCATTAACCACCATCAAGCTTTATAGTCAAATATAATAGGGGGGAAACAGTAGTTTTGTGCAACTGATTGGAAGGTAAAGGAAAAAAAGTTCAGTGAGATTTGCTGTGGAGCCAGGAGACCCATATGGCTGAGGTAAGTGTTTAATGACTGACCTGGAACCTGGAATAAGCATCTAGATTAAACTTATAAGGAGACAGTAGGTGTTTAGAGGATGGGTTGTCTAGGTTCATAGCTCGGGTTCAGGACTAACATAAGACAGGAGATATTAAAGAAGAGGAAGAATGTTGGGGTGTGCAGTCAACATTGAGCGAGAAGCAAACCTAAGAAAAAAGTTCACACAGAAGCTGACATATGTAAAAAAATCAACCACTGTGACAGAATCAAGAAGTAACAGGATAGCAGCATTTGTTAAAAAAAACTAAAGAACCACTGTAGAAGAAAATCATCATATTTGTGAAGCATGCAACAATTATGCAACAAAATAGATGTGTGCTTCGTCCTTATACAGGTAGTTTTTGAAACAAAAAGATATACAGAAAAAAAGATAGGTGGCCCCATGACAGACCACTGTAAAACACCAACAGAGAAATAGAGAGAAATTCTGGAAAATGATACACAGAAAGTCAATTTAGAGAGGCAAGAAGAGATTCAAAAATGTGATGGTTGTGATCAACAATCTCAAAAGCTGCAAATAGGTCATGGAGTATGAGTATGAGTACTGTCTTTGAATACTTTTTGTTAAAGCTGTTTCTGTTGCATGAACAGCACATATAACCATACATTTGATGACAGATAAGAACCAAAAGGCCCAATTGTAATACCCATCAAAGAAATGGGAAGCAGGAGGAGACAGAGATGTCATAAGTATTACAATCTTTCCAAAATGCAATGGGAATGTTTTGGCAAATTGAATCATTTGTGAGCTGGAAAAGATGGGAAACTTGTTGTTTAATAGAGAAAATGGTGAAAGTACCCAAGGAGAGAGATAAAAACAGAAAAAAGCAGCATGGACAAGATCTGTTTGTTTATGAGGAAAGTGTCAACTTAAGATTGTTGGAGAGATGATTGCGAGTTAGTTTGATTTAATACATAAGCGTTCTATGAACTGTCTTGTAGATGAGTCTAGCAGAGGTCTGCAGTTTGAAGACCTTAAGCAATACATGGCTAAATGGAAATATCTGTCAACAGAGGAGAACATAGCTTTGGATGCCCGAACAAAATAATTCAAAACAGTTTAGTGGGGGGAGGTGTGCAGAGAGACAGAATGCATTGTGTTTGACAGATCAGGTAAATGAAATTGCCACTGATCCAGCTTTCCTGACCTTTAAGTAGTAGACATGCGTATAAACATTTATTTTTTACAATTATGATATTTGAATGAGGATGTTCTATGGTTTAGTAAACAGAGAGGTATACTAAACCATACAACATACTCAAAGCCAAACTGTCACTAGCACATCTGATTGCGAACATGAAAAGGCTACCAAAATGGACATTCAATGTTATTTTAAAAACAAATAATGTGAATACTTTGTTGCTTATTTCAGTTGTGCATTTATTTTCTATCCTTTTTGTTGGGTGAAATGTGGTGGATGGGCTAGTGATCTTTTAACTCCAATGGCACATATAAACAACAAGTATTGTAAAATCAGACCCTGTAGTTTATTGCTCCTCCTGGAGTTGCAACAATTTGTGAACTAAAAGGAAGACAAGGGACCTCCCGGAGTTGTCAAGAGTGGATGAACAGACAAGCAGTGTGGAGAAGATGTGGAATCACAACAGACATCTGGAAACCGTGGGTAGAGCTCAAACACGTTTTGGTTGCCCAAGATGGCTGGACTATAGTGGGGGATGGTGTTTTGGGTGTTTGTTAAATAACTGCGTAAGAAAAATAAAGAGAGAGTCTGTCTCTACACTAACCAAGGGTGTGGACTCTTGTATTATGTGCTATACTACTTAAAGAGATTAAGTTCTAGTTGGCAGTGACTGGGCTGAGCGTGTAAGCCTGAAATTTTGGTTTTCCATGAATGATGTTGGCATGCTGGGCACTGAGATAACACAAAACCTCACCACTCTGTGATCTTTGTTGATAGTGTAATATCTTTTTACTAGCTTGCCCAAGATTATTATCAAAAGTACATTGCCTATATGTAATGTACACTTTCTTACAGAGAAAGGGGTCTCATAAGTGATCGGCCCGACGCCATTGGCTTATTTAGCATTAACTGTTTTAAGTTTGACAGCTGTTTGTATATAGATAAAAATTGTAGTCATCTCTTTATTAGGGAGTGTGGATTCTGTATCACTATGATTTGATTCTCACAAACAATAAGGCAGAAGCTGACAAGTTAAATATCAATCCCGGATGTGGATTCTTCCAATAACATGTTACACTTGATCCAAATCTGCGACTCCTCTGAGTCCTGTAGAAGGTATCAGTGTGCAGAATATCTCAGACGTTTAAATTGAACAGCTGAAAAGCAAGTTTGCCCAATTTGAATTCTTGTGGGCTGCAAACAGGTCTGGGTCCAAAGACCTCAGGTGAGTTAATTTATTCTACTTATCCTGAATGAGTCATGCATGCTCAAACACAATACATTTAATTTCTGACTTGTTTTCTGTCTTCAAGAAATTACATTGTGTCCCCTCAGCTCTAAACTATCTTAAAAGGAATTAAATAAAATTAAACAGTTCATTTCTGTAAAAAAAAAATACAGATGGGGTATTATTTTATGCAAAAATATGAAAATCAGTTTAAAACACATAATGGTCTGGTCAGCTTGTGATAATGTATAAATCCCATGGTTTTCAATAAGAATTTTAAGAAATATGTAAATGAAAAAATAATTTAATATATACATTTACTGGTGTGAATTCTAAACTGACACAGATTTGATGAATTGTAAAATTACTCTTCAGAAATCCCTAACTCATCATAGAGAAACTGTTTCACACTCCTCATTTTTCATTTCTTTTTTTATCTTATCTCCAAAAAGGAACTTAGTTAAAATTGATTATAGACCAGTATATTTGTGGATCCATAACTCACTTACAGATTAATTAGATTCTAGGTTAATATCCAATCATGAAGTGGGCCCTGGGCCAGCCATGTCTTCTGTAACTGAAGTGCTGTAAAGAAGCCTTTAAACTGCTCCCATGTGGCTGCAAGCAGCAAGTTTAATCACTAATCAGATTAAGCAGCATAACACTGAACATCCCTCTGAGCATCTTTCCTACTGGGCTTTTAGTAAGAGATTTTCATTGACTTTGCTGGATTGACTGAAATATACTGAGAGCCTCAGAGAAAAAAATAAAACATCATCTTTTTTTCTGTCTTTTTCCATAATAGGAAGCTCAGTGATAAAAGTAAAGTAAATATGATAGATTGTCCTGTGAGTGACATTTAATGGGAACAGGCAGTGCTGGGTGGCTTATGCATGTCATACCAGGCAGGCAAAATATGGTATAAATGTAATGTGTTAAATAGAACCTTGTTTTCACAAACACAATTGTCAGTAAATCCTAGCCGACAATGCACATGCGCATGCGGCGCAAGAAAGATTGTGAGCAGAGAGAGAGAGAGAGAGAGCACAGAGAGAGACAGAGAGGGCACAGAGAGAGACAGGGGACTCAAAAAAAAGACACAGAGAGACAGCAGAGAGAGAGAGGGCACAGAGAGAGAGTGGAGCACAGAGAGAGACAGAGGACACAAACAGAGGGCAGAGAGAGAGAGGGCACAGAGAGAGAGAGAGAGAGGCCACAGACAGAGGGAGGGCGCATAGAGAGAGTGGTAGACAGCACAGAGGAAGATAGCACAGAGAGACAGCACAGACAATTGATAACAAAACATAACGTATGATACCACCATTTATGACAGGCAAGTTACTAGTATATAAAATATAATTATATGATTAACTGTCACCTAAATATATTATCAAGAATATTTATTCACTTACCGTGTTACTACTAAGAATAAATCAGTCTTTCATAGAGCACAGGTAGACACTTCCATTAGCAAATCTTCTTGGTACATGCATGTTGATCAGAGGATCTTGTCCATTTGATCCTCTTATTACTCTCTGTTCCTTATAATACTCTTTTCCAAGTTAGGGGTAATATTTTTAAAAAGAGTTGTTTACCTACATGCAGAATTAATTAAAAAAGCCTATTGAAGCAAAGTTTGAGCCTGATCAGGGGTTCTGTGGGTTCCACAGGAATATCACCACCAGAGGAAGCCTCATTAAAGTTTTCGATTAGTGGAGCTAGTTTATTGTTTTAGAGAAATTCACATGTCTTTTAAGACGGCTGACAGTGCTCTGGCTTCTGCTTCTTCTGCAACAGATTCTTCTAATTGTGAAAATACAGAACAGCTTCAGCCATGATAGATAAATACTACAAATACCCCCAAGGGGTACTATAATTTAATATCTCACACAAGAACAGCTGACAATGTTGTTGCTGCTCTTTCATCAATATGCCATTTCATTATTTTCTAGTGTAAATCTGTCAAAACAAAAAGTACTGCATGTGATTATTTAAAAACATTTGACAATTTCAAATTAAGAAAATGCAAAAGTCTTTCACACGTTAGACAATGTACAGATATCATGTGAGGTGTCAGTTAATTACAGCAACAAAAAAGCAGTTGGAGCCCCGGAGTGACCCACATTTAGCAATCATATTCCTGCAGATTTCATTTAGGAATGTGGAGGTAGTAGGATGGCATGGTTCCTTGACCAGTCTTCAAAGAGACAGATTAAAAGGAGATCCATATTCAGGGATGGGTTTGCTAATAATGTTTTTTGTGGTTGTTGAAATGAAGGGAGAAGTGGGGGAATAATATGTGCTAAATTGTCAGTGCATTTGTGGATTATAAAAACATTTTCTCAACAATTTAAAAATCTACCAATAAAAAAACTACAAATACAATGGTTTTAAAAAAAAAATAATGGTTACAGCACAGCAGTGTATCTAATTGGTACATTTAATAACTGTGTATATCAAACAAATTATAAATGTGAGAACAATCAGTCATAAAGTTAAAGAGGTAAACAACCGCTGAAAGACATATAGCATTAGTCCAATGTCTGTGTCTATCATGTTAAACATACAATCAGGGATGACCCTCCATTATTATCAAGATACATATTTGGAAATGCTATTCAATAATTAGATTAAACCATTTAAATGAGCTCAGCACAGAGACCTTTACATTGCAATAAACACCTTAAGCTGAAGAAAGATTTTTAATTTGCTGACAAGTGGATTTTCCTTTGCAGGTAAAGGCTGATAAATTGCAGATTGCACTAATCGTGCCCAAATGAGAGGGGTGTGGCTTGACTGTGTTAAACTAGTATAAAAGGTTTGTGAGCTGTTTGGGGCTGTTTGCAAGTGGATTTTCCTTTGCAAGTAAAGGCTGATAAATTGCAGAGTGCACTAATTGTGCCCAGGTGAGAAGGCAGAAGTTAATATAAACAGGAGAAGGGGCGAACTTGTGAGCTTGCGAACATTTTTAGTATCAAGTGCAATTCTACTAAAAGTGTATGAGTTTCATTTAAAAGGAGGTAGTTCAAAGAAAAGGGGGGGGGGCAGCAGATTTATAGTATATAGTATATATATATATATATATATATATATATATATATATATATATATATATATATTTATTTATTTTTTACAAAACTTTATACAAATATATTATTTTATATTCTTTATTTTTCCCACTGAATTTTTGTAGACAATAATAATAATTATGAGTCAGTCCAGTGGCAACCTCACTCAGTGTACATCCTGTCATATGTATGCAATACTGGAACAGATGATCCAGGTTGCCTCTCTGGAAGCTCAAATTGGAGAATTGGAGAGGAGAATTGCAGCATTTAGTGATATTGCTCCACTGGAAAGGGAATTGGTGCTCACTGAGCACAGTTTAGCTGGGCCTAGCATGGAGGGTGGAGCTGGGGCTTGTGAGGATGTCCAGGGAGGTAGCTGGGTTACAGTTAGAAGGGGAAGCAGGAGGAACTGGAGGTGGCAGGCCAGTTCTGAGTTGGCAAACACCAACAGGTTTGCCAGATTAAGTGAAACTTTTAGGGATGTCCATTCAGGAATGGCAATAGCTTAGGGAGGTTAATGTGTGGCTAAAGATGTGGCGCACTAAGGAGCGATTTAGGTTTTTAGAGCACTGGGCTGACTTCTCACTTCGGTACAATCTCTACAACAGGGATGGATTGCACCTTAATGACAAAGCTTTTGTGCTAGGGGATAGGATGGTAGAAAGGCTGGAGGAGTTTTTAAACTAGTAGGTGTGGGGGGGGGGGGACAAGATATAAGTAATGGGGTAGAAAGTGTAGAGGGTATAAGGGATGAATTAACAACTCATAGGGGAGGAGATGTGGGGAGAGGTAGTATAGTCAATAGGGAGGTAGTACTAAGTAACTCAAGTACAGTGCCTGGCACTGCAAAACTACAGACTCATAACATAAGGTGTATGCTTGCTAATGCCAGAAGCTTGCCAGGAAAAATGGGAGAGTTAGAATTACTAGCAATTAATGAAAAATTGTATTCAATAGGTGTTACCGAAACGTGGTGGGATGAATCTCATGACTGGACTGTTAATCTGGATGGTTATAACCTATTTAGGAAAGATAGAGGCAATGGTAAAAGAGGAGGAGGGATTTGTCTGTATGTTAAGCATGAATTTAAGCCTATAGTCAGAGAAGATATATATGACGGAACTAGTGATATAGTTTAATGTTTGTGGGTAGAGATACATAACAGTGCAGCAAATTCCAAAAGAATATTAGTAAAAGTATGCAATAAACCCCCAAATATAGCTAAAAGTGAGGAAATACAATTATTGTTACAGATTGTAAATGCAGCTAAGCATGGGCAAGTTCTAATAATGGGAGATTTTAATTACCCTGAAATAAACTGGGTAAAAGAGACCAGCAGTTCAGCTAAGGGGAGCAGATTCTTGAGTACACACAGGGATAATTTTCTGGCCCAGGTTATACAAGAGCCTACTAGAAACTAAGCTATCTTAGATTTAGTCATCACAAATAATATTGATATAGTATCAAATATTGGAATAGGGCAACCATTGGGAAACAGTGATCACAACACAGTCTCATTTGAGATTGAATTAAAAAAACAAAATTTTAAGGGGGCCACAAAAACTCGTAATTTTAAAAGGGCAGATTTTAACAGCCTAAGGGCAGCAATACAAAGTATAGACTGGGACAGAGAACTGATAGGTAAAAACACTGAACATAAATGGACAACATTTAAATCCTTACTAAATATACATACTTATCACCATATACCAAGTGGGAATAAAAGTAAAAGGAGTAAATCACATCCAATGTGGCTTAACAATGATTTAAAGATCAAGAAACTGAGTAAAAAACAGGCATTTAAATTATACAAACAAGAGGGGACATAGACTGCTTTATGGGAGTACAAGGAAATCAACAAGGCTTGCAAAAGTGCTATTAGACTGGCTAAAATAGAAAATGAAAAATGAATTGCAAAAGAGAGTAAGACTAACCCTAAAACATTTTTTAAGTATATTAATGGGAAGAAGGTGAGGAAGGAAGCTATAGGAACATTACAATGTGACACAGGCCATCTGATAATTAGTGACCAGGAAAAGGCAGATGAGCTAAATAGGTTCTTTACTTCGGTATACATAAGGGAGGTACCAGTGGTTGGGACCCTGCAACATAATGGGGCTACACTACCTTTGCCAAATAATTGGTTAACGAAGGAAGTAATCCAAAAGAGGTTGTAAAAAATAAATGTTAATTATGCCATGGGTCCTGATGGTATATATCCAAGGGTACTGAGGGAACTGGGTTCTGTAATAGCCAAACCATTATATTTAATTTTTCAAGATTCACTCAACACAGGGTCTCTACCAGATGACTGGAGAAAAGCAGATGTGATACCTATATTTAAAAAGGGAGCAAGAGCAAATCTGGGGAATTATAGACCAGGGAGACTCACTTCTGCTGTGGCGAAGCTTTTAGAAGGGTTAATAAGGGATAATATACAAGAATATGTATATTTGAACAGGATTATAAGTAGGAGTCAACATGGATTTATGAGGGATAGGTCATGTCAAACAAATCTATTTAGTTTCTATGAGGAGGTTAGTAGCAACCTGGATCAAGGCAACTCAGTGGATGTAGTCTTTTTGGATTTTGCAAAGGCTTTTGATACAGTGCCACATGGGAGACTATTGTGCAAACTAAGAGATACAGGAATTGCAGTAAATATCTGCTCATGGATTGAGAGCTGGCTAAAAGACAGGAAGCAAAGGGTTGTTGTAAATGGAACATACTCCGATTGGACTAATGTGGTAAGTGGGGTTCCTCAGGGTTCAGTATTAGGTTCTCTCCGTTTTAACATATTTATTAATGACTTAGAGGTGGGACTGGAAAGTAGTGTCTCCATTTTCGCAGGTGACACGAAGTTGTGCAAGGTAATTAAATCAGATAATGATGTGCTTTCCCTCCAAAGGGATTTACATAACATTTAAGAATGGGCATCTAAATGGCAGATGAGATTTAATATAAATAAATGTAAAGTTATGCATCTGGGAAGGGAAAATAGCCATGCAATTTATAATCTTAAGAGAGCAAATCTAGGGGTATCACATATTGAAAGGGATTTGGGAGTGCTTGTGGACAACCACCTAGGTAACAGTGCTCAAAGCCAAGCAGCAGCTGCAAAAGGCAAATAAAATGTTAGCATGTATTAAGAACGGTATAGAAGCAAGGGAAGCAAATATAATTCGGCCACTATAAAAATCTCTAGTACGCTCTCATTGGGAATATGGAGTACAATTTCGGGCACAACTTCATAAAAAGGACATTTTAGAGCTGGAAAATGTACAGAGGAGGGCAACAAAACTAATAAGGGGAATGGAGGGGCTAAGTTATGAAGAAAGACTAACCAAATTAAACTTATTTTCTCTAGAAAAAATGCATCTAAGAGGAGATATGATTACCTTATGTAAATATATCCAGGGTCAGTATAAAGATTTGTCAAGGGAGCTTTTTGTGCCAAGAGGTTTTCAACTGACAAGAGGACATCCCTTGAGGTTAGAAGTAAAAAGATTCCACCTTAAAGAAAGAAAAGTGTTCTCCACAGTAAGGGTGGTTAATCTGAGGAATTCTGTACCAGAGGAGGTGGTGACAGCAGCTTCGATAGATCATTTTAAAAGGGGACTGGATTTATTTATAATTAAAAAGGGAATTCAGAGTTATCCTGCATAATTAGAGAGAGAGTATTGATCCAGGGAGAAATCCGATCGCCAGTATCTGGGGTCAGGAAGGAATTAATTTATTTTCCCTTTGAGAAGATTGGCTAAGTTCCACTTTTTTTTTCTGTTTGCCTTCCTCTGGATTAATAAATAATTAAAACATAAAAATAAAATAAAAAATAAATAATTAAATAATTGATTAATAATTAACAACTAATTAATGAATAACTAATCTGCATATTGCAGATCAGAGGAGATCTTAAAAAGTTGAACTTGATGGACTGAACCTTAATTACTATGTAACTATGTAATTTTAATTTTAAAGTTAACAATAAAATATGCAATTTTGGACAGAATACAGACTTATTTTCAGTTTTCAGCCAGAGGCGGAGCTACCACCAGTGCAACTGGTGCAAGGCACTGGGGCCCCTGTGGACTCTCTGCATCCACTGTGGACCTCACAAGGTTTCCCTGTGGCCCTTGTGTGTCCTCTGTGGCCCAAAGGATATCCAGTAGGCCCTGTGGCCCTCCCTTGGCCCCCAGGCTTCTCAGTGATCCCAGTGGGTCTTTTGTGGCCCCTGTGGGCCATGCTATCCCCTGTGGTCCCTGTGGATCTTCTGTGGCCCCCTGCAGGCCACCTGTGGTCCCTTTAGTCACCTGTGCCCCTTCATGTCCTCTGTGGCCCTGCAGGTCCACTATGGCCCCCTCAGCACCTTATGGCCCCCACGGACCTTCTGTGGATCCCCTGCAGCCCCTTATGGCCCACTGTGGCCCCACACATGCCCTAGGTCTCGCCTGTGGCTCCTGGCAGCCCCTCTGTTTCCCCATCAGCCCCCTGTGGCCCCCTGTGGACTTTATCTGCCCCTTGTGGCCCCCTCGATCCTTGCAGACCCCTTTGGTCCCCCACAAACATCTGCAGCCTCTGTCAGCCTTTTGTGGCCACCTCAGTCCCTGCTGGCCCATGCCACCCCTCCCCCCGCCAACCTCAGCGGACCCCTTGGACTTCTGTGGCCCCCCTCAGCCCTCTGGCCTGCTGTGGCCCCTCCTCACCCCAGGAACTGGGGTGCAGCATCAGGCAGGTAGGAAAGTATTTATATAGGTATATATATATATATATATATATATATATATATATATATATATATATACATATATGTAGGTGTGTATATATAACTTTTTTTCTTTATTCATTTTATATATATAGTTTATTTATGTACTGTGTGAGTTGATGTTGGAGGGGGTACGGGTAGTGCAAAAAAAATTATGCCTGCAGTCTTGAAATTTGCAACAGTTACAGAGCAATTCAATTGATCAAGCCCCCAGCTACCTGGCCGAAAGCCCAAACCGTAAACCATGCACCCTTAAGTAGCATTTCAAGGCATGATCATAATGAATTAAGCAAAGCCGTAACTACCGATTTTGAAACAGCCAATAGTAAATGAGACCGTCATCATGATGTCAGTAAAACATGGAGGTTAAATGTCAATCAATTAGCGTTTAGAAGTCCGATATGTGATCAAACTCACAATCCGGCAATGTTCAAAATAATAAAAATGAATGACGATACTGTTCTAGTTCATGTGGGTGGCCTGATAAGTATGACCTCATTGATTCCTGGGATCACTATAACATGGAAATAAAACGTAAAAATGTTTAATTTATTTGCAGATTTGTGAGCTTGAGACTGTTGAGCAATTAATACTAATATCTTTCATCGCTTTCTTAGTCTTTTAAAGCGCAGTAGAGATTTTAATTTAGATTTACAGTGCTATGATCAGGTGTTTAACCCCCTTGGGAGTTCTGTCTGGTATTCATAGGATTTTCTTCTACATTTGCAATTTACGGGTGTTAAAATATTTGCGTGCTTGAGGAATTGTAGCAATTAAATATCAATTTGCGATTGTAACATTTACAGGCTTGAAAGATCGAAGGCTTAGCTGGGTTGGATTTACGATTTTGACAACCACAGGGATTTTCAGCCTGTAACCTGCAAATCGTTGGCGGGTAGCTAAAAGACGCTAATTGAATAGCAAATTATTTTACAGCCTACATTACGGGCTCCAGTAACTAACAATCGCTTAATTGAATAGGGGCCAAAGTGTTTAAACCTTCTGTAAGCAGGAACTCTAGAAAGAGAAGTTCCGCTGCCAAGTTTTCTGAACCTGCGTTTGGAGAAAAGATGAAACAAGCAGCCTGGAGACAGCAAAGAAAAAAGGTACCATTACAAGAGACTGTTTACTTTACTCCAGGGAGAAATCAGTGGTGTATAAACAATATAGCACTCACCAAAAGAGTGTGTTCAGGGTCTCTGGGGTGGGGCATTTGGAGAGAAGGGCAGGTCAGTGTTGCACGCATCTACTTATGAGTAAATTCACAAAGGAAAGTGGACTGTATAAAAAGAACAGAGTCAGGAAATGGTTCAAGGGCCAATCAGGGTATTCCTGCAATAATTTAGTTTGTATGTGCAGATATTTGTAATTATATTGCTGGAGAAAGTCATCTTCTTTATTTTTTGTAACTTGTCCTCACTGCTCTATATATATATATATATATATATATATATATATATATATATATATATATATATATATATATAGAGAGAGAGAGAGAGAGAGAGAGAGAGACATGGGTCCTCAAAGGCCACAGTGTCACAATATTTACATTGGAATGTATAAAGCAAGCTAAAAAACTTGCTTCCTGCTCCGAATTCTGAGAAATACAGTTATTACACTGAATTCCGGGAAGCTGAGAAGGGACATACAAATGTGCCCACAAATGCAAGTTCTTCAATCCATAGCTATTAAACATGGCTTCCTTTAAGCTTATGCCTGCTGCAATACACAGCTTTTTTGCAAAGCCATGGTTGGATTTTAACACAAGCAGGGAATTCTACCCACCGACAGCCTTTCAAGGTTACTGCTTATCATCAGCAAGGGGTGGGATCCTAGCTTGTGTTGTGGACCTTATGAGTAGGTAGTTAATAATAGATAGATATATAAATAGATAGACACACTGATGCATGTTTTAGTAACACATACAGTATGTTTGCTGGCTGTATGGAAATGGGAGTCCCTTCTCCTAAGTATACTTATCATAATGTACTGACTAGATATGATTGATATGTAAGTGCTAAGTATTTTTTTTTACAGTGTTAGGGAGTAGTAAGGTTTGATGGGTTTTTTTTTTTTCAATCTTTTGACCCCATGTAATGAATTTGCACCACACTATTTATATTTGTACATGGTCTTTTTATTTTGCTGACCATGACACATAAAGATTATTTTTCTATATTGATACTTTTTAAAGGCATATCTAAGTTTCCTGGATTATGAATGCATCTGGTAGAGGATAATCAGTGGTGTATGCAAACATGTTTTCTATGAGCAAATACCAAAATAAACATTAACAAACTTACCCTGGTATTTGCTAAATATCTTGAGTTTGCAAGCAGCAGCTTTTGTGAGTTAACAACCCTGAAAATCCCTGCTAAAATTAGCATATTGTTCATAACTTGTTTTGGCCAATCACAGGCAACTATATATTTTAATACAATGTAACAATCAATGATGGCAGTTTGTGTAGGAAGGAATCATGGGATGTATAGTCCCCCTGTAAAAGGAAACAGGAAGAGTCAGACACTGATCTGTATATCTCTGCATTGGGCTTCTGCTGGCTTGAAGGTCAGAAAAGAGTTAAAATCAGTATTTGAAAGCAGTGTTTTTATTGATAAGTATCAAATGCCTATGCAAGCAGCTCTGGGGTGTAATATACAAGTTTTATTTTTAAATAAAAATACATTTTATTTTTAAATAAATAAATCTTTATGTGTGTAAAATGACTCAATACAATGTGTGTTTCTGATATAAGCAGCATGTGTTAGATTAGAAAAAGGTAAGAACGGTGAAACTTACATATGCCTTCAAGTAGAATTTTGAGGCCGTTTTTTTATATGGGTGATGCACAAACACTAGACCAGTGGTGGTGAAGTCTGTCCTATGATTACTGCCAACAGTTCAGAATAACGGTATATTTCTGCTTTTGTATTCAGGTTATCTTTTGATTAAGCAGAGGTGACTAGCTACATGATATTTATTGTAGCCATGGGCTTGACCCAAGTGAACATGAATACATAAGCAGAATGCTACTATAATTCTGGGCAGTTGGTTGCTCTCTTTGTATTGACTTTATGGCCAATTTATTAACAGCCTTATTAACAACCTTATTAAATTCCAGCCTCGTAAATAAGAGGCTTCTACTTAAACCCTACGTACTGCAAAATTACGACGCTTTTAAATTAGCCCTGCTGAGAGCACCGTGTGAGCTATGCAGCAGGGCCATCTGTATGAACACTGTGATAATGTGCATGAGGAGTGACAGCGTGCGAAATGATCTTGCAGGCTCCCACACCTCATCAATTAGTGCAGGGGTCCTAAACGGGACCTCCACGGCAGTCCTCACATAAGCCCTGCCGTAGGGGATACTCCAACTACTCCCCAGGCACCTAAAATTAACCCCTCTCTATGCACGGGACCCCCGAAGTGTCCCCACATTAACACCTTGCTGCAGGGGTCCATAGGGACCCCCGCAACCCCACTCATTAACCCCTTGTAGCGGGGGTCCCCGATCAGCACCGATCAGGCCCCCGCTGCATTTAAAATGTTTAAATTCCCCGCCGCAGCTCCTTAAAGGGCCTGTGCACACTATTAACAATCCCGGCCGCAGCACCTAAAGTTAATCCCCCTCTATGCTGGGGGTCCCCATTGGGACCCCAGAAGTGTCCCCACATTAACCCCTTGCGGCAGGGGCCCATAAGGACCCCTGCAGCCCCGCCCTACACATTATCTCCTTGCAGCAGGGGTCCCCAATCGGCACCGATCGTGACCCCACTGCATATAGATTTTTAAATTTCCCACCTTGCGGGTCCTTAAAAGACCGTAAAGGTCCTGAAAGTACTTGCACTAAAAAATATTAACCCCAGGCAACTAAAATTAACACCATAACTCATGGGGGTCAATACAGACGCCCATAAGGCCAATAATTAACCCTATAACTCATGGGGGTCAATACAGACCCCCATAAGCCAATAATTAACCCTGTCACTCATGGGAGTCAATACAGACCCCCATAAGCCTCTATTTAACCCCATCAGTTCCATAAGGGTATATTATGACCCTTATGGGGCTGTTAAAACTTTAACATTAACCACATAAGTGCCATGACGGTCCTCAAGGACCATCATGACACTAACTACAAACACTAGGAAAGAAGTATTGGGAACTATTTGAGTATATATTGGAACATCAAACACCCCTTCAGGGGAAAACAGCTTTCCTAATTACCTTTGGTGTTAAGGTGTTAAGATGCCCTCAAAAATGAAACCAAAAGAAAAAAAGAGCAATAATACAATTAATACAACTAAAACTCCGAGTATGTTTATGTCTGGGAAGAAAAAATTAACTTCAAGTACCCCGGAGGACGATTTGAGTCCAAATACATCTGAAAACAGATCCCCAGGAAAAAATATACAATCAGTAAATTTAAGTTGCCTGTCTTTGGATCAGGGAGAGGCCTTAACCTGCTCTAAATTAAGAGACATTCTACAAGACTTCCAGATTAAACTAACTATGGATTTAACAAACAAAATTGTAAATAACTCTAAAGCTACAGCGGAAGTCTCACAAAGAGTGGACAGTCTGGAAAATATATGTGAAAAGTTAGTTAAAGATAATGAAACCATGTTGAATTATAATATGGAGCTGGAAGGTAAAATCAAAACTCTGACAGGAAAAATTGCCCAACTAGAAGACCGTAGCAGGAAAAATAATCTCCGGATTAGGGGCATAGAAGAAAATCAAAAAGATGCAGACCTTAAACCATATATGGAGAAATTATTAAGCTCTCTGTTACCCAATTTCCCTAAAGAAGAAACTTTAATAGATGCTATACATAGATTACCACTGGCAAAGCACCTGGATAAAACAGTCCCTAGAGACGTAATAATGAGAGTCCATTATATCTCTTACAAAGAGGCCATACAGCGTATAGCGTACGAAAAAGGAAATTTCGAGGCTCCATACCAAAATATTAAAATATTTATGGACCTGTCTGCACAGACATTAGCAAATAGAAGAGAATATGGAGCCTGTACGGCTGCTCTAAGACATAGAGGAATTAAATACAAATGGACTACACCAATGGGCCTGGCGATACAGAAAGATCTACTGTGGCATAGAGTGCATTCGCCATCTGAGGGAATAGCATTATTGAAGAAATGGGGTATTGATATTACACCTGTTAGCAAGGAGAGCAATAGGCCACAGTTGTCAGCCACTAAAGAACTTTGGCAAAAATCCCAGAAGAGAAAGAAAATGTCTTGATATATAATGCTAAAGAGCAAATATTTCCCCCTGTAGAAGGAAACTCTTAATCAAACGGTTTTTGATAGCAAGTAATATATAATATATGTTAAGAAATATATAACTTGAGTAGTTTAAAATTATATATGTTAATTTACACGTTTAAATGGAGGTATATGAGGAAGTTATTTATATAAGAAGTGGTGATATAAGATATATTCAAATTGATATAAAGTTATGCATTAGTAACATAGAAAGTCACAGAATTTAGAAGCATCTGGGAGTAACCCAAAAAGCACTAATATAGAGTAGGATTATAATTTTCCACTAAATAATAGGAAGCAGTAGCTATGGTAGTTAGGTATGGTAAATATATCAATGGGGCAGGACATTGTAAAAAAATTACTTTTTTTTTTTGTAAACACGAGCACGGTGCGGACACTATTAGTTGAAACTTAATGGGCCAAAATACCCCTTATAATATTTGCTATAATCACTTAGTATAATAGATAGTTGAGCTACATAGATACATATAGTTAAATTTAGAAATATTCACTGGGTTTAGAGATTAATGTAAAAGGAATCAGGTTAATATCACCTGAATAAACTGAGGTTATGAGTAAAGGGGAATAAAATTTAAAATATGCGACTCTATACCCTGTCAGATAGCGGGTGGACCCTGTAAGAAGGGCTGAAAATACGATAATATATAAAAGATTTGCGAAATATGCTCTATTGCGAGGACACTAGAGAAATACCCTAAATTTGGATAAAATTGGGTGAGACTTGAACCCCTATAGATCCTTGATAAGGATATCTATGGATGGGAAATATAACATTGATAAGTAGATAAGGGAAATTATAAGAACAAATGGGTATGATATTAAAGGAATAAACGTTGTATGCTGGCAAAGTTGGTCGCGGTCAGTAATTTGCTACATATTGACTATGGGGGGATGGGGGGGAGTTCAATCTTAACGCATAAGAAAATATCAACTATAGGGGAGGATAGAGTTGACAATAGAGTAGTTGGGTTGTTCTCTCTCTCCATTAGGAGAGAAGCTTGGGGCTTCCCCCTCCCCCCACCACCTCTTCTTCTTCGTTCCCAGTCCAGTCTGAGGACTGTTAGGGGAGGAAAAGGTAGCCCTTGGGTCTCTCCCAACTATGGTTGTAGAAACCAATCTATCATTTCCAAACATCAGGCTTTAGCCTTGTATTACCAAGTGGGAGGGGTGTGGTCCACCCTTGGTATTTTAAGTTTAGGTATGAATGAAATGAGTGTGATTAAGGTACCAGACCAGAATGAACTGCCGGTAGGTTTAAAGGCTGTATGGGAGGGAAAAGGGAGCTGTAGTCAGCTAGATTTGATTATGTGGTTTAGATGGGATTAAAAATAGTGTCACATAACGTAAATGGACTCAACTCCCCCTCTAAAAGAAAAATCGCGTTTAATAATTATATTAAGCTGAATATAGATATTTTATGTTTACAAGAGACACATCTTAAGAAGGGCAATGAATCCTATCTGTTAAATAATATATTTTCCAAAAGTATACACTCTACATTTAAAAATAAGTCTAAGGGAGTCTCGATTCTTTTTAATAGGAGACTCAATATTAAAGAACAGGGCAGTATAATAGATCCCATGGGGAGATATATAATCTGGAGAGGTGAGGTGGAAAGTAGACCAATAACATTGGCCAATTTGTACCTTCCCAATAAAAAACAGTGTAGCTTTTTAAAGAAAATTTTAGCAGAGATAAAAAAAGTGGACTATGGGATCCTCCTGATCTGTGGTGACTTTAACATGGTCATGGACCCGGAGCTTGATAGACAAGGTAAATGTAAGTTGACGTCATTAAATAATTTAAGTAAAATCGCAATAGATTTCTCAGGTATAATGAAGGATAAGGAATACTTTGATCTATGGAGACTAATGCACCCAAGTGACCGTCAATTCACTTTTTACTCTAATAGATTTTCCTCGTCATCTCGAATAGATCACATTTTCTCCGATAGCGCCACGATAAGTTTGATTAAAAAAATAGAAATAGAACTGGCCCCCTGGTCGGATCACTCAATGAATCTTTTGGTTTTATATGACACAGTAAAAAAAAACCAGAACAGGAATTGGAGACTGGATACATCACTACTAAAAGATCAGGAATTTATGAAAGAACTAAAAAAAAAAACTAGGGAATTCTTCAAAATAAATGAAGGAACCGTGAGCTCATATAAAACAATATGGTGCACATACAAAGCCTTCATTAGAGGTATATTAATTGCCAGATCAGCAGAAAGAAGGAAATTAAGAGGAAAACCCCTAAAACTGCTGTATATGGAATTGATAAAGCTTCATCAAATTAATGGGGGAAAATATATCAAAGAGATAGGTGATAAAATATGCATTATAAATAAAGAAATTAGGGCAATACTGCAACTACAAGCAGATAATGTATTGTGGCGCTATCGTCAAAACCATTTGAAGTTCGGCAGTAAAACGGGGACATTTTTGGCGAATAGACTCAAAAAACAACGAGAGCAAAATAGAATAGCCAGAATAATTGACCTGAAAGGAAAATATCAATATCACCCAGATAAAATCGGGGAGGTTTTCCAAAACTTCTACAGGAAGCTATATAATTTAGAAAAGGACTCACAACTTACAGGCCCCACTAAAGTGGATATATCAAAATTTTTGGATGGGATAAACGTACCATCCATCTCGGAGCCAGAAAGAATCTATCTAAACAGTAATATTACAGAGTTAGAGGTCTGTGAGGTAATTAACAGTAACAAGAGAAACAAAGCCCCAGGGTTAGATGGGTTTGATGCAGTCTTCTTTCAACTTCTTCTTCCAGAGATTAAAGAACCCCTATGTAATGTATATAATGAGATTAAAATATCTGGGGAGATCCCAAGAGAAATGTCAGAATCTAAAATAATAAATCTATTAAAGGAGGATAAAAACCCAGATGATTGTAAAAACTATCGACCAATTACTTTGATAAATATAGATTTGAAGACCTACTCAAAAATTTTAGCAAACAGACTAAAAACGGTCATCCATAAACTCATACATACAGATCAAACGGGCTTTGTTCCAGGGCGTCAAGCCTCGGACAGTACCAGAAGGCTCTTAAATATACTCGCGCATGCTAAAGCCAGGGAAATGCCTATATTGGCCCTGTCATTAGACGCAGAAAAAGCGTTTGACAGGGTCAATTGGGTATTTCTAGAGGCTGTCTTGGTGAAATTCGGGTTGGGAGACTTTGCCCTGAAGGCAGTTAAAGCGCTTTATGGGGAAACAAAGACGCGCATAGTCAACCCTGATTTTGAATCAGTATCTTTTAGTATAAGCAATGGCACGCGCCAGGGGTGTCCCCTATCCCCGCTTCTATTTATCCTGTTTTTAGAACCACTAGCAATACGTATAAGGGAAGAGGCGGATATTAGTGGAATCAGAATAGGGAAACATGAGTTTAAACTATTAGCATACGCGGACGATATAGTAGTAACATTCACAGAGCCGGCGACATCATGTCAAAAGTTCTTGGACATTCTGGAGGAATTCAGTAGAATCTCCTACTTTAAAATAAATCAAACTAAGTCCGTAGCTTTGAAAAGAGGATTAAAGACAGAAGACAGGGATGCTCTAGAGCATATGCTACAGTGTAACTGGCATTCAAATAGTATCACCCACCTAGGAATCAAATTCTCATTCCAACTGGGTAAGTTGATTAAAGCTAATTTAGATGAAACCATTAATAAAATAAACATTACCTTGACCAATTGGAAACAACTAAATTTATCATGGTTAGCTAAAATT
Source organism: Discoglossus pictus (assembly GCA_027410445.1). Lineage (NCBI taxonomy): Eukaryota > Metazoa > Chordata > Amphibia > Anura > Alytidae > Discoglossus > Discoglossus pictus. The sequence continues at coordinate 38,081,822 of CM050173.1, read as the reverse complement.
GCAGCTATCAGATTAGGAACCCAAACTCTCCAGCAACAACTTATTGGTAGGTCATCGGTCTGGTACAGTGTGAATGGTGTATGTGTTTCTTTTTCTCGCCTTTTCTTCTCTTATTTCCTTTAGATAATAGTCAAATATTCGGTAAATATAACGAGGTTAAACGGGGGCATACCTTGAATTCATAGGAAAGGAAAAAAAAGGTATGAGTAAAAAAGGAAAAATTTCTGTTCCTATATATACAGACGTTTTTACTGAAAACACAAATATAGGGAAAATGTGGGAAGGCAGATAGTTAAGAAAGAGAAGCGATGTATTGTATTCCGGGAGTGCTGGCATATAACTACATCAAAAAAATACAAGTGCAGCTAGATAAGTTTATCTATGGTGGGAAGAAACCCCGGGTGGGAAAAATAATAGCAAATCAAAAGGTCGAGAAAGGTGGGTTAAACTGCCCCTGTATATTAGATATTTACCAACAAATTTGTATAGCACATCTTATTAGCTGGAATTTGATAAAGGAACAACCTAGATGGATGGAAATCGAGGAGGCCTTATTAAGAAATATTAAGATCCACTCCGTGCTGTGGCTACCTAGCTTGAATGAGACGGTGATTAGAGATCTCCCGAAGAATTTGGTTTCCTTAACCAAATTTTGGTATAGAAATAGACTATCCATGCAGCTAATTAATCTTCCCTCACTGGCTGCCCCAATTGATACACTGGAACGTGGGGGCTCTAACCCAATAATTACATCTCTGAAAATCAAGGGTGACACAGCAAAACTGTTTGAAGATGGACAACTTATAGACCTACAAAGGATGAGTAAGAAATTCGGAGATATAAAATTAAGTTGGCTAGAATATGAGTGTATTAAAAAAAGACTAGTAGCCTGCGGTTACAGGATCTCACAACATTTAAAAACAACTAAAATGGAAGATCTAGTGATAAAAAGAGATAATTTACGAACTATTTCGAAATGCAATAAAATTATAAATGAGAACCGTTCACTGAGGAAAAGTTCAGGTTTGATGTATTGGGAATCAATTATGGGAGAAACCTTTGAAGAGATGGTATGGTACCAAAGTTTAAGAATGGTAAAAAAAGCAGCAGGTCTACCAAGGTATATAGAAATGTTTTTTAAGCTTTCGAATAATTGGTACCTCTCTCCTGAACGTATGAATAAAATAGACCCAAAAAATCAAAGAACATGCTGGAAAGGCTGTAATCAGTTGGGAACATCGTTTCATATGTGGTGGGAGTGCCCTAAAATAAACAGGTTTTGGATAGATGCGTGTCAATTAATAGAAGAAATATTAGCTCAAGAAATTAGGTGCTCCCCTTCATTGGTACTGTTCCATAGGAATTTGGAGGAATTACGTGGTTCAGATGGTATATTGATATGTCACATTCTGTTAGTAGCTAAAAGTTTGATAGTAAAATCATGGAAAAATACCCATGTTCCGTCAAGAATACAGCTGGTGGCAGCAATACGAGAAAATAGAGAGATTATTGATCCCATAGGCAAGAATTGGCTGATGGAAACAGGTACCCGCCTCCCTTGGCAGAAGTGGGATAAATTTGTAAGTTCTATTGGAGTATAGACAAACGGATCATAATTCAGTAATTATAAAAGAGGTAGAAGGGGAGAAGGGAAAAAAAAAGGGAGTAGTCAAGGAAAAAGACTATAAATCATATAATAGGTAGATTAGGAACCCAAACTCTCCAGCAACAACTTATTGGTAGGTCATCGGTCTGGTACAGTGTGAATGGTGTATGTGTTTCTTTTTCTCGCCTTTTCTTCTCTTATTTCCTTTAGATAATAGTCAAATATTCGGTAAATATAACGAGGTTAAACGGGGGCATACCTTGAATTCATAGGAAAGGAAAAAAAAGGTATGAGTAAAAAAGGAAAAATTTCTGTTCCTATATATACAGACGTTTTTACTGAAAACACAAATATAGGGAAAATGTGGGAAGGCAGATAGTTAAGAAAGAGAAGCGATGTATTGTATTCCGGGAGTGCTGGCATATAACTACATCAAAAAAATACAAGTGCAGCTAGATAAGTTTATCTATGGTGGGAAGAAACCCCGGGTGGGAAAAATAATAGCAAATCAAAAGGTCGAGAAAGGTGGGTTAAACTGCCCCTGTATATTAGATATTTACCAACAAATTTGTATAGCACATCTTATTAGCTGGAATTTGATAAAGGAACAACCTAGATGGATGGAAATCGAGGAGGCCTTATTAAGAAATATTAAGATCCACTCCGTGCTGTGGCTACCTAGCTTGAATGAGACAGTGATTAGAGATCTCCCGAAGAATTTGGTTTCCTTAACCAAATTTTGGTATAGAAATAGACTATCCATGCAGCTAATTAATCTTCCCTCACTGGCTGCCCCAATTGATACACTGGAACGTGGGGGCTCTAACCCAATAATTACATCTCTGAAAATCAAGGGTGACACACCCACAGCAAAACTGTTTGAAGATGGACAACTTATAGACCTACAAAGGATGAGTAAGAAATTCGGAGATATAAAATTAAGTTGGCTAGAATATGAGTGTATTAAAAAAAGACTAGTAGCCTGCGGTTACAGGATCTCACAACATTTAAAAACAACTAAAATGGAAGATCTAGTGATAAAAAGAGATAATTTACGAACTATTTCGAAATGCAATAAAATTATAAATGAGAACCGTTCACTGAGGAAAAGTTCAGGTTTGATGTATTGGGAATCAATTATGGGAGAAACCTTTGAAGAGATGGTATGGTACCAAAGTTTTAGAATGGTAAAAAAAGCAGCAGGTCTACCAAGGTATATAGAAATGTTTTTTAAGCTTTCGAATAATTGGTACCTCTCTCCTGAACGTATGAATAAAATAGACCCAAAAAATCAAAGAACATGCTGGAAAGGCTGTAATCAGTTGGGAACATCGTTTCATATGTGGTGGGAGTGCCCTAAAATAAACAGGTTTTGGATAGATGCGTGTCAATTAATAGAAGAAATATTAGCTCAAGAAATTAGGTGCTCCCCTTCATTGGTACTGTTCCATAGGAATTTGGAGGAATTACGTGGTTCAGATGGTATATTGATATGTCACATTCTGTTAGTAGCTAAAAGTTTGATAGTAAAATCATGGAAAAATACCCATGTTCCGTCAAGAATACAGCTGGTGGCAGCAATACGAGAAAATAGAGAGATTATTGATCCCATAGGCAAGAATTGGCTGATGGAAACAGGTACCCGCCTCCCTTGGCAGAAGTGGGATAAATTTGTAAGTTCTATTGGAGTATAGACAAACGGATCATAATTCAGTAATTATAAAAGAGGTAGAAGGGGAGAAGGAAAAAAAAAAGGGAGTAGTCAAGGAAAAAGACTATAAATCATATAATAGGTAGATTAGGAACCCAAACTCTCCAGCAACAACTTATTGGTAGGTCATCGGTCTGGTACAGTGTGAATGGTGTATGTGTTTCTTTTTCTCGCCTTTTCTTCTCTTATTTCCTTTAGATAATAGTCAAATATTCGGTAAATATAACGAGGTTAAACGGGGGCATACCTTGAATTCATAGGAAAGGAAAAAAAAGGTATGAGTAAAAAAGGAAAAATTTCTGTTCCTATATATACAGTTGTTTTTACTGAAAACACAAATATAGGGAAAATGTGGGAAGGCAGATAGTTAAGAAAGAGAAGCGATGTATTGTATTCCGGGAGTGCTGGCATATAACTACATCAAAAAAATACAAGTGCAGCTAGATAAGTTTATCTATGGTGGGAAGAAACCCCGGGTGGGAAAAATAATAGCAAATCAAAAGGTCGAGAAAGGTGGGTTAAACTGCCCCTGTATATTAGATATTTACCAACAAATTTGTATAGCACATCTTATTAGCTGGAATTTGATAAAGGAACAACCTAGATGGATGGAAATCGAGGAGGCCTTATTAAGAAATATTAAGATCCACTCCGTGCTGTGGCTACCTAGCTTGAATGAGACGGTGATTAGAGATCTCCCGAAGAATTTGGTTTCCTTAACCAAATTTTGGTATAGAAATAGACTATCCATGCAGCTAATTAATCTTCCCTCACTGGCTGCCCCAATTGATACACTGGAACGTGGGGGCTCTAACCCAATAATTACATCTCTGAAAATCAAGGGTGACACACCCACAGCAAAACTGTTTGAAGATGGACAACTTATAGACCTACAAAGGATGAGTAAGAAATTCGGAGATATAAAATTAAGTTGGCTAGAATATGAGTGTATTAAAAAAAGACTAGTAGCCTGCGGTTACAGGATCTCACAACATTTAAAAACAACTAAAATGGAAGATCTAGTGATAAAAAGAGATAATTTACGAACTATTTCGAAATGCAATAAAATTATAAATGAGAACCGTTCACTGAGGAAAAGTTCAGGTTTGATGTATTGGGAATCAATTATGGGAGAAACCTTTGAAGAGATGGTATGGTACCAAAGTTTTAGAATGGTAAAAAAAGCAGCAGGTCTACCAAGGTATATAGAAATGTTTTTTAAGCTTTCGAATAATTGGTACCTCTCTCCTGAACGTATGAATAAAATAGACCCAAAAAATCAAAGAACATGCTGGAAAGGCTGTAATCAGTTGGGAACATCGTTTCATATGTGGTGGGAGTGCCCTAAAATAAACAGGTTTTGGATAGATGCGTGTCAATTAATAGAAGAAATATTAGCTCAAGAAATTAGGTGCTCCCCTTCATTGGTACTGTTCCATAGGAATTTGGAGGAATTACGTGGTTCAGATGGTATATTGATATGTCACATTCTGTTAGTAGCTAAAAGTTTGATAGTAAAATCATGGAAAAATACCCATGTTCCGTCAAGAATACAGCTGGTGGCAGCAATACGAGAAAATAGAGAGATTATTGATCCCATAGGCAAGAATTGGCTGATGGAAACAGGTACCCGCCTCCCTTGGCAGAAGTGGGATAAATTTGTAAGTTCTATTGGAGTATAGACAAACGGATCATAATTCAGTAATTATAAAAGAGGTAGAAGGGGAGAAGGAAAAAAAAAAGGGAGTAGTCAAGGAAAAAGACTATAAATCATATAATAGGTAGATTAGGAACCCAAACTCTCCAGCAACAACTTATTGGTAGGTCATCGGTCTGGTACAGTGTGAATGGTGTATGTGTTTCTTTTTCTCGCCTTTTCTTCTCTTATTTCCTTTAGATAATAGTCAAATATTCGGTAAATATAACGAGGTTAAACGGGGGCATACCTTGAATTCATAGGAAAGGAAAAAAAAGGTATGAGTAAAAAAGGAAAAATTTCTGTTCCTATATATACAGTTGTTTTTACTGAAAACACAAATATAGGGAAAATGTGGGAAGGCAGATAGTTAAGAAAGAGAAGCGATAAAGAATAATAGACCGTTCTCTGAAAGAGAGGGTAGACCCCGGTCCCTATATAGTGGAAAACTCTCTCACATAATGTTGGAATTAATTTTGGGTGGGGGGATGGCGAAAAGCCATAGTTATAGATGCAAATATTAGAGAGGGGCTAAGATCTGTCAAAGTATCTAACAGAACTCACAGCCCTGGGTTCAAAGAAGCTAAGTGATAATATAGGGGATACAGATGTAATATTTTCTTTTTCTGTATATATATATATATATATATATATATATATGTATATATATAGGTGTACATATATATATATATATATATGATGTTTAAAATCTGGTCTGGAGGTATAACTTTCCCCCGTTAAGAGGAAAACATGAGGGGAAAGGAGGGAAGAAGGAGTATTATCAGAAGTGTGTTATGAATTGCGATTGTTTGTCTGTTCTGTACTTTGTATTTACATTCTGTTTTTGTACTTGTATTCTTTTGTCTGGAAAAAAAATAAATAAAAAAAAAAAAAAAAGAAAATAAAAAAAATACATTACAACATCCCCCCCCACTACAGAAAAAAAAAATTACACACCTGAAAAGGAAAGACATACACAATACAATACATTACAATACATACAATACAATACATACAATACATTACATACAATACATTACATACAATACAATACAAATAAAATATAATACCCCCTATCTATCTAACATACAATCTATTTAATATACAATAAATCCTAACTACATACACAAACCCTAATTCTAAGTTAAATAAAATAATTAAAATCCTAACTACACATACAAACCCTAATTCTAAGCTAAAATAAAATAATTAAAATCCTAACTACATACACAAACCCTAATTCTAAGCTAAAATAAAATAATTACAGTCCTAACTACATACACAAACCCTAATTCTAAGCTAAAATAAAATAATTAAGACCACTTACCTTTGAGATGTCCCGTCAGATCACCAACCTAGGGGTAAAACTAAAAAAAAAATTGTACAACACATTAACATAAAATAAATAAACATTATACACATTCTAAATATTCTACTCAACTTTCCAGCATGTCCCGTCCTTCTTTTCTTCTTCGGCGCGGCCCTGTTAAAAAAAACACATTACATTACTACAACATATATTTACAAAATAAAAAAATATATATATAAATATACATTCAACTTACGTCCCCGCAATGTCCCCGGCCTCCTCCTCTTCAGCCCCAGCTGGGCCCTGGAACCATCCGCGCTCTTAAAAAAAAAAGTGGTGGGGGGTTTTATTAGGGGGTAGGTAGGTAGTGTAAGTGTTAATAGATTAGTGTAGAGGGGGGTTAGTTTGATTGAATGGTTTATTGGGGGTTATATATAATATACCCTTTTGGGACTGATGGGGTTAAATAGAGGCTTATGGGGGTCTGTATTGACCCCCATGAGTTATAGGGTTAATTATTGGCTTAGGGGTTTCTGTATTGCCCCCCATGAATGACAGGGTTAATTATTGGCTTATGGTGGTCTGTATTGACCCCCATGAGTTATAGGGTTAATTATTGGCTTATGGGGTCTGTATTGACCCCCATGAGGGACAGGTTTAATTATTGGCTTATGGGGGTCTGTATTGAACCCCATGAGTGACAGGGTTAATTATTGGCTTATGGGGGTCTGTATTGCCCCCCATGAGTGACAGGGTTAATTATTGACCTATGGGGGTCTGTATTGACCACCATGAGTTATAGGGTTAATTATTGGCTTATGGGGGTCTGTATTGACCCCCATGAGTGACAGGGTTAATTAAGGCCTTATGGGGCTCTGTATTGACCCCCATGAGTTATAGGGTTATATATTGGCTTATGGTGGTCTGTATTGACCCCCATGAGTTATAGGGTTAATTATTGGCTTATGGGGGTCTGTATTGACCCCCATGAGGGACAGGTTTAATTATTGACTTATGGGGGGTCTGTATTGAACCCCATGAGTGACAGGGTTAATTATTGGCTTATAGGGGTCTGTATTCACCCCCATGAGTTATAGAGTTAATTATTGGCTTATGGGGGTCTTTATTGACCCCCATGAGTTATAGGGTTAATTATTGACTTATGGGGATCTGTATTGACCCCCATGAGTTATAGGGTTAATTATTGGCTTATGGGGGTCTGTATTGACCCCCATGAGGGACAGGTTTAATTATTGGCTTATGGGGGTCTGTATTGAACCCCATGAGTGACAGGGTTAATTATTGGCTTTTGGGGGTCTGTATTCACCCCCATGAGTTATAGAGTTAATTATTGGCTTATGGGGGTCTTTATTGACCCCCATGAGTTATAGGGTTAATTATTGACTTATGGGGATCTGTATTCACCCCCATGAGTGACAGGGTTAATTATTGGCTTATGGGTGTCTGTATTGACCCCCATGAGTTATAGGGTTAATTATTGGCTTATGGAGAACTGTACTGACCCCCATGAGTTATAGGGTTAATTATTGGCTTATGGGGATCTGTATTCACCGCCATGAGTGACAGGGTTAATTATTGGCTTATGGGGGTCTGTATTGAACCCCATGAGTGACAGGGTTAATTATTGGCTTATGGGGGTCTGTATTGACCCCCATGAGTTATAGAGTTAATTATTGGCTTATGGGGAACTGTATTGACCCCCATGAGTTATAGGGTTAATTATTGGCTTATGGGGATCTGTATTGACCCCCATGAGTGACAGGGTTAATTATTGGCTTATGGGGGTCTGTATTGATCCCCATGAGTGACAGGGTTAATTATTGGCTTATGGGGGTCTGTATTGACCCCCATGAGTGACACCGTTAATTTTAGTTGACTGGGATTAATATTTTTTAGTGTGAGTCCTTTCAGGACCTTTACAGTCCTTTAAGGACCCGCGAGGCGGGAATTGTAAAAATGTAAAATGCAGCGGGGTCACGATCGGTGTCGATCGGGGACCCCCGCTGCACGGGGTTAATGTGGGGGGGCTGCTGGGGTCCCTATGGACCCCTGCAGCAAGGGGCTAATGTGGGTACACATCGGCGGTCCAGATGGGGACCCCCAGCATAGAGGGGGTTAATTTTAGGTGCCGCCGCTGGCAATTTAAATTTTTAAGGGACTACTGCAGCATGGGGATGTGTATAGGGAGCAGGGTGGAGCCTCACATGGCTGTCTCGGGCTGCTCCGAGGCAGCACGTAGAGGTTTTAGGATCCCTTGTGGGCACTTTTTGTGCCCGTAGGGATTCTTCGAGGTGCGAGATTCACCTCATAGATTTATGGCTGCGTGTGACTCCGTAGCTCTCTCGGAACCTTTTCTCTGCCATTTTTCTGAGTCATCTCGCAAAGCAGGCTGCGAGGGATTGGGTCCTCGCAAACAGTAAAAAAAATGCCTTTTGCAAGGACCGAGAGAACTACGAGGGATAATAAAATGAGGCCCTAAGTGTTGTCACATGAACATTGTAGTTTAGACACATCACATTATATTTTAATTTCACTCATATTCCATAGTATAAATAAATATACTTTAAATGCAAAAATAGGATTATTGTTGTGGGATTTTATATTTGTAGGACCAGTGGGTAGACATTAATCTCTGGGGCTCTGTATTGATGAGGTGTGACTTAACATTAGTTGAGTTTCAGTGTTTAATAATTTGAGTTATTTTTGATTGACATTGTGATTTACTTAGTTACATAGTTACATAGGGCCTCATTCTATTAGCGGCCGCAGCCGTTGCGGGGCCGCAAGGACCGGCCGCAAGCTATTCTGCTATTCTATTCCCTTACGGCCGGAGGCTCCGGCAGGCTTGCGGCCGGTGCCTTGCTATCTCTTGCGGCCGCTCGCGCCAGAGGAAAGCCTTTGATCTAAAACGGCCGCAAGAGTTTTGCAATTCAATTGCTCCGGGAAACCTCTCTGCAAGGCTAAAAACGAGCCGCTGCTTACTTGCAGGAAAGAGGTCCCGCTAGCACCAATTAAGCACATAAAATAGCTCAAATAAAGCCATCCTGCACTTTGAGAAGACTATAAAGGGATTTTAGGTGTTAGAAAAAATAGCACATAATTATCCTATACTCAAATCCGTAAAATATTTTATTTTTAATATCCGTAAAATATCCATGTAAAAAGTCCAGACATGCCCACGCCGCAGCCGGAAAATAAACAGTTAATTTGAACTCGGGTTTGGGCTGATGTGCAAGCTTGAGAGTGGGTTCCTTTTAATCCTCATGTCCCCCAATATGATCCCTAGCATTTACAGAGCTGTACAGTGCAGGCTTAAATTTATTTTTCAGTTTTTATATTTCACAGCTTACGGCCGGTTCCAAGATATGCGGCCGGCCGTAAGATGAGATCCTTGCGGGGCCGTATAAGAGAATCGCGAGTTAACTGAACCCCCGCAAGGAATCGCAGCCTTACGGCCGATTTACGGCCGGTAATAGAATGAGGCCCATAGTAATTAAGGTTCAAAAAAGACTTTCAGTCCATCAAGTTCAACCTTTTAAGATCTCCTCTGTTCTGCAATATGTGGATTAGCTATTAATTAGTTGTTAATTAATTATTAATCAACTATTTTTTTTTTTTTTAATTATTAAGTAATCCAGAGGAAGGCAAACAGAAAAAAAATTCCAAGTGAAACTTAGCCAATCGCCTCAAAGAGGGAAAAACAAATTCCTTCCTGTTTCCCAGATACTGGTGACCGGATTTCTCCCTGGATCAATACTCTCTCTCTAATTATCCAGGATAACCCTGAATTCCCTTTTTAATTAGAAATAAATCCATTCCCCTTTTATCGAATCAGCTGTCACCACCTCCTCTGGTAGACAATTCCACAGATTAACCTTCCTTACTGTGAAGAACCATTTTCTTTCTTTAAGGTGTAATCTTTTTACTTCTAACCTCGAAGGGGATGTCCTCTTGTCAGTTGAAAACCTCTTGGCACAAAAAGCTCCCTTGACAAATCTTTATACTGACCCTGGATATATTTATATAAGGTAATCATATCTCCTCTTAGATGCCTTTTTTCTAGAGAAAAAAAGTTTAATTTAGATAGTATTTCCTCATAACTTAGCCCCTCCATTCCCCTTATTGGTTTTGTTGCCCTCCTCTGTACCTTTCCCAGCTCTAAAATCTCCTTTTTATAAAGTGGTGCCCAAAATGTAACTCCATATTCCAAATGAGGGTGTACTAGAGGCAGAATGGCAGAATTATATTTGCTTCCCTTGCTTCTATACCCTTCTTAATACATGCTAATATTTTATTTGCCTTTGCAGCTGCTGCTTGGCTTTGAGCACTGTTACCTAGGTGGTTGTCCACAAGCACTCCCAAATCCCTTTTAATATCTGAAACACACCTAGATTTGCTCTATTAAGATTATAAATTGCATGGCTATTTTTCATTCTCAGATGCAAAACTTTACATTTATTCATATTAAATCTCATCTGCCCTTTAGATGTCCATTCCTCAATTTTATGTAAATCCCTTTGGAGGGAAATCACATAATTATCTGATTTAATTACCTTGCACAACGTTATCAGCAAAAATGGAGACACTACTTTCCAGGCCCACCTCTAAGTCATTAATAAATAACCCTTTGCTTCCTGTCTTTTAGCCAGCTCTCAATCCATGAGAAGATATTTAGTGCAATTCCTGTATCTCTTAGTTTGCACAATAGTCTCCCATGTTGCACTATATCAAAAGCCTTTGCAAAATCCAAAAAGACTACATCCACTGAGTTGCCTTGATCCAGGGCCCTACTAGCCTCCTCAGAGAAACTAATTAGATTTGTTTGACATGACCTAAATCCATGATTATATTTTAGTATTTATTGCTGTACTCTGCAAAATGTTTCTTTAAGCTATTTTTTTCTTGTACTGGGTTTTCACAGAGACTCATAAGTTCTTACGCTCCACATAAGGGGTTTAGTTGGTGTTACAGGAGGTTGGTTGTACCCATAAGGCTTAGGTTTACAACACTTGCCAATTTGAGATCACATTAGCTGAGATTTCTTATGAGAGCCATGTGATCGAACATTAGCTCACTGCACATTACATGGAAAAGTTGACATGTAGTAATGACTCTAAGGACCCTATTAAATTCTGGTACAGGTGCAAATCCTGCGGGCTTGAAATCTGGCAGTTGCAGAGAGATTAAATTAGTCAAGCCTGCAACATACGTGGCCGACATCCAAATCCATAAACCATTCTTCCTCACGTTGCATTTCATGTCGTGAACATGATCAATTAGTCAAACCTGTGGTTACGGGTTTAGAAAAAAGCCAATAGTAAAAGAGATCATCATCATTACGTCACCAAAACATGGAGGTTAAATTTCAATCACCTAAGGTTTTGAAGTCAGAGTTGCGATCGGACCTGCATTCCAGAAATAACGTAATATGAAATAATCAATAAATATAATGTTCTAGTCAGTGAGAGTTCTATTATATATATTAACATATTGAAATTAAACATATAAAAAAAAATATTTGTTATTGCCGATTTGCAGGCTTGAGAATAATGTGCTATTAATATTAATACTTTATATCAATTTCCCTTTAATTTAAAATACAGTATTGTGTATATATTTGCTTTTACAGTGCTACGGACAGGACTTTAACCCCCTTGTGGGTCCTCTCTAGTACTTGTAGGATTTGGGGCTCAATTTGCTGTACGGGTTTGAACACCAGAGTGTCCTTGGGGAATTGTAACAATTTAATAGCGATTTGGGATAGTAACATTTACAGGCTTGACAGATCAAAGACTTAGCTGGGACGGAATTCAGATTTTGATGGTATGTAGGGTTTTTACGCCTCTAACGCGCAGATTGTTTGCGCGTAGCTGAAAGAGGCCAATTTTTTAGCTGTAAGTCTTGCGGGCTCCTTTGGGGGCTACGATTTCTAAAATCGAGGCAATTTAATCAGGCTCCAAGGCTTTAAACATAAGGATTTGTTACGACAGTAAGTAATAGCTATGTTGTTTCTCACGTGGGATTTTTACATGTAAGATTTCCTACAGGAGCCATGTAATTCAGTCCTAAGTACATCAGTAATAATTTATCGACGAAAGAGTTCTGATATATAAAGTAAGCAATACATCATCTATTGAAATTACAAAAAAATGTCTGCAGAGAAGGAACCAATATTGTTTGTATTAGAATACATTTTGACTTATGCTGATAAATCGATTATTAATAATGATCATCTTCTTTACTTTTTATGTATAATGCAAAAATGAATAAGTATAATTAGTTTTTATTAATGCAAGAATTTTGTATGCTGGAAATAATGCTTATTACACATTATTTGTTTTAAAGTGCTCTCTCCCATCTAGCAATATGAATAACACAAACAGCTGACTTTAGAAAGATTCCCCATGTTTTGTAAGTAGAATTTGTCTAGCTGTCTGGATAGCTCCTCCCACCAGTGAGATTATCTATGCAAGCACAAGCAAAACAATATGGAGGAGGATAACAGTGAGGGAAAATATGTGGGCCAAAATAGCAGCCCATTATTTGAGCAATAAGGGCCTCATTCAATTAGGGGCTGTAACGTCCTTGCGTTGCTCTACGTTTACGCCTCTATTCAATTGGCCGGGCCCGCTTGTACATGATCGTGGCTTCAAGCCCGTAACTTATGGTTCAAGCACGCAAACTCAGAGCTTTGTAAATGCAAATATAAATTCAATATAGCACTGTAAAGGACTGTAAATGATGGAGAACACAATGGGTGACATTAGGATTAAAAGCACAACATTCTCAAGCTTGCACATTGCCAAAATACAATACTTTATTTCATGTTTGATTTTTGTCCAAAGACCTACGGGCTTGAATGACCTCCAAGCCCATAACTAGTTTTTCAAGCCTGTAGGACTTCAATGAAATATTGAGATTGGATTCCAAACTCCTACGGGCTTGGAGGGTGAAGCCAGTAGGACTCTGACAGAAATTGAACATGAAATAAAGTATTTATTTATGCCAATTTGCAAGCTTGAGAATGTTGTGTTATTAATTCTAAGACCTAACATCACTTTCACTTTTAATAAATGTACAGGATTGCTTTTTTATTTGATTTTTTTTTCCCAAACATTTTTTTTATTAGGTGACATTATACAATTATACATTAGTTTAAATGTCATATTATAACTTTTACAATATCAAGATATGGTTTTGATAGAAAAGTATGAGAAAATTACATCGATAATACAGTATACAAAGTAATTTGGATGACAAAATAAATATTGTTTATTCATATCAGAAGCTATCCCCACCTGTGGGAAGGTCTAATTAAAACTAGGTTACCTAAATATTTTCACTTTTTTTAAGGATAACAACAATAATAAATGAAAAAAATTTAAGAACACGATGTGATATACACCTAAAGCTAAAAATAGCTTATTTAAGATTATAGAAAGGAAACATAGCTCATATTGAGTTCAAATAATAATTCAAAACACTGTAAAAAGTTACAACTTAAATTTTATATTAAACTTGGAAGTTTTACTAAATTAAAAAAGTAAGCTAGAGATTGAGTTAACCGTTCCTGAAATTCGTATTTTAGATTTTTACAGAACAATCATTCTCAAGTCCATTACCTGTCCAGTTCCATCTCCTCAGGCCACCGACCGTTCCCACTATCTCTTATTTTGTTGGGCATTGAATATTTACAAAAAGATAAGAGTTTTATGTCATAGGGGTGCTAAGAATTGAACTAATCCAGGGATCCCAAATTTGATAAAATGTGGGCATTGAGTCATCCAATAAGTGGGTAAGCCTCTTATTCATTGTAATATAATTGTGACTTTTCGTTGCTAACATTAAATATTGCAGAAGTCTATTCTGAAGTATATATAAACAAGGGACTGTATGACTTAAAAGGCCTACTTCAGCAGATGTTTGGATAGATTTTTAAAAGAGATTAGAGGCCAAATGGAAAACTTTACTCCATAGGAGTGTGACATGGGGACAGGACCACCAAGTGTGGAAGAAAGTTCTAGAAGTCTAGCAAGCCCTGAAGCAATTAGGACTAGGGGAGTGCTTCCATTTGTATAATTTGTCTGGAGTGATGTGTCCTATGGAGAACCTTAATAGAGGTCTCCAATATATTGCTGTTTATGACCGTCTAGACAAGTTCCACTATGATATTTGCCAGGTTTCAACCTCCCATGTGCAATTTAAATCCTCTTGGTAAGTGGATATAAGGCACATAACCTACTAAACCAGTTTGAGTTGGGTTTCCCTTGCAGTATGTGTAATGATCCTAGATCGGGATATTGAAATCCTTTTTTTAACTGGGTGAATGACATAATAGAATTTTCTCTGTACCAAGAATTTACTGTTAGGAGGTTATGTGATTTCCACCAAGTAAGTGCTGTGGACAAGAACGGCATGGTGAAACTAGGGTTGGGCGACATGGGGGTGATGGTGGAATATTTAGGAATTAAATTACATTTTCGAACCGCCCATGACCAGATAGAAACAGAGTATTTTATATATGGGTTAACTAGTTTGCGAAGTAATATCAAGGGGTTTATTAGGGAATTCCATGAATATGGAGCCATCATCAAATTCTCAATAAAAATCCAGAGAGGTTGGTGGGCAATTGGGATAAAGGCTAGTTGAGCTGCCTTAAAATATATTTTTCAGGTGTGGGCAGAAGAGGCCTCCATTTAATTTATGTTTGAACATGGTAACCTTGGAGATACGGTGAGTTTTATTTTGCCAAATGAAATTGAAAACTTGACGCTGGAATTTTTCCAACTCTAAGTAATTTATAGCAATTGGTAGGGAGCAAAATAGATACATAAGGCGGAGGGGGAGATTCATCTTAAAAGCGTGTATGTGCCCTAGCCAAGAAATAGGGTACCTTGGCCATGTTAATATATTTTGTAGTAGAGTTTTATAAAGGGACAAATAATTAGCTTTATGTAGATTTGTAGTATTATGGGTGAGATTTACACCTAAATATTTAAGATGATGTGGGGGGCATTTAAAAGTAAAGTGCTGGTGTAGGAAAGCAAGGTCAAGAGGGGGTAAGGAGATATTTAAGGTCTCAGTTTTGTCAATATTAATATGGAGCCCTGAGATTTTGCTGAAAGATACTAATAGGAACTGAAATAGGGAGGTTCTTTAAGGTACAGAAAATGTTGTCAGCGTACAAAGTACATTTAAAATGGTGATGACCTTTATTTATGCCTTTAATCTCTAGGGCCATTCTGATAGATTGGGCTAATGGTTCAACTGCTAAAGCAAATATTAAAGGGGAGAGCAGGTATCCTAGCCTAGTACCCCTTTGTATAGTAAATGAGGCCTTAGTATCACATGGAAGTTTAAAAAAGCCTGAGGAGAGTTGTAATAATCGAAAAAAATCCTGTCTAACCAAATTTTGAGAGAATGGCTTTCAGGTGGGGCCACTGTAAGGAGTCGAAAGCCTTCTCCATATCAAGCGCTAGAAGACATAGCGGAATGTGATGTTGATTCGCCCAGTGCATGGTACCCAGTATCCATCTGATATTTTTCCCTGCCTGCCTAAATGGTATTAAGCCCACCTGATCTTTATGGATTAATTTAGACAAAAATGTAGATATTCTGTCAGCCATTAATTTAGCAAGAATTTTGACGTCCCCATTTAATAATGAAATAGGTCTACAGTTCTTAACTTCCAGTGGGTCACGTCCCTTTCCGGAATTTCCGGAAAAAGGTAGTGAAGCAATTCTTAATCTCATTAGTGCTGTAGGTAATGTTCCCTGAGGGTTTTTTAAGTTTTAAAATTTTATCTCCAAGATTTCTGGCAAGTCTGGCTTGTTTGCTTTTGTATAAAATGTATGGTTTGTTCATCTCAGTGCTTTTTCAGTTTGGGCTGAAAGTAGTAAATCTAATTCAGCCCACAGGACATTTATTTGTTTATGGCGTTGGACTGAGGGGTTTGCCTGATTACATTTTTCTAGATCTAAAAGGGATTTTCTTAACAAGATTTCCTTTGCTCTTTGTTGTTTCTTATAAGCAGAAGAAAGTTTAATGCAAGAGCCCCTGATAAAGGCTTTATGCGCAGCCCATACACAGCCAATATCAGCACCTGAGGTCAAATTTGTCTCAAAATATTGCCCAAGTTCAAGGGCTATTTGTTCCTTAAAGGACGAATTAGATAGGAGCATATCATTAAGTTTCCAAGAAAATGGAGGTCTGATTTGAATACCAAAGTCTGTAGACATATATAAAGCCGAATGATCGGACCAGGAGCAGGGTCGAATTTCTGAGGTGAGAATTCCATCAGATAAAGAAGTGTCTAATAGTAAGGTATCAATTCTAGAATAGGAACCATGCACATGGGAATAGAACGTGTATTCTCTTTCTCCTAGATGTTTTATTCTCCAGGCGTCTAGAAGATTAAACGTTTTGAATGATTTGTGAATTGTTTTAAGTTTATTGGCAAATTTGTCTCTCTGAACCCTGGAGGAGCTATCGAAATTAGGATCTAAAGCCAGATTGAAATCCCCCTATTATAATTTTGCCTGTATCTAGAGATTTAAGAAGGTAAAAATCGGTAGTGGGGGAATAAAGGGCTACTAAGGAAATCTTAGTATTTAGTAGTGAGCCAGATAAAGTAATAAAGATACCTTTCCGGGCGATTTTTTTATTCTCCAAGATAAGACGGAAATCCTTATGGAGTGGGATAGCCACAACTGCCTTTTTAGAAGGTTATTCCGAGGTGACGACAACAGGGTATGAATTGTTTAAAAAAGAGGGGGTTTTATCTTTAGCAAAATGGGTCTCTTGTAAAAAGAGGACCGAAGGTTGGAGCGATTTATACGAAATAAAGGCTTTGTCCCGGTTAAACAGAGAATTGAACCCTTTAGCATATTGTGTGAGAAATGTAAAGGAGGAGTTATGTCATGGTACCTGAGAGGGTGGTAGTTGTTTATGTTTAAAGGATTACGTTGCTACTTCCATATGGCAGATGTCCAGTGGGGGTTGACCTGAGAGCCTAGTACAAGAGGGAACAGACAGAGCAGAAAAAGAATGTAAGTACATAGCAAACTTCCAGTTTATCAGCAGTGTTCATAACAAAAACATGATGAACCTACTGCCTCACAAACATAATTAAAGGCACAACAGTGCCAAGGGTAAGGAAGGTAATCTTGCTAACCTTGGCTTCCTTACTTGTGAGGTAGGAATAAATTACTAATCTATCTATATACCGTATGGTATGGAACCTGAATGGTCCCGGTCAGAGTATGCAAAAAATTTGGGTGGGTGGGGGCGGGGATCTCCTAGGGGGAATCAAGCAGTTAAATAGTGATCCATGGTGTGGCCAAACAAGTGAGCATAATCCTTAGAGGTTATGATTTAAAGGAAGATCAGGTTTGTTTGGTTGTCTATTTACTGTTTACATATTTCCACCTATGGAGCTCAACCCTATGGTTAAGACTCTAGAGTAGTTATCTTGCAGAGTCCAGGGAATTTAATGGTAACTAGTCTCTCTGGTTCAGTCTCTCTTTGGCGAGGAGCGGAAAGATGACGTGTTAGGGCTGTCCTTTGGTGGGGAGCAGAAAGATGACGTGTTAGGGCTGTCCATTTGTGGCCTGGAGAAGGGAGTAGAGCCACTGTGGATCATTCCCGATTGTAGGTTTTTTTTGTGTTTCGTCGCTTCTGACCACTGATATGAATTGAAGGCTGGCTAAAATTGACATATATTCCTTCAGAGAGAAAGCTGTGTAGGAGGTAGAGCCCACCTGAAAAGAAAGGCTAAACGTAAAGCCCCATCTATATTTGATTTTATTTTAAATGAGAATTGAGATTGCAGGCTTCTTGAGTTTGCGTTTAAATAGCGTTGAAGGTGCTAAGTCTACAGGGATCTTTAAGTTAGATCCGTCTGGGCCAACGATGGGGGAAGATTTCCTAGCTTCCTGCAAGAGAAGATATTTTGCATTATTTTGTATAAAGCAGACTAGGACATCTTTTGGTTGGTCTGAATTCAGAGGACCTCCTAAGGTTTTGTGTGCTTTCTCAATTTCCCATGATGATTCTGGATGGGATGAAAGAATTGATTGTATCGCCGTTTGCAAATATGGCAGTAAGTCGGACAGTAAGTCGGACACTGCTTTGGGTATGCCCCGGAATCTTACATTATGTCGCCTAGATTTGTAAGTAAGCAACACCTCCTTGGGCCAAGTAACCTGTGGTTCGAGTTTAGCCATTTACGGCTTGACGGAGGGTAAATCGGAGCAATCGAATCTGGATTTTTGTTGTAGCCGCAACTGTGTGAAAGATCAAAGGCTTTGAGGTCGTAAGCTGCAAATGAAAAAATCGCTAGGAATCGTAGCTCACAGCACGTAAATCGATCGGAGCCCGCAAACGGAAGGCAATTGAATAGCAAAGTAGCTTGCAACCTCCATTTGCAAACGCAGATCTCTAAAACATAGCATTTGAATGAGGCTCTAAGAGTGGCAAAATAAATCAACAAAGGCCAGAATATTTCTAATATTGCACCAAACTATTTATAAAAAGTATATAGAAGATTCATTTTCATTCTGTGTAAAAGAAAATCCTGAGTTTAGTGGTCCTTTAACATTTGAAGCCTAACCAATCTGGTCCTGGCAAATTAAGGAAACTGACAATACTTAGAGATGGCTAAAGGACTCAGGACCATATAATAAAATAATGGAGGAATACTGAGATATATTTGAAGCCAATGTACAGTCTTTTGATTGGATTGAGAACAGGACACTAGGTGATGAAACTTAGTTGAGCTGGGTGAGTCTGGCAGAACCAAAGAAAAATTAACTGTTTTTCACATTGCTGGGATATGCAGGATATAAAGGGAGTATATTTCAGTACAAAGGCCACCACATTTTGATTAAGGACATTTGAAGTTTAATTAAATATAATAAGTATCATGTTTTATCTATAATAATATATAGTTGTTTTATATGTACTATAAAGAAAAGAATACTTAGTCTGAATCATATGGATTTACTATTGAAGCATTTTGCTAATGCTATCAATGGAAGAGACCCACATTTTTAAACTATTTCATTTTAAGGATGATGTGGAGATCTGCTTCTTTAGTCAGATTTGATAAGGCTATTGTGGCCAAACCTACCCAGCAGTAGTATTTAAGAATATGAATGCAGGCTCAGCATTAGATAAACATCAGGAACTGCTTTAATTGTTGTTGTAATCCATAACAGGTTCAATAGATGCACATTCAAACATGAGCTGACAACACTCTGCAATAGTCTGTGTATCTTCTGGACTCTGTATAAATTACCACTGACAAGGCCTCATCTGCAAGGCATCACAACATCCACTTAAGTCACACAGCCATATTACCTCCCTTTTCTTTAGGAGTATATGTCCTCAAGATGTCACCTTCTTTTTCTTTTACTGTTGATGTCTTCCAGATATGTCACCTTCCCTTTCTTTTAGGAACATATATCTTATCTAAGACATCCACCACAGCAGTAACACCATTACATCTCTCTCCATGTAACACAGATTTTACCTCAGACAGCGATTACATAACTAACTGATTTTTCCCTCTTCCAACTGTCAGATACTGGCTACCTCAACATTCTAAAATATTTAACACTTAATGAACCAAACATGCAGCACACAGAATCACACATCACAAGTCAATCCCACATAGCATACAGTAATTAACATAACATAACATACAGGATTCAACTTAATATAAAATTAAATAACTATAAACAGACCACACCACAAGATCACATGAGTCCCAAAAACTGCTGGTCAGGAGGATCATGACAACTACTCCCCCTTTTAGATGCAGCAGCCTGATGGTCATCTCTAGCAGATAAAAACTGGCATGCTGCAGAAACAAGGTCCATGTGTAAGTCCATGTCTGGGTTGCTGGGCTACTCAACTCCCATTGGGGCAAATGTAGAAAACAATTCCCCTAGGCCTCCCCCTGCCGGAGTCCATATTTTGAAATACTGCATCTGAGAAGGACATTTTAGAGACATCAGCTGTCTTAGTGAAGGGATTTAAAGAACCTGGTGTATCTGCTGAGTAGGTTTGGCCATAACAGCCTTATCAAGCCCGACTCAATAAAGCAGCTCACCACAGATGAGTAGTAATACATAAAAATCCTTGCTACATTATAAGAAATATATGACTAGCAAAAGAGTGATCAAAATGAGTATCTATTTGTATATTCCCAACATCCTAAGTGACTATTCTCAATTATCCAGGTACAACACAAAGTTACAAAACAAAAATAAGAACCATACTATCAAGTCTAAGGAAAGAGTGGGAGGGTGGGGTAAGAATCCAAGCTCACTTTTAGTCTTGATAATCATGCAGTTCAAAGTGTTCTGCAGTACGAATAAGAGAAAATCTTACCATAAATGTCATGTATTTGTTAAATGTTATAGTTTTAACTTTAATTTCAACATAATCTTGACTTTTCTATGTTACTTGACACATAGCAATAGATAGGGTATTTTCCATTGCTACTTTGGAGTTAATTTATTTTGTTTAGCTGTCAGCCGTTCCCATTCGCTAAGGTAAGAAAATTATTTCAGATTAATTTCTCTATCTAAAAGTTTGTATAGAACTGATACTTCTTTTAAGGAGAAAGGTTGCACAATTTGTGGCTTCAAATCTGATTAATGGAGACAAAGCTACAGCCTTAACCTCTGGTCACAGAGCAAAATTACATAATTGGATATATTTACAAAAATGGAGTCCAAAAAAAATTGATCCAGACCATAATTTTTCCCTCTCTCACATGATCTCACTCTGTGATTTCTCTAAATTGTTGATAATAAGTGATAAGAGAGGTACAAACCTTTTATAATAATCACTTTTTAGTCCTAGCAGCAAATGGGGATTTTTAAAAATGGGGATAAGGGGTGAGATATAAGACTCAAAATACAACCTAATTTTGCCTACATCTCATACTTTGAGGGAATAATGTACAGCTGGTATCAAATTGGGGGTCAATTCTGTGGAATTCCTAGAACCAGACAACTTACTCCCACAAATTCAGTTTCCTAGAAACATACATTTGAATGCTGACAAGAACTAAAACCACCATCTAGTCTTCCCACTTTATAAATCTCAATTGTCACCCACTTTCTAACTTGAATAAGAAAATGGGACAACAGGGGGTTTATTACTTAGTTGTACCTATGGACATTGGGAAGAGCCAATCCAACTTCATCTCTAGTTCTACAAATGTGGATTTTAGTCAGTCAGTGTTTTACTATTAAATAAAAATATCATCACACAGTTGCAGAGATTTCATGTCAGCTTCCATGAACAGATGTAAATGTCTGTCAGTAGTATAAGATAGTGACAAGATAACCTCATTGTTTTAGCAAAACTGTGCACTTGATACATATTTGAACAAGTACATTTCCTGTATTTTCCAATTCCTTATAAAACCAAGGTAGAAAATCAAATAATCGTAAGGTATATATTGTGAGTGATTAAGGTTTATAGGTACATTGAGGCAGCGGCGGAGCAACTGCCAGTGCAGGAGGTGCAATGCACCAGGGCCCCACTCTGGGGGGCTACGCTGCCATCTAACTACTTTTTTTGAATAGTAGGTTTCTGTTTTTTTCCCCTTGGGTAGTGCCCATCGACAACCGCCCCCCCCCCCCACCCCCACACACACACACACACACAATTAGTTATTTATTTATATGTGTTTATATATATAGCATAATCTACCTAAAAAAACAGAAACCTGATATTCAGAAAAACATAGTTATATGATTAGATTATATATAAATTGAAAACATTGTTAAATATGTACTGTATGTATATATTGATTTATGATATATATATATATATATATATATATATATATATATATATATATATATATGTATATATATATATATATATATATATATATATACTAGCAACTTGCCTGCAATAAAAAAAAGTGTTGAAATGCAGTTTGTCACACAATGTGAATGTACTGTGTGCCTCAACTATATAGACCCCTATAACACACTAATGAACGCATGTAATAACACTATAAATGCCATGGGGGTCATCCAGGACCAGCATGACCGAAAGTGTAAGCACTACACTATTTAAACCTGGTCTCTTATGGGGGTCTATACAGACCCTCATAAGCCTCTATTTAACCCCATCAGTCCTATAAGGGTATATTATAACCCTTATGGGGCTGTTACAACCCAACATTAACCACATAAGTGCCTTGACGGGGGAAAAGAAAGAAAAAAAATAGTAAAACACATTTACATACAATAAATAAACATTATAACCATTCTAAATATTTTACTCACCTTTCCAGCAAGTCCCCGTCATTCTTCTCTTCTTCTCCTCTTCTCCGGCGCGGTGCCTGTTAAAAAAAAAACATTACATTAGTACAACATACATAAACATAAAAACAAAGTAAAATAAACATAATATACATTGTACTTATCTCCCAGTGATGTCCTCCTCCTCTTCTGCCCCATCCTTGAACAATCCGTGCTCTAAAAAGAAACAAAAAAAAATAACGGAGATCCACACTTGCTAATGAGCCTCCTACAGAGTTTTCCAGAAGAAAATAGGCAATGACGGCTTTTGATTGGCTGAAAATGCTGTCTATCAAATTCAGCCAATCAGAAGACGCCAGTGTGTGAGCCAATCAGAAAGGGATACACCCCAAAATCCCACTCTGATTGCATAATGCACCTGTCAATCTTTATTTAAACCAATCAGAAGGCTTTATTACCATCAGCAAATCACAATGGGATACACCCCCACGGGGTGATTGGCTGAAGACATCTGCACCTTCTCATTGGCTGTAATACTGATTGACATTGACAACAGCCAATTAGAAGGTGCAAATGCCTTCAGCCAATCCCATTGTGATTGGCTATTGTCATTGCAACCAATCAGAATGTGCAGATGCCTCCAGCCAATCACCCTGTGGGGCTGTATCCCATTGTGATTGGCTGAAGGCATATGTTCCTTGTGATTGGTTTAAATAAAGATTGACGGGTGCATTATCCAATCAGAGTGGGATTTTGGGGTGTATCCCTTTCTGATTGGCTCACACATTGATGCCTTCTGATTGGCTGAATTTGATAGACAGCGTTTTCAGCCAATCAGAAGGCGCCATTGGTAATTATCTTCCGGAAAAGACTCTAGGAGGTTTATTAGCGTCGGGGAGTTCTTTAGACCGCGGTTCCAGGGCGGGGCAGAAGAGGAGGAGGCCGGGGACATCGTAGGGAGGTAAGTACAATGTATATTCTGTTTATTTTTTATTTTTTTTATGTTTATGTGTATGTTGTACTAATGTAATGTAATGTCTAAACTTTTCAAATTTTACAGAATTGGAGATTTGAGCAGTGTTGCAGAAGTCCTGGGTGTTCCCCCTTGGTGTGGGTAATGTTTTTATTTTATTTTTGTGTATTTTTGTGTTTTGTAATGTTTGCCGGAGTACGCGGGTTGTCCGTTAAAGTCGTTTTTTTTGCGACTCCGTAATGGATTTTTCAAAGTCCTGCGGCTCGTGTTTTTTAGTGTCCGTAGTTAGTCATTGCGTTTTTATGTTTTTTTTTCAAGTATCGATTGTGTGGAATTTTTTAACTGATTGTGAGGCCCCGTAGAGTCTCCACCTCCCCAAATTCGGACCCTCGCAAACGGAAAGTTGTAGGGGGTCGTAGGGATGAGCGCCCATGGTGCTCATCTCCACCATCGCAAGGAGCACCATCGGCCTAGGTTGCTGATCTGAAGGGACATCTGCAAAGGTAAGTGGTCTTAATTATTTTATTTTAGCTTAGAATTAGGGTTTGTATATAGAGATAGCATTTATTGTATGTTAGATAGGGGGATGTATTTTAGATAGTTAGGATTTATTGTATATTAGATAGATAGGGGTATGTATTTTAGATAGTTAGGATTTATTGTATATTAGATAGATAGGGTCATGTATTTTAGATAGTTAGGATTTTTTGTATATTAGATAGATAGGGGTATTGTTTAAGATAGTTAGGATTTATTGTATATTAGATAGATTGGGGGATGTATTTAGGATTGATAGGATTAATTGGTAGATAGATGGGGGGTATGGTATTTTATTTGTATTGTATGTATTGCATGTATTTCCTTTTCAGGTGTGTAATTTTTTTTTCTGTAGTGGGGGGTGGGGGTTGTAATGTATTTTTTTAATTTCTGTAATGTTCCTTTTTTATTTTTGTGACAGGTTTTCTTTATTTTCTGTAATGTAGATTTTTTATTTTTGTGAGTGTGTTTTTTTTATTTTCTGGAATTTACTGTAGATTTAAAATGTTTTTGTGACTTAGGTTTTTTATTTTCTGTAATTAGAGTGGTGTTTTTTTATTAGGGGGTAGGTAGGTAGTGTCGATAGGTAGTTTAGGTGTCAATAGGTTAGTGTAGAGGGGGTTAGTTTAGATTTAAAGGTTTATTGGGCGGTATAGTGCAGTGTTTTGTTTGTACTTAGTGTCATGATGGTCCTTGAGGACCGTCATGGCACTTATGTGGTTAATGTTAGGGTTGTAACAGCCCCATAAGGGTCATAATATATCCTTATGGGACTGATGGGGTTAAATAGAAGCTTATGAGGGTCTGCATTGACCCCCATGAGTGACAGGGTTATTTATTGGCTTATGGGGGTCTGTACTGACCCCCATGAGTGACAGGGTTTATTATGGGTTTATGGGTGTCTGTATTGACCCTCATGAGTGACATGGTTAATTAAGTGCTTATGGGGGTCTGTATTGACCCCCATGAGTGACAGGGTTAATTGATGTATTATGGGGGACCTGTATTGACGCTTATGAGTGACGGGGTTAATAAATGCTTCTGGGGGTCTGTATTGACCCCCATGAGTGACAGGGTTAATTAAAGGTTTATGGGGTCTGTATTGACCCCCATGAGTGACAGAGTTAATTAATGTCTTATGGGGTCTGTATTGACCCCCATGAGTGACAGGGTTTTTTATTGGCTTAAGGGGGTCTGTAGTGACACCCATGAGTGACAGGGTTAATTATGTGTTTATGGGGGTCTGTATTGACCCCCCATGAGTGACAGGGTTAATTATAGGTTTATGGGGGTCTGTATTGACCCTCAAAAGTGACAGGGTTAATTAAGTGCTTATGGGGGTCTGTATTGACCTCCATGAGTGACCTTTTAATTAAGTGGTTATGGGTGTCTGTATTGACCCCCATGAATGCCAGGGTTATTTATTGGCTTATGGGGGGGTCTTTATTGACCCCCATGAGTGACAGGGTTAATTAAGGGTTTATGGGGGTTCTGGATTGACCTCCATGAGTGACAGGGTTTTTTAAGGGTTGATGGGGCTCTATACAGAGCCCCCATGAGAGATATATATTTTTTTATTTTATTATTATTACGGGTCCTTTAAGGACCTTTATGTCCTTTAAGGACCCGTAAGGTGGGAATTTGGAATTTTCATTGCAGCGGGGGGCCCCCACTGCAAGGGTTAATGCGGGTTTCCAAGCTTATCTCGGATCCCGTGGGATTAATGCAGGTTTTTGTCTGTGGCTGGGCGGTCTGGGATCGTAGAGCCTCGTTTTTATTTTTTTCGGCATTTTTTTCTCTTGCTTATGGGATTTTCGAGTGGCTAAACTTTTCAAATTTGACAGAACAGGTACACCATGCACACCTTGAAGGAACCGTGTTGCTGCTTTCATGAAGTGGTTATTGTTATTATTCTATTTTATTTTCTATAATGGCAACATATTCTGTAGCTTTTGTGGTACAGAAAATCTAAGAGAATGACACTATAAGTAAAACAGACTGATTTGAGGACATTGCCCTTATGCAGTCAGTTAGTTTTCAAGCATTTATTTAAATACAATCACCTTTTAAACATCACAAAACTTTTTTTTGTATGAGAAATAATTGATCTATAGTGTAGAAACAAATATATTAAATATAGATAGTGTGGGACTGATTTCTCCTTCTCTGTCCTGATTACTTGAAGCAGGCAACCAAAGGGCAGTGCACATATTGTGATCGGGGATTCTGTATTGTCTACAATTCCAAGTGTTCTTTTTCTCTGTGTTTTAAATTGGGATTGATCTAAGATATATTTGAGACTTCACTTTTTGATTTGATATTAAGTATGATGATTGTGATCTTGAATTAACATTTTGTTCTTAGAGTCAATTAAATCTATCTATACTTTTCTATTTTAATTTAATGATTTTTTTATTTTATCATCTTTATTAATTAAAAAGGTCATATCTGCACAGATCTCTTTTTTATGCTGTATTTTATCAGCTGACTCAATGATGTATGTATTGTGCCCTGTTAAACATTATTTCTCATTAGGCTAAATGATCACAGATTAAATGCTATTTTGGCACTGAAATATGGATCTTAGAAGCTTGATTTTGTTAACCTGAGACCTTTGGGAATAATTTTATAATCTATGTATATCTACAAATATGGATTCTAATAATTATTAAACTCCTTAAAGTTATAGAAATAACATTAGCAGCTGAATCAGTAGAGACTTGTGCATGTATATGTTAGATAATTAGAAGCTGTTTATAATAGCTCTATATGCACAGGAAACTCATTTTACCTTATTGAACTAAAACTAATATATCCAGCTGTTACAAAATAATAAAAAAAAACATAAAAGTAACAAAAATCACTAGAATATTATTGTCCTCATAGATAACGCTGTAATAAAATAATTGTTTAAATTATGAAAATGATATCATTAGCATCAAAGCCTAATGTAGAACCACCAACGGTAAATATGGAAATATCTCCAAATAATTAGTATTTCTTTAAAATGCAAGAATATTATATTTAATATTATTAAAGAAATTAAACATTCAAAGAAAATATTTCAAAAGTAAAGCATATCATAAAGAATAGTCTAATTGTATTATATTACATCCACAAATCTCTCAGGCATTCAACAATATCAGTGAGGATTTCAAGAATCCTAACCTTATTGAACTTGATAATGTTTCCAAATTAGGATCAGTTCTGGCACAATAATTAGCTAAACATAAGACTAATTCCTATACAGGTCCCTACAACATTTAAAATAAAAATTGGATAAAACCACCAATATGGTGAAATGCATACTCAGTAGTCCAAATATGTGTTACAGTATAGACGTGATTTTTTAAAATTATTTAAATAATTTTTTTGTATTCTCTCTTGTTGGCTGCCATTGTGTGGTAACAGGGTTATCGGTAATGTAGAAAGATCTCCACAGTAATGTGACCATGAGCCTCATTCAATTCCAAGGCCGCATCTCATGGTATACAGGTTGTATGTATGCGGGCTTGAACTCTGCTACAATTACGGAGCGATTCAATTGAACAAGCCTGCAAGTTACGGGCTGAAAACCAAAACCGTAAATCATGCAATCGTGTGTAGCATTTCAGGGCAGGAACATAATCAATTAAGCAAGGCCGTAACTACCCATTTAGAAACAGCCAATAGAAAATAAGACCGCCATCATTATGGAGGTTACATGTCAATCATTTAGGGTTTAGAGGTCTTCGCAAACCCGCAAAATTCCCCCAAAATAATAAAACTGAATGCCAATACTGTTCTAGTTCATATGGGTGTCCTGATATGTTTTAACTCATTGATTCCTGCGATCAATATAACCCTGAAATGAAACATAAAAATAATTATTTTTTTATTGATGATTTGCAAACTTGAGACGGTTGTGCAATTAATTCTAATGACTATCATCGATTCCCCGTCATCTACAGTGAAATATTTATTTTTTATTTGCATTTACAGTGCTACAAACATGTCTTTAACCCCTTGCGGGTCCCATCTGGTAGCCGTAGGATATCTTCAACATTTGCCGTTTATGGGTGTGAAAACATTTGCGGCCTTGGGGAATTGGAGCATTTGAATAGCGATTTGCAATTTAGGGATCGTAACTCTTGCCGATGTGAAAGAACAAAGGTTTAGATGGGCTGTAAGTAACCGCAGGGATTTCCAGCCTGTAACCCGTAGACCGCTTGCGGCTTGCAAAAAAGACTCTAATTGAATAGCAAATTAGTTTATGTTAGACTACATTACGGGCTCCAGTACCTTACAATTACTCAACTTAATTATGTTATACTCTCTGATCATAAATATATCTACACATATACACAAAGGCACATTTAAATGATCTGCACTTACTAAAAGGCACACTGCTACATACATTGCACATTAGATAAAAGGCACAAGGCACACTGCTACATATATTGCACATTAGATAAAAGGCACACTGCTACATACAATGTACAATACATAAAAGGCATACTGCTACATACAATGTACAATACATAAAAGGCACACTGCTACATACTGTAGATTGCACGTTAGATAAAAGGCACACTGCTACATACAATGTACAATACATAAAAGGCACACTGCTACATACTGTAGATTGCACGTTAGATAAAAGGCACACTGCTACATACATTGCACGTTAGATAAAAGGCACACTGCTACATACATTGCACGTTAGATAAAAGGCACACTGCTACATACATTGCACGTTAGATAAAAGGCACACTGCTACATACATTGTACATTACATAAAAGGCACACTGCTACATTTTATATTGAATTCTCACCTTGCTTTTTTATTTGTGCCCCATCCACCTCCAAACCTGGGACCTCCCCCCTATACCCCCTTCCAGTTACCTCCATGTGCTGGTTTACCTCTGACCTTCTGCTTACAGCTGCCATAAATCACCACACCTTTCCCAGCTGCCTACAACCAATACTGATCCACCAACCCCTCCCACCTTACGGACCTTCTGCCATGACCAGACATACACATTACTATAATTCGGCTTCTGGCTCTTCACAATAACCCTTCACCTATTGTCTCACATATTTCTTTAGTTTGCTCAGGGCAGGGCCCTCAACTCCTCTTGTATCTGTATCGCTAAATGTGTTGTTTTATCACTACAACCAATGCCGCCATAAACAGTGAAACTATGTTGTCATAAACCCCTAATAGCTTAAAATACTTTGGATTAAAGCACTACACAATTGTGAAATAAATAAATATATGCTCCCTTGGTGTGACATGAAGCTGTATTCAACAAACTGAGAACTATTTCTTCAGTGACAGAAATTCCTCCATTTCCTAAGTTATTCTATTGCTGTCTATTCATTATTGCAGTTTCCAAAGGTATTCAGTGATGGAACCCCAGGATACACGACAGCAAGAGAATGAAGGCCTCTATTATTGCCCTCCCTGGTGATGCAGATTGAAGATAGTTTTCCATTAATATTGGTACCATTTTTAATTACCGAAGTTGTAATTACCAGTGTAGACATACAAGGGCGTAGGAGCCATAAAAATCTGTGGGGGGGGGGATAATTCAATTCTACTCCCAGGACAGGAAGCAGGGGGGATCTACCGCCAGTGCACACGGTGCATATAAAAGAAAGACATACTGCTCCTCTAGTGGCCAAATCTGGTAATGCATGATTTTGTTTCATTTTGATATTTTTTGTATCCCCTAATCATTTAATCTGGGGGGGGGGGCGGAGGCGGGTATGTCGTCACCCCCCACCACCACCATCCCAATACAGTTAACTTTTTGGGCAGCACTAACCTGTGTATTACAGTGAAATATATTTGTTAATGGAATTAGAATTAATGTTTTAGTAATAACTACATACAAATACAGTCACATTAGAGTTTTTTTTTCTTTTTACTTGTGTATATTGTCCTATGGGATTCTAACTGCATGGCAATCGGGGGGGGGGGGACTTTGTAATTTATACAGAGGTAATATTTAAAGAGAGGAGCAATGGTTAGGGAAGGAATAAGAGTGTGAGTTTTCTATATCTGGAAATAGGTATCATTTTATTAGGGGAATTAAATTTGAGAGGAGCGAAATCTTTAGTTATCTCTACAGAGAAATATATTAATTTTTGTGCGTAATATATAATTTACAAGGAGAACAGCAAGGAAATAGTTTCATTTATGGAAAGAGAAATACAACCATTTATACAAAGATGAAGCAGAGCAATTACAGTAATTTGCAGGGATAAGGTACAGGAAAAAATACAAAGGAGGTAGATGAATTTATTTTATGGAGAGAGTGGAGGAAGAGATGCATATGTGGCATAGGGAGGGTAAAGATTTCCCTGTCCTTTGGAATATGGACTGAATAATTAGAGAATTGTCAGTGTTTATATTTGTATTGAATTAGCATTATGCATGTCATTCTACATGGTGCTTATAACTTTATCCTTAGTTAATGTATTTTATGAATCTGTCCCTCTGTAATGGTAACATTCTGCATTGTATTCTCATCTCCTACAGGACAGTGGTAAAAAAACTATTTTGAGATTACCCATCATCCTTTGTGCTGCATTGTTTCTTAAGTATTTATAGTTTTGTTATTTAGTCTGCTCCTATATCCAGAGCAGCCTGGCTCCTCCAGCATCTGGGGCATATCAATATTGGTACTATGGTACTGTGTGCCTCCAGTCCAGCTTCCATGCCCTGATCCAAGTATCTCTTGTTATATCAATGTAATAATACAGCAATCCCATTTTTTATATTACTGTGACTAAAAAAACTATAATATATATGTCAGTTTAGTCACTCTGAGCACAGACAAGTCTGGGATTCAAGCATCATTTAAAAAAAATAGCTGTATCCCTGTAGTTCAAACTGGTTACTATAAGAGAAACTGACTATTTGAGGTTATTAAGGCCCATAACATACCCTAACTGTAAGCAAGGATATGTCTTAGTTATTATTTGGTTAATAGTTTCTCATTACAGTAGTTAACCAATATTAATATTACATAGAGTTAATAAATACGCAGTTAGTAACACTCGAGTATGATTGTGGTTGGTCACAATGTATAAGGCTTTAAACTTGTATAATGAAACATATATGGAAGTTTGTTCTCATACACAGAATAACTTGTATGGGTGGCTCCAGTTTGGCTGCCAGTTTCTAGACTGTGCTTTGAACATATAGAAAAGTCACCTGGGTATATTTCCAGTAATTTTATGATAAGCTTTGTCTAGATAGCAGTCATCCAGTCTAGCTTTCAGTGTTTTATTATTATTATTACTATTATTATTATTATTATTGTTGTTGTTGTTATTATTACTCACTATTTTTCAAGTGCTGACATTTTTCACAGCTCTATGTACAAAAGTACAATAAAGTATGTAATAGAAACATGAAAATAAAATTAAAAATAAAATAAAAATATAACAAATTTTAAAATATGTAGACATACAATTACTATACAATAAGGCAACAAACAGTTTGGTGCAGCAGAGTTGAGGTCCCTACCTTGAAGAGCTACCATTTAGAAGGTAAGTTTTGGATGTTATCCAGGACAGTGACAGATGCAAGATGGCAGTAATCAAGTCTTCTGCAAGTGGAGATCGCTGTGTTTTTTTCTGCTGTAGGTATGCAGATTGTGTATATTACGGCTGAAGGTGATAAACTTCTTTGAACAGATGGGCTCCTAGTGTGTTTTTGAAGGTTTGATGCAAGAAAATACTCTGAATGAAGGGAACAAGGAGTTCCACAGTTAGGGTCAGGATTTTGAATGGTATTATGAGGCTATGGGAAGCCTGTGGAATTACTGTAGACACCACATTTTGAGTGTGGTGGATGGGTCTGGTGAAGATGTCTATTATGGATTAAAGTGGAAACGGACATGTTATGGGGAGCCCATGAATAATTAGGGCTAAACGTTGGATGACAAACAGGCATGGGTGTTGTTAAGTAGAATCTCCTCTTTTTAACAAAGTGTGTCATCCCCTCTAACGGTCAGGTGATTGGAATACAAATGTTGATCACCTGATTAACACTACCAGAGAAATTGTAGAGAGGAATGGGAACTGTTATAAATATCTATCTCCCTTGCACAAATAATAAAAAATATATCACTTTTGAAAGTGGGTGATTGCCATAAACATGGCAATCACCTGCTGAAATCACTTGCCTATCCACTCCACCCAGACCAATATAATTATGAAAGTCATCTATGGAAAGAGAGGTTTATTGCTATATTATGATGATTACTATAAAAATAGGTGTCTCTTGACCACTGTGGCATTTATGGGGGAAGGGTAACTAAAATAATAATCATTATTATTATTAATTTCTAAAGGGTTTTTCTCACAGAAGGGACTTAAAGTGATTAAAAGAAGAGAAAATGAAAAACAATCAAAAGAGGGAGAGTTATAACTTATTTTTAAGGCCTGGGTGAAATTAATGGTCTTCAGCCTCTGAATGTCCAAATTAGGTGTATAGCTGATTGTGGGTGGAAAAGAGTTCCAGAGTCTTGGTGCTGCATATAGTTCATAAAATGTCAGTGATTTGTGAAGAAATCCTGAAGATGGTTAATGTTAACTTGCAGATATCAGATTATTAGTTGGAACATATGGAGTAAGGAGCTCCTTCTGTTAGCAGGGATCTTGATCATGTAGAGCTTTATATGTTTATATTAATCCTACCCGCATGTTGTGTAGGTTCCTTATCCCCATACACAGGACAGCGTAATCTGAGGCTAGTACAAGTTTCTTATTTTCCAGACCAAGTTGCGGTTGCAGGGCCAAGTTGCAGATATTAAATTCTGATTGAATGCCTTCCCTCTAAATTAAACACACCATACATATTTGCCCCAAACAGATCATAAACATTATTTTCCAGTTACATTTTTTATGCAGATCTTGCACCAATCACCAATGGGTCACTTTTCTTGACAGCTTTTACCCCCTTTGAACCACCCCACATGAGCCAAGTATGTCTTAAAGGACCTGCTGCCAGCCTGTCTCCCCCCCCCCCCCCCTCCCAGGTGCTTAGGGATCTACAGCCCCAGCTATCAGCTCCTTCTGGGAAGTATCAGTGCAAATCAGGGATTTGTTACAGGGGGGATCTACCGCAGGAACAGGTGCTGCTCTATTGAAACAAAGTGTTTTATTTGCTGTTTTGACAGCCTTGTTAAGCATACTTGATGACTTAAGCAGCCCTGTAGATCTCCCATTGAAGTATATGGGGAGTGTACCGGGTATAGTTGGCTACTGGAAGTGTCTAGTGGTCACCTTTAAAGTGGTACTAACCACAATATATTCTTATTATCCCAACGTAACAGTTATACCGAAAACGTACTCAACACATAAAATATGTGTCCACAAAATGAAAAGATGACCCAGAGCCTCCCTGTTAGATCATGATCTAGAACAGCCCCAATGTTGCACACTTGTTCAGATTTCAACAGCTATGAGCACCAAACTGAAGGTCCACTTCTGTTTGGCCCCAAGAAGCTCTTGTCATCAGATGCAGACACACCAGAAGTACCTCTGTCTTTTTTGGGTTCAGCCTAAGCCAGTTCCTGTTCATTTAACTGGAGCACTTCTAGACATTTATTAGCAGCAAAGGATAATCTGCATATGGATCAAAGGGCATCTCTTTACGTGGTTGAATAAATATGGCCACTAGAATTAGAGATAAAATAGAACCTTGTAGAACTCCACTTGGCATGGGCATGGGTTTAGAGGAGCATGCACCTGAAGAAACCCTCTGTGACCTGCCAGTGAAAAAGTATTTAAACAAGCTGAGGGCGATACCATCCAGTCCACTCTAGTTCTTCCACTGCTCTATTAATATTCCATTGTCTACTGTCTCAGATATTGCAGAGATATTGAGGAGAATTAGGAGATTTTGTACAATCACCTCTATCCCTTGTCAGCTTCTTAACTATGTGCACTATATAACCCATGTCTACTTGAGTAAATTTACACCATAAATCCAAAGAGTCCATATTCACATGTCATTGCCTTTGACCTTCTTAAGCCATCAATCTTGGAATACTAGTTCAAATATTGGACAGTTTGTCTGTGAAATATTGAGCAAATTCCATGCATTGTGATCGGGACAGTGTTATATTAGGCTGTAGATGAGTTGGCTTGCATAACCTATCCACTTTGTAGAATAACTGAGCTGGCATGCTTTCTATTGACATTACTCTGGTCAAAAAATCTACATTTTGCAGATTGTGCTATACTGATATTGTTTATGAAGGTTTGCTATTTTTACCTTTTGCTCAGGTTTTCATACTCTCCTCTAAAGCCATTCAATACTGTATCCCTTTCATCAAACTAGGGGAGAAGTGATAGGTCATTGGCAGATAGGGCACTGCTGACCAGTGCAGCAATCACAGCTTTATTAGAATAGTGGATATGTGCATATTGGATTATGACAGCCACTCATTATATCAGAGAGATCAAATTTGTAAGTAAGACCATGGGATAACATTCCTCTTAGTGGAGGTATTTTGTCATCTGCACAGGATGAGTCTTACATTATGGTGCTACAATTGCATAACTGGTTTAATGATGTTGAGACCAGGTGACAGGGTCTTTGTTATGCACAAGGTTTCCAACCACTAGGAAATAAGCAGCCACATTACATTCAAGCCCCGTATCGGCAACGTGAGACCTGCAACCGATGCAGGCTTGAAATTTGGCTGAGGTACGTTCCTATTAAATTAGAAGGGGCTGCGAGTTACAAGCTTGAGAAGCAAACCTGTAACTCATTCGTCGAACGTTGGATTTGGACATACTTTAGGACTCTTACCTGTTTGAGGCCCAGGTCACATATTGTACAGATGAGGACTTGTGACAGGCACTGAACTCTTCCAGGATTAATTCATCAGGACTGTTCTGGAGCTAAACTTGCAGCAGGATATGTGATTTCTTGCACAAACTTGTTTCAATCTCCAGGAGATCAATAAACTAATAGTTCTCTGAACCCAGACCTGTAGCTCTCTGGGCAACAACTCACTAAAATGACAAATTTGTTTCCATAGAGATGGTTCTCAAGTTCAAGAAGCTCTTCAAGATTACCGTCACTCCTCCTCTTCTCCTGTCCTATTGTGGACTGTGAAGAACTGAATACTGTGGTTTATTTGGCAGCTTATAAGAGCAAAATCTCCACCACCAACAACCACGTGTGTATGAGTCTCCTCTTGACAACTGCTAGCCAATAGAGATCCTATTTCCAATGTGGGTACAGTTTTGAAACGCCATTTTAATGACAACCCCCTAATAACATTAGCGTTATTTCAGCTCTTAAAAAGCCCCCCTTGCCCCCTTCCAGTTATAACATGTCACAAGACATCCCTTTTGACAGAGAACAAAAGTATTTGGAATTTGGAGGTCAGAGAAGTACTTGGAAGACTTTGTTGTGCTCCTCCAACCACTTCGTGACAATTCTGGCCATGTGACATGTTGCATTGTCCTGCTGGAAGATCCCATCCACTCCAGGTAAGACAGTAAACATGCATGGGTGTATTTGATCTACAAAGATGGATAGATAATCCTTCCATACGCAACAGGGTTCACTGTACTGTGATTTTAGACACACTGCTGGTAGCCCCCTGATTTGTTTGGATAGTGAATTGCTCAACTGTAGCGTGGCCTTCTCACACCTTTGCAGCCATCATTCACCCCTGCCATCAATGGCATGTGGTGCTCCGCAGTTTCAATGTTGTTTATTCACATTGGTGCCATTTGCCCAGTCATTGTACACTTTAAACACAGCAGCACACGGACAGTTAAAAAAACTGGGCTGTTTCAGAAATACTGCCACCTTTGGCCCAGAAGCCAATGATCATCCCCTTTTCAAAGTCGGATAAATCACACGTTTTACCCATGACAGCGATGGTTGATATGTTTGCAGGTTGCCTTCGTCACCTTATATAACTATTAAGCCACCTCACGACACCTGCTGTATTTCTTGGCAATGCACTGCTGACATCAAAAGTAGGCAGTGGTAATAATAATGTGACTTGACCCTGTAAATATCTGAAGGAAAGAAACAACATATCACACTGGGGCTTCCTCAGAGAAAACTCACTGAAATGTATGTTTAAATATGAAGCCTATGATATGATTGATCTGCTGAACTTTGGCCTCGATTACATTGCTCATGTAGTAACTTCCCCAAGGCTGATTCAGCCTTGTAAGCGGTTTACAGACATTCTAATGGATCTATTACATTGTTCCCATAGCAAAATGTATTACATTTATGTAGTCAGGTGCTTTTGTATGTGTGCTTGTAATGCTTCCATTTACTCAGGACTCAGCCAGGACTGAGCAGTAAGGGCTCAGCCAGTGACACTGGGCCTTATACCATCCACCTGACTAGAAGCACTGACCAACTTACATCTTTCCCAGTTACATTCACCAACACGATGAGCAGTAGCTTCTGCATAGGCTCAGCCAATGACACTGAGTCTCATACCATCCATCTGACCAAAAGGCACTGATCAACTGACATCTTTCCCAGTTACATTCACCAACAGAATGAGCAGTAGCTTCTGTATGGGCTCAGCCAATGACACTGGGCCTCATACCATCCATCTGACCAGAAGGCACTGACCAACTGACATCTTTCCCAGTTCCATTCGCCAACAGTATGAACATTAGCTTCTGTATGGGCTTAGCCAATGACACTGGGCCTCATATCATCCACCTGACCAGAAGCACTCACCAACTGACATCTTTCTTAGTTCAATTCACCATCAAGATGAGCAGTCGCTTCTGTATGGGCTCAGCCAATAAAAAATGGGCCGCATATCATCTCCTGACCAGAAGAACTGACCAACTGACATCTTTCCGGGTTCCATTCACCATTAGGAGAGAGAATAGGAGAGTGAAGAGAAAGAGCACACGTGGGAAGATCCCCAGGCACAGTTGTGTGATCAAGCAGCTAATAGGAAACACAGTGTCACCAATTATTCGAAGGAGGCGTTTATTAACTAATTTGCCGTATCTCATATCATCCATGGAGACTGACAAGTTAGAGTTGGTCAGAGGGCAACAATATGGAGAGAAGTGGCAGGAGAGGTCAACATTGTGTGGAGGTTAAGAGTGTCTAGCACCTGATGACTATGGTCTATGTTATGGCCAATCTAGTGTACTAATCAGATGAACATACAGCCTTATTAAATTGCGATTCAGTAAATTTAAAAGGGCTTTATTTAAGCACACAGCATATTTTATTTATAGAAGTTTTTACTTAGTGAAAACCTTGCATTTGGATAGAAGTTCACTAACTAAAAACATTTGTAAAAAAAATATGCTGTGTGCTTTAATAAATGCTGTTAAATGCAATTTAATAATGCTGATAATGTGTATGCTCTATTTCTAGTAGTTCCATTTTAGTAATTAATGTGTTGGAAAATCTCTTCTCTTATGTTATATACATTCTAAAGTACTGCTCAAATGTGAAACAAATGTAAGTACTATGCATTTTTTCTACAATGTTAGGAGTTAATTAAGTTTGTTATTTAATTTTTACACAACCTCTTCACCCCTTGGGATCAATTTGTATCACACTGAAGATTTCTGCCTGGTCTTGATACTTTGCTGACTATGCTTCTTGTAGATTTATTATTTTTCAGTAAAGTTTTGAACGTGATTCATTGTGCCTGTGTCTTTATTTTGTAATGGGTGATTGTTATGTGCAAATACACCAGTCCAGTGGCGGTGAAGTCTGTTTGTGCATTCAGGTTTTCATTGATTGCGCAAAGGTGAGTAAATCTATTATTATCCTTGTAGCCATGCTCAACATGAGTGAATATGAATACATACAAATACAGATACTGCAATCCTGGACTGTTGGTAGCAATTATAGCTCAAATATAACTTGGCTGAAGAGCTATTTCTAATGTATTAAAAAATATTCAAAATATTCACATCAGTAAATTACAAAAAGATACTAATCACACGAATGACATAGGATTACAGTCAGTAATTGAAGCAAAGTAGAAAAACAGCCCAAAGCGCTAGAAAACAAGAACATTTTGCACTCAATGAATACACTATTCTAGTGCTTATGACATTGTGTGTGATATTAATTCTAGAACTATAAAACTCTGAAAAGATATCCTTTTATAGAATCAAAAGATAGCTCCATCCTGAATAGTATATACTTGCTACCTTGTTGTGGTGAAGGGCCTTGGGTACCCCAATGAATCAGTGAGCTATACCATGTAGGGTCACCCAAGATGAGCAGATCATAGTAGAGACGTCACACATATAGCGGTCCACTGGAGAAGGAACTGGCAGCTCACTCCAGTATATTACCACTAATATAATAATGTAACATGTAAAGGTGTTAGGAATCAATCAATTATTCACATTTAGTTGATTGCGTTGAAATGATGCTGAACATTTCAAATACTTTTTGTGCTGTACGATGTGTATCCCTCAATTATAATTAATTGGGGTCACGTAAAATGCTTCTTTATGGTGTTGTTTTGCTTGAATTAGGTTCTTACAGGCATATGTAATGTTCACATGGCAACCGCAAGTTGTTTATCTGCGTTTATGGGAGGGTCAGAATGCGCCTGTTGTTTAGGTCACAGATCTCAGCAAGAACATGTAATAAATACAGCGTTGTATTATCACTTTAGACAAAACCACATGAATAACAGAGCGGTAGGTACAGAGCACCACAAAAATGTTCCACGTAATGGTTTGTTATGAGCAGCATGTAATATCTATATTCCTTTCTATGTGAGATTTTACGCACAAAAGTATCCCTAAGGGAGCAACGTAATCAAGGCCTTTATAAGTAATTTCGGGCCTCATGTATATCTCAGAAAAAGCCATTACGAGTGCCCTAACTGCAGAATAAATCCTACCTAGCTATGCTAATCACCCACCCCTAAATCGTTGCTAGCAAACTGCTCCGGGTTAAAGCTACGAGTGAACTGCACGACACAGGTGGAGAGACAGAGGGGGATAAGACACAGTTCACAGATGAAAAGCAAGGCATAAATCTCCATTGAATTTTGCACTGAAAATAAATTATGAGTTACTCCCTGACACTATGACACCCAAGCTCTATGCTAAAAGGATTTTATGGAGCACTTGCAAATGAGGGCACTGCCATAATTGAAAAAAATTGAACAAAGATTTACGTGTACCAGAGACATCTCACAAATGCTTTGAAAACCTTTGCTGAGTCACCCAGTAGCATTTAAAGTGACAGTATAGTACAACATTATTTGACATTTAACAGTCCAATATCAACATGTGTAATAAAAAAATATGACTTGTTGGTATTAAGCCTGTTTTATGATACAAAATCCAGGGTAACAAACATCCCAGTACTCAAGGGGTTAAGAAGAGGCAGAAGAGACACAGGGAGGCAGAAAAGACACAGGGGAGGGAGTGCAGGGAGAGACACAGGGAGGAAAGACACAGGGGAGGGGGTAAAGATGGGAGGGGGAGAAAGGAGACATGGGAGGAAGAGGGAGGGAGAAAGGAGACACAGGAGGGAGAAAGGAGACACAGGGGTGGGGGAGGAGAAAGGACACAGGGGAGAGAGGGGGGAGAGAAGGGGGGAGAGAAGAAGGAGAGATACAGAGGAGGGAGAGGGGGGAAGAGACACAGGGAGGGAGAGGGGGGAATGAGACACAGGGGAGGGAGTGAGAGGGGAAGAGACACAGGGGAGGGAGAGGAGGAAATAGACACAGGTGAGGGAGATGGGGAAAG
The DNA here is from genome assembly GCA_027410445.1 of Discoglossus pictus. Classification (NCBI taxonomy): domain Eukaryota; kingdom Metazoa; phylum Chordata; class Amphibia; order Anura; family Alytidae; genus Discoglossus; species Discoglossus pictus. The sequence continues at coordinate 38,041,930 of CM050173.1, read as the reverse complement.
AGACAAAGGGGAGGGAGAGTGGGGGAAGGAGAAACAGGGGAGGGAGGGGGAAATAGACATGAGAGGGAGAGAGGGGTAAAGGAGACACAGGGGAGGGAGAGCGGGAAAGAGAGGGTAGAGACACAGGGGAGGGACGGGGAAAGAGACATAGGGGAAGGGGAAAGGAGACAGGGGATGGAGATGGGGGAAGGAGACACAGGGGAGGGAAGTTGCGGGAAGGAGACATAGTGGAGGAAGAGGGGGGAGACAAAGGGAGGGAGGGGGAGGGGGAAAGACACAGGGAGAGGTGGGGAAAATGACACAGGGGAGGAAGATGGAAAAGGAGACACAGGGGAGGGAGAGGGGGGAAAAGACACAGGGGAGGGAGAGGGGTGAAAAAGACACAGGGGAGAGAGAGAGGGGGAAAGGAGATACATGGAGGGAGATTGGGAAAGGAGACAAAGGGGAGGGAGATGGGGAGGAGACACAGGGGAGGGAGGGGGAGAGACACAGGGGAAGGAGAGGGGGCAGACACAGGGGAGGGAGAAGGGGAAAAGACACAGGGGAGGGAGAGGGGGATAAGAGACAGGAGGGAGAGGGGGAAAGAGACATGGGGAGAAAGGGGGAAGAGACACAGGGGAAGGAGGGGGGTAAAGAGACACAGGGGACAGAGAGGGGGAAGGAGATACAGGGGAGGGGGGAAATGACACACAGGGATGGAAGAGGGGGAAGGGGTGGAGAGACAGAGGGGGGAGATAAAGTTGGGTGGGGAAGAGACACATGGAGGGAGAGGTGGTAAGGCGACACAGGGAGGGAGTGGGAGAGGGGGAAATGGAGAGGGAGAGGGGGAAGGAGACACAGGAGAGGGAGATGGTGGAAGGAGACACAGGGGAGGGAGGTAGAAGAGACACACGGGAGGGAGAGCAGGGAGAGACACGGGGGAAAGACACAGGAGAGGGGATAAAGAGGGAAGGGGGAGAAAGGAGACACAGTCAAGGGAAAGGGGGAAGGGGACACGAAGGAGAGACACGGTGAGAGACAGGGGTGAAGAAACACAGGGGAGGGAGGGGGTAAGAGACACATGGGAGGGAGAAGGGGGCAGAGACACAGCAGAGGGAGTGCAGGGAGAGACACAGGTGGAAGAGATACAGGGGAGGGGAAAAGAGGGGAGGGAGAGGGGGAGAAAGGAGACACAGAGGAAGGAGAGGGGAGAAAGGAGACACAGGGAAAGGAGAGGGGGAAGAGAAAGGGGAGAGATACAGGGGAGGGAGGAGGTAAGAGACATAGGGGAGGGGGAAAGGAGACACAGGGGATGTAGATGGGAGGAAGGAGACAAAGGGGAGGGAAAGGGCAAAGGAGACACAGGGGAGGGAGGGGGAAAGAGACACAGGGGAGGGAGATGGAGAAGGAGACACAGGGGAGGGAGAGGGGGGGAAGACACAGGGGAGGGAAAGGGGGAAAGAGACATATGGGAGGGAGAGGGGGAAGAGACAGCAGAGGGAGAGCAGGGAGAGACACAGGTGGAAGAGACACAGGAAGTGGGGAAAGAGGGGAGGGAGAGGGGGAGAAAGGAGACACAGAGGAAGGAGAGGGCGAGAAAGTAGACACAGGGGAGGGAGAGGGGGAAAGTGTGAAGGGAGAGATACAGGGGAGGGAGGGGGTGAGAGACATAGGGGAGGGGGAAAGGAGATACAGGGGATGGAGATGGGAGGAATGAGACACAGGGGAGGGAGAGGGGGGAGGAGAAAAAGAGGAGGGAGAGGGGGGAAAGAGACACAGGGGAGGAAGATGGGGGAGGAGACACAGGGGAGGGAGGGGGAAAGACACAGGTGAGGGAGATGGGGGAAGGAGACACAGGCGAGAGAGGGTGGTGAGACACAGGGGAGGGAGGGGGGAAAGAGACACAGGGGAGGGAGATTGGGGAAGGAGACACAGGGGTGAGAGAGGGGGAAAGAGAGAGGGGAGAGATACACGGGAGGGAGGGGGTAAGAGACATAGGGGAGGGGAAAGGACACACAGGGGATGGAGATGGGAGGAAGGAGACACAGGGGAGGGAAGGGGAAGAGACACATGGGAGGGATAGGTGGGAGGAGACACAGGGGAGGGATGGGGAGGAGACAAAGGGGAGGGAGAGGGGGAAAGAGACAGAGGGGAGGAAGATGGGGAAGGAGACACAGGGGAGGGAGGGGGAAAGACAGGTGAGGGAGATGGGGGAAGGAGACACAGGGGAGGGAGAGGGGGAAAGACACAGGGGAAGGAGATGAGGGAAGGCGACACAGGTGAGGGAGGGTGGAGAGACACAGGGGAGGGAGAGGTGGAACAGTCACAGGGGAGGGATAGGGGGAAAGTGTCACAGGGGAGGGAAAGTGGGAAAGAGACATAGGGGAGGGAGAGGGGGAAGAGACAGCAGAGGGAGAGCAGGGAGAGACACAGGTGGAAGAGACACAGGAAGGGGAGAAAGAGGGGAGGGAGAGGGGGAGAAAGGAGACACAGGGGAGGGATAGGGGGAAAGAGAGAAGGGAGTTATACAGGGGAGGGAGGGGTTAAGAGACATACGGGAGGGGGGAAGGAGACACAGGCGATGGAGGGTGGAGAGACACAGGGGAGGGAGAGGTGGAACACTCACAGGGGAGGGAGAGGGGGAAAGTGTCACAGGGGAGGGAAAGTGGGAAAGAGACATATGGGAGGGAGAGGGGGAAGAGACAGCAGAGGGAGAGCAGGGAGAGACAAAGGTGGAAGAGACACAGGAAGGGGAGAAAGAGGAGAGGGAGAGGGGGGAAAGACACAGGGGAAGGAGATGGGGAAGGCTACACAGGCGAGGGAGGGTGGAGAGACACAGGGGAGGGAGAGGTGGAACAGTTACAGGGGAGGGAGAGGGGGAAAGTGTCACAGGGGAGGGAAAGTGGGAAAGAGACATATGGGAGGGAGAGGGGGAAGAGACAGCAGAGGGAGAGCAGGGAGAGACACAGGTGGAAGAGACACAGGAAGGGGAGAAAGAGGGGAGGGAGAGGGGGGAAAGACACAGGGGAAGGAGATGGGGAAGGCGACACAGGCGAGGGAGGGTGGAGAGACACAGGGGAGGGAGAGGTGGAACAGTCACAGGGGAGGGAGAGGGGGAAAGTGTCACAGGGGAGGGAAAGTGGGAAAGAGACATATGGGAGGGAGAGGGGGAAGAGACAGCAGAGGCAGAGCAGGGAGAGACACAGGTGGAAGAGACACAAGAAGGGGAGAAAGAGGGGAGTGAGAGGGGGAGAAAGGAGACACAGGGGAGGGATAGGGGGAAAGAGAGAAGGGAGTTATACAGGGGAGGGAGGGGGTAAGAGACATAGGGGAGGGGGAAAGGAGACACAGGGGATGGAAATGGGAGGAATGAGACACAGGGGAGGGAGAGGGGGAGGGAGACACATGGGAGGGATAAGGGGAGGAGACAAAGGGGAGGGAGAGGGGGAAAGAGACACAGGGGAGGAAGATGGGGAAGGAGATACAGAGGAGGGAGGGGGAAAGACACAGGTGAGGGAGATGGCGGAAGGAGACAGGCGAGAGAGGTTGGCGAGTATAAGGGGAGGGAGGGGGGAAAGAGACACAGGGGAGGGAGATTGGGGAAGGAGACACAGGGGTGAGAGAGGGGGGGACTCAGGGGAGGGAGATGGGGGAAGGAAACACAGGGGTGGGAGAGGGGGAAAGAAAGAGGGGAGAGATAGAGGGGAGGGAGGGGGTAAGAGACATAGGGGAGGGGGAAAGGACACACAGGGGATGGAGATGGGAGGAAGGAGACACAGGGGAGGGAGAAAGAGACTCATGGGAGGGATAGAGGGGGAGGAGACAAAGGGGAGGGAGAGGGGGGAAGAGACACAGGGGAGGGAGATGGGTAAGGAGACACAGGGGAGGGAAGGGGAAAGACACAGGTGAGGGAGATGGGGGAAGGAGACACAGGCAAAAGCGGGTGGCGAGACACTGGGGAGGGAGGGGGAAAGAGACACAGGGGAAGGAGATGGGGGAAGGCGACACAGGCGAGGGAGGGTGGAGAGGTGGAACAGTCACAGGGGAGGGAGAGGGGGAAAGTGTCACAGGGGAGGGAAAGGGGGAAAGAGACATATGGGAGGGAGAGATGGAAGAGACAGCAGAGGGAGAGCAGGGAGAGACAAAGGTGGAAGAGACACAGGAAGGGGGGAAAGAGGAGAGGGAGAGGGGGAGAAAGGAGACACAGAGGAAGGAGAGGGGAGGGAGAGACAAAGGTGGAAGAGACACAGGAAGGGGGGAAAGAGGGGAGGGAGAGGGGGAGAAAGGAGACACAGAGGAAGGAGAGGGGAGAATGGAGACACAGGGGAGGGAGAGGGAGAAAGAGAGAAGAGAGAGATACAGGGGAGGGAGGGGGTAAGAGACATAGGGCAGGGGGAAAGGAGACACAGCGGATGGAGATGGGAGGAATGAGACACAGGGGAGGGAGAGGGGGAAGGAGACACATGGGAGGGAGGGTGGAGAGACACAGGGGAGGGAGAGGTGGAACAGTCACAGGGGAGGGAGAGGGGGAAAGTATCACAGGGGAGGGAGATGGGGGAAGGAGACACAGACGAGAGAGGGTGGAAAGACACAGGGGAGGGAGGGGGGAAAGAGACACAGGGGAGGGAGATTGGGGAAGGAGACACAGGGGAGGGAGAGGGGAAAAGAGAGAGAGGAGAGATACAGGGGAGGGAGGGGTAAGAGACATAGGGGAGGCGGAAAGGACACACAGGGGTTGGAGATGGGAGGAAGGAGGCACAGGGGAGGGAGAGGGGGGAGGAGACACATGGGAAGGATAGGGGGGGAGGAGACAAAGGGGAGGGAGAGGGGGGAAAGAGACACAGGGGAGGAAGATGGGGAAGGAGATACAGGGGAGGGAGGGGGAAAGACACAGGTGAGGGAGATGGGGGGAGGAGACACAGGCGAGAGAGGGTGCCGAGACACAGGGGAGGGAGGGGGAAAGAGACACAGGGGAGGAAGATTGGGGAAGGAGACACAGGGGTGAAAGAGGGGGTAGAGATTTAGGGGAGGGAGATGGGGGAAGGAGACGCAGGTGAGGGAGGGTGGAGAGACACAGGAGAGGGAGAGGGGGAACAGACACAGGGGAGGGAGAGGGGGAAAGTGTCACAGGAGATGGAAAGGGGGGAGAGACACAGGAGGGAGAGGGGGAAAGATACACAGGGGAGTGAGGGAAAGAGACACAGAGGATGGAGAGGGGCGGGAGACACTGGGGAGGGAGAGGGGGTAAGGAGACAAATGGGAGGGAGAGGGGGAAAGGAGGCACAAGAGAGGGAGGGGGAAGGAGATATGGGAGGACGAGACAAAGGGGAGAGAGGGGGCAGAGAAAAAGGGGAGTGGGGGAAAGAGACACAGGGGAGGGAGGGGGAAGGGAAAAGGGGAAAGAGATACAGGGGAAGGGGAACAGACACAGGGGAGGGAGAAGGGTGGAGAGACAGGGGAAGAAACAAAGGAGAGTGGGGAAGAGACACAGGGGAGGGAGAGGGGTTAAGAAGACACAGGGGAGGGAGAGGGGGAAATGGAGAGGGGGAAAGGAGGCACAGT